>CM043869.1:36845623-37545253 GCA_023846275.1 Vanilla planifolia | reverse complement strand
GCTGGGCAAGCCCGAGCAAGTACTCACAAGCCTCAGGTTAAGAAATAGATGAAACCAAATCAGATCGAGCCCATTCTGGCTAATGAAAAATTCCTAAACCAGATGTGGTAAGGCATTGGGTCGAGAAATGCAGTACTCGAATTAAAACACTGGTTGGGGGTGGATGCTCGATTTTGAGTCGAACCACCTTAAAAATCTTTTGTGTACTATTCTTTCTTATTTTTGCTTAAAAGATTTAAGTTTTAATTGAAACCAAAAATCAAAAAAAAATTTTATTTACCACAATTCACCACCCCTCTTGTGAGATTGTCTTAAGCACAAATAACTTCAGTAGTGCTAAACAAAGCACACTAGCAGTCTTGAGGAGGAAGTATAGAAAGCCAGAGAAAGAGAAGAAAAGCATGCCTTAAAGGAGAAAAGGAGGTTCCTTGGATGACATTTAGATAATAAGAGAGTATAAGCACTCTTAGAAGCAAGGAATTATGGTCCTTTACCTTAGTTGGAAAAGCCAACATTGTCAATATTATGTTAGGAGTAGGAGGTCATGGTTTCATTAACTTTGGTTGAAGGAGTTGAGGTGTCTAATTAGAGGTGAGAAAATACAAGGGATTAAGATGGAGAGGGGTGAAGATACAAGATTTAGGTAGTGGCTAAGAAAAAAACTATGAGGGAGAAAGAGGTTTAAGAGGATATGAGGCTTGCATAGGATTGTAATGATGAATAAGCATGAGTTAATCAAATCCATTCCTTCCCCACAATGTGTTTTCATTACTCATTCCCAAGCTTGATCAACTTTTGACCCAACCTAGCCTACCTTTCCTCTCCTTAAATCTCATGTGCCATGGCCATGCCCCTTTCAACTTGCTCTAGATGCAAACAATACTAGTTTGGAAGTGATGATCATCACAAAATTCAACTATAAAATGAAAAAAATTAGTCTACATAAGAAATTGAACAAATGTCAATTGTAACATAATAAGAGAGTGTGAAAACAAAATAAGAAGTTAGGTAACTATATCATATGGGATGAGACTTATATAGAAGGGATTTGAGTTTTTTGTAATTATAAGAATATAAACTAAAAATGTTAAGATAATCGAACCATTTTTAGAATAGGTTTTTTTTTTCATTATTAACATTTTAACTAGCTTGTTGAGTATAGATTACTTGTTAATCCATATCATGATAAGTATTATTTAAATTTATACTCAAATATAAATTAAAATTTGAAATTTTTATCTATCATATTTAACCAAAATACACTAAAGTCTTGATATAGCATTTTAAAATTTACTCATTGTCAAACTTTAAAAATAACATTTTTTTAATCATTTTTTACATAAATTTTTTTCAAATTTTTTTTTTATTTTTTTAATAATTCTTTAAATCAATAAATTATTCATAAAACTACATCTTGCCACACTGTTCTTGCAAAAAAAGTGGATGAGGAGAATTCTTTAGAATAATTTATACACGACTATGACCGAAAGGAACGGAACAAAGGGCACCGACTTCTAGATAACGATGATTCGAGAAACTTGTCTGTTCTACAAATCTCATGGAAACCAAAAATAATTATAAATATGTCCTCTGATTGTCACAAATTGTATAAGTTTGGATAAATAGATAATTAGATAAATGCCTTATGTAATATGATAAAAAGGCATGTGGGAAAAGCAATTAGCAAGAATATTTGAGTTAATTATCGTTAAATCTTATATTTATTCGTTCTACCGACATGCACAACGTCATTTTTCTTATTACTTACTACCTATGGCTTAAACATGTAAATCTGTTATTAAATACGATTTTTATGCATTTTTAATTAAAAAATCATTTTTGAAAATTGATTTAACTTTAGTTTGTAAAGTGGAGTCTATAAATGATTGTTTATAATGATATTAATGGATACTATTATTTAGTTAATCATAAATATTATATATATACATATTAATTCTTTTTTATGGCTATTGTATATGAATAAAATATAAAAATCATAAAAACTATATAATATTTTTTTATAATTTTAAAATTGAATAATAAAAAAACTTTGAAAATAGCTACAAAACAAAAACTTTTGGCTTATCTTTCCATTATTTCAACTTACATGAGATTGAATTTGGCTTCTCTTATTTTATCTTTATTAACTCATATTTATCCTAATGCATTGACTTAGGTAACTATTAATAAAATTTAATTTATTATCATTAATTTAATATTGTGAGCATGAAAAGTTAGTAAAAAGATTTAAAAATATTTTGGAATGCATTTAACATGTTTAATAATATGGCATAGAATTTAGAGCTTATTATCTGTAGTTTTTTAAATCATAAGATCAGACAATATAGTGTCCTCACCAACTTTCTCTAATTTTGATATCATAATATTTATTTATTTCTATTTTTTTTATATTTTGAAAGCATCTAAAAAATATCTTTTGTTTTTTTATAAAATCTATAACAAAAGCAAACCTTTATTATTTTAAAATTAAGTAGTTGAAGTATCTTTTATAATCAAATAAAAGGATAAAGTTTTTTATATTTATTTTTAAAAATATAAATACATATAATATCAATTATTAATAAATTCTTTATATATTCTTTTTGTTCAAATAAAATAAATATAAAAATCACACGTCTAATGACAATTAAAGTATTTTTTAAATCATATGTGCTAAATCTTATTTTATCTCAAGAAGTTCATTCTCTTGATTTAAAAGTGTTAGAACAAAATAGGCATAAGTTAACTGATACTAGCTTAATGGCAAGTGCATGTACACACATGTGAAAAATTAAATACTTAGATAACATCATGTATAGTTATTTGCAACATTGCAATAAAGTATAAGAGCAAATCATAAAAAATAATTATTATGTAAAACTTTTATTACATTTATCTTTAAAACTTTTATACCTGTTTTTTTTTCTTTTTTTTTTAATCTTTTTATGGATTGGCTAAGAAAAAATCTCTTTTAACAATCAAATTAGACATATTCAAGAAATGTTATTCCAACTTAAATAGTTCGAATGATTGGCTTATTTTACTTATCTTTAAAATGTGTTGTTCTAGAATGGTAACACCACTTTTGACAAACCAATGATATATTCCTTTTAAATATTGTCTTTCCTTTACATATCTTTTTTCTTTTCTCTTTTCATATTTACTTAATTTTCTTTTCTTTTGTAACTATTATTACAACAATATCTTTTCTACTTTTTTTCTTTTTTTCTAACCATTGTATGTGACTTTTATGAATATTATCACATAGTTATAAAAATAAGTGAATTGTAATTAAAGTAACACATCATTTATGTGTAAGCATCACACACACATGTAAATCATGTTATAGAAAACACTTATTTTTTTATCATCATTTATAATTTTTTTGATCATATGTTAAAAATATAAATTATAGTGAGCATCATATATCAATACAATCATATTCTTTATATATATCATGTATATTTATAGATTTTTAATTAATCTTTTTAACTAATTAACTAAAATTTCCATCCAACAATATATATTACAAATAATTAGATACATATAAGTATATTTTTTTGCCTATATTTAAAGCTTAGTAGTGGTCTCACCAAGTCTTACATATTCAATCTCTTCAGTTGTTACAATACTTGAGACTATGTTCTTCTTAAGTTTGCCTTAATTGTGAGCTTAACTTGCAAAGTTTTTTTTGTAAATTTCTTAGAACTATTTTCTCCTTCATTTTTCTCACTATTAAACACCTTTGGTTGATCTAATTACCAAATCTTTTTTCTTAAAATTTTTTGAAGGTCTTGACTAGCACCTTATTTATACTATATAGTAGGGTGTTAGGTTTTGCACACCATCGTAATTGTATATTCGCTACTTTTGTACTTTACAATACTATATTGTCGACATTTGTTCTTATGCATGAATATTCTAATATAGTGGTTGGTCATATTGTACAACTTTAGTATATTTTTATACATATTCATACTTATTCTATATTCATTCTCTTTTATTTGATTGTAATTATATGATCAAATCACTTTCTTAATCTATTGGATTGCTCCGACCCATAACAGTGATGCATTGATTATAATTAATCATACTTATTCGTTGTTGTAATAGTATTTGAATAATACAATTTTATTTTATAAATATATTCATCAAATTGATTCTCATTTGATTGTACTGTATAATCATGTGATATTGTATTATATAATATTTTAAAATTTTAAACATTTTTAAAAAATTTCAATAACATTATTGAAAATTTTAAAATCTATTTAAATTAAAATCATTATTTTATACTCATCTCTCATAAACATTATTAATTATTTTCTAATATTTTTTTAATATTCTATAATTTGAATTTATTGAAATTTTTTGTCTTTACTTTTGAGATGCTACAAACATATTATTCATAAATTTAAGATAATGAGTTGATCAATTAATCCAATTGATTGATTAGATAAATTGATTAATTTTCATATAGATATTAAATAGTCTTGTAAAGGGAAAGAATAATTACATGTACATAAATATATGTTCAATGATTAAATAATTTGATAATAGGTTCACTCGATCAAATATTTAGCTAGAATTTTCAAGATAATGTGAAGTGATAAAGAATAAAAAACCATAACAATTTCATTCAGTAATTTCAATGGTAGGTTATTGATATATTTGACAATAATGAAATAAAAAAATAAAATATTTAATTAAATAACTAGAAAGGTGGTTTTGATATGGGTCGTTTGTTGCAAGAATAGAGGTTGTGTCTCTATTGAGATTGGAAAGTAGGTAAGTTGAGAACAAAGTAATTGAGTAGATTAAAAATGATGTATAAAAAGAAAAGTTATTTTTTTTGTAATATTTTACATTTGTTTGCTATTAATATGTTTTAGATGTATAATGCTCTTAACTATATTATTTGGGGGAAGTATTAATATTATATTATATAATTACCTTTTTTTTGAAGAACATAACATCAAAGAAAATGAATATAAACATGTTTAATTGTGATTTTAATATAATAAAATAAAATAAGAGAAATATTTTATTAAGAAGAAAGTTTTTAAGGGACTTATGAAGACAATACGTGATACGAGGTGTAATAAAGAAAAAAATACAAGACAAGTATTACATTTTTAGGTAGAAGAATATTGAATTTGTTAGGTGAGATTCTCTAATTCTTCCTATTATTGTTTGAATTATGTTATAATAGTTTATGAAAGAGTTTTTCTTTTTTTATATAGTTTAATGAACTTTTGTTAGAAGTTAGAAAGTTTTGGACTTTAAATTGTCATCTACTTGAAGACTTTCATAGTTTATGTCAGGCACCCCACCGACATCAATACCATTAGTTCACAAAATGAACATCAGAGTCACGAGATACAATATCTAAGTGAGGACAAATAAACAAACCATAGGTGGGGACCCGACGGTAAGACAAACACTAACTCAAAATCCAAAGTATATATATAAAGACATGTTTTTAAACATTTAATCACACTAAAATTTTCCCTCTCACACATCTCTTGGAAAGGGCTCTCCTGTAACAGCATCATTCCCAGTTCTCGGTGCAGTGATTTCATGACCTGTGATGAAGCACTAATGAGACATATATATCTCAGCAGATAAATCCATTATGTAACCAAGTAAAATAAATCTCCAGATATAAAAGACAAGCCGTGAAACATGATAAAACAAAATCCATCTCATAAGCGGTGAAAAATAAACCATATGAATACCTTCTTATCAAATGTCATGCAGTATCAAAAGTAAACCAGATAAACATGTATATCAATTTCCATTTCCATTATTTTATATGTTATATACTTACTGGGCCCGATTCTCTTCTGAATCATTATCCTCTGGATCCAATCATCATATCAAATGACCTTCAGCCGGCATCCATCCAGTACATAACACTAGGCAGATATCTGATCCGAAGACCGATACCCTGCGATCTCATCCGCTAGGCCTAGTGCCACCAGGCAGGTATAGTACTGATACCCTGCGATCACATCCGCTAGGCCTGGTGTCATCAATATATACGAAGGTCATGGTACACATACACACTAGGCAGATATCTGATCCGAAGATCGATACCCTGCGATCTCATCCGCTAGGCCTAGTGGTGAGGATAATGTCTCCAGGAATCCAATTTTCAATTTTTATTTTCCAATCATGTCACACATGTGATAAATATGCCAAAACCATATCAATATGTCCAACCAATTATATTTTATCTCATATTATGCTTTTTGTTTCAATTTCCTTTTTGTCATCTTTTAGGCTTTCAGTTCAATCAGAAAATAACACCATAAAACATATATCAAGCCATGAGATAAAAGTCATGTAAAGAAAAACTGTAATGCAGCCCATAAGAAACCATGTATCGAAATATAAATAAATACTATTGTGCTTTATCACAGGTTACGAATTTATCTACCTGGATCTATTATTGCAGGACCTCTATTCTCAATTTCTGGAGTCCCTACAAGGTCACATGTGCAAAATAATTAAAATAAATAAAAAGGTTTTAAGTCACAAAAACAGCTTTCTAAAAGCCCTGCCAAATACTTCCCGAAATCCCCAAAAAATCCCAATTTTTCTCCTTGTTTCTCGCCGCGCCTGGACCGCGCGTCCGCTGAACCGGCCTGCGGTTCAGCTCCGCGGTTCAGCCGACTGAACCGCGCCCCTCTCTCCCTCTCTCTCTCCTCCGCCTCAGCCCGAACCCGGTCTCTCTCTCCTCCGCCTCAGCCCGAACCGGGCGCCTTCCGGTTCGGTTAACCCGAACCGGTTCAAACAGGATCATCCCTGTTTCTCACCCGACGCTGCTTCCCTCTCTCCTCGCCGCCGCTCGCGTCCGGCGGCTTCTAGCCGCTTCCACGGTAAATTTTCTCGTTTCCCCGAATCCCTCTCCGGGAAATACCAAGCTCCTCTCGACTTCTTTCGCACTCCTCGACGACCAGTTTGCCGGAAAAACATTCCGCATCTCGCGGCCGACAACTCCGGCCACTCCTTCGGCAACCCAATACGTCTCCGGCCGAAAATAAACATTCGGCCGGCCTCTCTTACTCTCCCCCCACTCAACAGAACCCCAACACAGCAAAATAAAACGAACAATCTTACCTTGCCGCAGTTTCTCCGGCGAGCTTCCCAGCTTCCGTTAAATTTCCGGCAACTTTTCGCAATCGCTCAAAATTTTTTTTTTCCAAACAGCTTCTGTGCTTAAGAGGATTAACTCACCCGGGCTGATATCCTCGCCCGGGTGGACACGTATGTGTTAATTTTGCCTTGTACCGACACGTTCGTGATTTTTTGCAGAACACCCCCTGAACTTTTCCAAATTACAAATCTACCCTGGCCTGGCCGACAATTCCATATTTACAAATTTACCTTCCGCCATCCGATTTTAAACTAAATCGGAAATCCTAAATTGCAGATATATCCCGGATCTGAAATCCTGAAATTACAAATATATCCAAAACTTTAAAAATTCATAACTAATTATCCAAAATTCCAAAAATTACAAACTTACCACCATTGGACTCGTCTCAAAGAGCTCTTTCTATAAAAAATATAAAAATACAAATAAGAGAAAATTAGGGCTGTTACAATCTTCCCTCCTTACAAAAATTTCGTCCCGAAATTTAGAAAAGCTCCGGATACTGATTGATCATATCTGTTTCCACTTCCCAAGTAGCTTCTCTTTCTGTTTGACCATTCCATAGGACTTTAACCATAGGAATGATTTTATTTCTGAGCTTTTTCTCCTGCCTATCAAGTATTCTCACAGGCAGTTCGGGATATGTCAAATCCATTTGAATTTCTATATCTGGGTCCATATAACTAACAACATGGGAGGGATCTGAAACATATCTTCGCAAAGATGAGACATAGAACACATTATGCACACCGACAATTGAGGAGGCAAAGCAATTTAGTATGCCACTTGTCCAACCCTTCTTAGGATTTGGAAAGGACCAATGAATTTAGGCTTCAATTTTCCTGCTCTTCCAAACCTTATGACACCTTTTGTTGGACTTACCTTGATAAGAACATGTTCCCCCTCGTGAAACTCAACCATTCGATGTTTTGCGTCATAATACTTCTTTTGTCTGTCCTGAGCTGTTTTTATTCTGTCTTGAATAATTCTGATCTTTTCTGTTGCTTCTTCAACAAATCTAGGACCAAGCAAATTTCTTTCCTTCCCTTCATTCCAGCACAAAGGTGATTGACATTTTCTCCCATACAGCGCTTCATAGGGTGCCATCCCAATGCTGGACTGATGGCTATTATTATAAGCAAATTCCACTAAAGATAAGTGGCTTTCCCAATCTCCACCAAAATCCAAGATGCAAAGTCGTAGCAAATCTTCCAAGGTTTTGATAGTTCTCTCTGTCTGACCATCTGTTTGAGGATGAAAGGCTGTGCTGAAACGCAATCTCGTACCAAAAGCTTGATGCACATTCTTCCAGAAGTGAGAAGTAAATTTAGGGTCTCTGTCAGATATAATGACTTTTGGAATCCCATGCAATCTGATAATCTGACTCACATATACCTGAGCTAACTTCTCTGCAGAATAAGTAGTTTTAACAGCTAAAAAGTGAGCAGATTTCGTTAGCCTATCAACAATTATCCAGATTGAGTCATGACCTGCAGGTGACCTAGGCAAACCGATCACAAAATCTATTACCACTTCCTCCCATTTCCATTCTGGAATAGGTAATGACTGCAACAACCCCCCAGGTTTTTGTTGCTCTCCTTTCACCTGCTGACAAATTAAGCATTTTTGAACCCAGTTAGAAACATCCTTCTTCAATCCTGGCCACCAGTATTGTTGTCTCAATTCTTGATACATTTTATTCTCGCCTGGATGTATTGAATATCGAGAGTTATGAGGTTCCTTTAATAACAAATCCCTAAGTTGTTGATGTGCTGGTATGCATAACCTGCCTTGAAATCTAAGTAAACCAGCCTGGTCCAATTGAAAAGTAGATTCCTGTCCTTCCTGAACCCTCTGTATTATCTTTTGCAATTCAAGATCTTCTCCCTGATCGTCTTTAATAGAGGCCAACCAATCTGGTCTTACTGATAAGTGTGCCAGCAAAGCCGTATTTCTTCGAATATCTACTTCTAGTTGTAATTTATCCATCTCAAAAATTAATTGTTTTTCTTCTGTGATAGTCAAAATGCTACTAATGCTAGCTTTCCTGCTAAGAGCATCAGCGACCACATTCGCTTTCCCAGGATGGTAAGTGATTTCCACATCATAATCTTTAATAAACTCCAGCCACCTTCGTTGCCTGAGATTTAGTTCTTTCTGAGTAAAAATATACTTTAAACTCTGATGATCAGTGAAAACCACACACTTAACTCCATACAAATAATGCCTCCAGATTTTTAAGGCAAAAACTACAGCTGCTAACTCCAAATCGTGCACAGGATAATTCTTTTCATGTATCTTAAGCTGTCTAGATGCATAAGCAATTACTTTCTTATTTTGCATCAATACACAGCCAAGACCTTGCAAAGATGCATCACTATATATATATGATAACCTTCTGTGCCTTCTGGTAATGTTAGAATTGGGGCTGAAACCAATTTATTCTTCAATATTTGGAAGCTATCTTCACAAGCTGCATCCCATTCAAACTTTATTGCTTTTCGCGTCAAATTTGTTAAGGGTGAGGCTATTTGGGAAAAGCCTTTCACAAACTTTCTGTAATACCCAGCCAAACCCAAGAAACTTCTAACTTCTGTTACTGTTGTAGGCCTTGGCCAATCTACAATGGCAGAAATCTTCTGAGGATCAACTGAGATTCCTTCTGCACTCACTACATGCCCCAAAAACAAGACCTTGGACAGCCAAAATTCGCATTTAGAGAATTTAGCAAATAGCTGATTTTTCTTTCAAAGTCTGCAATGTTAAATGTAGATGTGCAGCGTGTTCTTCTAGGGATTTAGAATATATCAATATATCATCAATGAAGATAATGATAAACTGATCTAAATATTTCTTGAACACGCGATTCATCAAATCCATAAAAGCTACTGGTGCATTTGTCAGTCCAAAAGGTAGCACTAAAAATTCATAGTGCCCATACCTGGTCCTGAAAGCTGTTTTGGAAACATCTTCTGTCTTAATTTTCAGTTGATGATATCCAGATCTCAGGTCAATTTTTGAAAATATTGCTGCTCCTTGCAACTGATCAAATAGATCATCAATCCGCGGCAAAGGATATTTATTTTTGATAGTAATTTTGTTGATTTCCCGGTAGTCAATACACATGCGAAGACTACCATCTTTCTTCTTCACAAACAAAATAGGTGCACCCCATGGGGATACACTGGGTCTGATAAATCCCTTGTCTAATAATTCCTGAATTTGCAGCTTTAATTCTTGAAGCTCGGCTGGTGCCATACGATAAGGAGCTTTGGAAATTGGCTCAGCGCCTGGAATCAACTGAATTTCAAATTCTATTTCTCTATCAGGAGGTAATCCAGGCAACTCTTCTGGAAAAATGTCTAGATATTCCTGAACAACTGGTACCTCTGTGGGTTTACAAAATTTCATGTCCAAATCCACAATAGATACCAAGCATCCTTCGCATCCTTTGCCAAGTAGCTTTTGTGCCTTGAGCATAGATATTAAAGGAATTTTCCTTCCTTGGCCGAAGTAAATTAATTTATCTTCCCCAGAGATTTGAATTTCAATCCGCTTTTCATAGCAATCAATTTTCACTTTATGATCAAACAGCCAATCCATGCCAAAAATTACATCAAATTCTGTAATAGGAAGAATATGCAATAATGTCAAGAATTTTCTTCCCTTGATGTCTATCTCTTCTTCAATAAAATTCTCCACTCGGATATTATTTCCATCAGGCATTTTAACCATTAACAAGTCCTTCACAGGTTGCAACACAATATCTAGCTGACTCAATATACGAGTCGAGAGAAAAGAGTGTGATGCCCCACAATCAAAAAGAACAGAGACAGGTAAATTTTGCAAAGAGAGCATACCAGTGATAACATCTGTAGAATGTGGAGCTTCCTGCTGAGTAATAGAATAAATGCGAGCCTGACCTTCTCTGCCTGCTGCCCCACCATGGGCTGCGCTGCCTGAAGTTGCCATAGATCCACGGCCCCTACCACGGTTCGCACTCCCTCTGCCTCCACTGGTTGGGGTATTGGCAGCTTTCATGTCTGATACTTTAGGGCAATCTCGTGCCATGTGCCCTATTTCATTACATAAAAAACATTTAATTGGTCGCACAAAATCAAATCTGCACTCCCCTGTATGCCATCTACCACAACGCCCACATTGACTGGTCCCACTAGAACCAAAACTAGTCCTACTGGTACTAGGTTCATAAGGTCTGAACCTACTGAATCTGGCATAACTAGTACCCCCTCCTCGGGAAAAACTGGGACCACCTCTCCTCCCTGTGAGTCTGGATGTAGATCCTGAAAAGCTTCCCTTTTCTCTCCCTCTACTAGTCTCCAATATGCCCAACTCCAACTCAACTGTACGGGCACTCTCTAATAATTCTATATAGCTCGTGGTCCGTACAGCCACCAATGCTGCCCGGATATCATCACGCAGACCTCTTCGAAACATATAACATCGCTGCTCTTCTGGTGTTACCAAGTGAGGTACGTATCTGGCTAGATGTGCAAACTTATGTTCATAGGCAGTGACTGACAGATTTCCTTGCCTGAGATAACTTAATTCCTCCATCATCTTGGCTTTAATAGATACTGACATAAACCACTGTTCAAACTCCCCTGTGAATTCTTCCCAGGATATTTCTTTCATTGGCCGACCCATAAATCTGGTTCTGTGGCGCGAACTCCACCAAAGTTTAGCAGCATCTTTCAGCATAAGCACCGCTAAAACCACCTTCTTGTCTTCTGGGCAAGACATGCCTTCGAATATAATATTCATTTGATCTAACCAGTTCTCAGTAATCATTGGATCTTCCTCTCCAGCAAAATAAGGTGGATGCATCCGCTGGAACTGATCCACCACCAGGTCAATAGATGCCTCAGTGACTTGATTATTGGTGCCTCCGATAGATCTCAGCAACGAAACAAGGGTTTGAGCCAACTCTTGTTGTGTGTCCCCTTGCTGCTCTTTACCGTTGCCCTTATCCATGTTTCCTAACTCAGATCTCTCCTTGGCCTGATTATACTGCAATCCTATAAAACCAGGAAGGCATATAGAAATTTATAGCAGAAATAGAAGCTAAAAGTACATATAAGACTACAATGCATGTGCTGTGTAAGTGTCCTCACTCACATTTTCCACCTAATCCTGAACCAAGGCTCTGATACCACCCTGTCAGGCACCCCACCGACATCAATACCATTAGATCACAAAATGAACATCAGAGTCACGAGATACAATATCTAAGTGAGGACAAATAAACAAACCATAGGTGGGGACCCGACGGTAAGACAAACACTAACTCAAAATCCAAAGTATATATATAAAGACATGTTTTTAAACATTTAATCACACTAAAATTTTCCCTCTCACACATCTCTTGGAAAGGGCTCTCCTGTAACAGCATCATTCCCAGTTCTCGGTGCAGTGATTTCATGACCTGTGATGAAGCACTAATGAGACATATATATCTCAGCAGATAAATCCATTATGTAACCAAGTAAAATAAATCTCCAGATATAAAAGACAAGCCGTGAAACATGATAAAACAAAATCCATCTCATAAGCGGTGAAAAATAAACCATATGAATACCTTCTTATCAAATGTCATGCAGTATCAAAAGTAAACCAGATAAACATGTATATCAATTTCCATTTCCATTATTTTATATGTTATATACTTACTGGGCCCGATTCCCTTCTGAATCATTATCCTCTGGATCCAATCATCATATCAAATGACCTTCAGCCGGCATCCATCCAGTACATAACACTAGGCAGATATCTGATCCGAAGACCGATACCCTGCGATCTCATCCGCTAGGCCTAGTGCCACCAGGCAGGTATAGTACTGATACCCTGCGATCACATCCGCTAGGCCTGGTGTCATCAATATATACGAAAGTCATGGTACACATACACACTAGGCAGATATCTGATCCGAAGATCGATACCCTGCGATCTCATCCGCTAGGCCTAGTGGTGAGGATAATGTCTCCAGGAATCCAATTTTCAATTTTTATTTTCGAATCATGTCACACATGTGATAAATATGCCAAAACCATATCAATATGTCCAACCAATTATATTTTATCTCATATTATGCTTTTTGTTTCAATTTCCTTTTTGTCATCTTTTAGGCTTTCAGTTCAATCAAAAAATAACACTATAAAACATATATCAAGCCATGAGATAAAAGTCATGTAAAGAAAAACTGTAATGCAGCCCGTAAGAAACCATGTATCGAAATATAAATAAATACTATTGTGCTTTATCACAGGTTACGAATTTATCTACCTGGATCTATTATTGCAGGACCTCTATTCTCAATTTCTGGAGTCCCTACAAGGTCACATGTGCAAAATAATTAAAATAAATAAAAATGTTTTAAGTCACAAAAACAGCTTTCTAAAAGCCCTGCCAAATACTTCCCGAAATCCCCAAAAAATCCCAATTTTTCTCCTTGTTTCTCGCCGCGCCTGGACCGCGCGTCCGCTGAACCGGCCTGCGGTTCAGCTCCGCGGTTCAGCCGACTGAACCGCGCCCCTCTCTCCCTCTCTCTCTCCTCCGCCTCAGCCCGAACCCGGTCTCTCTCTCCTCCGCCTCAGCCCGAATCGGGCGCCTTCCGGTTCGGTTAACCCGAACCGGTTCAAACAGGATCATCCCTGTTTCTCACCCGACGCTGCTTCCCTCTCTCCTCGCCGCCGCTCGCGTCCGGCGGCTTCTAGCCGCTTCCACGGTAAATTTTCTCGTTTCCCCGAATCCCTCTCCGGGAAATACCAAGCTCCTCTCGACTTCTTTCGCACTCCTCGACGACCAGTTTGCCGGAAAAACATTCCGCATCTCGCGGCCGACAACTCCGGCCACTCCTTCGGCAACCCAATACGTCTCCGGCCGAAAATAAACATTCGGCCGGCCTCTCTTACTCTCCCCCCACTCAACAGAACCCCAACACAGCAAAATAAAACGAACAATCTTACCTTGCCGCAGTTTCTCCGGCGAGCTTCCCAGCTTCCGTTAAATTTCCGGCAACTTTTCGCAATCGCTCAAAATTTTTTTTTTCCAAACAGCTTCTGTGCTTAAGAGGATTAACTCACCCGGGCTGATATCCTCGCCCGGGTGGACACGTATGTGTTAATTTTGCCTTGTACCGACACGTTCGTGATTTTTTGCAGAACACCCCCTGAACTTTTCCAAATTACAAATCTACCCTGGCCTGGCCGACAATTCCATATTTACAAATTTACCTTCCGCCATCCGATTTTAAACTAAATCGGAAATCCTAAATTGCAGATATATCCCGGATCTGAAATCCTGAAATTACAAATATATCCAAAACTTTAAAAATTCATAACTAATTATCCAAAATTCCAAAAATTACAAACTTACCACCGTTGGACTCGTCTCAAAGAGCTCTTTCTATAAAAAATATAAAAATACAAATAAGAGAAAATTAGGACTGTTACAATTTAAGTGATTGGAAAATTCAATAATGAGGATTAAATAGTTTTATTAGCCCAATTAAAAACATTAAATTAAGTTAATGGATCAATAGAATAGCTTGGTAGAAAAATGAAAGAATTGTGTGACTATAAATGCATGCATTTTGGTCAAGAAATCAATTGAAGTGGTCAAATGGTTATATCGACCATCCAATTGGTATGGATGATCCTATTGACTATTTGATTGGTGTTAAATGCTCTAACTTATAAATAGAAACATTCGAAGTAGGAAAAAAAAAGGAGGATAACTTTGCATAAGAAAAATAAAAATTCTACTAGAAAAAGTTGTTGATGGATATGCACTTTAGTGAAACTAATGATAAATTATATTTATGATTGATTCTTTTTAAAATAAAATATAATTTTTTTATTGTTGTGATGCTTCTTATAAATAGAGTTGATTTAGGATATTGATAATGAGAAATAGCAAGTAATGAGAAATATAAAACCAACAAAAAAGTCATAAAAGGGGACATCAAATTTTATTTAAGGTCAGAAAATACGAAATTATATGAGAAATGAGAAAAATGTAAGAGTAGAAATGAAATTTGTTTTTGTTTTTGAGGATTCATATCATTTTGTTATTTAATTATGAAATAAATACTAATATCTCAATCTTAAGATTAATCTTACATTAATAATCATAAAGATATTTTATAAAGAATTTAAACTTTTTGATCTAATACATATACTTTTACATGATGATATTATATTTTATCTATTTTATTTTACATCATAGGTATTATAAAATATTATATTATTAATTATAACATATATATTTATCATATGATTTTACCTATTGAATTGATATTTGATTTGTTTTACATTTTTGCATTAAAAATTAAAAATAAAATATCCTAATGATTATTTATGTGAGATTAACCTAGGACCTTAGTAGGCAATTTCAACTATTAAGATAGTAACAATACTATAAAACAATTATAAATATGACATGATTTGTACATTAATTATTTACGAATACATTGAACATGTTCACATCATATGTCGTTGATAATGGTATGAATTAAAATATTATATGCTCATATTAACAAAAAATAAATATTTCTATTTGTTTTCTTAATGGGCCCATCTTCTCCTTTAATCACTTTCTTGCCTCTTTTTAATTTTATCCCAAAGGTTTGAGTCACGACCCATTATAATGATTGATATAGCTCTAAAATTATATTACATCATATATCATTAATAAGTAACCAGGTGTACAAATCACACCAAATTATGATATAATCATCATCAATTGCTAAAATTATGATAGAAATTATTCTATCTATGAATTTGTGATAGTTATTGTGGTTATGTCCAAATGTATTATTGTTGGTTTAAATTCTAATGTTTTAAGACTTGTAATGATTGAAAACAAATTAAGTGTTTTAATAATAAGGTTCCATATCTTCCAAGGTAATGCATATATGATTCAAGCTAGAAATTTTGATGGTCATAGCTTTGACTTTATCCTAAATAAGAGATTCTATTAAAAGGCTTCAATTACTTGATTCTTCACGACTCTTTTGACTACCTTAATATTATATGGACTATTCAAAAAATAACTTAAAAAAATGTATCTTGCACTTGTTTTGGCTAGTCCTATTATGGTGATGATATCTAGCGACGACTTATTTGTTGTGCTTTTTCTCAACTTTCTCCTATTTTCTTTCATTTTAAAAGAAGTAAAAAAAAAATTTGCATCATCTCATGTAATTATTTAACTGATGAATAATATAATTATGTGTGACCAAGTATGAAAAATTTATCCCGCTTAAAAGATTCATTTTAACTCAATTAGGTATATCTCATGCAAGAATATAGAATACTAAACAATAGCCTAAACATTAATATGTTATGCATAAAACTATATATAAAAAAATACAAAAATAGATAAGTTATATTAATCTAGAAGCAAAGTGAAGCACATGACTATTTAACATCAATGTCCAACCAACTGCTAGATTATTTCTAATGATTTGTTCTTGGTACACAACAATATCTAGACCTCTAATTAATCAGCTATTCGATGGTTTCTTGTGGTTATTGGTAACATGACAATGAGTTAGGGGTGATCTAAAAAACCCAACTTGAGCTTAGGAGAGACTCATGGCTTATGGTTAGTAGCTTGACAACTAATGGTTTAATGATTTGATAAATGATAATGGTTTTAAAGGTTTGAGAATTTGATGATTCATCTATGCATTGCTAACCTTCTATTTTATTTTTTCAAAACTAAATTTTAAATTCACAAAATGAAATAATAAATTTTAATTTTACTTCAATAAATACATTAAAAAATAAAAACAATAGTCTAAAATTGAAATGGGATGTTTTTAAATTCATGAAATTAATACATATTTTGACTTATATCTAATCATAAAGCCAAAATAAATAGAAACAATTTGTCAATTAACAACAACCGCACAACTAATCTGATGATTAATATATATAAAAAAGATTAACTTATCGTGTAGCTAAAAGTTTTTTAACGCTTTATCCGTTTCATTATTTAAATTCTTCTTTGAATAAATATTTTTCATCAATTATTTTTTTATTTACATGAATTTTTTTTAAAAAATATATATTTTTTTCTCGTTCACAAATCTCTACCATTCCGATCTTTAAGTTTTCCCGTAACTGTGAAGTGTCATTCATCGGGCAACTCCTGTTAAGATGAGGTTGAGGAGAGGTTTGGTCTTTGAAGCTCACGGACTTTAATCCATTGAAGTACCGGCAAAGAAAACATGCGTGGTGCGTGTTCTCCCTGACGAATCCTCGTGACAAGACGAGTCGCCGTCGACCTTGTCCTCCTGCTCTACTGTGAGGCCCAAACCTCCGATTATCTTCGTCGCTGCTGCTTTCATCTCAGAAAATGATGGGCCCAGAGGCCCCATCCGGCTTCGATCCCCCGCTTTCCTCAGAGGTTATGGAGTGTCTTCCGCTCTCTTCTACTTCCTCGACCTCCTACGCCTCTGCCTACCGCAGTGTCGTCACCGGTGATTCGTTCCTCTTTCCATCCTCTTCGACCCTCTCGTCTTCCTCCTCGTTCGTCGATCCTCCATCGTACGCCGATGCCGTCTTCCGTCCCCTTCAGCATCATAACGGCAGCAACTACTCCTCGATAAGCGCAGCGGTGTCCTCCAGATCCGGCCGCGCCTCTACTTCCGAGTATTTGGAGATCACCGTCTCCGATCCCCAAAAGGAGAATGATGCTGCCGCATCCCTCGTTCCCGGCGGGGGAGCCTACGTCACGTATCTGATAACCAGTCGCACCCGCGGGGCCGCCGCTGCGTACAGCGTGCGCCGCCGTTTCCGAGACGTGGTGACGCTCGCCGATCGTCTCGCGGGGTCCTACCGCGGTTTCTTCATTCCTCTTCGCCCAGACAAGGGCGTGGTCGAGGGCCAGGTTATGCAGAAGCAAGAGTTCGTGGAGCAGCGCCGTGACGCCTTGGAGAAGTATTTGCAGCGCCTTGCAGCACATCCGGTTATTGGGCATAGCGAGGAGCTCAGAGTTTTTCTACGGACGCTGGGGAAACTGCCGCTGCTGCCAGACGTGGCCTCAAGAATGTTAGATGGGGCTGTGCAGCTTCCAAAGCAGTTTTTTGGTGATGGCTGCATGACACCTCAGGATGCCGTGCAGCCGGCAAGGGGTGGAAGAGATTTGTTGCGGATGTTAAAGGAGTTGAAGCAGTCCGTGACAAACGATTGGGGAAGTGTGAAGCCATTGGTGGGGGAGGAGGACAAGGAGTTCTTAGAGAGAAAAGATTGGATGCAGGAATTTGCATTGCAGCTCAATGCCACCTCAGAGAAGGTATGAAGAGCTGCAGTATACGCTGAGAACCTGTTTCTAGAAATTGAAGTGCATTTAAAATCCCTAGTTGATGTGTGTTGGCCATCCAAAGCTTCACGGTCTATGAGAACACGTGTGCAGAGTCTGTTTATCCATCTTTTGATGCCTTGGATAACTTTGTTTCATTTTGCATAACAGAATGCAGTGACAATTATGAAAAACCTTATTTAAGCTGTAAAACTTTATTAAGCTTTTTGACAATGTATGAGTATGTATTGAAATTAGTTGCTAATTGATGCAGTTATTATATTTTATTGTTTGCAAAAGTTTTTCCTGGTTGAGTTTTTATCCTTGGTTATGCTCAGATATATTATGATTACAATTTCAGTTTATGTAGTCTCTGTGCATCATACTGTTTTATTTTATCCTGATAGCTTCATATTGAAGGTATGCTGTGCTATTTTGTTGAATTTAAGGTCCATTTGAATGACTAAATCAGTTTTTTTTATGATGCATGCCAGTTTAAATAGGAAAAAGTTTCATCAAACCAAACAGTTCAAGGGGGATGGAGTTCAATTTTTTTGTTCCATAATTCAACCTTAAAATTCCTTTGTCCTTTTAAATGTGGCTAAAGTCCCCTTTGTTTCGTCCTCTATTTATTCTGCTCATTCTATTGCTATGAAACAGCCTTTTGCTGAAGAGAGTGGAAAACAATGATGGGAAGATTATGCTGCAGGTTGTAAAAAAAATTAATAAGTGCAATCGTCTTGGAGTTGATACTTCAGGAATGAATTATCATTACTGATATTTTCTTGAACTGTACATCCAAGCTGTTAATAGTTATTTTATCCTGATTTCTATATTGTAATTTATGTTATTATTGGGAAGAAGATAAACAAATATAATCATTATCTAGTAGATTACTTAACTTCATGTGTAGTATCATGTCTTGTTTG
The DNA here is from genome assembly GCA_023846275.1 of Vanilla planifolia. Classification (NCBI taxonomy): domain Eukaryota; kingdom Viridiplantae; phylum Streptophyta; class Magnoliopsida; order Asparagales; family Orchidaceae; genus Vanilla; species Vanilla planifolia. The sequence continues at coordinate 37,525,834 of CM043869.1, read as the reverse complement.
GAAAGCTTTTGCCTTAAAATTAGGTTCTTTGACAGTGTAAAATGTATTGTCATCTGTGCCCTCTCTATTTGGTTATGGTAATTTGTATTCCTTGCTTTGTTTCAGGCTGAAGTATTAGTTAAAGCACAGCAGGATACTGGGGAAACAATGGGCGAGTTGGGTCTGGCATTTATTAAATTGCTGAAGTTGGAGAATGACGAGGCAGTGTATGAGTCTCAAAAGGTGGGAGCATCTGAAGCAAAATCTTTTGCAACTGCTGCTGTTAAAGCAAGCAGATTTTTCCGTGAACTTAACTCCCAGACAATTAAGCACCTGGTAATGATGCACTCAACATTATTCTGCAAAATATTATTTGTTGATAGAGTGAGGATGGTTTTCATACCTACTAATTGTCGTTATCGTTTATAGCAGGAGACTCTGCACGAGTATATAGGGTTGATGCTGAGTATACGAAATGCATTTTCGGAGCGCTCCGATGCTTTATTGACAGTACAAACGCTGCTATCAGATATTTCTTCTTTACGTGCCAGAGCTGACAAGCTTGAAGCTGCCTCTGCTAGAATATTTGGTGGTGATGAGTCAAGAGTTCGTAAAGTAGAGGAGATAAGGAAAAAAATAACAGTTATAGAAGATGCTAAAGAGTGTGCTACTAGGGAATATGAAAAGATCAAGGTAAGGATTTGAACATGAATGTTTAAAATAGATTGATTATTTGTCAAAATGGATTAGCCTTTCTATTGCATGCTCCATGCTTTTTACAAGTACATCCATTGTCTAAGGTGTTTTTTTTCTATATTAGGCTCACTCAATATTTTATATAAGTAATCCACTAAACAAATGCAACTCATTTTACTTGTTTGGTTAAAAATTTGAAATATTTTTGGTGATTAATGCTCTTGTTGACAAAAAATTTTTCATTTCATCATTTTTAAGATCTATCAAATTATGATTTGTGTTTTTTATTGGAGAGTTTTATAGCAACGAGATGTATACTTTTCTTGTTGATCATTCACTAAGGTGAGGGTCATTGAAAACAACATTTGAGTAACAAGGCATGGCTTGCCTTTTTTACTTTCGAAGACCTGAATAACAATTAGAATATGTTTACTTGTTTGGTCCATTAATTTATATTGGTTAACTTATAAATAATATTTTTCTTACAAAAGTTGAGGGCATTGCTCTTAAAGTAGAGGAGATAAGGAAAGAAATAATAGTTATAGAAGATGCTAAAGAGTGTGCTATTAGGGAATATGAAAAGATTAGGGTAAGGATTTGAACATGAATGTTTAAAATAGATTGATTATTTGTCAAAATGGATTAGCTTTTCTATTGAACGCTCTATGCTTCTTACAAGTACATCCAATTTATAGGTTGTTTTCTTTTTGCAGATTAGCTTACTCATTATTTCATGTAAATAATCAACTAAACCAATGCAACTCATGTTACTTGTTTGGTTAAAAATTTGAAATATCTTTGGTGATTAATGCCCTTGTTGACGAAAATTTTGTTAGTTCATCTTTTTTAAGATCTATGAAATAATAGTTATAGAAGATGCTAAAGAGTGTGCTATTAGGGAAATATGAAAAGATCAGGGTAAGGATTTGAACATGAATGTTTAAAATAGATTGATTATTTGTCAAAATGGATTAGCTTTTCTATTAACCGCTCTATGCTTCTTACAAGTACATCCAATGTATAGGTTGTTTTCTTTTTGCATATTAGGCTTATTCAGTATTTCATGTAAATAATCAACTAAACCAATGCAACTCATGTTACTTGTTTGGTTAAAAATTTGAAATATCTTTGGTGATTAATGCCCTTGTTAACGAAAATTTTATTAGTTCATCTTTTTTAAGATCTATGAAATTATGATTTGTGTTTTTTATTGGAGAGTTTTATAGCAATGAGATATGTACTTTTCTAGTTGATCATTCACAGGTTAGTGAATTTATTTCATTGAAAACAACATTTGAGCAACGAGACACCTATCTTGCCTTTTTATTTTCGAAAACCTAAATAACAATTAGAATATTTTTACTTATTTGGTCCATTAATTTATATTGTTAACTTATAAATAATTTTTTTTCTTGGGAAAGTTGAGGACATTGCTCGAGTTATTCCCTAAAAAGATAGGAATAAATGGACAAGTGTGTTGCCGCTTTAGATAATAAGATCATAAATACCATCATTTGGCTCCAACAAAACACATGGCAAAATCAAAATTCATCCCAATGAAATTAGCTAAATACGATATGGTATTGTTTGGTTGAAATCATTCAATCGAAGTGACAGTGATGGAATTGGAAATAGATGCTTAGAAAAAATCATGTTGTCAAACATTAAATGTCAATTGGGAGCATAGTTAAAGAAGAATAAAACAATGCAAGGCTAAGAGATAAGACTAGTAGTAGCATTATTAGTTGAATTAAGAATATTGAAGGATGTGTTATGCAAATATCAAACAAGAAAAAAGTTATCACACACGTAAGAATAAAATAATTTACGTGTTTCACCCAAGTATTTTTGTTATTTTCACGAACAATTGTATTAGAAATTTACTATGGAGAAAAATAGGATTATAGAATAGAAAAACATCAAAATGGCCAAAAGAGGGTAGGTTTCAATTAACCCTAATAATAGAGAGTATTTTAGTAATCTACAAAGCATATGAATTTCTCAAAATATTTGTTGAATTGGGAAATTCTGGAGTAGCCAAAAAATAGATACTATTTTGGGATAAGGAATCTGCACCTTAGGCCCTCATCATTTATTGATCGAGCAGCAAGACCCCCAATCATGTTTGTGATGGGATTAAGATTTAATCGGACTTCAAACTAATTAAGATAGAAGACTCCTTATAGGATGTATGTATGGACATCACATTAATAGATTATTCAAAAGGATCATTCTACCACTTGTAGAAATATTATCAAAGTCATTTGATAATAATTGTCTTTTAGTAGAAAATACAAGTATCTTGTAACATTTATGGAATATTGTTGATAAAACAAACCCATATAGGGTTAATAACCCTCTTCGGTACTTCAGAGTCAACTTCAACTAAACATAGAGAACAATTATCCAAAATGAAATTGTTCAATTAACAAACAAATAAGATTAAATGTTGTCAAGGATATTGTTATCTTATTGAATCATGTTTTTGAAACCCTTTAAGAGGTATATACTCCAACCTTGAAGTTAAGGGGGGTACATTTAATGCAAAATTTTGTTAAAGCTTATAAGACTTCTACATGATTGGAGTAATCAAGATTGCAATTCTTTGAATATCTAGCTTCCCATGCAAAGATATTTCTTTGCTACAATGAATTCGTTAACTCAAATAGGGTAGGTACTCAATTCTCCTCACATTGCTAGACTCAGTATGGGGTTGCAAAGAATGAAAAATATAATAAAAATAAATGGGGAAAATCGAATTTTATTGTTGAATTCCTTAAAAAACAAAGTAGATAAAAATCTTAATAGGGATGCTTCTTTACAACTTATGATAATCAAGAGTAGATATCCTCAACCATTGAGAAAATCTTAGGGGTTCCAAGAGATTTACATGAGCAAACAAATTTGGACTAAAACTTATATACAATTTTGTAAAGATAAACAAGACATGAAATTTGAAAACTCTTAAAACTTGGAATTTAACATTATCCTAAGTTGTTGATTGTGTTGGGAGTGAAATCTTATTTGACAACTAATACGATTTAAATTGGCATAATTTACAAATTGCTTGGAGATTGGAAGGTCTAATGGACTTAGAGTTCCAACCATTTTTGGTTAAATTATTAATTACTTTGCTTAGTGTTAGAGTAATGTGTTTTCCTTTCTTTGCAAACTGTTACAAATACTTCACTCCTCAATCCCATGATCATTCACTATTACCTATTTAGTAAAGGCCTTTACCTTTCAATAGATGGTGATTTTACTTCTCTAAATGGTCAAAGGACTGTGGTGAGATTAAACAAAATCTATAGCAACTACAATAAGTTTTAATCTCATTAGGTGTAGTTGGTTGCATAAATCTTCTTATATCATTATATTGTATCTTCAATGGATTTTTTCTTAAAAGCATTTGAAGTCTTTTTAATTGATTTTTGTCATATCTTTTTAGACCATCTCTTCATACTTGTTAGATTTAATAAAAAATTGGATTAGAGGGAAAGCTATCATTTATTAAATAAATCTAATGTAATTGTCATGGGGTTTTGTAATTATAAAAAGTGAACCTAAAGGGTTAGTAGAAATCGTGTTTCTTAGTAATCTAGTCTTTATATAAAAGCACACTATTTAGGTTATGTATTTTGCTTTTGAGGAGTTTCAATAAAAATTTTTCCTACTAACTTCTTTCTTCAACTCTTTATTTTTTCTACAAGAGTGCTAAAAAATTGCTAAATTCTTCTTTGGAGAAGATTCCTATATTAACAAAAGTATTTTGTTTTGTAGGATTTTGGAGTTTCAAGGGCCACAAACCTTGTTCTCTACAATTGGTGTGAAAGTCTTTTTTTTCCTTGAGTTCCACATCTTTAGGCTTGCCATTAATGTTTCTAAAGATGCTTAAGGCAAGAACATGGATCACATAAGTTGGAGAGATGATAAGGGGATATTAGAACCATGTGCAATATTTAAATCCATGTAAAAAATTTGAATGCAAGTTGTAATATATAATGTATTGCATTGGTTTTTCAAGGGATTATAAACATTGTTCTCTCATATTAGTGTGCATGAATTCCACATCTTTTGCCCTAGCTTCTTTAACCTCAATCTTTGCAAATGTTAGCCTCTAAAGAAGCTCTAAGGCGGGAATACAAATTCCGTAAGTTAGAGAAATGATAAGGGGAGAATAAACCTATGCACAATGTTTAAATCCATGTAATAAAATTAAATGTAAATTGCATTATTTAATGTTGTGTAATGGTCTTATTGTTTAATACAATTGTATTGTAGTGCATTGGCCATATTGTTATATGCAATTGTGCTATAATGTGTTGGTCATATTGTTATATAAAATTGTATAGAAAATAGAGTAATGTATTGTAATTGGAATTTTAAATTTTTTAATTAACAAATATCATTTACCAGAAAGTCTTGGTCAGTTAAGTCTATATGATTAATCATCATAATCGTTTTTTGTACCAAGTGAAGTAAATATTAGTCTCATAAGCCCAAGTTAGTTCAAAGTTATTTTTATGATAATAACTCAATTAAGTTTGTTTTGAATATGATTATTTAGTGTGTATAGGGTTTTATTAGATAGGTGATTAAAATGAGCTTCATTGAACTTCAAAGATTCACATAGTTTTCCAAACAAGAAGCTCACCAATGTGTTTGGTTCTCAAAAAAACTACAAGATGCATGCTCAAATAGAGGAACTCAAGGATATTTGTGGAATTCAAAATTATCTTTGTTGATGATTTATATGAAGTCTTGAAGCATGGAAAAATTTGATCAAGCTTAAAAATTACAAGGGAACAAGAACAATTTTGGGTAACTTGTGAGTTAGCACTATGCAAATTGATCTAGTATTACTCATTGCATTTTTATGCATTCATAGATTTTCAAAATCTTAAAAAGTGAGTTTTTGTATTTATTTTGAATCACTTTATCCACTTACTTGCCTAAGTTTTAAGAAATCAAAATGTAAAAAAAATTTGCTCTTAACATACAGGATGTTGGAAGTCGTATAAGTAGATGTATAGTACGTGTCATGTATGAACATATGGTATGTCGTTATGAAGTCCAGTAAATGACTTAATTTCTTAGACAAAGAAATGTATATGATACATCAATATTCACATATGGTATGCTATATACAGAATGTATGTTATGTCGATTATAAAGTACGATATAGTGTTGCATAGACTCAACCCAAGACTTATGTATGATACTCTTTATTATGTATGGTATGTCAAGTTCAAGAAAATTGTAATGTCTAGTAAAACTAATGTTCTTTTGAAACTCCCTAATTCTCTTAGCCATTTCAAACATCTTTTTGAATGTTTATTTAGGTAAACATTGCTTCAATGTGATCTTGGATGATTGGCAATTCATTTGAGAGACTTTATAGAGTGGTAATCATTTGCAACATCTATAAATAGGACTTGTAGTCTCATGGCACAACATAGGCTTACACATTTTCAAAAAGCTTCATTTGATATCTTGTTTAAGCTCTAGCAAAGCTTCATTTGCTAAGGCTAAGTGCTACCACCTTGGAGAGTTTTGAGAACTCAAATTGTACAGCCACACAAGCTTCAAAAATTTTGTAAGATCTTTTTATGCATTCATCACATGAGTCATGCTATCAATCTAGGATCTTTTGTAAATCAATACCTGTGATAGTGTAAGGATTTTTACTTGTAATTGTTGTAAAGGCCTATTTAGAGCCTTTAAGAATGTAGATGTGAGAGGCTTATTTTAGGCCTTTAAAGCAAGGAGTTGAAAGTTTTGCTTTGGGCCTTTAAAGTGTGGAGGTGAGAGCCTACTTCTAGGCTTGGTGTGAAGGAGAAGAGGTTGATTCTTAGCCTTTGAAAAAAGACTTAGGAAAGGTTGAGTCTTAGTCTCAGAAAAAAAAAACTCAGGTATAAGTGGTCTCTCTTCCAACTATGATGTAAAAGAAGAAGAGAAGATTAACTGCAAACCCAATTGGGTTGGGGATTGATGTAGGCTCATTATGTGAGAGCTGAATTTTTTTAAAATTTGAGGTGTCTTTCTTTTGCCACATTTTTAATTTTTGCACTTTTTTGCAATTTGAGTGCTTTTATCCACTGTTGTGAATTGGATTTTGGTTTACAAAAGTCGTATTTTGCAAAAATTTTGTACACTCATTTCACCCCTCCCTCTGTCTGGAGTGTAGCGTGGGCCAATAACAAATACAATGTAGAATGTTTTACAAGAATGTATGCTTGTTCCTATAAAGTGGTATTAGTAGTTCAATATGCATTTGCTATTCTCAATGAGCTGGTCTGTCTAACATTGTAGTGGAAGTAAGTTAGAGGTACATTATGGACCATGTCTTTGAGTTCTACCTTAATTTTCATTGCTCTTTTCCTTCTTAAAAGATTGCAGTGGTTAAAACTGTCATATTTTAAACTGCAGCTCGTCATATTTTGCTTCTTGTTATTTGGTTTTTTTATTTCTTGATATGTTTGGATGGTTCCATTCAGAATTTGTATTGCATGGATAATGGAATGATGGTGGAGTCAAGTGTTTTTTGTTTTGGTGAACTTAACACTGATTTGATAAAATTGTGATCACATTCAGGATTTTTCAAATTTTGTATTTGCAGCCAAATAATAAGGAAATGAAAATTCTAGAAATTAAGAACAAAAAGGAAACAAGAGTAATGATAGTTACGTTTTGTTTTTCTCTGTTAGTTAACATCTTCTTTGTAATCTGATGTTTGCTGTGACTTTGTTCATCATTGCCACTTTGGCTCCTAGCAAATGTAATGCATGGTGATCACTTGGCTGGAGACGTTGTATTACAGCTTTTTGGTAGACAAAATAGCACCTGCAGCTAATTCTTCAATGTCATGTGTTTGATTGCCTTCAACTACTTTTAAGCTATTGTTTTAGTTTATTTCTCTTTTTCAGGCTTTCACACTTGTTGGCAGGTCCTCCTGAGGTTGCTAAAATTCACTTCCTTGAACTAAAGCATATACAATAATATTAAATAATCACCTCTGTGCACCAAGAACATGCTTTGCTCCTTCCCTTTATTCATCTAATTTGGATCAAAGCTTCTTGCCTAGAAATTTGTATCAAGCATTTATTACTGTAGTGCAAGTCGTTCAAAACATTTTCTGTGCTTGGTGTCAAGCAACATCTAGACTCTGGCTGGTTGGATGTTAATGGAGCTCACTGAACATGAAGATTAATAATAACAAACAGTTAGGCATATTAGTAGTGAACTTTTAATAATAACAAACAGTTCCAAAATTGTACTTTTTTCTTGTTTAGTATACCAAGAGTATAATAAAAATTAGCCACTGATTTACTTTACACCAATCATTCATGAAAAAAGTGGCTTGTCTTCATTCTGCTTTTTAATTGTGATTGCAGGAGAACAACAAGTATGAGCTAGATAGATTTGAAAAAGAAAGGCATGACGATTTTCTAGGCATGCTCAGGGGATTGGCAATAAACCAGGTAGGCTTGTTGTTTTACAGCATTTTCTTAAGTCAATCGAGTTTACTCTTTTTCTATTCTACTGGTGATACTGATATATAAACCGTGTTCTTAATATTCCAATTGGGATTTGGAAGGTTATATTGTCCAAGTTATGCGGTCATGAACTTAGGGCATTGCGTGCTTCGATGATATTGCCTTAAAACATATTATGTTCGAAGCACAGGATCTAAATCATGAGCATAAATTAATCATGTATTAAGGACTCACATGGACTTAAGAGTAGTCAATGGTTCAATTCGTATTTCCAAAGTGATATGTTTACAAGGTCACATATAACTAAATTACAAGTACAAATTTGAGCAGCTGATAACTAGCTATATGGATGGATGCCAAGACAATTAGAGAGAAAACCCAAATGGGCCAGAACATGTTCAAATGTTGGTCAAGTGACACCAACACTCTTGTCAATCGAATCAATTAATCAAGTCAACAATTGTCTCAAATTTTTTCTGTCAGTAGATCTCTAACAGAAGGTTGAATTTAGTGATTAGCATTTTCTGACATTTCTGCTAATTTATTCTCGCTTACATGGTATTGAAAACCATGTAATGAACATCATGTTATTATAAAGCAAAGCATCTTATTGTCATCTTTTGTTATGTTGGCAATTTCTATTAAGAATGTCAATTGTTTTGATACTTTTTGAAATATTATTTAGGAAAGAAAAGGTTGTTTCACATCTCTGTTTTTGGTTCTCTCTTTCTCTCTATGTTGAATCTGTCATCTTTGTTATTCTTTTAATTTTTTTTATGTTTACAGTTTATTACTGTAGGCTTGTGTCAATCAATTTCTCTTTTTGTAGGCTGGGTATTTTGAGAAGATAGCTGATGTGTGGGGAACAGTTGCTAATGACATGAGCCATTACGCTAAAGAGACCAGCTAAGACGAGGCCACATTTTCTTTTATAGCCTTCGATAAAAAAAAAATAAAAATAAAAATAAAAAATGCATGTATATTTTTGGCACATCTCTTTACACCATGATACAAAGTTCTTGTGGGAATTCATCAAATGAACCTATTTTTATGGCTATATGATCCTTAATTGTTGTTGGCTTTGCCTTACACTTAGGTTACAGATTACAGCTTTCACATTTCTTCCAAAACCAGACATCTTGTTTACTGAATAAGCCATAGCTCTTCAATCTTCTTTTGAACCTCTGATCTCTATTGTTGTTTCTTGGTATTTTTAGTTGTCTTCAATTAGGACAATTTCTTCCCTTGTTTGAGCTGATCTTTCAATCGTGGAGGATTCCTATTTTGGTGATGTTATTCAACATACAATATATCTTTGTTACGCCTATCATGGTACTGTGCAACTTCATTTAATGCAATTCGACCATTAATGACATTTGTTGACCATATATTTAAGTTGAGAGTATGTTTCCTAACGATAATTTGTTGGATGTTAGGAAATAATTTCATGAATGTTTCTCGTATGTTGCTATCTAATTAGTAACATTAAACTCATTAAAGATCAAAAGTTCGAAAATAAATAATAAAAAATAATTATCAATTACAAACTTCCTTTTCGTCAGCAGACGACCAAAATAACACTTTTCAAAAGGGCCTTTCAATATAGTTTTGCAATCCTTTTTAACGGTAGTTTTCTTCATCATAAATTCCCCACCAAAGAGAGCCTCGAGCAAAACAAATGTCAACAAGCGTTGAAATGGAGTCATGTTATTGGTTGGTGGTGGGTCTTCTAAGAGTTATTAGGTTGAAAGTTTGTTAAGCTTATTATTTATTAAAAATGATATTTGAAATTTGAGTCAATTGTGATTAGAGAATTTATTTATTTCTTAATTTATTTATAAATTCAAGAGATCAAATAGTTTGTCATGATAAGAACCTATGACTGAATCACTTTTGGAAGGTGATAATGTTTTAAAAGCTTTGTTATGTAATTTGCTCATGCATATTTTCCTTACGTTTATGCGGGCGAATTCGTTCTAGAACCGTAATATCCAATGTATAAGTGTTATCAAAAGGTAATAATTGCAATATAATTATAGTTTTATTTTGTGATATAAGATTTTAGTTTTTTAAAGTAGATCAAATGAAAGAATAAATGTATACTTTTTTATGTAGATATACGTAGAAAGAAATAATGACTATAACACGGTTCTCAATCTAAAAATGTTAAGAGATGTAATAAATTGTTATTACATATATCATATATATAATATAGTAATTATTTTGAATATAATTGACTAACAAATATTAAAGATGAGTGCATTAGATATAATAATTCATTTATTTTTGACATATCATATTATCTTTGTTGATGTATGGCGAAGTCAATTTTTTTTATTTTAAAGAGATTTTCATAATAAAATTTCTATTTTATAATTTATACACTTTTTAGGTGCTTAAATTTTCACAATCATTTTTTATAACAACGTGCACATTTAAAATAATTTAAAAATATCAAAAATCAAATAAGAAAAAACTATTGACAATAACAAAGACCAAAAATCATTTGACAATCCCTCAAGACTTACGAATGAGTCAAACCTAGATCTAATCGACCTTGATTTGGATATATCAAAGCAATAGTAAGATTGCATTGCTATTCGATATATTGCATTGATCCATATGTCCTAAGAATCCATAGTAGAACTTTCAATTATGTCAACCTCTTTTGTTCCATTACTCCCTCAAATACATGTTGCACATCTTTTGTGTTTAGAAATGTCTTTAGAGCTCGAGTTTTTTAGTTTTGCATTCAAAGGATTGAAAACTTGGAAGACAATCGAAATAAGAGAACTCAAAATAATGCCTTTACCCAATAGACAAATACATATGATTTTGCACAGAAAAAAAAAAAAAAAAAAAAAAAAAAAAAAAAAAAAAAAAAAAAAAATTCTCGTAGTAAATCGAGTAGTGAACCTTAAGCAATCAATCGATGAAAAGATGACATAACATCAAAAGATTCATTATAGACAAGTTGATAAAATCAAAGAATTATCCCACTTCTTCTTCTTCACAAACATGCCATTGCCTACGAGGAGTCCACAGGATTGCTGCCAATTAAAGCAAGAACAAAGCAATGAAAGTGTGGAATCTACAGTATACAACGAAGAAGAAACATCACATTTCCTGTGACAATAAACTTATCAAGAAGAAAGAAAACCAATTCTCCTTATTGGCTGTCCTCTATCCAAAAAGAACAAAGAGATGACCAACTTCTGCACACAACGCATTCAGCCCTGAAAAAGGAAGGCATTCATTCAATCTGCTAATAACTAATACAGTCCAAAATATCAACATGCTGCAGAACTCAAGTAAGGCTCCCATCATGCAAAGCCTTCTCAAAGAGCTCAAGTTCACCAATGGGCCAATAATCCAACTCCTGTCGCAGTGGTCTTATAGAATCAATGCTATAATCTGCTCCAGTTGTTGCATCAGCCATATGACCCAATTTCCCCAACATCTTTGCATCAGGCTTCTGAACCTGGAATGAGAAGACAGAAGGGCTCGTTGTCGACATTCCCCACGGATTGTTACAATCGTTTACCCCCATGATCCCTGGATCAGCATCCATCAATCTCAGCATCTCATCTACATCGAACATCTCCATGGGAAGATCTTCCACCAGATCCAATGAGCTACGCACCTCATTGGTGGCCTCGTCTTTGGTTTCTACCTTAATGGCGGCTCCAGCCGCAGTCGGATTGACTGCAGGATGATCGAAGTGCAGCTCATTTCTCGGTTCTATGATTCGACTCTTGATTTCTGGTGCATTGGCAGGCTCAGAAATGTGCTGCACGGTTGCCTTCTTCGGAAAATTTGAATGATTGGTGGTGGTTGTGGATCCGCAAGACTCGGAACTTGTGGTTGGTGCTTTGGAGGCAGATGTGGTTCTGTCTTCTACAAAGTTGAGACGTGCACATGGACCATACATGGCCCTTGCAGCATTGTCGTATGCACGAGCTGCATCCAATGCTGTGGGGAAGGTGCCAAGCCAAAGACGATTTCCCCGGTTGGGCTCTCTTATCTCGGCTACCCACTTCCCCCATGTCCGCTGCCTAACACCTCGATAGTTACAGCAAGAATTCTCTGGGCCTCCCTTCCCTCGCATGCACCCTTTTCTAGAGCCCTTGGCAGGAACCTTGCGGGTTCTCTTGCCTTCGGAGGAATCTAGTTGTTTGTTGATCTCTCTCCATTTTGCAAGAGTTTCAACCAAGGAGTCTGGTCCTGATCGCTTTCTCCTTGTCTTTCTTTTCCTGAATCACCAAGAAAGAGAAACATATATTTCAGAAATTGCAAAAATGGAAAACTTGTTGAGAAATTAAGTTGCACAAAAAAAGGTAGAAGTAACAAATAAAACACGACAAGAATTCCACAATCAATAAGCTATGAAAAAATTATATTGAAAAATCTAATAACATATCCGTTATAACCAGATACATAACACAAGAAAACATAGCATAGCATATGATAAGATTGCATAACAAATGCATCATAGAAATCTTACTTAGAAGGATGAAGTAAATTCCATACAAAGCAAACGGTAGAAGCCAATAATGTCACAAAACAAACAACTACACATCACAAATTCTGGGCAAGAAAACCAAGAGAACATTTAGGCTTGAGCAAATTATGATAAACTTTATCCAACTGATCTAAACAATGTCTCCAAAGGTCAAACAAATAGTTTTTTCATTTGCTTGTTCAATTGCTCTCTATTCATGCCATCTTCCAACCAATGTCTGCACAGAATTTTTGCTCAACCATCAATATACCTGAACAATCATCATGATTTATGCTTAACTGAACACGAACTGCACAAGGAAATTTCAAATTGATAATGATTAAAGCATGCCTTCCAAGCTTCAATTCATCACATTGTCAGGAGAATAGTGCCTTCGGTGACCAACGCATGGATACCCATCAACACAAGCTAATGAACTTGTAATATTAACATGATTTCTCATTGAATATCCAATGAAAAAACAATTCTACTGGTACATCGAAATCCTCTTACTTGAAAAATGTTGGAACACTACAATATTAATTATGGTATTGAGTAAAGAATATCAAAAGATGACAGTAATAATTTAAAAATAAATTTTACTATTCATACCTACTGCTATGATGCAACATTTCACCAAACAAGAACTGGCCAAGTTTGCTCCTGAAATTCTAGGTATGAAGAAGGTAAAACACAAGTCCATAACAATCAGATCATGCATAAATTAAATAAAAAAAGATAAGAAAGACAAAAAACAGTATCATGTATAAATCAAATTCACCTTGCACCTTGTAGGCACAGAGATTGCAATAAAAGAAAAAAAAAAAAAAGAGATGGATAGGCATCAACAAACATTAAAAAGGGAAATTTAAGATACATAAATCCCAGTTAATACACAGGAAAACCATAACAGCTGAAAAAAACATCAAATATTTAGAGGAAACCACTGAAATAAATTGCCAACAACCGATGCATTAGAAATACAAAGTACAAAAAATTCAGCCAAAAGAATAGTCTTGTAAACTCAGCAAGCAATTGCACTATGATACGATCCCAGTTAGCCTTCACTCAATCCATCAACCATTGACTTTTACTTACTATAAAAAATTCCCTATGACAAGCAAAGCTTTGCTTAACAATCTCCAGAACAAAACCATTAAAGCAACGCAAAACATTCACCGAAACCATCACATCATCGTCAACTAGGAATCTCCACCACCAAAATACATTCACTAGTTCGCAGGGCTCCAACAACCACCCCAGCTCAACGGAAGACGAGAAAAAGCTCTACAAATTACCTTCGATCATAAATACTTCATTAACCTATTCGGGTAACCCATTACGTTCCAATCTCCATCTCACTAATGTTTTTCCCTATTGCTTCTACATGGTCAGAAACAACCGCAGAGCCCTAAGCAGCGGCAAACAGTAATACCTAAAACCCTAGATGAAAGCAACCAAACAGAGGAAGTGGCAGTCTTGGATACCTTTCCGGCTCCGTCATCTTTTTTCGTTTTCGTCAACTCGAGGGTTCCGTTCTGCTTCACTCTGGGTTTTGGCCGAACTCTCAAAAGGTGGCCGCTTCTCGAAGTATGTCGAAGTTGCTTCGCCTCAAAGTAAAGTCGCCAACGAAGGCAGACACGGATATTTATAGGAGGGATATTTCTAAAATCCCGCACAATACATCATGACGTGTGCCATTACATCGAAACACGCGTCCACCTCGGAGGAACTTTCCAGAAGTAAATATGGGCCACAATCTATAGAGCTTCACTTTATTTGTATTTATATAAGTTTGTTAAATACATATATAAAATATTTATTTAAAAAATAATTATATATCACTTGATATTTCTTTTTAAAAAATACTCAAAATTTTAAATTATGTTAAATCATTTTAAAACGGGTCCACTATTTTAGTTTTATTATATTAATTTAATAGTTAAAAATTATTTTGAAATCACATTGTCATTACTTTTTTTTATTTTGTATTTAAATTAAAATATTAAATGATAATTTGATTAACGCTTCAAATCATGATGTTACTACTTTATAATATAAAATTTTAATTAAAATATACAAATAAAAAATTATTTATAATAGATTATTGAATACATTATTTTTTTTTAGAAATTTTTGTATTGTTTACACTTGATAATTCTTGTTGAACTTATCAACTAAACTTTTGTATCAGAAAGAAATAATATTTTTTTAAAAAATTTCTGATAATTAAATATAAGACCTTAATTTTGGTAATGCTTCAGAAAATTTTAGTTGCAAAAATAATAATTTTAAGTAATAATAAACACTTTAATTTAGTTCATTTATTTTACAGCCATAGGTTTAACTGAACACCTTTATCAGACTAATCTAACAGTTGAAAACATTCTTTCATCTTTGCATGATATCATTATTATCTTTCTATTTTATGTTTTAAATTAAAATATCTACAATAATTCAACTACATTTTTAAAATAAAAACGTTTTCATAATATATGTTTCTGTATACTTTTATTGATTAATTTAATATTAAAATAGTCTCTCGTAGTAGAACCTTTTCCAATAAAATGATTTATGACACTTAAATTAATATAGGCACTATATTTTAAAAAAAATAAAAAATAAGATGGTTATATTAAGCAGATAAACAAAACTAAATAAAAAAAAAATTGATTTTTCTGTCAAACCCTTAAAGTATTAAAAGCTCAAGTGTTGCAAAGTTAAATAACAAATATGTAACCATAAATGTAAATATATTCCTTATTTAAAGGAAGGAAATGCAGATACATATATCAAGGGGTTTCCTTTAATAAAGCAAAACAAAAAAAAAGAAAATATGAAAATGACGTAAGAAAGAGACATCTTTTGAAGAGTCATGTGGTCAGGCATCAGTTCACAGCAAGGAGTGCAACTTTAGAGGCCATTGAAGAAAAAGATTGAACTGAAAGGGACAAAAATAACACATTTAAATATAAAATAAAGAGTAAAGTTTAGCTAAACAGATTATTTTGGTAGGCTAAATAAAGGTTGAGGTTTAATTTGGAGTGTAGAGACCTTTTTGATGGGTTAACTCAGTTTTTTTTTTTATGTTTTTGATAGGTTAAGTGAACATACAACAATGTTAGGTTTATAATTAATATCAATTTTTTCATACAATTTTATAGTTACAAAATTAAAGACAAATAGAAGAAAAATAATATAAAAATTACTTGAAGACCTTCAAGATAACTAACATAATATGTCATCAAATCCTAACTATCATGCATAATTATGAGCCATTTGTTTACTCTAAGAAGTTTTAAGAATCAAGGCATCATGTAAGGTTTCTCAATCTCTATGATTGAGTAACGATAAACAACAATTATGGTTTATCAAATACACTAACATTAAGAAGTAGAAAACCAACAAAAATACCAATAGTTCTAACTTAAAACTATTTGTAATGACTAACTCAATAGGATGACTAATATGATGTATCTACAAACCCAACCATTCAATGTCCACACAAAGCGGTCTAGGTGATCTGTTAATACACAATCAGTCAGACAAATTGCATTGCCTACTCACCCATTAGATATTCCAAAAAGTTTCAAAGGAATCTAAACATAACCTTCGAAATACTATGATACTACTAATGGGGCATAAATACAAGAAGATACAAAAATACATTATGTGAGATCATGCAAAGAGTTATTTATGTATCGTATGTAAATTCTTATGTCTAAAATCATAAAGGCAAAAACATCGACAAAGGACAAGAAAAGTTTATCCATTTTAAACAACTCAAATTATGAGACATCAATAAAGAGGGATTGTAGTTTTGGATCATGTACTTACTTGAGATGTTGAAGCTACTATAATGAGGGATTCTGTGAGAATCCATGCATGTCTTGTATTTTTCATAACTTACAGACAACTTCAATCTAACTTCTAAGTGGAGATTGTACGTTTGTTGTGCAAATAAATTCACAAACTCACTAGTCCTATATAAGATGTCGAGGCTAACTGGTTCTATTATCTTCTAAGCACCCGGTCCAATAACTATGTGAAATTGACTTAGTCCTACATATCTATTGAAAGAACCATTGTAAGAAAACTCGATTTATGAGTAACAAGGAGTCTAAACAACCAAATGATTTATACCTAAGAAGCTTAACAAATTTCTCAACTTTTGTTTACTACCTCAATTTTTTTGTTGATCTAAAGTCATAAAAAATGAAAACAACAATTTTGTGCCCATCTTTCCCACAATGTCTTCCAAATCTAAATCATAAAGTTGAAATTGCAATCTAACACTATAGCCTTCGACAATGCATGAAGCTTAACAATTTCATCAAAAAAATTGTGTCAATAAAGGTAGCAACAATCATTATTTTGTATTCAACAAAGTGGTCATATTAAAAAAATATGTCAACAACCATCACAAAATCATTTCCCTTTAAGATTTGTGCAGAACAAGAACAAACTCAATAAGGTCCTCATCCTATGTTTTATAGGAAATCAACATTAGAGTATATATGCCAGTATTGTCCCTTTCAGCTTTGATGTTTGATGCCCAATTGCGTTCCTCAACAATTGCATTTGTTATGTTCCTCCCAAAGGGTCCAGTAAGCCCTTTGGAATGTAACTTAATAATAAATTCTCATCAGTGATTTTGGCACACCACTTGTTGCCATTAGTTAAAAAGCAATCTTTTAGTTTTTGATTGGTTGATCTTCATGCAGTTCTAAATCGACCTTTCCAAAATTTTTGCTCATGGGATATCATGCTTTAGTTGGTAGAATCCTGCAAACTTGACTTGTATCATATCAAAAAGGTTGAGATATCCTACTTGGAGCATCGACAAGCCTGTTCAAGTTTCATGCTCAATGATTCAAAGTAAAAGAAAAGTCTTGTAAGTACTCAATCAACTTCACTTAATGAGCTCAGTTTCTTTTGAAAATTCACATACCTCAAGGCTTGGTGATCCAAGTATGGCGCACACATGAAAGAAAATAATGCTTTCTACATCTCAATGCTTGCACAATTATGTAATACTCATGATCATAGTTGAAATATCTCTACTTACTTCATCAAGTCTCTTGTTGAAGCAATGGGACGTCCTTCCTAGATTAAGATGCTTTCAATTCCAATCTCTGAAGTATGCTGCTTCAAAATCCTTCAAGAAATGGCAATTTCAGTGATGGGGCTTTTGTCAAATGATACTTTGTCTTCTTAAACGAATAAATGAAAGTGAAACTTCAATAAAACTTCTCTTTGTTCAAGTAATCCATAATAGGTCTTTAATGGTACTGAGACCATGATAAATCGTCTTTAGAAAACAACCAACCCATGAAAGCTACAGAATTCATGAATATTTGTCATGATAAATCCTCTAATGGCTTGAATTTTAGAAGGATTGGCATAGATTCCTTCTTTTGACACTACACTTTCCAAGAAATTATTCTTGTGGCAAAGAAAACACATTAAGTTTCACATAAACTTTTTTTAGGCACACCACTTCAAGTGTTTCCCTAAGTGGCCTAGATGTACATCACTTGTCTTGTTGTGCATTAGAATGTCATCAAAAGTATATAATGAGGACTTGTCTAATAAATGAGCGAAGTATATGATCCATTACTCTTTTAAACAAGCTCTAGGCATTCCATATCACAAATGACATCACTAAGTTATCTTCAATCTTATGTGTGATTTTTCTCTCGTTATCACGATCCATTCATATTTGATGTTAATAACTACGCGTATCCATCTTTGAATTGAATGTCATCTAACCAAAATATCTAACATATCCTCCATGTGTGGAATCACAAATCAATAATTTATAATGATTTTGTTACATACACACAAATCCGCACATAAAAGCCAAGTTGTCTTTCTTAGGAGTCAATCGCATAAGAACAATGCAACAAGACATGCACTCATATATATGAGTCCTTACTATAGGGTTGTATTCAATTTTGCATGCGCTGATGGGTTCTTTTAGTAATGGGTTAAGTAAGAATGTTTGGAATCTAAAACAAAATCTGTAGCATATTGTATGTCTTGTTATTAAAGTGAGGCCATCTTAGTAGGGCACACATGGTACAATTCCTTTAACAAAGTAGCAATCTCTGCTTTGTCATATAGATCACTATTTTACTCGTCTTTTTCTCGATGAAGATCAAAGCACAAATTACTTTTCACTTCAAAACTGTCATTCTCAGGTTGTATGCAATTGAATAAATAAAAAAAATTATCTTTCCATTGAGATTAATGTAAAGTTTTTCTTAATTTGAACTTTTGAGACAAGAATGTCATAATAGGATAAACTTCTAATTTTCTTATAACCCTTAAGTTGAAATATGCAAACATTTTCCTACACACAAATGATGACATCTAAGTCCAAGCATTATTGTCGACCCAAAATAGCATGGGCAATATCCATAGGTATGGCATCGCACACGCTATCTTGATTGGATTCAAGATGAACTGGCACATGAACATCCTTGTATAACATTCACTATGGTCTTATTGACCTCAAAACCTTGTGGGGTTTTAGGTAGGCCTCTACTTTTAAGCTTATCCATTCCAATACATCCTTTGATACCACATTCATGCAACTCTTATTATGGACAAGTAGCTTATAGTTCTCCCCATGCTTTAAGAACTCTTATTATGGAAAAATGGACCTTTACTAACCTTGATATTCTTGTAGGTTACTAAATGAAATGAACAACATCAAGAGAGTAATCTTATGATGCATTCTCAACTTCACTAGAACCATTATGTGTTTGGAGATCTCACTTTTTTCTTTTTTTTGAGAATAGGATTGCAACCTATTTTATTAATAGCTCAATAAGGTCAATATGGGATCTCTTGCTGCTCCAACGTGTGAGAGAGGCCATTAGGGAGGGGCACACCCCTAACCCACATACAATCATGGCAATAGAATGCCTAGTAATCTAATCAGCCACTCTATTCCTCTTTCTAAACAAATGAGTAATCCTGTGCGCAATAAAAGAGTGGATAGTAAGAAAAGCCCATAACAATAACCCGTAAATGTCCTGTGATCCAAGTCATGTGTAATACATTGAATAGCTGCCACAAAATCACACTTAATCTAGACCATAGGGGTAAGATGAAGAAGCCGTTGAGAAAGAAAGATGGTCCTAATTTACATAACTGGTGTAGCAAAATAAATCCCCCAACTAATTATTAATAAAAAATCCTCATGACAATCTCGAATCACTATCCCAATAGCTCCCAATTCATTGTGTAGGCTAAGCCATTGCAGTTGACCTTAATCAAGCCAAAAGTTTTGGAAGGGGGGAGCCACCTTGGGGTAGATGGGTGAAGAGGGCCTGAAGGTCCAAGAGGCTTCCAATACTTTATAACGTAAGCTCATCACAACATATCTTAGCAACATCTAAGGGTAAGAACTTGCCCAAAGTAAATCTTACTATTATGGTCATGGCACAGAAGATATAAACCAATAGCAAAGATGCCTAAGGAAGCATCATGGAGATCAGAGGAGAATACCCCATAAGCATGAGAACTGTCAAGATAAAAAAGGAAGAAGACTAAGAGAGTAGCAATGATGGCAGCAAGGTAAGGACTGCCCTTGATTTAGAACGAAGCAGCAACAGCATATAAACCAAGTTCCCTAGTGATAATGGAAAGCTCCCTAACAATCAAGTCCCTACGTTGTTGGGATACCCATTACTAAAGAAAACTAAAGACTTTTGCTTATTGACAAGCTGGCTAAAAGTAGAAACATAGGTATCTAAGACCTCCTTGACAACCAAAGAATGTTATCTGCATATAAGAGATGAGAAACCATGGGCCCAATTGGGCATGCCCAAATGATCAAAAGAGGACCCCATTCCATCCATAGCTGAAAAAGCAAACATATAAACTTTTCAAAAAATATGGGGAGAGAAGAAATCACTGCTGAAAGCCACAGGTAGCCTAGATCCAAAGAGGCTGCCTACCATTGAGAAGGATACCAAACCAATGAGCCAAAACACAAGTCTAAACCCAAAAGCACCACAAGTCAGGAAAACCCAGATGCAACAACAAGGAGAACATGAAATCCCAACGAACAAGATCATAGGCCTATTCCATTTCCACTTTGATAGCCCTAAGGCCCTCAGTGGAAATGGAAGTAAAGAGACAACGCATAAGCTCCTAAGCCATAAAACAATTGTCAAAAATCGATCTTCCTTTCACAAAAGCCTCCTATTGTGGAGAGATAAAAGAGACTATCATAAGAACCTTTGCTAAGGTTGAATACTAGTAAATTTTCAGGAAAATACCATAATAACTTTCCTTTTGATTATTTAAAGTTCAATGGGGGAGGCTTATTTTTGAGAATTTGAGTTCGTGGTAGGCACATAATCTTACATAAAGTCTCTTGAGTTAAAAAAGAGCCTTCCTAACTCTCTCCAATGCTCATTGGAATAAATATTCTATGGAAAAAGTTTTGTTTAGTAGTAATTCCCTCTTGATGTCAAGCTTAATGCTAGATCAAAATACTGTTATTATAATTCAAGGGTTTGTTGAACATCATACCAAATCATCAACTCATCAAATCTCATCATGTAATCTAAGAAGACAAGACTATCTTGCTTAAGAGAAGACAACTCTTTCAAAAGTTTTCTTGAGGTATATTTGAGGAAACTAATTCTCATATAGAATTTCTTTCATTTCCTCCTAGCAACTTATAGGTTCTTGTTGTCTACTACCACTCCATGTTCACTAAATAAGTTCTAACTTAACCTAGAAGTTTCAATTTTGTAAAACTATTTGCAACTCTACTCACATTGATTTTAAGGTGACATAATTGTCCATATCCAGCAATCAAGTACTATAGAACTTTGAATCAAGCTTACCATCGAAGGTGGAAATATCTATCCTAAATTTCATTGTGATATCTTTGCCTAATTCTCTCATCAGAAGTCTGCTTGGGATGATAACCCATGTATCGATTTGAATTATGAGTTACCTCATGAGGCTTGAATAGTGCTCTTTTGAACTGATTCCATGGCTTTAAATCGATCACATAGTCTAACAATATCATCAGTAACTTGCCCTTGTGGACATGCTAATTGATCAGTTCCTGAAGTTTAATCGTAGGATCATCCCTTGGTCGATCATTGGAATATACATGATACGAGTAGCCTCCTTTGTAAGCCATGTAGTGAACCAAGACGTTGATGCTAATTTGATGTGTTGGCTAGCCAATATTATGACTAAGGCTTGGTTTATGCAATGCTCATGTAAAGTGTAATTATGTAGCCTGCAAAAGTGATGTCTACAACAAATATTAGGTGTTTGCACACATGCTAAATAGCAAGAACAACAAGCAACAGGAAGTTGTAAGAGATCTACGAGTAGAAAACAAAGAACAAACAAGAGCAAGAGGATCATAAAACAAACATATGAACACAGAAAATTCAAGCCAGCACAAGTCACAAAATCATGCTCAAGATTGTTCCAACGCATAAGGGAAGAGAAAAAGGATCAAAACTCTCAAAAAATTTAATTTGAGGGCATCACCATGTTTTGCCTCTAGCTATTATAGCCCCAAGTCATCACTAGAACATCATGTTGCTAGGACTTCAAGGAAAAACAAATGAAGAAACCATAACTATGCAGGCAAATATCATCTAAGCAATAAGAAGCCACTCAAGTAGGTTTTTGTACTTATCAAGAGGAAGGAAAAGGAAGCACTTTGATTAAAATCCTTATGAACCACCTTAAGCAATCCCTTGATATTGTCATAAAGCAATCTCAAGACCTTCGCAAGTGATCAACCACCACCCATTTTTGACAAGGCATGGGTTAAGCTATCTTATACAACCTGACTGTCCCAGGTAATGTACAATCCACTTGAGACAATTCTAGAGAAACTTGAAACCCACAATAATAACTCAGATAATTCTTAAATGTGGTTTGGATGTAAGAAACATATCCAAATACCAAAAACAACATATATACATCTGATGCTCATATAAACCTTATATAAGAACTAATACACCAAATTTCTTATGCATTAATATCAAAATCTATACATATTATGAAACTTGCAATGTATAAGTTGAGATAACAAAATTATATACATCCAAAAATTGCACCTTTAATATGTAACAAAAGCTACTAAGCAGAGTAGTGTAACAATCCTGTGAACCTTTGCTAATCATCTGATTAGCATAGATGCTAGATATTTCTGTTTGACTGGCATTGAACATGTATAGATCTGGGAAGCTCTATTACCTTGAATGTATGCATGTGTATGCTACACATAAGATACTTAAGGGATAAGAAATTAAGACAAAAGCAAAGTCATGATGTATTAAAGTAGATAAGACATCACACGAAAAGTAAGACAAATATCATTCTCTTGATGGATCATGCATCCAATCATCTAATCTACTAAAGTAATAAGGAGAGCATGGAAAGTGACAAAAAAAGTCATATCCAAGAGAAGAGCCAAGAACTATCTTATATGCCGATAGATTAGAGAGAAATAACTTAGGCCCAATAAAATAGTTGAATTATGTGAATCAAGTAGTTCAAGTGATAAAAACTCATATGATTTTCTATATTATTTTTGTGATTTCAAAGAAAGAAAGAGCTAAGCAAGAGAAGAAAGGAAGGATAGCACCTCCACAATGTCATTCATGAATTTGGGTCTTGATTTAAGAGGTTGGACCTAGAGATCCAATCTAATTTTGATAACATTGATCCTTACTTCCTTGCAAAAGATAACAAAGAGAGAAAGGGTGGCATAAAAATGAGTTGATAGCTCAAACAAATCTTAGAATGAAGTGTTTCTATTCTAACCCACAAAACAAAGGCATTTGATTTAGAGAAACAATTATATCATATAATGTTATTTAAAAAGTATTTGATTTAATGACATGTTTAAACTAAGTTATCAAAATTTATAATTTGTCTACTTAAAATCAACATTTGTATGCATAATCCAAATTTGGATAACATCTAGTTGTCAACCATCTCTCCATTTGAAATTGAATAAAGAACTATTTAAATATCATTAAAGAATAAAAATATTATGGGGAATCATAAAGAGGAGAAAAAGAATGAGAAATAATAGACAAAGAAGAAGGAGATGAAGGAGAAAAAGAGAAGAAAAAAAAGAAACTCATATTCTTTATGATATCCACCACCCAACTCCTAAACTATTTATGTAATTCATCAAGAAGAGCTCACCTACTAGTTTATCTTTGAGAGTATCTTCTCAAAGTGAAACAAATGCTTTCGAACACGGTAGCAATGCCAAGTATAAAGTATGGCAGCAGAACTCACTAAGATGAACGACATGATCACCAATTTACCAAATTCCTGTTTTCCATGGTGATGGAAAAAACAAAGATGGTAAGGGAAAGCCAAATCGAAATGCCAATGTCTCTTTCCAAAATTTGCTAATCTGTCTGTGGCTTGCAGATGAATTACCTGTGGATCAGAAACAACAATGCCCATGACATAAGTCAGCAAGTCCAGCAAAGACTGGAGTGAGCTTTGAACCCCTCCCACAAGACAACGGTCAGATTCAGCCACTTGGTCCTATCCAAGGTGATAGCATAAATAGGATTATTTCAAAAGAAGATAATTCAGGAAAAAAAGAAAATAGCATTAACAAGAAGATTCAAATTTCACAAAGAAAAGATCATATGTCATGTATATAAAAAAAAATTGAGGATTACCCTTTTCAATTTTGTTCAATCACTAAAGTTTATTTTGCCTCATATGTTTTGTTCCATTGCAAGAACTTCAATTTCAACATCCTTTTGTCTATTCCATAATTAATATCCCAAAAAGAACTTTTGGTCTTTGGCATGCAGTTGGCTTTACAAGTTTTTGTCTATTGTACTCTTAAACCATATTAGTTCAATACCTAACACAGCTTGGTAAATCTAATATGGAGGTATCGTGGCCATTATGATAAATTTTCAAGCCTGCAACTAAGCTACCGCAACTTCACAAGGCTGTTCTACAGCAAATCCTTATTGAAACTCCAATTCATTAATCCGGAATAATGTTCCCATCGATAAATTCCTTTCTTTGATGATCCTGTTTCCAAAGAGAAGGCAAGATTACTGGGCCTCGCTGACAACCATGAGAGACACCAGTATCAAAAGATGGCAGCTGGGCTGAGTTTGTTGCTTGTACATTTTCTGATCAGATGAGTTGAGCAAGATTTGAAACATAAATGTAATCACACATAAATTTATAAAAATTCAATTTGTAATCAATGAAGCTCATGTTGGGGTATGGACCTGAAGAACTACATACTTTTTACTCTTTCATCAAAAATAACACAATATTATATGAACACGTCCAGATATAAAATAAGAAAAGAAACAAAATTGCAGGACCTTGCTAAGTGAAAAGACATATATGAATAGAATCACAATTTTTCCAATTTTGATTTCAGCAGAAGATATCAAAACAAAATAATAAGGAATAGAAGCGTCATTTCACCAAACACAGGATAGAAATCTGAACATACAAAATAATACTAGAACATTCTCCACTTTCTTTTTCTCTTATCTTGGAACATTGCTTCAATATTGGGAATAGAGTTGGGTATGAAAAGTGGAAGAACCTCTTTCAAAAATTCTACTATATGGTATTTTATTCTTAAAAGTATCCGCCAAACCCAATTCAAATTTCAGTTCATTTAAAAAGGAAAAACTAAAGAGGAAAAGGTAGAACAACGCCAAGAGATCACACTCACAATTCCTAAACTATTGGAAATAGCAAGGTGACATCTCAGGGTATGTGGATTCTAGTGAAGGAGAAAAGTACAAATAATCCTCCCTGGGATCACCCATAGGTCAGTTGGAGACGAGGAACACTTGATAGTATAGAAAATGAAAATAACTGAATCATCCAGTTCAACAACTTATCTATAACTTGGTTTTGTGATTAGGTTTATTGATCAATTCATTCAACAAGATCCATTAGGATGGAAGTAGGACCCCTTTTGAGTTTTTATCTCACAACATCAAAGGAAATAACACCAGCACCTGTATTTAGGCATGGAAGCTCGCCAATGTTGTCACCATTTAACTCACCATGTGCTGGTTTTCTCATGCATACACAACCTACCCACGTACCAATTACCTCATGAATGTGACAGCCTATATTACCAAGCAGCCATCCACATGTCATCAAAGTGTAACGATTGAATGATGGTAATTGGGACAAGCCGAGCTCAACTTATCTCACAATCTACCACTTAGTTATTCTTCAGGGGGGAAGCCACCAACGGTCCTTTCATAATGCGTGAGTTCATCCTAGCTAGTTGCTGTATAGCTCAATATTTTTTTGGGGGTGAAATAGTTTTTGTCATCATGTCTAAAAGATTCTTGTTTGCATAGATCTTCATAAAGGTATGCAAAAATATTGAAAGAATTAAGAAAGAACTTAAATTTGAACCAATAAAATTAGTCTGGTTTTGATAAGGACCAAGCCGATTCACATTCCAAAATTCGGAAAAAACAAGTAGGTTGGATAGGTTCTCATCTCCAGTAATGGCCACCAACATCTCAACTTAAAAATGAAAACCAAGACATAACTAAAGAACATAATTTGTTGGTTTTGGAGTTTGGTTATGAAGTTATCCAATCTCCTAGTCCCAGAGGGATCAAATTCCTCAGCCTACATCCTCAAAGCACCAATGGAACTTGTGTTAGATACTTTTTTTTAAAATGTGCAGAGTGACAACCAAATTGAATGTTTTGGTTTGATTACGAGCTGATTCTCCAGGACTCGATTAAAACTCCATAGCACGCAGAATTGGCCTAAGCTTTGACACAAGTTATATCCCTGGATTTTTAAAAGTTTCAACCTCCTTATGAATAACTTGTGCATCTAGAGATAACACATGTCAACAGCACTTACATTATCAATATACTCTATATATCCTATAACAAGCCATAGCACACAGAATTGGCCTAAGCTTTGACACAAGTTATATCCCTGGATTTTTAAAAGTTTCAACCTCCTTATGAATAATTTGTGCATCTAGAGATAACACATATCAACAGCACTTAGATTATCAATATACTCTATATATCCTATATCAAGCCCAACTCCTAAAGAAAATGTTATGGAAAAACTCTAATACCAATTTGATAGAAGATGGATGCTCCAAGAGAGTAGAAAGATGAGAAAGAAAGAGTTGTTGATGCCCTCTTAGTGAGAGAAATGGGTTGGCTGTCTATGCCATCTCTTGAACAGCAATGCATACATGCATCACAGTAAAATAAGATTATTCAAAAGCAACTTTCTTCTATTGATTTTATAAAAAATTTAAGTAGTTTTTACAACTCTAAATCTATCTCCATAAACATAATTAAAAAATAACCTAAATCCTAATCAACTTTATTCAAACTTAAATTTGAAAATAAAACATATAAAAACTAAGAGAAATAAATATCTATAATTTCTTAAATTTTAATAATCCTAATATCTTGAACTTGAATTTTTTATTTCTTAAATTTAAAATACTATTTATTTACTTTAAATTGTCATTATCCCTTAAATATTTGTCTTGAATTTGGAATCTTAATTTCTTAAATTTGAAGTGAACGCGACTTATTCCACAAAAACCAAAGATATAAATAATCTTGAATTGCTGAGGTACTATATAAAAATTGTAACATGTCTCATTATTAATCTGTTAAAGCAAAATTGACCTACCAAGTAATCTAGAACCATTAATCATGCTTTAAGACCTGTTTTCATACATTTTTCCAAATCAAGTTGGTAAGCTTTGTCTTACAATCATCTTTATGATGTAACCTATGTTGCATCAAAATACTTTAATCATTGCAATTCCTTGCTTATCACTAACGAAGAAAACCATAGGTTTGATACGATGAATGGTCGAATGGGGCACAATGAGAAAGCACTACGAGTGGATCTAAATTGGGCTACGATACCAAAATTGATGGAGAACATCATAGCTCTACCAATGCATGCATCCACCACCAGTAATTAGAAAATCTATTATGGGTCAATTCAATAATCCAACAATCTATCTTTAACGAGGAATCAAGAGAGGCTATTTGGATCACCACATGAGTTAACTAGTACACATGCGATCCCACAGTAAGCACGGTGGCTTACAAACAATTCAACATGCATGTAAAAGCATGTCAAACAACTTGATGTGCGCGACTATACACAAGATAGCAACATAGGGACAGAGCACAAGTCGCAACACACAATAGCGCATGGAACAACAGTGTGCAATGCAGCACATGCAGAATGCACGGCATGCACAACAACGCTTGGGAAGCCACGGACACATAACTGCATGCATGGTGCCCAATGTCGCACGTGTCACAATAGGTGGCACCCAACACAGCACTCGCATCACATGCGCTTGGCATATTCCACCATGTGTGCAATCTACACACATGCAGCAAAGATAACGTGCGCAGATGCGTACCCTTGTGCGCACACAAGCTTTGCAACAACCAAGTTAAAATCCTAATATATGCAACACATGTAGAATAAAGAAATCAATTTTATTGTTATAAAAAAATAATCATTATAATAAAATATTATACATAAACCTCTATAAAAAAAATAACGGTAAAGGTATTCTCAATTCTTGATATAAAAATTTTCTCTTTTACTCTATTCTCTTCTAGTTTTGTTGCCTCTCACTTAATTCCGTTGTTCTAACTTAGAAGCAAGATTTGTTGTTGAAGACTTAAAAACAAGACACCTCATAAACAAACCAACCAAATCACACCCTGGATAAGGAAAGGCCAATCTATGTCTCCATTTTGCCTTATGTATACATACACAACAAGAAACACGCCTGATTTTTTATCTATAATCAAAATATCATATCTTGATTTTCGTTCTATAAAAGTATTTAAATAGCTTATAATAAGAATCTTTAGAATAAAAAAAAAATAACCCTATATAAGAAAATGCACAAAAAAGATAAAAATATTTTAAAGACTTTATATATAATTTATTATAACCCAATAAAATAGAAAATGCTAAATAAACCAATGAGAAACTATATGAGCATAATGCCAACCTTGAAATGCGACATTTCTTGCATCAACCACAATATTAACAATATTCTTTACTTTGTTAAGTGGAAAGAGCAGCATACTTTTGTGGCCTGAACTTCCATAAGATCATTCACATGTAAAAGTAAAAAAATAATTAAATTTATAAATTATATTATCAAGATCTCCTCTTATGCTAACATCTATATAACTTTTCAAGATTAGTCACAAACCTCCAAAACACAAACATATCTTGATATTCTCTCATAAGTATCTAAAAATTCAATCCAATAATTTCCAATTGGTCTTGGTAGCATTAGATAAATTTGCTTATTGTGTAGATAACATGTGTACAATCTAATCAAAAACAAACCACAAAATAGATCTAACTTAGATCTACCAACAAACAATAAATTTTTTGCATCTTCTCCACAACAAAGCTTCCTACTAAGCTTTATGTGCCTCATCAAGAGAGCGCTAACAAATGTGGATTTCACATTAAAACTTTTCAAGCAAATGTTCAGCATACTTTTCTTGTGATAACCAAGGTGAGTATTCACACATGTTGAACAAGACCTAAATCCTTTATATCAAATAACTTAGCATATCCTTATTTTGCTTGTTGATCATATAAATATCTTGATCAAACAAAAAGTTGATAAAGCTACCTTCAAAGAACATGTTTAGCTTTGGATATAATGAAGTGCATTCATATTTATAGCTCATAATAAATGAGTGCAATATCTTATACAAATGTCAAGGTGCTTATTCTAATTCGTATAAACTCTTGTTCAACTTGTAGACCAAATGCTTTTATCCTTCAAATCCTTTTTGCTAGAACATATAAATGTCCTTAAGGTCATCATATAGAACTGCATTCCTTACATCAAGTTGCTTTAAATCCATGCCATTTGCCAATCTAGAGCCACACAACTAGAAACCATTTTCACATCATAAGAAAACATAATATCAACTCTTTGAACTAAAGCCCTAAACCAGATGAGTCATGTATTTCAATCGATAATCACCATGCTTTTAAATTCAAGAGTTGTTCTTAAATGCATTCTTGCATTTACAAAAGCTCCACCAACTCAACAATGTCATTTTATGCAAGGAACTCATCCATTCATATATAACCTTGATCCACTTAGATTTATCTAGTTAAATCACCTCTTTTTGGAAACTCTATAACTCAATTGTAGTACTAAGAATATACTTAGATGAGAGAAATTTGTTAAAGGTTGGTATTACTTAATATAATGCCAAAAGCCTATCTTGTCTACCACATCCTGAGATGTGTGTTCGTGCAAATCAATAGTCTAATCACTATTGGCTTCATCATCATCAATCTTCTTAGCTTGCTCTTCTTCTCTATAATGAGTAACTAGTAACGTGAAAAAGAATAAAAGTCAAATCTCACATCTTGCTAACAACTTATAGAGACTACTCAACCATTTTATAGTCTTTAATTTGATCTTCCAAAAAGATAACATCAATGCATTAGGATCTCATAGTCTACAATCAAATTATACATCTATATATCCTAAAAATACACAAGGAATAGTCAAGTTTTTTTCTTTCTTGGCTACATACATAAACACCTAGCATCCAAATCCTCCGAGATGAGAATAAAGGACATCTTTGCTCTCCAATTTCTCTTTGGAGCATCTTCTTGCAAAGAAACTAAGAGAAGAGAAAATTGATAATCAAATGACAAATTTTACATATCATTCCACCAAAAACTATTAGAACAAATTTTGTTTTTCTTAATATGCTCCTTACTCCTCCATGGTGAGGTTCACTCTTCTTATCAACCCATTATGTTCAGTAATTCTTGAAACAATCTTTCCATTTCGAATTACATGCTTTACATGATAAGTATTTGAACATTGTAGAAGTTGACGCTTACAAATTGGCAATTGAGAGGCACTTTAACTTTCCATCTATTTCTTGATTATCTTTAATAACAAATTAATAAATGTACTTCAGACCTAATCTTTGAATCTCAATTGATACAATCAACAATTCTAATAGACATCATCATTGAAATATTGAAGTATTTATTACCACCATGAGATTCAACTGCAAAGAGATTAAAAACATCAATCAGTACAACATCAAGCCTTCTAGACTTCAAATGTTTTTGTTACATGAGACCTATGCTACTTTTCTAAAAAAAACATCATAACTTTCAAGATATGCATATGTTATCATCCAAAGCAATAAATAACTTGTTACTGGAGTTGGTAATCACTTAAAGCAATGTGTCAAGCATTTTGTGCCAAGTATTAAAAGATACAACCTTCAACAGCATGCACACTCTCATTGTTCTAGCTCACCACTATCTTGAACAAGGTGCAACATGGTTTCCTTTGATATTTGGTGAACTTGGTAAGATTCCTAACACCTTCACAGAAAGGGTTTTCATATTCTTATCCATTTAAAGAATTTCAAATGGAGTTAAACATGCCAAACACTCTTTGAAGTAAACTTAAATTTTACATCAATGGCAATGCAAAAACCACTATTTCCCACAATATTAGAATAATATTACTTATTTTACTAAAGCCTTTAGTTTGATAAGATGTGAATAACTCCTTGTTTCCTATAGCATGTACAAAGTAGAATGCTATAATTCACTAAATCTAATATTGTGCAACGTATAGATAATCCTCTAACAAAATGACAAGCCTTCCATACTCTCTTATTATGGTATCATCATCCTTCTAATTTTCCCCTCATGTGGGCTTCTTTATTATAATGAAAGCATACTAGTTTTCCACTAGATTTAGAACTTCCCTTGGAATTCTTTTGATCTTTATATTCTATTAACTCACTTGGATCTCTATTTTCACAAGTTCTTGATAGTTCCAAGTTACAACATTCTTTTCCTTTGTCATTAATAAGCTACTCATAACTTTCATTGTGGAAAGTGCACATCTAAAGTAGAGACATTGTGGGACACAACTAGGTTCTCACAATTTCTAATAAGGAGCTTCAAAAGAAGTTAATTATTATCTTCATATTGGTCATTCAATTTATCAAACTCTAAAATTTGGTTCCCATATCCTGTCATAAAAATCCAACTACTTCCAAAAATAACATGTCTCATCAAACACATAAAATACATGCATTTTCACACACTTCCAAAAATCTCTAGCTTAGCTTCTCTCACTTAATAAAAACATAATCAAAATAAGAAATCCTCTATCTTGATATTCCAAAATGTCCAACTAGGCCCAATCAAATTGATCATTCTTATTGTTGTATCCATCTTGATCAAGAATTATGTCCAACTTCTACTATTTCTTGCTAAGTCAAGAGACCACATAACAAGATATTTCTTATTCCCTTAGCAAAGAATAATACAATAATTACATGACTACATCCAAATCCAAATTACAAAAAAGATTAAAAAAAATAAATAACTAAAAACCATGACCTAATTTAATGGAAATCACTTTTTAAGAAAAAAAATATGTATGAATAGTCACATTTTTTATGTCAAAAATTAATAAACACAATAATTATAATAATAAATCTAAATCCAAATTACAAAAAGATAAACAAAAAAAAACTCAAAACCACAATATAATTTAATAAAAATAACTTTTGATTAAAAATATATATGAATAAAATCATAATTTTTTTCTTTGAGTTAACCTTAATCTAAAGAAATCCAAAAAAAAAATATAATAAATGGAGGAGCATCTCACACGAACACGATGGAAATCTAGAGAGCCAAAACACACACTAGAACACTCTCCTTCTCTTAGTTTTCACCCCTTCGCTATGTTTTGTTGTTCTATCTTCTCCTCTTAAGTTTTAATCTCACCTTTATTACTCATAAAAGTTTCTAAAGATAAGTTTCTCTTATTTCAAAAATAAGTAAATAGGTGCTTAAATTTGTAAAAGAAACAAGTTGGTCCTTTTCATCTCTATATCATCCAAACTCAAGTAGAATGCTAAAAAAGCCCAAATTGTCAATGGGGTGAAAGGTAGGCTCCATCGCTAGATCTCTAGTAATGTGGGGCATGCTTGGGGATGCCTCTTGATGTGACATTGGTTATAGACAGGCTTTGTAGACAAAGATTTTGCACTAGAGTCAAACTTGCTAGTAGAGTTAAGGGTTTCAAACTTGTCTTCAAGAACGATCATATCATTAGTGCATGAGGGGTGACTTGCACTTGATAACCAGATCCACAGTTGATAGCAAAAGAGAATTTTCTGGTGGAGGGATTAGCAATGAAGTCAGGTGTATAAGTTGCAACCTTTTGGAAGGGGTATTTTTTGCACTTTGTTTGAGTTATGAACATGTTTAACCAAAAAAGAATCTAATTAACTATTTTTTAAATCAAAAGAAACCATTTACATGAATTGATAAACGATAGATGTCTACAAGCAAGTTATCCTAAAGAATAAAATAGATCCATAGTATCAACCGGACTGATGCTGTAGCTTATGTAGTAGTATTACTATATTAAGGAAAAACAATCTTCAACTTGATCTGAACTATTAATGTTTTGAAAAAAAACATGGTTGGTCATTTGTTTCCAACTGAAAACTTTGACGTTTCAATCCAATAGGATTGTGTCTTGGATTGACAGTCAATGCTACGTTTATTTGAGATAGCACAATCTTTCTAACGAGTTGACTCCACGTGTTTGATGTGCTTGTATTTGGCATCCTAGAATAATGATAGCATCTATTACTACACTCATCACAGGAATAATCATGATGCATTTTGTAGTATAACATTGGACTCAATAAATAAAGGTAATCCCAAAAGGCACTAATGGCACACAGTTATACTTGGCATGGTACATATCATAGTTCCCATACAACTAAGAAAAATAGGTTTAGTTGATATTAGAATAAAAACAATCAAAAGTTTAGGAATTTTACTTCTTTTATTGTATGCATTTTTGTTAGGATTTACGGTCATAATATATTAATTGGATCGTCAGGGAAACCCAGCCGTGTAATAACAGTATTACCAAGACAAGAGACCATAAAAAAATGAAGTAGACACGATTGAATGAACGTTTAAAAGCAAGTAAATGAAAAAGAACAAAGGCCTTCTCTCATTTCCCACCATTTTTAATATAATAGTACTCAAAAATGTTATCAGGATAACCAAAACTAGATAAGAAGAATAAATGAGTAACTAACACACGATTACCATAAGATTGTTCTATTACCTGCATTAGTTGCACAACAGCTAGATCAAACATCCACAATCCAAACCTTGATGCAGCAACTCCGGCCATTAGCATCCAAGCTGATGAAATGCTGTTATGCATCCAAACAGATGCCAAACATGCTACCAAGAAACACCACTGAAATACAGGTCATGGCTATTAAAGTTCACTTTTCACTTTAAAAAAGACAAGAACAACTGGGTTAAAGTACGGCAGAGTATGGATATTAGATAAACTAGAGAAATCCTCAGTTTCATATTGCAAACCTGATGATTTCAACCATATTGAATATCATAAATGTTTCTTTACTAAAAAAGATCCACTGCCTATTTTTGTGTTAGATGTTATGCATAAGAATCAAACAAAAAATAATAAAATTTCAAAAAAAATCGATTCAACTTAAGTGGAAAGATAGAAATATATAAATTGAATAATAACTCCCAAGATGCATAAACAACTTGCCTGAATCCATATAGACCATAGTCCAGTTCGCAAGGTTGAAATGTGGGAATGAATAATTGGATACATCACAGTTGACACTATCCCAATGATGGCACTAACCCCTCGAGCAATGCCAATTACATATGCTGGAATACCTTTCCACTCCAATGTAGCAGTCATCAGTGTCCCAAAGCTGGAAGAACATACAAACAATTAAACTATCAACTACAGTTTATCCAAAGACTAATTGATTAATTTTGAACAAACCAAGAACATTAATAGTGGTGAATAGTTTGGAGAAACCAAGAATATATGGCAATATATTTTGTACAAACACATGAAGCATTAAATTTCCCTGCACAAACCCAAAATCCCATTTCATGCAATTCCTTTAAAACAAGTTTACTTAACCAAAACCCTGGATTTCCTTTCACTTTACCGAAACCACATCCTCTTAATAAAGTAGTTAAAGACAGCAAAATTGGAAACTAACCTTAAAACAGTGAAATAAAGCAAAGCCAAAGCAACTCCAGGAAGCACCACATCTTGCTTGAAATAGACAATCCAAGCGTCAAAACAAAGCAGCTTTGACAAGCATTCCATGATTTCTTTTTTCAATTTAGACATATCCATGCCCCTTCCACCTTCAGCATTTTCAACTGATTCTCCAAGAGGAGTTTCTGGCCATAAGCATGAAAAGCAATCCACTTTTCTCCCCGGCTTGTTTACTTTAAGAGCAGGGATGCCATTGTATACCGACATCCAGAGCCAATACTCTAACCAAACTGACAATACATTCCACAATGCTAAAATCACTGCAGATGCTACTAATGACACAAAGCTAATAATGAATCCAGTCAAAACGGGGGCAAAAAGTTTGCATATTAGATCAATCCTTCTAATGATTGAGTTCATTCTTGTTAGCACTTCTGGACGTTGGCCATTGGAAATAACCACCACCCTAAAATCCAAGCAATTATAATTTGATTATTACCTTTTGCAATAAATCTTATCTAAAAGATGTCACAAATGTTTCATCGAAATCATGGCACCTAACTAAAGAAATTTAAAAAACTGCACTTGCTATCTTACTGCCAGATATATGGTACAAAATAACAAACTCTGATAAAAGAGCATAAATAAAATTGATAAATTTATTAAAAAAAAATACTTTTAATTTTCTGGTTGGGCATCACGGTTCTCCAAAATGATAGACTAATTCAAAGCTAACTGGCACCACTAATGCATGCCTCCAAATCATGTTAGTAAGGTTAATATTCTGAGGGATGGCACAAGTTAAAACAACAATGGTATGTTGTCATTCAAACCATCAAATATATCACACATATTTACATACAGAAAAGGATTCACATCACGATAATTTGACAAGTTCTATGCTAGTCATTGACTAGTATCCATTATCTTAGCCAAAATTGGATGAGCCATGCAGTGTTAAATTTTTACTAGTAATAAAATGAAATGAATGTCAAAGCCTAAACAAAATGAAACAAATAAAAACAAGCAATGTCAAGTGACAATTAACGCTTTTCTAAAAAGAGTCAAGCATACAAAGATATTCAACTGACTATTTTAACATAAGCATTTGAAGATGTAATTGTTGGAGCTTCAAAATTATGTTCATTCATCTTTTAGTAATAGTCCAATGGCTTGTGTTGACTCTACTTCCAATTGCAATGGGACACATCCACTAGCATTTTTCAACAATGGGAGTCAATGTTTAGACAAATGCAAAGTAGTTTCTTAACATGCATTTGGGTCATTCTTTGACTGCTTCAGGCTAATTTATCAGTAACATTTGGGTTGATCTCAAACAGTCTCCAGGCATTCCCCAACAGAGGACCCCTTGG
The DNA here is from genome assembly GCA_023846275.1 of Vanilla planifolia. NCBI lineage: Eukaryota > Viridiplantae > Streptophyta > Magnoliopsida > Asparagales > Orchidaceae > Vanilla > Vanilla planifolia. The sequence goes on along the minus strand of CM043869.1, from coordinate 37,489,606 downwards.
AAAATCTAGATCTTAGAGTCTGCTACAAAGCCTTGAAAGCAAGACAATTAAGACCTTTAATTGCCAAACTTCTAAGAATCTTCGATAGCTATATCAATTGTCACCATCTCTTCCAGAACATCTATAAATATCCGCTCAAATAACGAAATGATTCAAGGTCCAAGATTTGGGACTAAAAAAATGAGAGAGATTGCCAACACCAGTGTATTCCTTTATTAACCTTGTATTTACCCTCTCCTAACAGAAAAATCTCTCTTTACTCCCCTCTAGCATTTGCATTTTTTGCCCTCTCATTTTGTGAGTCCCTTATCCTTTTAAAAAAATGTCCCTCCATAGCATTTTAAACATTAAAAGAATTAATCACATAGATAAAAAAAAATAGTGGAAGTCAAAGAATCTATAATTTTATGTGTAATGCCCACCTGTTCACATATAAAACTACAAGACCTAAAAGAAAAATAGAAAATGTCACATGGGGAATACTAAAACTCGGTTGGGAGAAATCCCAAGTCACGTGAAACTTTAGGAAAAAACCAAGTGCCGCATTTCACAAAGGAGGACTAAGAAAAGATTGCAAGAACGTAGCTACTAACTTCACCCACACATATGTTTTAACAAGAGGCATGCTCTGAATCATTACCAAGTTAGAGAAAGGAGGGAGGAATGCCATTATGCAGCCAGCACTAGCAACACAAGATTCTTTCCATTAAACAATTAAAAGAAATGTATCAAAAAACATCCTTGAGAAACTTGCAGGATAAAACTTATGCAATAATACACCTTAAAACCAATACATTGAATGGTCCATTGCTCCCAGGGATCTGGAAAGATGGTCACAAGACATAATAAGCATCACATCTCATTTAGTGTATCCCTTCCCATCCAAGAAGTTCCGCAATAGCATTGTAAACATGAAAGAAATCAATCACACAATGAAACAGTAGTGCACGATCTGTATTCAAATGTGCGATGCTCAGTCATTACAATAAACAGCAATAAATAAAAAATATGCAAAAAATCTCTTAAGGGCATTTGTAAAACTCGGTTGAGAAAAATTCCCAGTCTTGTGAAACTTTAGGAAAACCCTAGTACCTAATTCCACAAAGGAAGTGGATTGGGAAGAGAAGAGTGCAAGAACATAGTTACTAGGTTCTTACGCAGACTTATGTTTTAGCAAGAGGCAATCTTTGAATCACTACCAAGTTGGAGAAAGAAGAAGAGAGTAATGTCAATAGATAGACAACATTAGACAGCACAAGATTTTAGCAGTTAAACAATTAGAAAAAAGTATAAAAAAATATCCCTGAAAAACTTACAGGCTAAGCTCATGTAAAAATGCACCTTACAACAAATGCATCATATGATCCATTGCCCACCTACGTGAGCTATAATAGAAAGTCACAAGACAAAATGGGCATCACATCTTACAATGATTCCTACCCCAATTACCATAGAGTAAACCAAACGGTAAATGGAGTGTTGAACTATAAATTACCCAAAAAACACAGCCCCATGGCCCCAACAGCACTGCAATTTATCATTTTAATGTCACAATTCTTCCACAACTTCAAAAACAAATTAAACAGAGATTAGCTTACATATTGCAAGACATGACATTGCACAAGGCAAATGAATGCGTGCACCAACTTTATGCTTAAAGCTCACATTAGTAAGTCTGAGAACATGACAAAGAAAAAAGACATCTTATTTTAGTACATCAAACTCAAGTTAAAACCAACTCTAGTTATGCTTAGACTAAGCCATTCAATACCAAGGCTTAAGAGCACATCAAGATTGCTTGATTTGATCTTGAGCATAAATCAAGCTCAATAGGTTGATCCAAGCCATAACAATGAGAATCTGAGAAGTTTAAAAGAGATAATGAGAATATCTCCCAGCAAAAGGTAATCAAAACTCCTTATGCTAAAAACACTTAGATTAACTAGCTTTGCCTTACTATCACATGACGGCATATCCTTGCTTAATGTCTTCATACAGTGTACGCATATACAAAACTTTGTAGTCATCACAAGCACAAATTCATGAGGATACATATAATGTATTGGAACATTCAAAAAGTACAATAGTGAGACATAACAAATAACATTTTTGAGTTAATGGTAGTTACCATTCTCTTTCAATCAGTATAGTTCCGGCAAGAGTTGAAAGCATGCTAATGGCTCCAGAAATGATGGTTACGACTACTAAAACCATAAATGCTAGAAATGTTTTGGACATAGGTCCATAACAAATAACACTTTTAAGTTAATGGTAATTACCATTCTCTTTCAATCAGTATAGTTCCAGCAAGAGTTGAAAGCATGCTAATGGCTCCAGAAATGTTGGTTATGACAACTAAAATCATAAATGCTAGAAATGTTTTGGACATAGGTCCAAAATACACTAGAAGAGCTGTGACAGTACCACCCGCAACCAAAAATGATAAACTCCGAATTAATAACCACAGCTGGAGAACCTGGAGCATTAAACAAGAAAACATCTTATATATAATAAGAAAATCTTGAAAAATGCAATTGTAAAATTGCAATATTGATATGAATATGATTTTTACATTTTGATTACCTGTTTATATGGTAAATCTTCGACCCATTTACCAACAACTGGACCAAATGACACTGTGGATGCAGCCTCTACAACACCATAAACAGCAGTGAAGAGTAAAGAACTTGGCCAAATGTGAATCATATATAAACCCACTGAAAACTCCCACATCCTGCAAATTATTAAACAAAAATAACCATAGAATTAATGTTAAACCAGTGTTATTGTGATTAGACAAAACCCAAAATAAGTGTTCTTGTTATGAATCATCCTCTTCCAACCATTCATATTCAATGTTACAAAAGATATCCTTGCGGAGAAATATGGAATGGGAACATTAACAGCACTGCATGCTAAATAAAACGAAATGCACATAGAAACCAAGGCAAAAAATAAAAGTGGGAAGGAAAAAGAATGTCTCTCATGTTAGCAAAGTTTGAGAAATTGGGCTTTAGGATGGCTAATCTCAAATGCCTCCGGTATTTCCACAAGTGGGCTATTTCTAGACACTTGAAACACAGGAGATGCTGACACCCGACACATCCCTCAAATCCTCAAAGAAGTTAGATGGTTATAACAGCTTAAATGTCATAGTCAAGGACCTTGGGAAATAGTATTGGGAATCATTCCCCATAGGGTTTGTGTCAAGAAACTTACACGGAGGTTGTTGCAATCAAGAAACAAGATTGCTTGACAAAGAATAAGCCCAGGGCTAATTATCAAAAAAATTGGCCCAAAGGCCATCGAAAAGTGGCTTTGCCCATTGACTCCAAAATTACACGCTTAATCTAAACTAATCACATGGTTTCATCTAGTCTTAATAAGATTTTAGTGGCTACAACATATGTTAATTTAAAGAATACCACTGAATAACGAATGATATTCACCTCTACTTCATCACCTTATCATGACTACTAAATGGCAAAAGTAGCCCCTCTATAGCTTTATCTTATTAAATCTACTAAATGATGACTCTCAACTACATTAGAGAATACTTGCACATAAATAAAACCAAAGTCCAGCCTATTATAAATACCATGGAGAAGAGCATTGTGGAGGAACTTTAACTTCTTTTTCCTCCAAATACCTCTCCTCTATTCTACTGCTACATCAACCACATATTCTTAATTTTCATGATAATATTATACCTTCATTTATTCTTAGTATATTTGACAAATATCATCACCATCACATTCTACCCTATCTTAAAGCTTTTCATGTAAATCATAGCATTCTTTTTTTTTCTCTTCTTTTTTCTTTGTCTTTTGTTTTGCAATACTCTAAACTCATGTCGGCCCTTGAAAATACCCTCAGGTATCAGTACATTTTTTGCATCAATATTTCAATACTCTCACTGAGAATTTGTTTAATCCTTTTCAAGAAATTGTAGTTTTCATTCCTATTTCTTTTAGTTTTGTATCCTTATATGCTATCAATTATAATTAAAAAAAATTGCTTTACCTTCTTCCTTGAACTTGATGACATTCTCATCATTGAGCAACAATTTACCATCATCCCTCAACTTCATGGCTAGTGGTGGTTCTTCCTCCCCCTAGATCATCATCCTCACTTCACTAAGACTAACCATCATCTTTTTTATCATTGACCTAAGTTCCATTGCTATCAACTTTAACAACCCAAATCTCATTGACTTGAAGCTCCACTGCCATTGACCAAGCTTATAGTCCACACAACCTTGCAATCGTCTCTCTCCATAATTTTACAAGCCCTCATCATTTTTATCGTTGTTTCTCATATTACTAGTCAAACTCATACCTTATCTTTTACTATCTCCACATCAACTTCATCCATACATGTATTCCCCTTACATGACCATCTCCTTCATGATTTCCTCATCATGAGCAAACAATTGTTAACAATGAACATCAACAACCCAAACTTGGCATCAAAGGCCAAAACCATCACAATTTTACCTCGCACGAATGCTGATAGACCATAAAAACCTCCCATAATAAATATCAATAGAATGTTTCATAAGCATAGTCATGTGCATACAATTTACTTTATATGCACATAGCTTTGTATAAACTTTATGAAATATGCATGAACTATTTTATTTAAAAGCCTATATGTTTGGCTTTCATTAATATTCATATAACATAATTAATTTTATATGTGCTATTGTACTTTGATACATTAATTTCTCTATGTTAATTTTTTAACATGGTGCCACCAATCATAAATTTTTTATTATTTTTTTATGACATAAGGAATTGGATGTACTTTATTTCTCCTTATGTGTATACTACATGCTCATAAAGTTTATGAGAAGTAACATTCCATAATCTTAATGCACATAGCGCTTGTTCCATAAAACCTTATGGTAATTCCTCCATAATTATAAAGCACATATAATCATCACTTCATAAAAATTTATGCATGCCACTTCTAATATATAACTTACACTTTCTACAACACCTTTAAGGAAAAAAAAACACTCCATAATTGCCTATGATTTGTGTTATGTATGCATTATTCATTTAAATTTGAATATACGCATACACCATTATACAAGAAACAACATACACCTCAACCATGCATAATATTTCACACACATATACATCTATAGTCTCAACAACACAATGCACATATGTATAACCTTTATGCTTGTCATGTATTCATACATTCCAAACATATAATTTTATGCACATACATTTGATTTTATGTGCACATAGTTTTCACCTTTTTACATAGTATATACATTCCACAAGTAATTTTTAAAATATTCAAATTATTAATTATTATACAGCTATTATTTTTTTCACATATTTTTTATATTATAAAATTATGATGTATTCTACATTCGTATATTGTATTCATGGCTTTTCTCCAAATTTTGGTCCTATGTCATAAATCTGTATTTTTTTATTTTCACTTAATAAACATTATTTTGATGTATTTTGATCCAATAAACACATTTTGACCATCTATAGCATAATGAAACCACATTTTTTTGTACACAAAACATTTTAACCATATTTAGGATAGATTTAACTAAAATTCAACCATCTTCCAATTTGATACTCTATACCTCATCAAAATGCTCTACATTTAGTTTCAATGCATATCTATATTTCGGACATCATAATTCATATCCTTTTACCACGATTTTAAATCTGATGACTTAAGGGCATTAGATAAACCATCTTTAGTGAATGTAACAGGTTATTTCTACACATAGTCAAATTATTCTGATAGTTTTCATGCTTTGTCATGCTCTAATGGTCTTTCCTTAAGAAAGATGTATGGTATTTTTGCAACCCAATGATCATCTACAATAGCCCTATCTATAAAAAAAAGATAAAGTAATAAGTTTTTTATCCTTAAAAGATATATCTTCAATTCTCATATAATCACAATTTAGTAGCTGATGATTATGCACAATCTTGGAAGGCATAACAACTTCATATCCTTGACAACCATGGAAGAGGAATGAGATCATATCCTAGATCTTAGTCGACCACAATTGTATGGGCCGAGTTGTGTAAAACATTATGGTGGTCTTCTACACTCATAATCTAGCTCTATTCGATTAAAGTTGAAAATATTTTAATTCAATAACTATTAGATTGAGAAAATTGATTCAATAAGGATTTGACCAAAATTCATATAGCTCCATCCATAAAAAAATTGAAAATATACTCAACTTGCCCTTTTATTTTTCTAGGTTTTATTACTCTAAAAGCCATAGCAAACCTAGACATTTTATTTAAAAGCCTTTGCAACCTAGGCATCTTCTTCAAAGCCCTAATTCATATTAAGCAAAGCATATAAGTCATTTGGAAGGAATATCCTCTTGCCCCAAGAGAATTCAAAATAACAAACCCAATGCACAACAAAGTCAACGGCCCAATTCGCAAATCTATATATTTGTCAAACCAAAATACTATAAAACAACAAACAAAATGTATGGAATGTGTAAGGATAGATTAACATAAAGGGCATGGAAGATGAGTTAATTATCCAAGACAAGTTAACCTCAATAATAATATCAAAAACCCCACCAACTAGGTTGTGACATCCTCAATGAACTAAGAATTGCATATTGCGGCAATTCCATCAAGGAAGAAGGCAACTACCAATAAGGAATCACCATATCCATGCGTCAGCAGCCCGCAGTGATAGAAAGCTTAACTACGTTAACAAGTTGTGGCCAAACGAAGTCCCATTGCTGCAAGAGGATACCTATGAGTGGTTTCAAACAATGAGACCACACCTAGAAGAGCCAGCAAAACCCGCTAGTTTGTCAAAGTTCACAAAGATCCAACATTGTGGAATGGACCATACCAATGTGGTGACCTATGCCAAGATGGCTAACAAAGTTCTAGCTCCTCAAGTTTGTTTGACGATTGAATAAGCCAGAGAAGGACAAAAAGCTTAAGACAAATGCCACAATCACAAATATTGGAACCACAATGCACCTCAAGAGGGGGAGTGGATTAATTGTGCAAACTTTCTATTTCAAAAGACACCTAAGTAAAGTTTTTTGCAACCTTGCAAAATTGTTTAAAGCGACAATAGGATAAGAAAACAAATGCATAATAAATAAAGCAAATACACCACAAACTTTAGGTGGTTTAACTCAAATCTTTAAGCCTACGTCTATTTCAAATCTACATGGTATTGGTCTTCCTTTCTTAATGTGCTCTTTCACTACAACCAAGTGGAGAAACCTACTCCAAAAGAGTCTTTTCATGGTTTAAGCATAGACAATATTCTATATTAATCATTATAGAGCTAAGCTAGATCCCTCTACATTAAACAGCCCAAAATTGGGCCAAATCACTCCATATTCAACAACCCGAAGCTAAGATAAAGCTAAAAATAGCAACAAACTAATTATAATACAAGTCCACACAATCCAGACAAATATACAAACAAGTTCAGCAACTAATACATTGAAAGTTAATAGCACTAATTAAGTCAAAAAGCTTTTTGTGAGATGGAATGTATAGATGGTGCAATATTGTCTAACATCATTAGAATGCTTCTTCAATGAACTTGATTTACTTTCACAATCACTCTTTTGAATAGATACTACAAGGTATTCACAAAACACACACACTCATCCAATGAATATCAAATCTTTACTAATCTCTCATTAACATTCATTAACAAATTTAAGTTGTTTCGAGGGGTTTATATAGCCAAAGGCTAGCAATGTTCATATGGCAACTACAATAAACATTTTATGCTGGTCAAATTAGCAGTTGTGCACTATCGCTTTCGTCCGTACTATACATTCGCATTTTTTACTACATGTACTATATCTTAATAAATAATGTACCATACTTAAATCTCAAATTTTCTTTATTTTATCATATGCATTATTCATTCTCAACTAGATGTACTGTATACCAAAAATAGTATATCTAAATAAATGTCAAGTTTTTCACTTTTAACATGACTAAATTGCATAGACTATCCTATGAACTAAACGTATTGTACATCAAAAATCACATATCATACATTAATGTCAAGTTTCCTATATACCTCTTAAAGCATTAGCTACTAACTTATGTATGCTGCCCACATAACATAAACATATTGTATGTAACACAAGACTTGGGTTTCTTATATACTTTTTAACGTATGGTTCGTCGTCACGCATATATTACCTATTTGAACTACATGTACCATATGTTAAAAATACATACCATGCACAAGTCTTGGGCTCCAATTATAAATCTTAGCATACCATCTTTCACACAGCATACCATACTTATTGATTTATACGCACTGTATATAATTCTCGATTTTACTTAACTCTCTTATGCATACAATCCTTTACATTAGAACACTCTCCAAAATCTAATAGAAGTACCATATGTGGTAAGTCAGGTGCCATATGTTTAGTTCAAATTTTGCCACTAATGCTCTTTGTCATTCTAAGCTTAATTCTTGAAACTCTTTAATGAATATACCTATAAAACTACTCATCTATGCTTTCAACCTCATTTGTATGCAATCCAAGATCCTTTGTGTATGTAATTCAATAATGTTTATGTAAAGAGTAGTCCAAGGTCTTGAATTAATTAATATAATAGATTTCAACCCTTGTGTTCTAAGCAATAGTAAAACACTTTTAAATACATCTTGTACACATGATCATCATGGTAGTTAAACATCTTCCTTCTTCGTCTTCAAGTATATCTGATTTGTCAATTTAGAGCAATCTTCCATCCATTGCATTTTTAGTGATCCATGAGTCAACCTATCTTAAAATAACCTACAAAGCACACTAAGTAAATACAACAAATTACAAAATAAACACTCAAGAGATTTGTTATCATCAAAACATTATATTGCTTAGGATTTAATAAAGAAAGAGCTCTTGTGAATTTTGCCATTATGGACTCATTATACCTGATAAATAATAATATTAAGGATGACCATCCATAAACCCACAGGTTACCTAAATCCAATCAATATATCTACCATTTACTAAAAAAACAAACATTAGTAAGATCACACAAGCAAGCACCCTTTTGTACCACAAATCCAAGAAACTAAGGTGACGAAGCTTGAAATTGAGCAGATCCAACCTCATCTAATCATATGTATGCTTTATATTGATCTTGACCCCATAATGCTTGCAGTGGAGATAAAATAGTCATCATCAACACGATCTTCTATGCCATAACATAATTGTTGGCAATGGACTGGTCAGGAATGAAAGCACCCTACCTTCGACAATAAGGTGCCACAAGCAACCCTTCAACATACCAACCAACACGTTAGCCACTACCCTGTATATAGTGGTACAAAATCTAATGAGTTTGAAGAGATTGGAGCAATGGGCCCCCAAGAGCTTCGAAATAAGAACCACAAAAGTATTTTTCTACCTTAAAATCCCAAAATCAAATAAGCACACAATCACAACAGTAAGGTTCAACATAATAACCCATGAAAAACAAGGCCATGATGTAGTCAATGCCAAGAACCTAATTGGGCTCGACAGAGTAAACCACTAAGAATACTTACTTATTCACAAATGTCACCAAACCCTCGATAGTAGCTTGGCTAAAGGTCAAATAAGAAGCAAGAGGCATGTGAGGAAGGAACCCATCAACAGTCCTCCAATTCCCCTCAAAGTAGCAAAATTTAATGTCAACTTGTGTCCATTGCTTGTCTAGCAAGAAGGGGATGTTGTTAATCATAGTTTTGGTGGTTTTTAGTTGTAAGAATCAAGTGAAAACGAGATTTAGTGGGGATGCTCATTATTCTCCATCATTCTTGCCTTTGATGTTCGGCTCTTTATTGGTGATCACAACTTACCAAAGCAATTACTCTTTTAGATCTAGTGATATCTTGTTAGTTATAGTTTCTGAAGTGGTATCAAGCATTCTCTAATTTTCTTGCTGCTTAATTTGAGCATCAGTTGTAAGCTACAAGAATTGAGACAACTTGGATAGCTAACACCACTAGAAATTACTGCTAATCCATCATTTATCCTTTAGAGGTGCTTGGAACATCCTATTGACCATTAAAAAGGCTGATTATGCTGAAACCTATCAAATGAAATATACAAAGAAAACTGAGCATGATTACACCAATTCAAAGAAAAAGTTAATCATGATTTTCTCCATAATTCCATAAGAATCACACTTTATTGATGCGGCCCTCTCACTCCACAAGGCAACATCAATGGTTTTCACAAATTGTTACATTTATTACATGAAAAATACCAAATTAAAACGATTGAAAATAACGTAAGAAGTGCATTTAATATGTTAAGATGCTTGCACATTTGATGTTGCACATTAAATGCATCTTGCATAAGTTTTCCAAATTTTAAATAAAATATTATTTAATAAAAAACAATATTTAAATAATTATCATTACCATATTTTATGTAAAATTTTAATTCTATATTTTAAAATACAGTTTTATATGATATGATAATTTAATTGTTATGAATAAATAATCTCATTTATAAATTTGGCTTATACCATGTATATCTTATTTTTTATAGATTTTGAAATTTCAAAATCTATAAAAAATAATTCATTGAAAGTAGAATTTAAAACCGAAATCTCAATAACTGAAAGTAAAGCTTCAAATCTTCCCTAAAACAAACAAAAGATGTCTTTATGAAAGGACACGTCGTCTTCAATAGTTTATACACAAGTAGGGTAACTTCAAGAGCATGATACAGTAAAGAACACAAATAGCGAGTTCAAAAGACACTACCTTGCTCCCCATCTCGATAGGAAGTGGCCAACATACATACGCCAAAGAAGTGATGGATCAAAGGATTCCTCAGAAGATTCGCTGAAGCCGAGAAGAGGATCTTTCACATTCTCCTCGATAAAATGCTCCGCTCCCTCCCTCTGCCCCTCTATCTCCTCTATCCCTGCCATACGTAATCACTAAAGATAATCGATCTTAAATATAAATAACGTCATGTATAAAAACACAAAATGTTTTATAAAGATCTAATACTGAGTCAAAATTCAAAACTCATCTAAGACTAATAACCACTATATAATATAATAATATAAAATTTTTATAATATAAAGTTCAAACTAAAATATCTCAAATATAGATATACAAAACAAATCAATATTAACAGTGCATTATTTATATAAATATAAAATCATAATCTTTAAAATCTCATATCATAAATTCTAAATAAATATCATACAAAATCAATCAACTAATGATTAAATTTCTCACTCATGACATCAAAATCCACATCTTTCGATATAATAAATGCATCATTTATGATATAAATATTAGTGAAATTTTATAGAATTTAATAAATAAATTAATAAGATAACAAATATACAAAATATAATATAATTAAACAAAATAATGTTTGAATGATAAAATAATAACTAATAATCATGAAATAGAATAATAAATTATAAATGTTAAATGAAAATCAATATTTAAAATTATAAACAAGTAAAATATAAGCATATATTTTTCTTATTCTCATTTATTTTTAATATATTGTAATTTAAAAGGTCAATTTTATAATCTAATCATTACCTTTTGAATACAATAATAACAACATCAATATTTTCATCATTTTTATTAACATATAATATAAAGTCCAAATTAAAATATCTAAAATATAGACACACAAAACAAATCAGTATTAATTATACACTATTGATATAAATATAAAACTATAATCCTCAAAACCTAATATCATAAACTCCAAATAATTATCATACCAAGTCAATCAATTAATGAGTAAATTTCTCACCCATAATATCAAAGTTCATATCTTTTGATATAATAAATACATAACTTATGATATAAGTATTAGTGAAATTTTATAGAATTTAATAAATAAATTAATAAGATAATAAATATAAAAAATATAATATAATCAAACAAAATAATGTTTGAATAATAAAATAATAACTAATAATCATGAAATGGAGTAACAAATCATAAATGTTATATGAAAATCAATATCTAAAATTGTAACTAAGTAAAATATGAGCATATATTGTCCTTGTTCTCATTTATTTTTAACTTCAATATATTGTAATTTAGAAAGTCAATTTTCTAATCTAATTATTATCTTTTGAATGCAATAACAACATCAATATTTTAATCATTTTTTATTGACATATAATATAAAATCCAAATTAAAATATCTTAAATATAGACATACAAAACAAATCAATACTAACTATACACTATTCATATAAATATAAAAATATAATCCTCAAAATCTCATATCATAAACTCCAAATAATTATCATACCAAGTCTATCAACTAACAAGTAAATTTCTTACCTATGTCATCAAAGTCCACATCTTTCGATATAATGAATGCATAACTTATGATATAAATACTAGTGAAATTTTATAAAATTTAATAGATAAATTAATAAAATAATAAATATACAAAATATAATATAATCAAACAAAATAATATTTGAATGATAAAATAATAACTAGTAATAATGAAATGGAGTAATAAATCATAAATGTTAAATGAAAATCAATATCTAAAATTTTAAGTAAAATATGAGCATATATTTTTATTGTTCTCATTTATTCTGAACTTCAATATATTGTAATTTATAAAATCAATTTTCTAATCTAATCATTATCTTTTGAATACAATAACAAAAACATCAATATCTTAATCATTTTCTATTGACATACACCTAAAATGATACGACCTTTAGATATGTAAATCACCTATCAAGTATAGTCTTTAAACTTAATACCATATTTCTTTATACAAAGAATTGGCAATATATATATATATATATATATATATATATATATATATATATATATATATATATATATATATATATATATATATATATATATATATATATATATATTAGTCATGATAGTCATAACATATTAACCTTCAAAATTATACCCAACTATATAAAATGAGGATAATATCATAGAAAATTATTTTTAATTATTTTTTTCTTATCCAATTTAATTTTCATTCTTAAACTATTTTTCATTTATGTTAAATGTATTCCAACATAAATATTTAACGCAATTTACAATATTTTAGATTATTATCCAAGTCATGTATCAAAATTAGCAATAGGAGATAACATATAAAGTAGTTTAATTTAATAATAAATATGCATTAATTTAATAGTATATCTGAATCATAATTTTCAAGTCTACCTACATGAATTCAAAATAAAATCATCTTTTTGATCATCTTCTTTCTAATATTTCTCATAATAAAATGTTTGTTCACAAATTAATAAATTATTTTCCTTAAACCTTCTCTATTTTCTATTTTGCCAATCAAATTGCATAGCACAATAATCTTATCATATTATACGATTTATGTGGCTCCTCACCCTTCATTTCTTATTTGCTAATTATACATTATATCGTACATCGTACGATTCTTCTTATAATACAATACAATCCTCACTTCTTTTCTTATTAGCTTTGCTCGATCCAATACCTCTCAACCTCCAACTGATCATATAATATGATTCTACACATTATACTTATATGATCCCTTTAAAATTCCAACCAACTTGAACTAATCATTTAGTATGATCAAACGAATCATACTGGTTTGATCCCTTATATAAGCACTCATATGATACCCCAACAAACTAATGCAATCATTTACTTTAACTGACCTAACTAATCATAAGCATGATTTAACTCATCATACTTTAATCCTATAGCTTACTCAACTCTTTTCGACTTACAACACATCCAATATAATCATCATATAATACGATTAGCTTATTGATGCCTTTACAATACCTCGTCACAATAATCCAATCTCTTATTATAGACAACTTAAATTAACGATAAAAATATGATTAAACTATCATACTTGTATGATATTACTTAGATAATAATTTTTCTTATTCAAATCTTAATGATTTTGACTCAAACAATTTCTAAACATCCCAAACACATTCCTATGACTCTCCTTGCTTCATATATCAACTAAAACGCATCTAAAATTGTATAAAATTGAATATAATTTAATAAAACCAAACCAAATTATTACAACTTCTAAGTAGTCACTACTCTTTTGATTTTCTTTGTTTTCCTCTTGTTATAATCCACTTTTCTTCTCTTCCTTTTGCTTTCAAGCTTTTTTTTTGAGCTGTAGTAAGAAGATTTAAACCTCTACACTAATTCCTCCACTTTTATTGCTGTTCTTTCTCTTTTTTATCCTCCAATCAATCCTTTTTTTTCTTTTATTTCTTCTTCTCTTTCTCACCCAACCAACTTCTCTCCTTCACTTTTATCTAATTCTTCTTAATAACTTGTTCTAACCTAGAAAAAAATTACCATTTAAACCCATCTCCAGTTGAGCTAGTAATGATTGGGTTGAAAAATTATAAATTATTCTTTTAAAAATTTGATAAACTATTTTCATATCACTTTTGCTTAAAACTTTATAACTAATTATTTAAACATATAAAAATTACAAACTCAATGATGTTAGATTTTTCTTGATGAGTTTTTTTGAATGATATATTTAAATAAAATTTTTATTTTTTTTAATGCATGATATGCATTCCAAAATTATATCAATTTATTAATATTTAATCTATAAACATCATATCTCAATAAAGTTACTTTATTGTATCAAAATATATATAATTATAATTCTAATAATTTAATCTCATAATTTATAATATATATTTATATAATTTAGATTATTATAAAAACTATTATGATCTATATATTAATTCACATGAGAAATTTACAAAAGAAGTTAAATTGTGAAAATAAGGCAACTCTCTACTTATTAACAAATGTTTATTTGTTTCACATATACATATTTAATTTCTAATAAAATTTATTCAACTTGTTAAAATTATATATACTATTCAACTTGAAGAAATGTATAATAAACAAAGCATATATCACTTATCATTTATTTAAATATTTTATGGTATTAACATAAGAAAATCTTCAGAAAAATAATTTGGCCATGTATTATAGCTTTTATATTAACTTATTTGTGTAACAGGATATGAAATATCTTTGCTTAATATTATCACTTTACTTTGGATGCTTAAACAAAAATATTATATTACATATTTTAGAAAGTTAAGATTTAAAAGTTAAAATATGCATTTGTAGTATTTAGCATATTTAAAATGAGTTTTGCAATTTCTCAACTAGTATAATCAAACCAAATGTGTTCATAACCCTTTCAAAATAATTTGATTATTGAAGATATAAAATAATTATGATTTAAAAGTTAGAACAACTAATAACACAATCACTTGTTTCATATCATCTTGAATTATTTTTCTAAGAGTTCACCAAATATGTACAATAATCATTTGAATCTAATATATTTAATATTCACCCATGTTATAGACATAGGGCTACTATAAATATAATATATTAATGAATTTGATGTAAAATAAATTAACAAGTTTTATAAGCTTGTATATGGTAAGAAAAAGCTAATGCCTCATCCATTATTACTAATAATCTGATGTTTAAACTATTCACTTACTCTTCCATGGAGATGAATGCCAATGAATTAAATGAATTAACAAAAACATAAACATCGACCAACAAATATTTGCTTGTTTCATCGTACAAAAGTCCTAACACAAAGTTACAAAATATTAGGTATTCCTACAAGAACTTAAATTTTTGCCAATTAATGTATTGTATTCATACCAGATGATTACATAAAAAAATGTTATGCTAATATTTTTAATGATTCAAATGCAATGGCTTTAAACTTGTTAAATAATAAAATTATATTTTCCAAAACAAAAAGTAAAGTATAATAACAATCACCTCACCCTCTTGTATGGTTTAGATATTTATTTACATGCACTACTTGCTCTTTTGCTTTCTACAACAATTTTAAACGATTGTATAAAAAAAGCACTTTGAAAATATTAGTCATGCATAAGAGAAAATTATATTTGAGCACAAACTAAACAAGTGACACTATGGTTACTCTAATTATCAAATAGTTGTTAAAAGGATATTTAAGTCATACTGAACTTTCAAGACAAGAAATGTTGTTCATGACAAATCACCTCTCTAAACAAGGTAATCTCATCGACCACATAAGATTTATGACAGATTCACTAATGATGTGATCAATAAATACACTAAATGTGCTCTCATCTAAATATATGTTGTGAATCAACCATGAGCAATGGCATTAGTTGAAGTTATAGTGATAAACAAGTAGCTAATCTAATGGTGGTTTATATGAACTAGCATTGCTAGTAATGCTAAGCTAATACTTTGATGATTTGCATCATCATCGTCACATATTCCAATCATTTCTTACCAAAAGAAATACATTCCCAACTTTGATGCCACTTTATTTCTTTTTGTCATGCTATTTTTTCACTGATTCAAATATTGGCATTTGTATTTCATGTGTTTTCCACCTTCCATTATTGAGGATGTCAAAATTAGCAAATATTAAAGCAAAACTATATAGCAAAACTATGTAGCAAACATTAATGACAGGCCTCATGGTTGTTCTAGGCCAAATCCATTAGATAAAGTTGGTGGAGCAAAACCATCGAGACCCAATCACTTAAGATCTATCTACTCAAAGCCAAACCCTTGAGAACAGTCAATTGAAACCAAACCATTGAGATCCAATTACTCAAATATCCAAGCTCAATCTATTTACTTAGGTTTCATCTCGTGATTAGAACTCACTCTTCCACTTTATAATACCATAAAGATTAGTGAATAAATTAATTTATAATTTATAATTTTTTTTTAAATAAACAATTTTCATTGGACGTTTGTTTGTAAAAAAAACTAGAAAAATCATAGTATATGAATGATCTTAAAGCAGGAAATGAATGTCAAATATGAAAGATTAAAGTATAAGGATATAATGATAATGATTTTATTAGAATTCAATGTAATCTGATCATAAACTAAAAGGCTAAAGCTTATGAAGAAACTAATTATATTTTAATCATAATATTATTTCATAAAAATTATTAAAAGCATCAAATATTGACAACAAAATTCATGAAGCTATTATTAACATGAACTTAAGGTGTAGTATACTTTAAAAATAATCTAATGAATCCTGAGAGTTATTTAAAATGGAAAAATATAAAGAATACAAACTCTTATAATTTTTTCATTTAAAAGGGTACTAATTTTTTTAAACCCTTAATTCTTTGACTATGAGGTGTATTCATGGTGTTTTGGAGGAAAAAGTGTATTACTAGTGAAGTTTTGCTAATTTGGAGAAAATAGAAGGAAATAAATTCATGAAATATTTCAAGAGAAAAAGGGAGAGATTGAAATTATAAAGATTCATAAGACGCTCCTACTTAAGAAAGTAAGGTGATTTTTTCTAATTTTTTTTTTTATTTTGAAAGGATTTGACTAAATTTCAGCTTAAAAGCATGTGTGGGTTGTGTGAGAGTTTTGAACATTTTTATGATCATGTTGGTGGATGATGAGAACGCTAAGAATGGAAATTGGGAAAGAGTAAAACTTATAGGAAAAGAAATTTGTTGTTCCAAGTAATGATTGGACAATCTAAAGTAAATATAGAAAATAAATAAAAATCTCTATTAGACATTGATTGATCGGTTCAATGATCATCCAATTGAGGATCGAATAGTCTGATAATTTTAGCATTTTTTGCTATGAGTCTATAACAGATGCTTAAGAGATGGTCAAATCTAATGGGTATCAAAAGGTCCAATAGAAGACCCAACAATCTAATTAGGATCTAAAATAGTAATGAAAAGTGATTTGAATGATCGAAAGAGTTGACACAAAATTTGACTAGTAATGATGTCTCTAATTTGATGGGACAAAGCAATCCAATTAATGACATTAAAGCATGTGAAGCACTATGAGAAGTGTTAGAACAACATATAAGCATAGTTTGACTTAACATGTAAGGCATGCATATAAAAAAATTACTAAAAATGAACATGTACATAACTACAGGAAACAAAGAAAGGATAAATAAAGCAAACAACTATAGTAAACAAAGTAGATGACTTATACGGTTAGATTGTGTATTTTTTTAAGTCTTGACATATAATTATATGTCTTAGTACATGAAAACTTGACAAACTCATTGATTGAGTAATCTATTATATAACATTTGTTACATTCTTATTTGGACATTGTATGATTTTTTAATGTATATTAGATGAAGCAGTATGCATTGTATGCCATTAAAAAGATAGAATACACACACACACACACACCCACACACACACACACTCATATATATATATATATATATATATATATATATATATATATATATATATAATGTGTATGACATTAAAAAAGGGAGTCTGATAATCAAAATCCCTAAATGAAGCACTATCGTCCAATACATCTCACAAATATTTTACGTGGAGGCATATTAGAACAACATATAAGCATAGCATGACTTAACATGTAAGGCATGCATATAAAAAATTACTAAAAATGAATATGTACATAAATATGGGAAACAAAGAAAGGATAAATAAAGCAAACAATTATAGTAAACAAAGTAGATGACTTATATGATTAGATTGTGTATTTTTTTAATTCTTGATATATAGTTATATGTCTTAATACATGAAAACTTGATGAACTCATTGATTGAGTAATCTATTATATAACATTTGTTACATTCTTATTTGGATATTGTATGGTTTTTTAATGTATATTGGATGCAGCAGTATGCATTGTATGCCATTAAAAAGGTAGAACACACACACACATACACACACATACACACACACACACATATACATATATATATATATATATATATATATATATATATATATATATATATATATATATATAATATATATATATATATATAATGTGTATGACATTAAAAAAGGGAGTTTGATAATCAAAATCCCTAAATGAAGCACTATCGTCCAATACATCTCACAGATATTTTACTTGGAGGCGTATTAGTCATATTTAAACTTAGAGCCATAAAAGGATTAACATTTCTACTTTTTATTAGTCGCTGCTATCACTGTCGTTGTGAGAGTCAATTATAGTTGACCATTATTTATTATATATTTTAGTTTGGTTTCATTAGTTCATCAAGTTATTTGTATATATAATTTTATTTCAATCATTTGAAAATAATTGATAGCTTTTTGGACATTTTCAATTTTATATTCAAATTGGTCATCTCTTTAGTTATCTTATAATTTTATTGATGCAAAAATTAGTTAAAAATTACTTTAAAAAGACTTAAAATTGAGTTTTGAGAAAATTTTTGTCATCCGTAGTTGTTTGACATCTATCATCATCGTTAACAACTATAGTCATTGTCCACACTTCCTCATGCAACCCACGTAACTCGTATTGACCCATAGAACCTGACTGATCCACTTGACCTGTGTCGACCAGTCACCCGTGACCACCTGGTCTATCTGCTATAATTTACTTTGACCAACACCAAGACACCAACCTTCACCAACCCACTTTGTTCTGCCAGACCCACGCCTACCCAAAATTTTGATTGAAAGCATCATGCCCTTTGCTTGCATCACACTGATTGCACTGTCTACCATTTTGTTGCTTGTCATTACGATCACCCAAAATGCACAACCTACTTAAGAACTATTTAATTCAATTAATTTAATATTTTTTCAAATTAATTTTATTTAGATTATTTCTTTTATAATTTATGCTAACTTTAGAATTAAGAAATATCTTTTAGAATTCTAAAATGTGTCTTTTGGTATTTAAATATTATTTTGTATTTTTATGTTAGCAAATTACTTATCTATCTTTGAGGTCTCTATAAATAAAGATACTCATCAGGTTATATAGGATGATCAATATTTTTGAATAAAGTAAAGAATTATTGTCACCAAACTTGTGTGACACAAGCATGTTGTGCATGAAAAATTTGATAACATGATTCTGGAGATGCCTTAAGAAGGTGAGCAAAAGGCTCAAAAAGGGACATTCTAACCCATTAATCTAACATTCACAAAACCATCAAATCATCAGGAAAGTTCTTAACCACTTATTTCATATTTTGAAAAATTTAGTCATCGCATCGAAATTTCTAGCTTATGCAAGTGATCATATGATTTCTTGTTTGACCTTCTACAAACTCCACTTGTATGTGTATCTTACTACTTTACCACCAATGCGAGTGATTGTGTATGTGTTTAAATCATATTTTCCTTAAGTTAAGATAACTCGTGTTAAAATCAGTACAAGTCCTTAGTTTTTGAGAAAGCTCTTACTTGTCTGATGATTAGAAAATTCTTATTTGAAAATAAGCATTTCTTAATTGTTTATAAGTTAAAATAGGTTTTAGTATATCATCTTGCATCAATAAGCTTACTAATGCTAAAGAGAATAAGAAAAATTACAAATGACCATAACAAGGCAATAAGAGGATCAATCACATAAGGATATAAAAAATCAAAAAGAAAAAAATATATGTTTTGATCAAATAATTATTAGCAATAAAAAGTGATTCCTAAGGAAAATTAAAAGCATATGGAACAAAAAACACTAAGGGCATTTCATGATATATGATTTGTTTATTGTTATTACTACAATGTATGAAAAAATGTGTTATATCAAAATATATAGAGATCTATCATTTGGCATGATCTTAAACTTATAATGTTTTACATAGATATAATTATGTTAGGCTTTGACTACTAAGCCTATGATGGTAGCTCAACTTATTTTGGCTAATATTTCAAGTGCAATAGAGTTACATCATGGGACATTAAAGAAATAATGAAGTGAGTTAGCACACTTATGAATAGCAAATAATATAGTTTTATAATAAGTAGACTATTATGTTATGTTCATTAAGACTTTTGAATAATTGAAATAATTTGTTTCTTTTGAATCCTCAAAAATGGTGAATGTTTAACTATTTTCTATTGTATTAATTGACAAAGAAATGTCATGTTGATACTTTATTTTTGTTGCATGGTTTTTGTTATTATTTTTTGTTGCATAGATTTTATGTAAAATAGATAATTTGAAGTTACATCATATGATTTTATTCAATGTAAGAATCTATTTATATTTATGGTGATATATTCATCACAAAGTGGTATTAAATTCAAGAAAAAAAATTTAAACCTAAAACGCTATTAATTGGGTATTATATCATTAATAATAGGTTTATCATATGCATGGCCATGACACCCTTCCATAAAAGTATGTAAACTTTTCCAAGACATTTAAACCATTATCAAGGTGAGAATTGTATCACCTACACATATTGAATGGCATCAACACACATTATTCTTTCTATGTATTGCAAATAAGTGTAGCATCTCAATTTTGGTATCTAATTTATGATACCTTTTTCTAAGAAAACTATATATTTGAAAAACTTCTTTTTTGTTATAAAATTTGGTTAATTTGATATACATAACATAAGCAGTTCTTTTATAAAGAAATCAACCCAAATAATTTTTTTGAAAACTATATGCATAGTAACCTATAATTTCATCATTCTTATAGTGAAATTAAGAAAATATATTATCCATGTCAAAATAGCAAATCCAAATATTAATTATTTTATGATAGAACAAAAATAGAAAATCATACATAAGTTAAATCAAATATTTTTTGTTATTACAGCAACGTCTAATAAAATCAATAGTTTAAATCCTAATATATGATATCTAATGCAATAGTGAAGTAGTAAAATACTATGTTGCCATTCCACTCATTACATCTTTGGAGTCCTGTGAAGTGCATCTGTATTAACTAAAATATTGAAACTAAAAATAAATTGAGTAAATTGACACATGCTTAGCAAGCAAATACATTTAAATATTTGGAAATAAACATATGTTTCAACCATGTAAATACATGTAAATATTCTTTACGTATTATCTCAATTTTGCTTTTGCTTGGTCACTTAAGGGCTCTATCCAATCTAGGATCACACCTCATGCATTTACATGACCAAGCCGATGCTCTCATCTTCGAGTGCATAACTTATGGTCTCTACTCAATTTAGGATGATATCTTGTGAGTTTACTTGACTTATCTATTCTTCTTTAAATGATTAATCCTAACCCCTTTGAAAAACATGCTTCAAATCCATTCTTAGTTTGTTCATACCAAATTTTGTAATGTAAACATGCCCATATTCCTAACTTATTCATATGCAATATTAAAGAATTGCACAATAGTCATTTCTATAAGAAACCTTACATTACCAATAACACGATGAACACTAAGTAGTATATATACAAACAATTTCTGGAAAAAAATCATGTGTCTTATTAACATTATGAATCTTAACCAACAGCTTAACTTTTACATGAAAAACAAACATCATAATATAACATAAATACTACATAGATATTTCATTAATTAAAAGTTACTTTTTTACACAAAAGGGCCACTAATTAAAATAGTATAAACATCAATCAAATGCATTAAGAGTATGCACATCACTTACTCTTTCAATAGTACTAATTTTTTTTATACTAAGAGCCTTTGATTTTAGCACATCATATATCAATCATATGCAACAAGAGTTATATATTTTTTCTACTCATTTAAGATTTCAAAATTTATATACTAAAGTGTACATTTTATTGTAATATAACAAGCATCAATTAGATATATCAAAAATATATAGATTGTTTACCCTTATAAAAGTTTTTTCACATCATATGAAGAAGATTGCTAGTTTGGTTTACAATAAATATCAAGAAAGTATACTAAAAATTATGTAGTATGCCCACTTGATTAAGAGTTTCAAATTTATATACTAAAAGACAAATTTTGTTACAAATACAACAAGTATTAATCAGGTGCACTAAGAGTTCGTTGATTACCAACTCTTATAAGAGTTTTTCAATACCATATGAAAAAGGTCACTAGTTTACATTATGGCAAACATCAAGTAGATATATCAAAAATCACATAGAATGCTTACCTCTTTTCCTCATTCTAGAGACAAAGTCTAAGGGATTGTTTATTACTTACACAATTTTTTCATGAACTTCACCAAAGCTTAGATCTTCTCTTACATTTTTCTTTTCCTTCTTGACTTGCATGGTGAATTCTCCAACTTCACTTCTTCTTTTTCAATAACTATTATAGCAAGAATTTCTTCTAATTCTTTCTCTTGACTTGCTTTCGAATCTCCCAAAATTTTCTTACTTTTTCCCCTTGTAAGATAGAAGCTATAGCACCCTCTTTTCTTCCTCTCCTACATGACTTCCCTTTTCCTCATTTTTAGAGAATTCCTCACGGTAATGTTTGCTCTCTCTTGGTTTTAAGAATAATGCTTTCTAATTTTTTCTATTTCTCTCTTCCCTTTTATTACAAGCCTTAACACTTAACTCTCTCAATAATTTTCCCAAAAATCCCTCTCGCACAGTCAAAACCCTTATATAAATCCTCTATCCATCTTGGCCTTCACTTCTTTTCTTTATAGCAAAAGGTTTCACCCAAACGTTTCCTCGTCCTTCCTCATTGCTTGAGATTACTAGTGGTTGTAGCTATTTCATTGATTCATGCTACTTCAAATTTGTTGATGTTGTTTAAGATTTAGGATTTATGAAGATCAAAATTTAATCAAGGTTTAATTAAAACCTAATACATACTAATATTTCTTGAAATTGTTCATCCAAATTACTTTTAAAAAGCTGTTGGCATGCTTTAAAACAATCAACTTAAAATGCCCTACAAGCCATAAAATTTTTGAAAATTTTCAACATCATTTAATATTTTTAATAATTTTCTCTTTTCAAAATACTATATATATAATAATGTTTTTCATATTAATTCAACTTTTTGATTTATGATCAAGACATATCTAACTTTCATAAAATTGATACCATTGTATTACTAATAAAGTTTATTTTAGCATTTAAAGTTGACATCTCATTTTTTAAGACTCATAATCCTTTTTTGACTATTGTTATATATTTTGCTAATTTAATTAAATCACCAAAATTGATAGCACCCATTAAAATTATAAATTGATAAATTTGATTCCTTTTGGGGATATTTAAAATTTGTTGCCCTAATTGTGAACTATAATTGACCCAATTATCAATCTAATTACATAACAATTATTTTTTAAATTTGTATATCTTTTGGATATTATAATAGGGCCATAGTCCAACTCAAGGAGGCAAGTCATTTGCTTACTCTTAGGCCAGTTCTTTTCTTGATTGAGGGATTTTTGTAGTCTTCTTCCTTGGCATCCCCTATTTTTTAAGATTTAAGTATTTTCTCTCTTTCATTCATGTAAAATGAATTATTTGTAAAATATAAATCAAACAAAATTAAAGTAAAGGTCACATAAAATTCTAGTTCTCATCACCTTCAGGCTCACATTCACATCAATGTATTGATTGCTATTATTCTTGTAAGTGTCCTTCCATGCTTTACTTTTGGGATAAGTATTGTAACACTTAATTTAATCTATGATATGTAAAATGGTGAAAGTAATAAAGTTGGTTCAACCTTTTGATATGCAAAAAAATGGTTTCTAATGTAAATATGAGGGATGTAAGGGGTTTTGATGAGTTGGTAATATTAGGCCTTAATTTCTTTAACTAATTGAGAAGAAAATAATGAAGTGAGAGGGAAAGAGAGAGGATAGTACGAGAACAATTTGGGTTAGTAAGAAGAGATAATGAAGGTTAAGAAACTAGTGTTAGAGCTTGAAGAGCAAGTTATTTCTATTGATTGTGAGAACCTCCCAACTCCTCAATTGTATCTATTAACCTTTGTATTTAAGGGCTAGGTTATTCACTATTTGTAATGTCAAATAACTAATTATTAATGCTTTTTCATTCTATTCTTCCATTTGAAAGGAATGAAAACTTTAATTCTCGAGTTTCATTTCTCCTTTATCATGAGAAGGTTGGCATGTGTCAACTAAAAAAAATTTCAAGAATAATCGACTCTTTAGGTAATCTACTTCATTTTTTGTTTTGATTATAGATTATTTCACAAGTAGCTTCCAAGCTTTCCAAAGAGAACAGTTTCTAATAGTGCCTATTGAGGGTTTTCTAAGGTTTCTTGCCAATGAGTCCATCAAGAAATAATTATAACTCTCCATAAACTTCAACTATTTAATCATTTATAGCTAATTGTAACCTTGTTTTGCCAAGGTTTGTTTACAAATATCCCAAACTTGGAGTTACGTGAGAGAACTTTTTAAAAAAAAGTTAAGCTATAAAACATGCATCAACTTTCTAAAAAGAAGTTCTAGTCTCCTTATACTCAATTTCTCTAAGGGAAACGATCTCTTCTTTCATTGTAACTTTTCTTACTATACATATGCTCTTATTTATATTTCTTGACTACTTATGTGTTAAAGCTTTGCCTAACTAATTTGGTTTAGCTAATCTAAATAAGAGTTTAAGCAATAATAAATAGACAAATGAGAAAACTAAAATCTTAGGTACATATCTAATAGTTAGACAAAGTTTGAAATCTAACTAACTAAACAATATAAATAAAATAAAAATCAAGATAAATAAAATATCACAACTACAAAATTATCCAAACTATTCTAAGTCCATAACTAAATTTATATTTAAAATAGAGTGTAAGAAAAATATAGAAACTCATCTCCAACTAAACCATTCTTCATTCTCACATCTTAATAATATAATCTTTCTCTAAGTCATCAAAATCCTTAACTCTTATTACAGTAAATGCATGACCTATGATGTAAACATTATTAAGTCTTTAATGAGCTTAGTGGATAAACAATGTAGATAATACAATATAAAGAAATAGCTTTTTGAAACCAGATAAGAATGTAAACATGTTGGTAAACCATATAAATAAGATAGAAATAATTTTATAAGCTATGCATGCATCAAAAGGAAATTAAATAAAATATAAATACTAGTATTTTTATTTATCTTTTATTCTTATTTCTAATATTTTATATGATTATCAGGCTCAATTTTCTTTGAACTATTATCTTTTGGATCATAACCATATCCATTATGACTTCTTGCCAACATTTATCCAAACAAAATGCCAGACAAGTATGATTCAAAAGATCTATACCCTGTGGTCTATCGTCGTGTCTAATGCCACTAGGAAAGTATGGTTAGAATACCTAGTATGTGATATATGTATCTTAAGGTTATGATGCTTACACTACTCATGTGTGGCTTGAAGACTTATACCTTATAATCTATTATTGGGTTCAATATAATTTCATTATATAAGTATAGTTCAAAGACCTATGCTCACTTCATGTGTTGATAGAATGATAAATTATGAATAGGTATGGTCTAAAAACTTATACACTATAATCTATCATTAAAACTAATGTCAAATAATACCACTAAGTAGTTATATTCTAAAGAACTTTATCCTATGGTTTATCACTACACCTAATGTTGAAGATAATATCTCTAAGAATTTATTTTTTTATATTTTAAACATTCCAACAATGTAAATAATATGATACAAGAAAAAAAATATGTGAACAAAATATACTAATCATGATTTTTATTGCATTATCTATCTGTTATTCATAATGTATAAAAGAATAACATAAGAAATATTCTAATACTCATAATGCATAACAAAAAGTAACATAAAAAACATGTTATTTATATAAACAAAAAATTAATTGATTGGTGTATTTATATTATAATTATCAAGTTACCTACTTGAATCAAAGAGGAGAATTCTTTTTCTGACTTTCAATTCTCCTTAATTTCTTACAATGCCATACATGCACAAGAATTATTATCCTTTTTAAGAAATATCTAATATTTTCTTATTTATACTCAATCAATCCCATATCAATCATAACAATATTAAACTCTGATAATTTCTTTTGCAAGCTTTCATAAATATTTCCTTTTTTTTTAACTTAACTTTTCTCATTTTCATTTTTTTAACATATTTTTATATTTTATTATTACATTATTATTTTATTATATCATTATTTTATTTTTATTATATTTCTATTTATTTTCCCTCCTCTCTCTTTCTCTCATTTTCGCTAACATCCCAAACTGTGTAACCTTGATCTAAACCCTGAGCATTAAATCGATGGGAGGTTCTTGTGGGTCCCACACATGCATGCTCACTAGGTTAACCATGTTAGTTAATGCATTCAAGTGGCTAATCTCAAAGGTTCAGTAAAACTAAACCTTTTAACAAAACTGAAACCCACCCATAACACTCCTCACCCTCTATACTCCTACTTCCCCTTGATGTAAAACGTGTGAGGCAAAATGAACAAGAGAAAATGGGTGAATTATGCATTTAACAAATTTTTTTATTCTCAAAATTAAAAAAAATTATTGAGCTTAAAATATAATTTTATTTTATAAATATTATCAACAAAATAAAATTACTCAATATTAAAAAAATACATAAAAGATTTGTAAGTGGTTCAACCAAAACTTGTGCCTACATCCACCTTCGATCCTCGATTGGGCTTCCACTAACCACTCCTTTTTGTTAAAGTCGATAGAGGTAAACAAAATATATACAAGTGATACAATGAGAAACCTAAATCAAAGAAATTCTAGTTATATAAAAAAATTTGAAATATTTATAATTTTTTTTTACAAAAATCTCTACACATTTAATTCATTAAATAAGAGTGACATTACTAATAAATGAATTAGATGTTACCAAAAAATATAGAAATGATTATGAACAAAAATAGGAGAAATAGAGACCTATGAAAATTCATAGCTCCTGTAATTGAGCAGAAATTTGTTGCTTACGATTTGAACTTTACGTAGACTCGTATGAAATTTTTAAAGTTAATTCAATTAATTAAAATAATGAGTAAATGAACTCTATTTATAGTTGAAATAAAAAAGTCCAAAAATAACTCCCCCAATGATTAGAATCAACTTTTTATAAAGCTAGTCATTACTAATGGAGAAGATGGTACAACTACCATCCAATTAAGTACACAGAATAGTAACTGTTGGATCAGATTAAATGATAAAGGGTCCAAATCTAATTATAACAAGATAATATCTCAAGCATTCAATTTGAAAGTCAGATAGACGATGATGATAGACATGAATACTATTTATGAAAGCCAGTCGTTTGATCAACTATCTCAGATGAACGACTATATGCAAGTGAACTATTCACAAATACAAGCATCATCTGAACTGTTCAATCGCAAAAAATGCATGATCATGTGATGCCAAAAAACAAAGTTTGGAAAGCAGTTCAATAGTCTTACAATACATAATAAACTAAGTATTTTGTACACATAATACTTTCACTACACATTATATTCAACATAATGGGGTTGGCTACTTCTTTAGTATTCTCAAGAAGTCATGACCCAAGTTGTCAGCGTGTATTTACAGGTCTGATCTAACCTGATTTACATAAATTAATTAACGAGTCTGCTCTAATTCATTTTACCTAAGTCGATTCAGGAGTAATGCCTTGAACCATTTGACCCAAAAATTGATACAGGACCCATGGCTTAGACTGATACTCGGGCTTGACCTGTTTCGATTTCAGTCAGGCTCTTGGCCTACGACTCCCCAAGGCTCATGCCTAATACTATGACCCGCTTAACCAGAGCCTTTTGGGCTTAGAGGTAGGGTTAGGTGCTTAGATAAAATAATTTTTTTATTTTTATAATAATAATATTTTTATAAAAAAATATTTAAATATTTATAAAATTTTAAAAACTCAAATGACTTTAAGAAAAATATAACTTAAAATAAATTCACATATACATAAAAGATGATAATCTTATGTGTCATAATTATAAAAAATTTAAAGATTAACATGTTATTCATAAAGATTTTAAAATATAGCTATTTATAGATTAGCCACTTCAATAAGATCATTGTTCTTGACTTCAAAATCAAAAAGTTGAGTCATCAAATTACATTCATTATGCATGTTATAGTCTTTTCTCCAACAAACCCAACTTATTAAAATATTTTTTGATATTTAACTAAAATAATATTAAGTTCAACAAGATATTAATAAATACTTAGTCTTAATTTTGTGATTATCATATCAAAGTGTATAATAATCTCCCTCTTAAGGATTACAAAACCAATGCTAAAAGAAAATATAATATTATTAAATAAATCAAATAATTTAATATTTAATATTTTAGCATACCTTACTTGATAGCCTATACTCCTAAATTCTAACTTACTCTCATCCTATATTTTGGTACTAAGTTCTCTCCCTTTTGTAATCATTTAAATAGGTTAATGACACCTAAGCTTAATCTAAATTTATTAAAGACTTTGATAGTTAATAGCTTAGTAAAAATATCAGTTAATTAGAAAGAAGATGAAATAAATGACAACTAAATTATTATTTTTTACGTGTGCTCTCTAATAAAGTGATATCTTAATTCTATATGTTTTATTCTTGAGTACTGAATAGGATCTTTAGCTAAAAAATTATATTTCAATTATCACAAAAAATTAAAATTTATGTAAATTTTCTAAGTCATAATCTAAAACTTATTTAATTCATAGAACATGAGCAACATAACTACTTGTAGTAATGTACTTGCCTTTATTATTGATACTACCATATAATTTTGTTTTTTGTTAGCTCAAGAAATTAGTAAACTATTAATCAATTGACACATACTAGAGATACTCTTTCTGTCAGTCTTGCTACTAGTAAAATCAATATTTGTGTAGGCTATTAAATCAAATTCAGACTCACATCTAAGACACTATAAGCATGGAGTCTTAGTTCTAATAAGATATTTAAAGATATACTTGATTACTTGTAAGTGTGATTCTTTAAGACTAGCCTAAAACCTCATATACATACCTACACTAAATACAATATCCAACCTACTTGTAGTAAGATATAATAATGATTCAATCATTTCTCTGTAAAATTTTATGTCAATAATTTTTTTAGTTTTATCTTTATCTATGATAATTATTATATTAATGGCAGTTTTTTATGTTTCATGTTCTCATAATCAAATTTTTTTAACAACCCTATAAAATACTTAATTTGAGAAATAATATTTCTTCATTTATTTGTTTGACTTGAAGTCCTAAGAAGAATATTAACTCTCTCATCATACTCATTTCAAACTCATTTTTTATTAAATTAAAAAACTTTATAAACATTTTTTATTAGATGCTCTAAAAATTATATTATCTGTATAAACTTGACATATTAACTGACTTCTAATAAATATTAAATAAATAAAATATTATCTATTTTGTCTTTATAAAAACTATTTGATATAAAAAACTACACTATCCTTCATACCAAGCTCTTAGAGCTTGTTTTAAATCATAGAGTACTTTCTTAAATTTGCATACATAAAATATTTTATCATATATCTCAAATCTTGGGCTTTACATAAATTTTTTTATTCATATATCCATTCAAAAATATGCTCCTAACATCTATTTGGTATAATCAAAATCTTTATGATATGTATAAGTAAAATCTTAATTACTTCAAATCTAGTTATAGAAGCAAATGTCTCATCCACATCTACTCCTTTAACTTGACAATAAACTTTGGCTACTAATCTAGCTTTACTCTTTATAACTTCATCATTTTTATCTAACTTATTTTTAAACACCTATCTTATGCCAATGATTATTTTATCACTTAGCCTAGGTATAAGATCTCAAACTTAATTTCTTTTAAATTATATTAATTCTTCATTCATTATAATAATTTATTACTCATCTTTAAAAGCATTTTTTATAAAACTTGGTTGAAAATTAGATACAAAAGCTACATGTTTAAAAGAGTTTTTAATCTTAACTTTTTCTTTTATGTCTCCTATGATCAACTCACTAAGATGATTCTTAGAATATCTCAATTATTTCTCAATCTAATTTTTTTCTTTTATTAATTTATTATCCTCAATTATATCTTTTAAGTTTTCTTTTTTAAGATTTAAATCTTTTAATTCATCTTGATGATGACTATTAGATGTTTTAATAAGAGATTTATCAAATTTGATATGAATTACTTCTTTCATAATTAGTGATATCTTATTGTATATCTTAAATGCTCTACTAGTAGATGAGTATCCTAAAAAAAAATTTCATCAAACTTAGTATCAAATTTATCTAAATTCTTTTTTTCTATTATTTAAAATAAAATATTTGCATCTAAACACATAAAAATGACACTTTGGGCTTCTTATCATAAAGTAATAAAAATGTTCAATAAAGATAAACATGTTATTCTATTAAATATATAATGGATAATATTGACTTCCTTAGCCCAAAAATATTTGGAGACACCATACTCATTAAGCATACACTTTACGATATCTAGTATGGTTCTATTCTTTCTCTCAACTACACCATTTTGTTAAGGGCTTCTAGGTGAAGAAAATATATATTTCACTTTATTTTTGTCACAAAAATCATCAAATAACTCATTCTTAATTTTTTTCTCTATTATCACTCAAAATAGAGACTAACTAAACTTCATGTTTTTTTTCAATCATAATAATCAATCTTATAAATTTTTCAAATACTTTACTTTTATTTCTAACAAAAATAATCAATATAAACCAAGCATAGTCATCTACAACTATCAACCCATATTTGTTTATACCAATAGTTTTTAGATGAATAAGACTAAATATGTCTAAATGAATAAGTTTTAATGATTTCCTAATTGTAACATTCTTAAATGGTTTAAAACTCTCTTTTATTTATTTTCTAAATTAACCTGAACCACATAGTTTATCATTTGATCAAATAAAATTTGGCAAAAATCTAACTAGATTAAACTTTAAAAACTTTACAAAAAAATATTTTTCTAAAAGACAAAATCTCTTATGATAATATAAAATTATTATCATGTGTCATGAGGTATTCTAAATCATTGTCTTTAACAATGTACAAAAATAAAATATATGTATTATTTTTTTTTACTTTTAAAGATAAGTTGAACCCTATTTTTATTAAGTAAAATATTAAAATT
The DNA here is from genome assembly GCA_023846275.1 of Vanilla planifolia. Classification (NCBI taxonomy): domain Eukaryota; kingdom Viridiplantae; phylum Streptophyta; class Magnoliopsida; order Asparagales; family Orchidaceae; genus Vanilla; species Vanilla planifolia. Next base: position 37,457,647 of record CM043869.1, on the reverse strand, counting down.
TGAATCACATTATTGATTACTATTGAGAAGATTGTATCTTAAGTCTTATACAATGACCTTTCTTATAAAAGTTTGTGACTTGCCCACGATTTTAATTCTAATAACTTTCTTCTTGGAGTTGTTACTAAAAGTAATTTTATCATAATCATAAGACTTCAAGTAGATAAATAAAGATGCATTTCTAGTCATGTGTCTTAAGCATCCATTATCCAAGTATCATATATCTCTTCTGGTCTTTGAAGGAATGCATGCCTATAAAGTGAATCAAGTATTAGTTTTTAGGACTTAAATCTTTTTAGGTCTACATGTCTTAACTTGATTATTCATTAAACTATCATTTTTAATCTATACAAATCTAGAAGACTTATTGTCAATAATGTTTATAAATTTATAATAAGTATAAATGTGTTTAATTCCTATGTAATAATTACAAATTATATTTGGAGTAAAATAATATGTAGTATTTTTAACATACCCAAATGAATTCTTATAATTATCATTTAGCTATTTAACTAAGCATGTATTTTTGATAATAATAGAAACTTTTTCATCTCTTTCAACCTTAATCTCATGTAAATAAATAGCATTTAACTCATTCAAATATTTAACAAACATAAATAGTTTTCATACTCTTATTTTAATTTAAGATATTTAGAAGCTATTTTTTTTATGATTTATATAAATACTAATATATTGTTCTTTATAATTAATAATAAAAGGAGATGATGAAAAGGAGGAAAAAGAACATACCTCATCTTCTGATTTTGTAATTGGAATATTATCCTTGGCTATAAGATAAATCAAACTTTTCTTCTTATCTTCATCATTAGAGGAAGAACTATCTAAATCATCTCAATATATCTTCATAGCTTTCTTTTTCTTCTTTTATTTTTGAAATTTTTTTATTCTCTCTTTGTAGTTAGGATAATTTGATCTTGTATATCTAAGAAGTTTATATTCATAATAAATTATTTCTTCAAGAGAGATCATCTTTCTCTTTTATTTCTTATTATTTTCAAAAAAATTATTTGTATTTATTTATTTATATAATCTTGATAAATTTTTTGAGATAAGAGCTGTCTCACTTGAGATTAAAAAATCTAAGTTTGTAAAAAAATTAGTAATACTATTATTCTTTTTTTCTTTTTCAATCACAAGTTCTTCATTCTTTCTCCTTATAAACTCAATTTTATTCATTAAAAGCTCACCCAATAATTTATCAAATGATATAGCTAAAATATATTTTACTACTTTAAATGTCGTCACCAACTAATTATATTATTGAGAAAGAACTCGTATAATCTTTCTCACTTATTCACCAGTAGAAAACTAATTGCCAAGATTGGTTAAATAATTAATAATATTTATAAATCTCATAAACATAGTTTTAATACTATCATCCATATTCACTCAACATAATTCCTACTCATGAATAAGCAAGTTGATTTTAGTCTTTTTAACTTGAGAAGTACCATCAAAGGTAACTTCAAGTTTAGACCAAATCTTATGTATTATTTTCAAGTTTATGATCTAATTATATTTAGAGGAACCTAAATTATAACACAAAATATTCATAACCCATGAATTAATTTATAATCTATGTTTTTCTTTAGGAGTGAGTTCAAAAGTTTTTTACTTTTTTTCATCAACAATCTTAGTCAAAATCTCAAGCATATTTTCAACATTTCAAATTATTAAGTTAACATATTCTAAAAATAAATATATACAAATTTTCTAATAAAGATAAAACTTACTTTTAAACAAAGGTGGTCGATGTGATGAAACTCCTTTGAATAAGATCACCTTGTCCTCAACAAAGGAAGAGTCATGAGGATCTCGTCTTAAAAATTTCTTTTTTCTGACAAAAATCTCGTTCTGACATTATTTGATATAAAATGCGTGAAGTAAAATGAACAAGAAGAGATTACTAAATTATACATTTAATAAAATTTTTTATTCCAAAAATTAGAAAAAAAAATGAGCATAAAATAAAATATTCTTTTATAAATATTATAAAAAAATAAAATTACTCAATAATAAAGAAAATACAAAAAAAAAATTTAAGTAGTTCAGCCAAAACCTATGCCTACATCCATCTCCGATCTCCAATCGAGCTTCCACTAACCACTCCTTTTTGTTAAAGTCAATAGAGGTAAACAAAATACATACCAGTGATGCAATAAGACATCACAATCAGAGAAATTCTAGTTATACAAAAAAATTCAAAATTTTATAATTTTTGTTTACAAAAATCCTACATCTTTAATCCTTTAAACAAGAATGACAATACTAATGAATAATTTATATATTACCAAGAAATGTAGAAATGATTATGAATAGAAGTAAGAGAAATAGAGACTAATGAAATTCTACAGCTCTCGTAATTGTGCATAAACTTGTTGCTTATGGTTTGAACTTCACTTACACTTATATGAAATTTTTTCAAGTAGATTCAATTACTTAAAATAGTGAGTAAATAAATTCTATTTATAGTTGAAATAAAAAAACTCCAAAAATAACTCTCTCAATGATTAGGATCAACTTTTCAAAAAAATAGTCATTACTAATGGAGAAGACGATACAACTACCATTTGGTTAAGTACATAGAGTAGTAACCATCTGAATTGATTAAATGATAAAGAGTTTAAATCTAATCATAGTAAGATAAGATCTTGAGTATTCAATTTGAAAGCAAGATAGATAGTGATGATAGACTTGAACAATGTTAACAAATGCAAAGAGTCATCTAGTCGCTCAAACAAATCCTGGATGAATGGCTAGATGCAAGTGAACTGTTCACAAATATGGACATCATCCAGACTATTTCATCGCAAAAAACACGTCATCAGGCAATACAAAAAACCAAGTTTGGAAAGCAACTCAAATAGTCCTACATTGCAAAAAAAAGTGTTTTATGCATATAATACTTCAACTGCATATTATATTTAGCTTAATATGCTTGGCTACCCCATAAGGGTTCTCGAGAAGTCATGACCTAGGTTGCCAGTACATAGACTAATGAACGAGTCCTCCTTGATTCATTTTGCCTAAGCTTATTCAGGAGTAATGCCCTGAACCGATTAACCCAAAAAATGTTACAGGACCTGTGACTTAGACTGATACTCAGGCTTGACCCGTCTTGACTTTGTTCAGGCTCCTGGCCTAGCCCCCAAGTCCCGTGCTTGGTACTATGGGCCACTTGACCCAAGCCCTTCGGGCTCAATAGTGGGGTTAGGTGCTTAAGAATTTTTTTTTGTTTTTATAATAATAATATTTTTATAAAAAAATATTTGAATATTTATAAGATTTCAAAAATTCAAATGACTTTAAAGAAAATACAACTTTAAACAAATTCACAAATAGATGAAAGATGATAACTATATATATCATAATTATAAAAAATTTAAAGATTTAACATGCTAATCATAAAGATTTAAAAATATAATTCTTTATAGATTTGCCACTCTATAAAGACCTTTGTCTTTGACTCCAAAATTAACAAGTTAAGCCATCAAATTATATTCACCATTTATGCTACAATTCTTGCTCCAACCTAGACTATCGGAATACTTCTTGAGATTTAACTGAAACAACACTAAGCATAACAAGGCATTAATAAACACCTAACTTTGGTTTTTTATCATCACATCAAAAGGTACAACACCTCTTGTACAACCATACAACTTCAAGTCCACCACATCTCTCTCATTCTTTTTTCCTCATAGCAACTAGTAGCAAAATCACATAGAAACAACAATTCAAATTAAGAAGATAAAGGCGATACCTCATCGACAATGTCATACTTGCAAGTTGGAACACCCTCTTAATCAAAGCTTCTATAGAAAACATGATGATAAGAATTCTTAAAACCATAACACCCTTCTATGATGTAGGCGACATTCTACAAAACTTCACTCAAATTCTTAGTAGTCACCATGTACAGCACTTTACCCCAGCCTCTAGTAAACTCACTCAAGAGGAGGAATTCAAAAAATATTTGGGAAGGAACTAATCATGCACTTAAATACTTTCTTAAGGTGATAACTAATATCAATTTTATTTTACTCTTTGGTCATCATACTAGCTTATTTACTAATTGATGTCAGATAAGTGGTGCTATGTTATAAGTAGCTTAGAGATTAACTGCACACATTAGGAAGAAAAAAAATATAGAAGATAACCACAAGAAACTCAAAAAGACATGTAAGAGATTCACTTCCAGCACAAGCTTAGTCATGAAAGGACTCAAATCCACATAGAAGCCACTTAATATTCTAAGCCCATAACCTCTATAATGACATAGAGATGTGATATCAAATTGCTAAACCAATATAGTAAGAAAAAAGAATAAAATAAAGGTCATACAAGCATAGATTAAAAGCACTAAATGACTTTACTAAGCCTTGCAAAAACTTAGAATAACATAGTAACTTACATGTAAAGTTGGTCTAAAACACTTAAGAAAATTGATTTGAGAAGAGTAATGAAGGAAATGAAAGATAGAAAAAGTTTTTGCAAAAGATGTGATCAAAGTTATTACTAAATAGCTTTTTAAGAAGTTGCTACTTTAGTCCAAAAGTTTTATAGTTAAAGTTATTACCAAACAACTTTCTAAAAATCTATGTTTTTAATTCATCATCGATCGGGTTGACATGACTTGGATTCGTGAGTCAGATCTGGGTTATGTGTTGTAGATCGAGTCAATAGGTCAGTGCAATGTCGACAGTATCATGGTTCAGATCTGAGTTATTATGTCTCAAAATGGGCCGATGGGTCAATAAAATGTTAGTGATTTCAAGGATAAGAGCTAGGTTGGCATGTCACGAAATAAGTAGGTGGGTTGCCAGGACATTAGTGGTGTTGAAGGTTAGATTTGGGTCAATTTGTCATGGATTAGGTCAGTTAGGGAGATATCGATGGATCCAGGTGCATTTATGTGTCCTGCATACTAGCCATCTAAAACATACTTTAAAGATCCATTTGTCATTCTATTTCACTAAACATGGCTCGAGTAAGCCATTGGGTCATGACAGGCTAGCAGTGACTAGTGAAGGCAACAAGGGGCGAAGATGTCAACAAAAATGGGCCCATTTGGCCTTTTTTTTGTCTCCTTTTTTGTATTTTTGGCATAAGTGTTTAGTGTGAAATATAATTTTATACTCCATCTTGACTCTTCACATGAAGAATAAATACATTAATAGTCCAAAAGTATTAGAGCATATCTGACAGGCTCTTGAGCATTTAAAATCCAAACTAATGGCCTTAATATTAACACTTTTCCTAAGTATTGATTTTATATTATGCATTTCAAAAAGCAATTGGTTAATCATGTGAAGAGCTTGATCATATGAGTTAAGATGCTTAACGAAAGTATTTGGGTGTTGACTTTAACTGGCACTGGGAGAAACATAAGCTCAAACAACACGAGAAAATATCTCTATTGAGTCTTTTTATTTTGGTAATTAGAATATAAAAATCTATAATAATTTACTTTAGAAACTTATGATTTACTTAAGCCATATAGTTCATCTTATTTTATATATATTATTTGACTTACAACATTATATTTATAGTAAGTTACATCATATATAATGCTAAATCAAGTTGGATTTAAAAAAAGATTAAATTGAGTGAGGCTTATTTTAACTAAACTAATTATACACATATAACTAACCCATCATAATATACAATTAGTTGATATTTGGATTAGATAAAGCATTGATTGAGGGTTATCCTAATTAATATGATTTCTTTACACATTTTATATAAGTAAGATATACCCATCATATAGTACATAAATCATTTTTCTAAGAGGCTTGATTTAAGGTTTAATATTCTTATTTTTTGTATAATATGATATTACATTTTATACTAATATAATGTATTTATTAAGAGGATCAGATAAGGGATCAGATTGAGCGATAAGAGAAATCAAGATTTTTTATATTATTATATAATTAGAGTCTTCATATCATACAAGTATGATACCTATTATCCTAAAAGATATAAGAGGCTGATGATCTTTATGCAGTGCGACGATATTTATCGTACTGGTAAAATACATTTATCTTTTTAATAAGAGTTTAAAACTTAGGTTGTGAGCATGATGATTTTGATTTTATGATTTGATTTTACTTTCATATTTATACGATACATTTTCACTTGAGAGCCTAAGCCCCTTGATCATACATTGGTTTGTATTATAATAATATGATATATTATTATGCTAATATGACACCTTATGATTAATATAAAAGAGCTTATCATATTACCTATTATAATGTATGATCAAGCATTATTCAACATTTTCTAGAGAACTAAATATTTAGACTTATATAGTTTTATTTTAGTCATATTGTATGATACCCTCATCATAACAATACGATACATTTGCATAGAAAAAAATGAACTAACCAAACCTTAGTGATTGGTTGGATAATGTTGTTAGTGGTATATCATATTTGTACAATATATTGGATTATATTATATATCAATTTGGGATGTAAGTAATTACTAGTTTTAGTAGTTTTTAATATTTGAGAGAGTTTTAGAGTCATTTAAGAGTATTTTTATGAGTATATAAAGGTAATCCAAATATGACAAAAAAGAACAGAACATTTAGCTTGGAATACTCATTTTGGCCTTTATATTCACCTTTGTGCTGAGTATCACATTGTTACATCTATTATATTTTCTCTTATACGAGCATTGTGTTTCATTACATAATTTGTATTGATTCAAGTTGTGTGTCTCTTACTTAAGTATTAATTGGTTATATGAACTATTATATTAAGTTTTTACTTGATTTATTTATTCTATTGTTAGAATTTTTATTTGTTTCTTTTATTAGCTTTTATTAAGCTGATATGTTAAATTTTATTAAACTAATTATAGGTTTTATTAAGTAGATATGTTAGCTTTTATTAAGCTAGTTATATATTTTTATTAAATCAATGTTTTATGCTTTTATTAAGCTAGTATTGTAAATTTTTATTAAACCAATACTATAAGTTTTATTAAGTATTTGTTATAGCATTTTATTAAGTGTTTTAAGTAGATTGCATAATTTTTTTATCAGAGGTGAATGTAATCTAAGTTTGGATCAAACAACTTGAAAATTATTGTATCTTTTACTTTGCTTATATTACAACACAAGTTTTTATATGTCTAATAATATTTTCTAAAAAAGCAAATATTATAATAGCTAATAGATTAAAAATAATGAAGTCTTTTATTATATAGAAATTTGAATTATTTGAGTCAGCTTGAATATTTGAATTTACACAATTCACCTCTCATCGTGCTCCCATACTTCATAAAAGGTTTAGTGGATTAATACTATTACAAATTAATATTTATTTATTCTTAAGTCAATTCAAAAGTTAGTTTAAGTGAGAATTATTACAACAATTGATTATATATATATAATACTATCAAAATATTTACATATATCAACCTACGTATAGCTGATTGGAATATCTATTAGTTGGAATTTTAATTATGCCTAACCGGGTGGTTTTGAAATTTATGAAATTGTAATTCTACTTTCAACTAATTTTAAAAACTATATTTATATCCCCTCTTTGTTAAAAATTTATAATTAATTATTTAATATTCTAAAAATTATAAATTCAGTCATTTTTTATTTTTTTAATAGCTCTTTCCATCTGATAGATTCAAATATGATTTTGACTAAGTTTAAAACTATATCACATTTTTTTTAAAATTATATTAATATTTTAATATTTTAATATATAAACATTACATTTTGTTAATTTAACTCCATCACTTTAAAACAAATCACAATTCTTTTAATTTAATTCTATAATTTATCATATTTTATATATTATAAAAATATGGATTGTTTCATTATCTTTCTAAAGTTTAGAGATTAAGAAAATATCCTATTAACATCTTGCATTATGTAGTATATTTTGTATGGTGCACACAGAGTTATTGCAAAAGCATTTGTAATTTTCCAAAAAAAAAAAAAACTAGCATTAATCATATTTACACACTAAATTATTTACAGAAATAAAAGATTAATTTATTTATTTTTTGCAATTAGTTGTTAAACGGTTCTCAGGCCTACAATAATTTCTTAGATTGTCCGACTTTAAAAAAATAATTATATACCTTTTACGACTATTTATTAAAAATATATATTTGACATTATCATCAACGATACAGATGAAATATTATAAAGCAAGTTATGAACACCAGTGGTTGATCGACAACATTTATTTTGTTATTTTAAACTGTTATATAGCCATATTATATACAATAAAACAATTTAAAATTTAAATTATTAAAAGCAAACATGCAGAAGCTTTATTAAGACAAATATACGGGGTTATCCATCTCATGACAGCATAAAGGACATGCAATTTACTATCTTTAATCAATACTGATAATATAATATACTGCATTTATGATTTAAATATAGAGAGACAACTAATTTATTTATTTTTATATTTTGAACAATGGTGAAAAAAAATGAAATATTGTATTCTTAAAGTTATTTTGACATTGACTGACAATAAAACTATAAAAACATTTTTATTTTTTAATTTGTTTTAGATATATACTTCAAACTTATATTGATTTAACTTTGACTAAAAAATTGACCTATATTACATCAGATTTGAGTGAAGAATTAGATTGTTGTGATAATTTCAGTTTTAAGATCTCACTTGAAACTCTCATCTAATTTTTAAATGATTATTTATATATTATTTTTTTAAAAGATGTGAGCATTAGTTAATTTGAGTTTTTTGTTTATATATATATTTCTTTTTTTATAATATTATTATCTCATAACTTTATTTTTATTTATATTTCATCACAAAAAAATTTAACTATTATTTTATTACTTATATTATATTATCTCAAATAATTCATCTTCAAATGAGCTTACATCCTTCCCCTATTATATAACCATTCTGATTCTTGACTTCTATCATTATGTTTTAAACTTGTGACCAGTCACAACTCATCATGACCTATCATTGATGAGTCGTCTCGACTATCAATTACTATCGTTGGTTATAACTATTCCTGATTACCATCGTCTACTATAATTGGTCGTTATCATTGTCATTAAATCTTATCACCACCTATGATTGACTATTGTTAACTAGGAAAGCCTTTGCCAACCATTGCTACCAGCCAACATAGTGTGATCACCTAAGCCACTTCAATCACCTCCATCAATCACGATTACCTCGACAACCATTAACTATTGCAATAGCTATTTTCATTGTCAAACATCTCAATATACCACTTCATTTATCATTATCATCAATTACTACTAATTGCCACCATTGCACGATATGTACAAAATGCTATGACGTTAACACCAATATCATTAATCAATGCTAAATATCACCACTAATATTGATATTTATTATGATTATCAATCAATAATGACAAGTAACAACCATTGTTATTAACTATTTTTATTATAGTATTTATTATTTATTTGCTAATAATGAAAATAGAAAATGGATAATTTTTCTATGTGTCTATATAGTACAATGTATTAAAAAGAATCATATATTTAAATAAAAAATATCATTTAATAATAATATTTAAAAATCATATAACAAACAACATTTAAAAAAAAATTGGCTTTCTAGATCCTTAACTTTAAAAATAATCGATTTTTAAAACACAGAAAACCAAATAATTCCTAACATATTACATGATCAAATTAGTTAAAATCATAGAAAATTCAATACAAACAATAAAGGTTTATAAAGTAACAAAAGCAACGACTCCACTTTATAGAAAAAGCTCATTTTGATATTTTTATCCCACCGTTCAATCAATTATTAATTCGGGCGAAGAAAACGATTTTAACATATTTTTCAAATCATTTTAATAATAAGAAGATAAATTTAAAAAATATGAATCATTCAACGACTAGCATTTTTTTATTTTTCACTCTTAAAAAATTTAAAAATAATTTTAATTTTAATGTCAATTTTATTTTTTATTTTTTATTTTATATCACTCTTATTATATTCCTCTTTTATTAGTTGGTGCCCACCATAGGCGAACAAATAAAGATTAAATAATTTTCATTAGCAATTAATCAAATACACCAACGACAAGCGCGTATGATTTAAATGTAAAATTATAATAAGCTTGTTGTTCTAAAATGTTGGCTATAGTGTTATCAATATTTAGTTCAATTTTTTTTTTGTTGAAATGAAAATAGAATTAGTGTTTAGTTAAAATATGAAAACAATACCGATTATTTATAAAGTAGATAATAATAATTGTTATATAATTACAAACTTATATCTTATAACATATAATAAAATTGAAATAGAAAACATATATATAATGTCAATCTTGTACGATGTTCATGACTAAGAATAACAAAATATATATTAATTGTTTAAATGATACTTATAATTCAACCAACTTAGTTCCAACTAAAGAGTTAAAATAGAGATACTTTGATGTAAATCATCGAAAAGTTGTATTTCAAATTAGTAAACAAATGTTTTGAAAAGTTTCCTATATGAGAGATATGATCAAATTTGGAGAAACAAAAGACCTTTGCAATGATTCGTTAGCCCAATCGAGGCAATTGATTGAATGACTAAAGGTTACTTATTTATAATAGTTTTTTAATCATTCAACATAATCCATTAGTAAGTTAATGTAATTTGAATTATTCAAAAGAGCTAAAGAGCATTATCGATCATCATCAGGTTAGTTTGTCAATATTCTATTATTTTAATAAATATGTTTGAGAGAATCATTTAGTTCATAAATATCACTAAAATTTGAGGAAGAGATATCTATAAAATATCTCACTTATTTGAGAGTTTATGTATAAAATTAGAAGATAAATTATATTAAGTTAAATAGATCATAACATAATAAAAGAGAAAATTCAAAGTCGATCTAAATAAAAACTTTGACTACTAACTTAATATCCTTTAAGTTACATAGTATATAATCCCTTATGTTGCTCTCTTAATCTTTTATCTTGTGACATTTATCTGACCTTCCTCTTTAGTGTCTCTTTTATTTCTCAAATTATTCTTCTCTTGCAATTGATGTTATGCTCCTATCTTGTTACTATTATTACTAAATTCTTGCTTATAATTGTTACACTTTTGCAAGCTAATATATAAATTATAATTTTTTTGAGAAATTATCATAACATTATAGAGATAATCATGATCACTTTGATAAAAATATATTTATACTATTTTTTAGATAATAGAAATACTTAATAATTTGATGATTTGTTTATAACCCGAACATCCAAATTTTTAAATTTATATTTCAATTAGCTTAAAAAGTGTGCCCATAAAGGCAAATCTTCTAGCGAAGTATTTTCCCAAAGGAATGATAGGTAATTTACTTTTATATCCTCTTCTTAGACAAACGTTTCTAAATCACACCAACACGCGCACCCACACGCACACCTTCACGCTCAACCATTTCCTCGCCCACGCAGGCAACGATGACAAGAATTAGATGGCAAGGACGAGCCCCGGCAGAGACTTTCCCGCGAAGCTTGGCAACCTGCTCTGCCAAACAGCTTGGCAGTACCCGGCGGCGGAGGAGGACGATTTTCCGGCGTCAACGCCCAACCGGGCAACCGTGAGGGAGGTGTTGATGTACTCCCGAACCTCCGTAATCAACCCATCTGACACCGTCCAAGCGTGGGCCCAGAAAACGGACCCCGCGACGTCGGTCCCCTCGGCCACGACGGTGGAACCGAAGTCGTCGACGGAGTAGATGAGGAACTTGAAGCTGTCGTCCTCGCCGGTGAGGAGCCGCTTCATGTGCTGGTGGAACGGGGGACCGTGGAACCACCACTCGAGGTCGGGGGCCACCAGCCGCTGCACCCGATACCCGTCTCGCTCCTCCAACGCGTCGTACAACTGGAGTACCACCTCGCGGTTGAGCCGCAGGGCCCCTTCGTCCGCCGCCTGATTCTTCCCGACGAACGCCAGCTTCTTGGACGGAAGTTTCCAGCGCTTCCCGTGGGGTCCACGAAGTGGGCAGGAATAATGCATAGTTGGGCTTCCTTTCGTGTCCATTTGCTCGTTCCTAGGAGATGTGAGGACCACCGGTACTTATAAGCAGTGGTCGCCACTGCATTTTCTAATTTTTTTTTCCGTGTAATCACTGACAATTAAAAATATAATTAAATTAATAAAATAAAAAAATATGATCAGAATATAATAATATTAGATATTTTTCTAAAATAATTTTTTTAAAATAATTATAATTTAATGATAAAATCATTTTTAATTATTTCCAAAATAATTTGTAAAGAAAGATCAAATCAGGTTTGCTAATTGAAGTGAAAAAGCAATCCCCAAAGGAGGTGTTCAACCTGAACTTTCTATAAAAGGAACCACAAAAAAAAAATTGATGTTAAAAATAAACGAAATGTATATAAAAAATATTTTCATTGCTAAATTTTTAAGTTCGGTAGTTGAATTACATTTTTTTTGTATTTTTTCTATTTCAAAATACGAAAAATTAGAAATTTCTACAGTTCAATAGTATTATTTATTAATTATTTTAATATTATTCTTAAAGAAATTTATTTTCTAAAATTTAACAATGCATCTAAATCAACCTTTTCTTTGTGGAAAAATTAGGGTGATTCATTCTATTCTTACCTAAATTCATATTGGAAACCGTCCGTGTGAAGTTACCAGTTTGGTCATCTTGTTGATGAACATTGGTTTTGTTGACGAAGTATATTGTCTTGTTCATAAATCATTATTTATTTATAGATATAAGAAGCCTACGAGTATGTTAAGAGATTGCATAGCTAAAGAGAAGGCATAGATGATAAGGCATCTAATTATTTTAAGGGCATGTTTGGGAATGCGATTTAAATATCTAAAATTAACTCATATATAATGACAATGTTCTAATGTCATGCCTTAAAGATGTCAGCTCATCTAATATGCAACTATGATGATGAGAAGTAGGTGATATTGTTTTAAATTTCAATTATAACTTATCATTTGGTCATTGGTGGAGCATAAAAACACTAGAGCTCTTGGCATTAATCATAATGTCAATTGAAGACGATTCAATTTTAACTCTTTATGTTATCGTCAATAAACCCAATTTTAATATTTTTTATTAGTATTGATGGTGTGTTATTGTAAGCAATTTTGTAAGAGATTGTTTGGTTGATATTGTGCAAAAGATGAGAGAAAAATATAAAAGAAAAAATATAATAAAAGAGATATTTAAGATCATCATATAGATAATTAAATATTTATGATGTAAGTAGATAAAATTATTAATTATATTGAAGTAATATTATAGAATGAATGTAATATGAGCATATTATATAAATAAATTTATTACATATATTATGTTATATGATATCACATTCTATTATATGACACACACACACACACACACACACACACACACACATAATCAAATCTTATACCTGTTAAATATAAAAAAAATCACCACTCTATTGATGTTGGTATTAGATTATGAGCCACGACATTGTAAATACCTCATTATTGTGAGCACAAGATGTTGAGCGATATAAGTGGAAGCTCGATGATGTATGATGAAAAAATCATCATTGGACTATCATTGTTACTTAAATTATGAGCCATATCATGAGAGAGGTTTTGACATTTAACACTTATCTTAATGTGACATGTTATATTATTATTTAATATACTAAGTTATTTATATTGACTCAATATATGTTTATTAATATTTGTAGATATATAAGACATATCGTAGGACACACAAAGAATAATATAAAGAAAGGTTATATGATTCATAAAAATACCAATGTTTTATTTATCTACAATAAAATAATGATGCATCAAAATAGAGTTAGATGTATAATGCTTATATGTAATATGTGACATATTATAACTTTTATATATTGTTTTTTATTTTTTTTATTTAGTTATTTTAGGAAAGAGTTAAATAATTTTTTATTTCATGTTTAGAAATACACAAAAATATTTTAATAAATTAATGGCTTGATATTTGGAACTTCTTTAAAGCCATTATTATGTGACAATCTCCATTATAATATGCAATTATTTTGTTGCTAATTTTGTATATAAATTATATGCAAAATGTTGCAATGTTTTACATAAAAAACACGATATTGTGATGTATGATAATATATTATATACTATTTCATACTCAAATTAGATATAATTTAAAAGCATAATGGATATCATGTTATGAGTAGAAATTCGACTAATGACAACTTGTTGACTAATCACAATCAAATACTGATGATAATTAGATTAAATATTACACATACCAACAAGATGTGTAAAATTATCAACAAACATTTCATATATCAATATAATGCTGCTGTTCTAACAATATATTTTACAATATAATTCGAAATTTTCAAACTCTTATTTGCAATAATATTGGTGACATCATTATTTGCTCGTGCCTTCGCAGATTTCCCTTTGGTAGCTTACCCTCAAAATGATTTTAGTTAATAAAAGAATTAACGACATAGTATTTGTTGACCAAATTTTATATTAATAAAAATTTTTAATGATCAAATTGTAGTGTTTAACTATTGAGTTTTAATTCCTTAAATTTATTATTCTCACAATGATCATCAAACATTATCTACAAAAGGATTGCTATGATATGAGAATGGCGATACATATATACATCTTCATATTGAATACTCACGAACATTTTTCTAATTCTTTTATATATCAAAAGCATAGGTTATAACTCGAGAGAACCATTCTTCCTTGGTATGATTTTGGAAGAGTTAAGATAACCTCATTATGAAAAGTTAGTATTGTTATTATCAAGCATTTCAACATGTGTTTTTGTTACGTAAATCATAAATCATAATTTTATTAAAAGAATTACAAAATTAATTTAAAGGCATTTTTGCTTTTAAGATAGGAAAATTATCCAAACAACTAGCAAAAGCAGAAAACAATTTAATTTTGTGAGAGAAAAATGCAAAAAATATTTTGATGTTTTTAAATATTTATCAGTGAAAACACTAATTTTAGAAGAAAAAAAAACATTACTGACAAGAATCACTCGAGAAAAAAAAAAAACAGAGTTGGAATCAAAGTAAATAAAAAAAATTATGGAAAAAACTATCATCTCGAAGAAGAGTCCATAAAAGGAAATTAAATTAAAAAAAAATATATAGATTTTAACGTAACAGCTCATTTAATCATAATTTGGAATTCATCTCTTTCAAATTTGGCAATGAAAAGGAACTCACATGAATAAAGGACTCTCTCGCTCTAGACGTACTATGAATAAATCTCCGGAATTGGAAGGAAGCCTTAACCCCACGAATAAGCAAACAAAAAAACAAATCTCTAAAGATCTATTTTAAAGTTTTTATATGTAACATTTATAAGCAACATTTATTAGTTAACCATAACCTAAAGAAATTATTAAAATAGAAAAAAATTTACTTAGACTAACATATATATAGAGATATATAGATACACACACATACAAAATAATATAAAAATATGTCTTTTATGATCTTATTTAGGTATATATTAATGATAGTTGGTAGATCATGGATCTAGCGTGTGCACCATTAAGCATCATGAAATAAATTTTAAAATATTTGTTAAATATGATCTAAACATGTGCCTAATTATGATGAATACAAAATTACATATATATTTTATTATATTATATGAATATTAGTTTATTTAAGTATATACTAATTGATTAATACTCATTTTAATTAGATTAACAATAGTTACATATAGATGCTTCTTAGTTATGCATGTATTGATATGAAAAAAATAATATTTTATTTAAGAATCTTATATAGTGAGAAAAAATAGAAAATTATAGGTCAATAATAATTCATAGAGAAGACAAAAAAAATAATAAAAATAAGAAGATTGTTATCTGATTATCGACCTCCAAAGAACTGGTTGCCTAAGCATGCATTATAATTAATATAATGGAAGGATTGCCTTTATTTTTTTCTTGAGTTCAAAGTTCAACTAGATAATGATCCATTTGTTAGGATAAAATATGTAAAAATTTAGAAAATAACTTTTATAAAGTCAACCTAAAATAAGATAAATGCAACACTTCAACTCTAAAGACTAAACTTATGAGGGTTTATCTTTGAACAATTGGTCTAAAGATTTGGCTTAGAATGCTAAAGTCATGATTTTTGTCAACTAAGATGATTAAATTAGAGAATTGTTATATCTTTAATATGCAAAAATTTTCTACCTAAACCAATTATTTAAAATGCATGATAATTTATCATGTATGCTTGAGATAGGAATCATACAAATAAATAATATTTTATTGAATTTCTACTAAGGAACAAATCCTTCACCTTTCTTCAATCACACGAACAAATTAAACTTCAAATTCTATACATAACACATGAAGAACAAAACTTTCCGCACTCTTCACGTGGCATAGGAATTGTGGAAATAGTAACTCCTTTAGATTACTTGGAATCCGGTGTGCTTTCCATCTTCTCCGTCGCAGTAGCTTCCTTTTCACCTGTGAGCTCTATGCTTCTTAATGGTCGTTCCTCTTCTACTCGGATAAGGGGCGGAAATGGTGGTGCCAATGCAGAAGGCCTAGGGCACGTGACGGTTCTTCCGAAGGTCCTCGGCGAAGCAAGGAGAGCACCACTCGAATAGCTCTGCAACAGCATTGGCCCTACCGTCGGTGGGCAAGAGCGGCTTCTTTCAATACTCTCCAGGATTCCCAAGTTGCCTTCTTTTGGCAATGGAATCAACACCGGCTTCCCCTCCCCATCTTTCACCCTACGGTAAAATCCATCGTCCTCTATGTCATAAAAGTTCGCCGTCCTCACCTCCTGCGCCAGAGAACAAGCCCAACAGAAGAGCCACTGCACGTAATCTGTCACCGTGGATGAACCGCAGCATAAAGGATTTCCCGGAAGTTTAAACTTCTTCCTCATCTCCGTCCTCCAAAACCCACCGTAGAGTAACCCAAAGACGCACAGGATGCTTCCCGTGATCACCAGAATCAACTTAATGGTGTCGTCGTCGACATTGAGGGCGGAGATGGCGAAGACCCAGAAAGGGGCAGTGCAGAGAAGCACAAAGGTGAAGATGTGCACATACATGTTACCAAAGCCAAGCCGTTCCATGTTCCATCCAAACACGCAGAAGGTGCAGAAGAAGGAAAGGCAGGCGACGGTTGTGTCATCCGTGCAATCACACGGCCCGCCGATCCACTCCGGGCTCGTGATGACAATTTTCTGCTGGAACGCCTCTGGCTCGACTTGTTCTTGGTTCGTCTCCTGGGACTCAGCATCTGTTTGCTGCTCCTCGTTGCTTCTTCTTCCCAAAGGGCTGTATATCACATAACCCACGGCTGCAATCGGTGCGACGATGCCGGCAGCGATGGAGGTGTTTACGGCCCAATCGGGGCGCGTCGTTCGCGTGTAGCCCCAGTAGAGGCCGCAGAGCACGTACTGAGAGAAACAAGTGATGTGAAGCAGAATCACGACAACCAACATATGCGCCCTCTCGTGGGGCTTTGCAGCACCGGACTTGTTGTATATTTTCCTTGGTTCAACTTCGTCCCCAGGCCTCCATCTCAACAGCAGAACCAAGTGGTGGAACAGCTTCGGATGCTCGTACAGTGCCATCATGGTGAAGAGCGCGTTCAGGATTTGGTTGATGATCTCTTCCCAATCCTTTCTTCGACTGCTGCTGGGAATCGCCCCGTTCAGCGCTCCGATCATGACCAGGAAGAGCAAGAGAAGACCAGCGGCTACAACGATCAGCCAGATGAAGAGAGCTATGTGTTCAGGACTCCTGATCCATTTCTTGAAAGACTTCCACAGGGCACCCCAGTTGATTTTGCGAACGAAAGGGACGCGGAAACGACGCCGTTCCCCGCCGCCGTCCGTAGTCGATACCGGGGTGGTGGGATCCTCGGGTTGGTTTGTATTCCGGCGAAGAACTCGAAGAAACCATTCATTGGATGGGCGGGCTTTCAAGAAGTCCAGGAACCGCTTTTCTTTCTCGTGACCGCTTTGATTAAACAGGCTCCTTTCGATTGCGGGGATGTAGATCGGTATGTAATCTCCGAGCTTCATTCCGCTGCCGTTTCGCTGATGCTCCTCTTCTTGGATTTCACTGTTGTGTATTCCATTCTGAACGGGGAACATCTTGTGATTCTATACAAAACCCCCAGTAAGCTTAGCTGTAAACTCGTTGTCCGGATCGATTAATCTCTCAGGATTGAAAGCGATTTGCTTGCAGACGAATGATCAACCAAAATCATTTCCAATCCGTAATTAACTGAAATACCTGGGCAAACCAGAGCAAAAATCCGCGTAAGAAACAAGCGATCTTCAATCAAACTTTAGCTATGCAGCAATTTGTTGTTTAGCTGATGTAACTATAGTAGATTAAATTAGTTTTCAAGCTATCCATTACTTTGGCTTTGCCGCAAATGGCCATTCGACACAAATTGCGTGACAACTATGCCCTAGCACAACATCTGCGAGCAAATCGCATTCTATTCGTCACTTAATAACCTAAACTAGCTGACGTCTTCCTTTCATCTTCATCTGCTTTTCCTGCAGATTGTCTTCTAAAATTACTACTTAAAACTGAACTTTGAAATGAAAGTCAAGCGTCCTAGTGATCCGAAATCAAGTTTTAAGCTGAAACTCCTACTTTCATGAGTTACAAACAGATTAAGCCGTAAAAAAACGAAAACTGAAACACGAATCCCTAATCCGTACATCAAAAGAGCAGCAAGGCGAGTACCTCCGATTATGCCTTGAGACCTGGAAGAATCGCAGGGAATCCAAACACATGAGCTGAGAAACTCCAAGCTTCCTCTTGTTCTTGGCCTCGAATAGAAATCTAATCAACGATTCCAGGTATATGAGAAGACGATGAGCGAGATTCAATAAAGGAAGACTTCGTCTTTGGTGTCTGACTTTCTGGGATCGTTCGCTCTCCATGGATTTCTTTATTCAACTTATTGCTACGATTTGAAATGGGCGAACTCGTCAAACTCAGCTTTCCTTCTTGCCGGCAAAGCAGCGGGTCGTCTCTTTGAATTTACAATAATTAAAAAAAAAAGTTTATTGTTACATTTAATATTCAATAAAAAAAATAGAGGATAAGCGATTTTAGAAAGCTTAAACAAACGAACCAGAAGAGACCCGACTTATTTCGCGCCGTCCTCCGAACGTCATGACCAGCCTATCGGTACTTATTAGTCGTTGGACCGTGCCCCCCAAGTTGGACTATATCCATGTATAAAATATAATATAATTTATGAATATAAAAATAACAATATTCATTTGAGAAGAATTTTTTTAATTAAATAATGTCAAAATATTTACACCTTCGCATAGCTTAAGAAGACCATCACCTTTTTATTTATTTTTTAAAAAAATATTTGTGCCCTCATAGTTCTTTTCACATCATGCCGAACAGTTAGGAATGAATTATATATATAAATAAATTTTAAAGTATATTAATAACTTAATATTATTCCCTTAACAGCTCATCCAAAAAAAAAAAAAAAAAAAAAATCTTTTCGTACGCATTAGTGTCGCTCGAAAATGAACGCGTATATTTCTATTTCAGCGAATTCGTCTTCGTTTGTCCGTAGCTTGCCACGTGGGGCGTCATATTAAACATGTAATTTTGAATAGAATCATTAATTTTGCATTTTGATTAAAAATTTTATAATAATTTTAAATTTTTTATTTATTATTTTTTAACTTAAAATTTTATTTCAAAACATTAACGAACTAATAATACCTTAATAGATCGATCGGTTTTTGGCACATATTAAAGTTTCTTTATTATATTTGCGTTTGCATTTCAACAGTTCTCAAATTATTGATATATTAAAAAAATTTACTCATTTTTATGTTAATGGAGTCAAAAAAAGCTTGAAGTTGTCTTTGGCAGGGAAGCCAGGTTGGCACTTGATAAAAATGATCTAAATATTTTTATTAGTTTTTATAATTTGTTTGTCATCAAGGTGGTCAAGTTATTACGATAATAATATCTATTTAAATGTTTTAAAAATTATATGCTTAAGAAATTGTTGATTATCCACGTATAATGACAAATAAATTATATTACATTGAATTGATGTTTACAAAAGTTAAATCGTATTATTTGATCAATAAATATAATAAAAATGATTACATATTTTGACTAATTATATTTATTTACTAAAAAAGGATAAATATAATTAATTGAAATATTTTTTAATTTATCAAAAAAAATTTGTACGAGGAATCTTAATAGCTAATTTAGAAAATGACTACAAGAATATACAAGAAAAAAATGATAAATGTCTACAAATTATTAGAATCTCGAAGTTGACACTCACGGCAGGTTGCATAAGATAGGGGGTCAAGGCCCCCAAAACTTGAGGTTGGCCCCTCCAGGCTAATTGTTTGAGGAGCCAATGGTCGAGGTTGACACTTTGAGGCCATAAACTTGTGGCCTTGGGTGCTTGAGGCTTACTCTTAAAGTCCTTGTGTTATAATAAGACATTATTCATATATATGTAAAATGTAACATCAACAAACACCTTCATCCTCGCAATTTCTTGTTTGAACATTTGGTAATACCAAATTGTTCGACGATTAAGCTTTTAAGGTTAATCTACTTGACTTCAACTCTATGAGATATAATTTTCTCTCAATGAAAACTTAGTCAACAAAGTGATAATTGATCCTATCACAACGACAATAAGTGTGCATAATTTTCCTCCCTTACAAATGAAGTAAAATAGATCATTGAGAACAACTACTATAAATTACTATTTTAATACAACTCATGCATGATATGTAAGATAGAGACCACGACCTAGGCCATAATCTTGGGTTGTTATTGCATAAGATTGTGCCATCAAAGACACAAATGATTATAATCTAACTACTTGCTCTTATACCTTGTGTCACTATTTAGAATACAACCTCTAAGGAAATAAAAGGAGGGTAACAATGCTTAACCATCTTGGGTTTATGCATATGCAATATTTAAATAAACCCATGAAACTCAATTGAGGAGGACCAATTTCAAGAACAAACAAGATCACATGGGAAAAGAGTCTTATAGCTTGCTCATTTAACCCCCTTATTCTTCCTTGGAACTCTAAAAACTTGACTAGTGAGCCTCCAAGTTATTGGTTACTCTCCTACAGTTATTTGTAATCATTACGCTTAAACAATTTTCAAAGTAAATTTTTGATAAAACCTTCAAATCAAATTTTATGTAAAATTATGATCATAAATTCTTATTAAATGTTTATTCTTTGTTTTTGTCCAAAATTAACTCTATATGAGCTTTCATATAATATTTTAATTTAGGTGTTACGATAAAACTTTGCTTTCATTAATGAAACTTAAATTACACTTTTTCATTATTCACGTTATGATCTCTATGTTCATCTTTAATTGTTTTTTCTTATCCTGTATCATGACTTCATCATTTCACTTTTATTTCATCATTTCACTTTTAAGGAGATAATATAAATTGTTATGTGTTGCCTTCATTATTGCTCTAATACATAAAGGTTTTAAGAATCATAATCCTTACTTTGTCATCTTCTCACCTTTAATTACTACTTTATCACGTGAAGATCTTGAGAGACTCAATCTATATTTGCTCTTCTTCACCTTCATCAATGCTTTATGTTATGAAGGTATCAAGACACACAACCTTTATTTTCTCTATTCCTTATCTTCATCATTTTTTCATCATATGAAATTCTTTTAAGACACTTCCATCTCTTTAAAATCCTTTTAAGACACTTCCATATCTTTAACTTTACCATTGATTTGTCATGTGAAGGGTGATAAGTCTTTTTTCACATTCTCTCTTGAAAAAAAAAAAAAAAAAAGACAAACTTGATAACAAAATGAAGACTTAAGCTTTATCCTTTCATCTAATACAACAACAACAACTTAACCAATTTTTTTTCCTCATCAACTATATCACCTATACTTAAGTACCGTGGGTCGATCAATCTTATTTAAAATCAATTTTTTTTCTCATGACTTTTATACATCTATAATATTTCTATATTCAATTGCGTGATGTACATAAAATGTTTTCTTTCTCGAAGTTACAATAAGAACTTTTACACGAGTTTTTGATAATAAAATTCCTCTTCAATGATCCTTTTATGAACTGATTATAATTTTTTTTTAAATTAAAATAATCACAGAAAAGAGGCCTGAACTGTTATCAACACTTCTTGATGAAGGACCAACTATTAAAACACTTAATGAAGAGGTTTCTCCCTTCACAACTGCATCGACTCCTGGAAAGGAGGCTTCACTTCAAAAAGAGATACCCCTCCCCGGCCATCCACTTCCCCTCTCCGGCCACCCTCCATTGCCAAGAGCAAACCCTCATCCTCAACACCATCCTCCCTTCTCACCATCTCGCCACGGTCCCAAACACCCCACTTCCAATCGAAATCATACTCCGTTCCCATCCCCGCCTCTGATCTCCTCTCACGAGGCAGGGGACAGAGCAGAACGGCGGCCTCGTCAGGCACATCCTCCACTTTTCTGCAAAAGACGCCATCTTCCACTTCGTACAAGTTCGCAGTGCGCACCTCCTGCGCCAAACTGCACGAGCAACAAAGCAGCCACCGCGCATAATCCGCGGCCGTCTCCGAGCAGCAGCACAAGCCATTACCCCGAAGCTTGAAACTTTTCCTCATCTGCATCCTCCAATAACCCCCGTAGAGCAAACCACAAAGAGACAACACCAATCCAGCCATGGCTACAATGTCCCGTATCGTATCATTGCTTATGTGCAAGGCCGAGATGCCGAAGATCCATAGCGGCGCAAAGCAGAGCAAGAAGAACATGGCAATGTGCACGTACATGTTCCCAAAGCCCAGCCTCTCCATGTTCCAGCCGAAGATGCAGAAGGTGCAGAAGAAGGACAGACAGCCAACGGACGTTTCCCCTCTGCAATCGAACAGCCCTCCGTTCCACTCTGGTTCACTTACCGCTACTCTGTGACTGGTTGTTTCCGGTGTCTTTACTTGGTCGTCTTCTTCCTTTTTATCGGAGACGAGTTCTCTCCCAAGAGGACTGTATATGGCATAAGCGCCGGCGAGGACCGGAGCCACGAACCCAATGGCGTTGAACAGGTCCTCGACGAATTCAGGCCGGGTGGCGATGGTGTATCCCCAATATAGGCCGCAGAGGACGTATTGGGAGAAGCAGGTGAGGTGGAGGAGAGTTAGAATGATAAGCATATGAGTCCATTCGTATGTCCGGCGGGCTGCGTTCTTGGAGTAGACCTTTCTGAGCTCGATTATGTCCTCCGGTCTCCATCGGCAAAGGAGCACGAGGTGGTGGAAGAGGCTTGGGTGCTGGTAGAGGCTCATGAGGGTAAACAGAGCATTGAGGACTTGGTTGTTGATTTCGATCCATCGGTTTCGCGAGGACAGGGCGGGGAATTCTTTGTTGAGCATTCCGAGCAGGAGGAGACCTTGCATGGAGGAGGAGACGGCGACGCAGACGGACCATAGGAGGAGGGCGATGTTCATGGGATGTTTGATCCATTCGTGGCACAGATCGACGAGTGAAGCCCAGTTGATCTGCTTGATGAAATTGACGGGAGAGCGTCCTTGGGAGGAGGAAGACGGGGATGGAACAGAGCGCGAGATCTCTTCTCTTTCCTCCATGGTGTGTCGGAGGGCTCTGTAGGCGGAGGTAAGAGGGAGTTTCCTGGGCCAGGTTCGGGACAGGCATGATTTGAAGAAGCTCAAAAACCTGCCTTTATGGGTTCGCCGAACGCAAGAACTGGTTTTGGTACATGAAACATCGATTTGGAGGCATTCTGTCTTCAGAAGAGCTGTAGGTTCGCGATCCAAGTCGGATTCGAGATGGGTTTCCTCTGCCATTCCCGAATCATTGGAAACTTTAGCGGTGTATTTGGTTGAATCGAAGAGCCTCCACCCTTGGGAAGAAGACGACTTCCGATTTTCCTCAAGATTAAGGCTTTCTGTCGAAATTGACATGAGAAAATAAAAAAAAGAAAGAAGAAAAACAGATCGGAGGACTTCGACAGCACATCGAGCTTCAAGTTTTCTCCAATAATTATTGAGAAGAAGCAAAGGCGGCAAAGGAAAGGACTGCGAAGGTCAAAGTTAGAAAAGGTCAACACTGCTTTCGGAACAGGCTCAGACAGTTTTTTCCTTGTCCACTTGCTCCCATTGTTGAAATTTTAACAGCAAAAATATATTGTTTATAATTATTTGGAAGACACGGAAAATTTCCTTTGACCTTACAAATGATTTTGAATTAAAATTGTGTTCACATGTTTTTAAACTTTATATATATATATATATATATATATATATATATATATATATATATATATATATATATAACCTTTTCATACCAGGTCCCTTGATTAATGAGGATGAGCTCCTCATTAATCAAGATTTCAATGCCTTGTATTTAGTGACTTAACTAAAAAATCCTTTTCTTGTCTAAAATTCACAACATTTTATCATTACCCAAGAAAATTCTCTGCATATTTAACAATTCAATGGAAATTAATGCCCTGACTTGCCTTGGCCCATTAAAAAGATCATACATAAACAATGGCCATCTCATAACAATGACTGGTTGATTGTCATCATCAACTATCATTTTTATAAATGTTCAATATTAGTTTCAGTTGAAATTTTGTTTCTTTTGGCTTTCTCTAACCTTTGTTACATATATATATATATATATATATATATATATATATATATATATATATATATATATATATATATATATATATATATATATATATATATAACCTTTTCATACCAGGTCCCTTGATTAATGAGGATGAGCTCCTCATTAATCAAGATTTCAATGCCTTGTATTTAGTGACTTAACTAAAAATCCTTTTCTTGTCTAAAATTCACAACATTTTATCATTACCCAAGAAAATTCTCTGCATATTTAACAATTCAATGGAAATTAATGCCCTGACTTGCCTTGGCCCATTAAAAAGATCATACATAAACAATGGCCATCTCATAACAATGACTGGTTGATTGTCATCATCAACTATCATTTTTATAAATGTTCAATATTAGTTTCAGTTGAAATTTTGTTTCTTTTGGCTTTCTCTAACCTTTGTTACATATATATATATATATATATATATATAAAACCTTTTCATACCAGGTCCCTTGATTAATGAGGATGAGCTCCTCATTAATCAAGATTTCAATGCCTTGTATTTAGTGACTTAACTAAAAATCCTTTTCTTGTCTAAAATTCACAACATTTTATCATTACCCAAGAAAATTCTCTGCATATTTAACAATTCAATGGAAATTAATGCCCTAACTTGCCTTGGCCCATTAAAAAGATCATACATAAACAATGGCCATCTCATAACAATGACTGGTTGATTGTCATCATCAACTATCATTTTTATAAATGTTCAATATTAGTTTCAGTTGAAATTTTGTTTCTTTTGGCTTTCTCTAACCTTTGTTACACCTCTTCAACTACGTGTTGGAACTATATTGTCTTTCTCTTTGTTGTTGTTGTCTGAGAAAAAATCATGACTTTTGAGTTATTTATAATGGTAAGTTCATTCTCTTTATAATTTAAAAAAATAATGGTATATTTCTTGTGATTTGTGTTTTATTTTTGTTCACAATTAATAACTTCTCATGATTCCAAGAACCACATAGACTTATATGCATAAGTGGGAGGAGCCCTCATATATTTCAAAGACATAGTGAGTCACTTATTGTTCTAATGTTCTCATTTAAAGTTTTTCTCTTGAACAACACCTAGCTTTCCTTGATTATAACAAATTGGCATAAAAAAAACATTAATCCATAGGCTCATAATGGTAATGAGAGAGTAGATCACTTGAAGACATATTTGAGAACTCTTTACAAATTATAAAATACATGTGTTGGCCTTTCTCTCTAGGGTCTCCTAAGCACAAAACATGCCCAAAGCATTACAACAAAAATAAAAAAATGTAAAGATATTAAAAAAAAATTCTTTTTATTTCTTAGATAAAAAGGACGAATTTCTTTATTTTTTTTATCATGGAGCTTGCTTTTTACATTTTGATAAAGACTTCAATAGACTTTGAGCTTTACTTAAAATCAAAATTACAAAAAAATCTTTATCAAATTCTTAAAGTCAAAATATAAAAATAAGACAATTGTGACCATTGCCAAGGAGTCTAATCTATGTTTAAGATGTGAAGAACCATAACTTTGCTTCTTAGATCATTGATGTTGTTTTTTTTCTTTTGCTTATAAAAAACTACAATATTCTAAAAGTGATATTTTCTCTTTCCTCTCAAGTTAGTTGTAACCATCAGATCTATGATTTCTAATTTGATACCTCAACCTGCCAACCACCAATATGATGCCTATGTAATAGATAAAGTAATGTTAACATGTTAAGGAGATAACTAACTTTTCGGGTGGAAAGCTAGTGTAATGATACACCCCAATCAAGTAAAACCTCGAGCATAGATTAAACCCTTAGAGAAGAGATCATGGTCACAATAAGCTTGCTTTGCATTAAGCGTGTTCACATCAGGTTGACCACTATAATACTCATCTCAGTTAAATGCCAATGCCTTCGTTTTATTTCCTCACCTATCCTCTCCACATAAATCTCAACCAAGTGGGGCTTTCTTTGTCCATCTTTTCTTTGAGATGCAACTTCAAGGATCTTAGTCTCTCAACCCAAGTCTTTTTCCTTAATGTAGCAATAAATTCTCTTGAAAATGACCTTTATATCTACCATGGTTGTTGATAAACCTTGAGAAAGTTACTCTAGCATAGTCACAAGCAAGTTTGTCTTATCTTGACTATACATCATTTGGGCTTCCAACACCAGTAGTTGGCTTAAAAACTTAACTCTTCTCCTTGGTCTGGTCGTAGGAAGCATCAAACTTATTGTTCTCCTTCTCCCACTACTACTAGGATATGAGTGATCAGGAAAAGTAAGCCGTCCCCTCCCTTTAATGCATCACAAGCTCCCTAGTGTTGTCTTATTGTCCTAGTTGAGAATTCTTCTAAGCATTATAATGGTATTTCCTTTGGTTGTTTTTGACTTACTGAAGGTTAGTTGTTTCAATAACCATGTTGGCAAGAATTGTCCCTTTAAAAGTTTGGCTCTTAATAAAACCATAAGATAAAAGAGAGTCCTTCATTCCCTTTTCTAGAATTTCTTTTGATTAGCCATTACATATCTGACCTATCTAGGAATCCTTACATCACAAATCATGCATAGGAGCTCTAGGTATAAATCTCTACTCTCTTTTCTCTAATCACAAATATCAATCAAATTTTGCTTAAGAAAAGGCTACCATCTAATATCCTTTAAGTAGAGTTTAACTTAAATAAAAAATAAGCCAAATAAGATGGATGCTTTAGGTTTCTCGTAAGGATAAGGTATACCCTTTTTTGTTCGAGGGCTCATCTCTAATCCATCATTCTCCCTTCTCTCTTATGATAAGAGTAATGAGAAGACATTAGATTTCCTTATGCAAACTCTAATTAATGATGATTACTACATCGTTTGCAACATCTTCGCCAAACATCTTTTTTGTTCTTTCTCTTGGCATCTTCATCCTTATCAATCCTAACCAATTCTCAACATGGCATCTAAAAAATTACCAAGAATTTGGTAATAAATTGTGTATAAGATTGGATGCTCCAACATGTTCATCTCATGAAGCTTTCCATCTTTGCACTTAACCAAGAAACCTAATCAATTTCCTCTTTTATTGGGGTAAACCTTGCTTGCTTTTCACCCAAATTCCGTGAGAGTTCTTGTTTGAAACCATTCCTTGGCTTTTGTGATCAACTCAATGAGGCCTCCTTGATAAGGTACATGTTGTCTTTACCTTCATTGGCTTAACCAATTGCTATGACTTTATCTCAAGGGTGGATGTGCCAATTAACAATAACATTCAATTCCTTCCTTGACCATGACATCAAATGCTTTGCCCTTGTTAAATTAACCAATCACCCATTGACTGACTAAAACTCAACTTGTTGCTGATACCCAAAGATCCATTATGTTTAAACATTAATTTTACCCCACAATAGACACTTCTCTGTCTTGGTCAATTAAACGTCATACCCATATAATGACAAACTCTAAACAATTTGCCCCAAGCAATCCATTATAAGCAACTCCAACAAACTTCATACAAAATATATTTTTTTCAAACTCTAGATTACATTACTACATTTCTTCCTCACATAGTAGGTACCAAAACAATCTTTCTTTGCTACCATTTTGCTATTGTAAGATCAAAAGCTAAGACATGTAACAAAAGTTACTCGTAATAACATCACTCCTATCATAGTTGACAACAATCATATTAAAGTTCTATCCTCAAGAACACAAGTTTTAACCCTTCCATAGCTTTTGTATTCCATATTCTTGTTCCTCTTATTTGATAGTGTTTTACAGTAACAATTCTACACTCCTACACATGTGAATTATAGCTAACTTTTGGGCACAATACCCTCGAATTTGAACTCCAGTTCAAAACAGTTAAAGAAAAACAAAACAACATTTAATTCCATTATACATTTAAGCTCTACATCACCAATTTAAAAGCACCAAATCAAATGACCCTTTATTCCCTCCTATTGGAATATTGTCAAACTTAAGCAATGAAAAAACTACATTTTGTAGTGAATAATGCGTTCCACAAACCTGTAAGGTGAATTTTGACATTCTTCACTGCATGAACTTCCCAATACTTAAAAAAAGAAGCTTTCTTTTGCCAACTGAAAATGAAGCAGCTTCGACATCCAACCCACAGGTCGGTCCAACCGTGCATGGCAAATGATCATTACTAGAAATAAATGATCTCTGGAAGATATAATTTTCATCCACTGTTCAGTTCTCTGCCATTAATTTGAAGCAGGCTGTGTTCGGCTGTATGATGCAAACATTATTCTGGTACGAGGGCCATTGCAAAATTCTGCTTTGTATCCCGAAGTTTGTCGAAGTAGCATTTCAAAACGGAGTCTGACACAATGGACAAGTAGATTTGTGGGAGGTAGAGAACCACTTGTAGAGGCAAGCAGAATGAAACTTGTGCTTGCAAGTCTTGCAAGTTAGACGGGGAAGGCTGTGGTTGGTGGTATGTATGATGCTGTAACAGATGGGGCACTCCTCTACACCTTGGAACTCCTTGTCGAAATTACTCTTCCATATGCGAACCGCCTCCGCAATCGCACCATTCTACACCAAAACGACATCCGTCCTATGAGTTTCTATAAAGATGGCAGAAAACAAAGTTGCATAAACACATAGTTATTTGTACTGCTGCACTAGCTATCAATCATTATTGGAGCAACACATCATTTTCTAATTCCAGTTTTAGGTCCCTTATGTTTCGATAGCGATGGGAATACAATTAAATCGGTGATGTTCCAATGTTGTAATGTTTTGTAGTCCGTCATCAGAACATGATGTTTAAAACAAAGTAAACAATAAAGATAAAATTGTCCTTTTGTCTTCTGACACTTGGTATTTCTCATGACTTTATCTTCTCCCACTTCTCATTGATATTAGAGAATTAAATCATTTATTTTCTCTAAATTAAAGCGCCTTTTACTCTTCAATTAAGAAACCCTAATCCGACAAAACAAGTCATCTACAAGCATTTTCTGGTTTAATTGCATGCTTTTAAGGTGAAGACACTTTACAAAATGCTGAGCAAGCCAAAAAATTTTATTTCTTAAGAGTAATTCCTTGATTCCATGACATTTTGGCCTTCCTCTTCCTCATTTGATATTGAAAAATTAAAACACTAATTTATTCCATTTGAAGCATCTATTAGCTTATATTTAACATGTCCAACCTATTACCTAATTTTATAACAACAAATCCTTCTTAACTGGTAATCCTTTAAATTTCTAAAACATATAAAGGCTTATGCTTTGTTGCTCACCATAAAGCGACATAGCCCTCAAGTTGTCTTATAAAACTTGCATTTAATCACAGGTGGTATGTTATGAACACAAAGGTTAGATGCACTCTATTTTACCTGGCTTGCTAGGATCTGTTTGGAGATATATTACCATCTATCTTAACGTCATTTAGTATGATAAAGGTAAAGGTACCTATACCATTTGCTCCTATTGATTATGTGGTTAGAAGGTATTCGGAGCCACCATTTGGGTGGTAGCAATCAAATCCAAACACCACAGATATTTGCACAGGCTTGAAGGAAACGATACTGAGCTTCCTCCTTCAGACTACACAAAAGATAATGGGGATCGTCCTAGACCATCACATAATTCACACAATTAGTCAAAAAATTAAAATGCATATGAAGCCAAGTGTTCTATTTGGAACATTTGCTTTCCAAACTTCCCATCCATCGTCTATCAATATATACTTCATATATACCTCAATATAACTTCAAATTGAAAGTCTTCTGTCCACGTTTTTGTTTCTATCACCAGGCACCAAAATGAAGGAGGGACAATGATCCAATTTGAATCTAAGAAGCATTAAGATAACTGATTCAGGAAAATTGCACAATAAATTGTCTAATCTCTTATAAAACCCTGTATATTTTATCACTTTGGACCGGACAAAGTGCACCAAGGCCTAGCTGCACCTATGTCCACAAGGTTCCTATCATTTACGAATTCAAGGTTCAATTTTCTTCACCTGTTGAAAGGTTGCCCTCCTTTTTTCTGAATCCAACACTAACTTATTAAGGTTTTCACACAAAAGCCAAGGCCCCACCCAATCAAACCTTTGGCATCCTCAAAAGAATCTGTCCGCTCAAGCTTAGGAATCACTTTATCTACTCTATCCTATAATAATTAATTCGTGGTTCAATAAGAACACTTAAAACCGTTTTAATCATGACTAACAATGGCAGCAAAAACAAAGCAGCCATTCAAAAGCACAAAACAAAAAAAAAAAAAAAAAAAAAAAAAAAAGCACAACAATGTATCATTATCCCCAAATCCTAACATCAACCAATTCATGGAACGATATAAGCTGGAGCTTGGAACAAAAAAAAGTTGTGCATATTAAAAATGTTGTTGGTATTACTGAAAATCAGAATTACGTTAACAAAAATATACAAGAGTATACCTGATTGCGTACAAATGCAGTTAAAGATAGCAACCATTTCCTTTGCTTTACTTCACTTATGCCCAAGCTCCTTGTACACTCAACATCAACAGGTTTCAAAGGGTAACAACTAGGGAGCCGTATCACCAGATCTAATCCTGTCTCCTCCTTTTTATACGTAGCAACTATCTCATTAACTGATTTATTTACAGCAAGTGAGAAATTTTCATCAGTAGCAACGGATTCTTTAACCTGGTCAAAGAAATTCACTCAAAAGACTGCTATTAGCATAGCAGAAAACCAGTATTATTTACCATAGTTCTTGAACCAAGTTGACGTAAAACAAATTTTTGTGTTATCCAAAAATGTTACATAACATTCTGTGTTACCAGCATTTTTGAAGTCATTCTTGCAAGAATCCTGAAGTTGATTCCACTTGCAAACTATTACATGCAGTCTCAGACAAGTTAAAATGAAGTTTAATCGTCCAACAGCCAGTACAGTTAAAACAATTTCATGAAATTTAATTAATTAGTTTTATAAAAAAAGGGAGCACTTCGGTATGAATTGTTGCTAAACAATAACGTCACTATACAACTATGGATTTGGGGAGTTTGCACTCTAAAGTAAAGAACATAAATGCTAATAAATGGAATTATTTTGATAAAAAAGATAGACCAAGTAGATTAGTTTCAGAATGGTTCATATATAACTTTATTTTAAGTTTAAAACGAAATAATGGAAATTCTTGTTTCACTGACATATATATATATCTCTGTAGTTAACTAAGGCTTTGAAATGCCATGTTGATCAACATAGTAGTTGTGAATGGAAGTACTATAGGAATGAACCGAAAATGCTTTTTTGCATGCCAATGGCAGTTTGGGCTTAGCCAAAGCACGGCTAGACTCCTGCTACTCGTGTGCCAACTTCATTCATAAAGAGATCAAGTAGCATTATATGATGGTTCTTTGCTTCTTGTTCTACTTTCCATGCAACACTTGTTAACTTCTGATTTTCAAATTTAATACCCAAATGGAAGGCAAAACAGTTGGTAACCACATCTAAGTTCCAATTGCAATACAAGGGACTGGGAACATATTATGAAGTACATTAGCCATACATCCTCTCGAATATTCTCTTCAAACCATATACAGACTTGATTCTCCAGGGCAAGGGAAAAATTCCTTAGATGATCCTGGTGGATTTAATGCAGGAAGCAAAAGAAGCATGGTCCATCCAAAAACAATGGGATTCACAATTATTTTTATTCTTTCTCACTACCTCTTTAAGATTCAGTATGATCACACACCCACTTTACTGTTTTGACTTATTAGAAATTTTGGTACAGATTATCATATTATTTACTTTTATGTGTTTGAATCATGCCTTGGAGTGTCTTAATTGTCATGCTTGTCTTGAATATGGGCATGCTTCAGTTATGTGGGTAGTTGAATACTTATTTATTCAATTTCTGTAAAAAAATAAAAATCTAAATGTACTTGTAATAATTTAAGGAGGTATTTTGGTTCTTTATAAAACAGAACTTCATACTATACTTCAAAAAAATTTGAATAGTTTCTTGACAATCATGGTGATATTTTCCAAATACTACATGAAACACTCAATCATTTAGTATTTAGATATTAAATGTGATACAAATTATGATATCATCAAACACTAAATCAATATGTTGCATCTTTTTGTTAATAATGTCAAATTATGATGTATTATATCAACATGCATGAAGTTTATTGAACGTTAATCTTTAATTCTCAATGTAACTGTGTCCCAATTTTAAAGATCCAACATTTCTTTGGATATGAGACATATCATTTGCATTAGTATGCTGTATTCAAGAATCAATTGCTAAATCAAAGAGAGTTCCTTCATTGCCTTTCCATAAAGCTTTACCTTTCTCATAATGTAAACTGCGGGTGAGGATAGACAAAAAGTTAACTTGAAATGAGATGTTTAGATAGTTTTCAACCTAAATCCTATCTCGATTTAAACAAAAAAAAAAAATCAATTTCAATTAAAACTTGCAATCATGCATGTAAATACAATACTTTGTCATTACCTAACCAACACTTGACAAAATTCAATAGTTACCCCTCTTCAATAATATACCATGATTCCTTCATTTGAAAAACAACACCAAGGCACTTTGTCATTACCTAACCAACACTTAGTCTTTAGACTAAATTCAATGGTTATCCCTATTCCGCCTCTCTACAAAAACAACTTTTAAACATCTCAAAAAGATAGGCATATGACGTTCATGTAGTCGCACCCTTCTTACAATGAAATCAAAATTCTAATAGGAATAAAGAGTCCGCTTCGCTACAATTATACTTCTACAAACACACACCTTACAAACCAAAGCACTAGGTAGCAACTTCACAAATTGTTTGAATGAACACCAATTCCAACTGATTCATACAGTAAAATCAGAATTATCGTGTCAAAACCATTTAAACTGATTCTTACATTGTTGGCAATATTTGCTAACCTAAGTCTTAAGTTTCTATATAGATCATCCACTTGATTTAAAAGAGTGACTAACTAGAACAAGTTATTTGATCATTAGTAGAGCCTTTGCCCTGCCTAGGAAATCAAGAGTTTTGATCATGACATTACAATAAGGAATCCAATATGACATAGAGACCTCAAGAATTGTCCATTCTACATATTTAAGTTCGAAAATCAATTGGCTAGAGTGAAGAAACATTCCAACCAGCTCTTCTGGACACCACATGTAATCATCAAAATAGAATGCAATATTAACATAAATTGCTATAGATGGATCCCACTTGTGAGGTGCATCTCTCCCCTAAAGAATTTTTAAGGGAAGTGACGTTTGTTAAACACAGGCCTAATATGTATAACGCAACAAACATGTCAAGCTACAATGAACTCAAATGCTTATTATTTAGTGGAGGCCTACAAGGACAAAATGCACAACTCTGTAATCAAATATTAACTTTATTTGATTTTCAAAAAAAAAAAAAACTTTATATTCTTTACCACTGAATCCATCACTTCATTAGGATATAATGTGCATGAAATTAAACTTCACAATAAAATTATGCTCTGAATAAATAGCATTATGATGGAAAAGGAGTCAAATACCTGAGATAGTTCATCTAAAAGGAGACAAGGACTACACCAAATCTTTGTAAACATCTCAATAGCAGAAGACACAGAACGGTCACGTAAGCTATTAAACCAGTTGCGCACATAGGAGGGTAGGATTTGGATCATCATTCCATAGATTGAACCAGCAAGCAAAGCCATATGCTCAGTTTGAACAGGAAAAAGTGATTCTAAGCTTAACAACGACCCTGTATTTATGGCATGCTTTGCAGCATTTGCAGCTTGTAGTAGATCGCCAGACAGATCTGTTTCTTTCCGCTTTAGACTAGTAGAAACAAGCTTCAAGGGAATATGTTGGAATAAACAGTCCAATATAGTAGAACTAACACAGTCTTGTATAAATTGAACTAAGTTTTTTCTAGTTGTGGAAGAAGATGGTAGTGAAAATAAGTGACCAAGCAATAAAGCCCATGAAAGGAAAACATTTACCTGAACAATAAATGACATTGCAACTTAATGCAGACAAATAAGAAGAGAACCATAATTAGAAAAAAACAATTATAACTATTGCTTCTCACCCTCTCCTGACCAATCACTTCCATTCCAAGAAGTTCAGCATCTGGCTTCAGAATCAGACATGAGATTTCGTCTCTGAGAGATAACGATTCAGCAGATGGCCTATCTATAGCACTCAAAGGGTAAGGCTCTGAACAGGATATATCACTGGTTTCCATAATGTGTTCTTTAATGAGAAACAAATGTGTAATGGGCTTGGTAGACAGAAACTGATAAGCAGCTAGTTGCAAAGAAGGTATAGGTTTAGATGAAAAAAGAATTGCATACAAGGAGCTTATGGGGCCTTTGCTAAGAGCCCAAAGTTCCATTGACTCTATTGCTTTATTTCTAACATATTCTGGTGTATTAATAACTAATGATGCAAGTAAATCCCAAAATAAAACATATTCCAGCCTACTTGATGCAGTCATAGTTGAACCTTCATCGCTACATGACTTTGTGATGGCCTCAACAAC
This sequence comes from Vanilla planifolia, assembly GCA_023846275.1. Lineage (NCBI taxonomy): Eukaryota > Viridiplantae > Streptophyta > Magnoliopsida > Asparagales > Orchidaceae > Vanilla > Vanilla planifolia. Next base: position 37,422,388 of record CM043869.1, on the reverse strand, counting down.
ACCAGTAGTAAAAAACAAACGCAGGACATTCTCCATAACTTCATCTTTAACTTTGGTCCATTTTTCACGTTTCATAGACTGGAAAACTTCAACAGTAACAGGCTTTTGTACTTCAAGCTGTTCAGATAAAAGGAAAAATATAATTAAAGCAGTTGTAGAAAGACTTGCTGAGGATGGATCAAAAGACTGCACAGCTTCTTCAAGTTTTGTCAACACAACTTCCGTGTTATTATTAGTGTAATTCATCACTGCATCATCTAAACTCTCTGCCATTTCCTCCATCAAAAAGACGGATGATTCTAACCATTTATTCAATTTAAAAAACACAAAATTCCAGTCCTCTTCTTGAAACTCCTCCCAGCAATATGCAACTGTAACAACAGTTAACTTTGCAATGATCATCTCTTCCTGCCTAGGAGAATCACAATCCAAACAAGATGAAACAGGATTATCATCGTTAGCTGTAGTAGAAGCAGCAACTCTTTGCTTACAGAATAAGCTCAGTAACAGCTTCTGCTCAAATTTACTGATCTCTCTTTGAACTTCCACCTTGGACGTTCCAATTACTCCTTGTAAACTTAAAGGATAGCATGCCAAAACAACTAAGATCCATTCTACAGCTTCTGCATAAGTAATAACAATAACAATAATGATATCCATTATAACTATGAAGTACTCAAACTCGGTTTTAATAAACAAAAGTCATCTGAAAAAGGTCATGAAAAAAGTAAATTAGAAGTAATACCTTCATTTCCGGGCTCTACAAATCGTAATGGGGTAAATGAATTCGCTGCATTAAGCCAATTAGTGATACATTCCTGCAGCATAACAGCCTCCGAGTGCACAAGGGAAAAATCAGTGGTGGACCCATAAAATTTTGACCTTCGAAATACAGAGGACATGATAACACAACTCGTTACAAAAGGAAGGATCTTAAGGCAAGCTCTATCCACATCACCATTTAAAGAAAGTCTATCTAGAACATGCTTAAAAAAATCAGCAATCCCATGCCTTTCCCAAATATTTTCCTCAACAATGAAGGCATGTAATAGGGATAAAAGAGCACGAAGGTGGGGTTCCTGAATTTTCTCAATAATGTTAACTGAAGAAATCGATGAACACAAAAGAACACAGTTATTGCTCACACTGTGGATGACAGCTCCATCAAACAAGATTTTAACCAAAGAAGAATTTACATCTAATTGAACTGCTGACTTCTCTTCTTTAGCATAACGGGCTAACGATGGAACCAAAGTTTCCATGGCATTCCCACCCTGCCATTCCCATGTACAAAGGATTTCAGCAGCAACCCATACTCTAGAAGAAGGTAAAGATTGCACATCCTTGTCCAATGACTCTTGGCTATGACAACCAGCAATCATTTTGCTCACACCAACATTTGATATAATCTTGTCAACGAAAGCAACGAAATTTCTATGCCTCATTTCCTGTTTAAGGATGGTAAAGAAGAAATTTTTAGCATTCAGTTCTAACTAAGCAGGTTTGCAAAAAACTGAAGGATGATATTTGTTATCACCTTCTTTATTTTTTCAACACAACTAGATTATAAATTTAACAATGGAAGTAGTAAGAAGCTCATTAATGTTCACTATACTTTCTTTCACAAGCTATTATTTGAATCACAAGCTATTATTTGAATAAATCGAGGTATCTCACTTAAATTTATAAAAATGATTTACAATCTAGTTCACAGTTAAATTATGTCTTATAAAAAAAACATATCTGTATGAAGTAGCATATTGTGCAATCAATTGTTATTGCTATCAGCTAATACATATAAAGAGTTCTCTATATGACTCCTACACTATAACATTAACTAGTATATAGATTGTTATTTCAATAAAATATCTCATCTTCCCTTGTATAGTAGGATAAGTAGCTAGTTTTCAAATAAATGAAGGTATATTCATGTACTGAATCATAGGTATCCTAAAGCACCACTTTTGTAAAACTAGTAATCTCAAAAAAGCCATTCTATCCTAACAACTCCGAGAAATGAATTCACTACACTCAGTTTGTTTATCATAACTTAACCAAATGTTGCAAGAAAACAAGAAGAAATCTATCTTTTACATAAATAAATGAATTAATATCTCAAAAAACGTAGACATTTTCCTTAACCTTATTTATTGGAAGCTACAAAACAAAAAAAAAAATATAATCTCCTTATCAAGTAGCGATAGTCATTGGAAATGGATTTGGGCATCAAGCTGATTGAACCATCTAATCCAGTCATGGTAATGCGGTTCAAATAATTTCAATTCAAGATTTTGAAAGTCACTAATATGAAATTTTTGGGAATTCAAATCCAAATCTGAATGATTGAGATAAATCCACACTTGAATCCACAAGGATTATATAAGAATTCATAAGGGTTGCATAAATCTAAGATTTGGGATGTCGTTTTATAAACTTTCATATAACTAGTGATTATAAAAATGATCAATTTTGTTGTTTTTGGTGGCAATTGTTTTGGGTGGGGCATACGACAAGAGGGAGGGTAGGTATCGTAGAGTATCTCATGCAGTAGAAATAGCATAAAAAAAGGTTATGCCATTAAAATTAACAAAAAACATTAGAAAGGTTTAACATTTAAGTGAGCTAAGATATATATAGAGATATCCTTATGAGAATTTGGAGTTAAGATATAAGAGAGAGATCCAATATTAAAAAATCACTGAGGGGCACTAAGAGAATTAGAATAAGAAATCTTCAATAAATTTTGAAAGAACTTTAAATGATATCATAGTTTTGGACAAGGGAATTGCATTAAAGCATTAAGGAGTTGGGTGGGTGCGGGAGGGAGGCATCTTTTATCAAAGAGGAATTACTATTTGAGAGCCTTGATGAGAGTTTGTTTTTCATACTTAGGTAGAGTTTTTCTAATAAAACAATATTTTCTTGTATTTTTTTTCTTATGTGATTTGATGTCTACATTTTCGATACGACGTCTACCTTATTCATCTTCCTTGTTAGAAGAGGGCAACAAAAAGGAGGAAGGTTATACCAAATTTTATTGTGATAACATTGAAGTGCCTTTGTTGCAAATTTTTTCTTCACTTTCTTATCTAACCTTTCTTACTCTTGTGTACATGAGACCATTCCTCAAAAGGGATTTAAGGCAAGAAACAACAAATAAGGGGTTTGGTACAAGAGCAATTTGTTCTGCGTGGTAACATTGGTCGGATACTTGTAACCTTTTACATTACAATGGCAAACAATAATGGTATTTCAAGGAGTAGAGTTAGGTATGACATTTAGAATTGAGGATGGAAATGAACAAAAAGAATATTAACAAGAAGAAAAGTATTGTTACTATTGATGATAGTGACAACTATATTGGAATAATACAAGTCAACAATAGCTAGATGTTGATGAGCAAGATAAAAAGAAAGGGTAAGAAGGCTACTGAGAGGAATATTATACGCCTTGACTTGAAGGAGTGATTGTTTGTTCTTTAGATTGAAGGAGTTAATTCATACTATCTTTGATTGTAGAGGCCATGAAAATTTGGTTGCTAAAGGCAAATGATTGTAGATACCACATTCAAGTGCTTATGTATTGGATTGATTCATGGCTAGACATATGTCAAAGGTGGAAAGATACTATTGTTGACTTAGGTTTGCAATCAATAATGAATATATGTGAAATGGTATGCGATGTGGTGCCACTAAATTTTTGTCAAGAAATTTTTCATAATAGTTGTTTTTGGGTGCAAGATGCTATGTACTTTTAAAAGGATAAGAGGACTTATTTTCTCAACAAAGACCTAAGTGCTTGACTTACTAAGATCTCATAAAAAACCTATGACAGGTTGGCTAGTTCAATCTATAAGGTGAAGGAAAACCCAAGCTTGTTACCTCTGAGAGTGGTAAAGACTAATGAGAAAAACAAGCATATGGAAGTTGATCACTTTGATAAGCTACCTTTATAGGAGTCTTTAAAGTGGATGCTCTGAACTATCAGCTAGCTATGGATACCAATGGAAGCAACAAAGTTATTATGGACACTTTGACTTTATTAATTGTGAGCATAAGAGTGAGTCCCTTCCTGAAATGATGCCGTGTGAAGGGATCAAGCCTAATTAAGGAATTGAAAGCCAAAAAATCTTACAAAAATATCAAAATACCATAAGGAGGCCAATTACAAAAAGACCATACAATCAAGCCAAATACAAAACAAATGGTGATGAAAAGCAATAATCTACTTCTAAATGAACTAATCAAACTATCAGCATCTAATCAGACAAACCAAAAGGTGGACATAGTGAGCCCTCAAAGAAAGCTTTGGGTGTTGAATTGATCAAACCATATGATTATGCTATTAGACCATCCAATTAGCAATCATGGTAGTATGGATGAGATAATCTTGCTTTAAAGATTTGAAAACCAATTACTTGGAATTTGTTGAGGATTCAAATCCAAAATTCAAAAGTAGTATTTATAATAAATCAGTAACAAAATCTATTAAGATTAGATTAGATTCATTGAGGGTGCATAAATCTAGTGATAGAGAAATCTTTCACAACTTGTAACAAAAGACCAACTTTAAAAAGGACTTTTACTGGAATGAAAAGAGCATACATCTCATTCAACTGAAATCATCTTAAGAAAAAGAGAATATGTTATTGAACTTGAGAGAGATCCAACATTGAGGATAGACATACAACAAAAATAGCTACAACATGACATAAGGGATCCATGTGAGGTCTATGATTGAGATTTGAGATTCCACATAAAGAAGTTCTTCTGAGGACTAGGCTTGGCATAGAAAATCCTTGGGAGTTTCTAAAAAAGCCTTGGTTGATATCAATGTTTAAGACAAGGGGTTTATTTGAGAACTTTGAGGTGAGCAAGGATGTTTGCACTTAGGAGGATGGGTTGTTTAAGAGTCTCTTCAAGTTTATCTCTTATATTGAGGTAAGGTTTTCATAGAAAAAAAAACTATTTTGCTAGTTACATGATTTGCTCTCTACCGTTTGATTATGTTATCTTCATTATGTAAAGAAGGAAACAAAACAAAGAAAATAAAACCAAATTACATGTAATAAGGCCAAGGTATCCTTGCTTTTAATTTGCCACAAGATTTTTTTGTATTTTCTTATCCATCTGACCCTCTTCAACTCATCAGTGTTCTATTTGTTCTCTTAAAGAGGCTTACAAAGGAGAACAGATTACAAGGTTTAAATTATAAAATAAGCAATTGATCAAAATAAAAATCTTTTATGCAAAAATACACCCACTTAAAAAGTTTAATAAAAAGAAAAGATAACAAAAGCTAGACAAAGAGAAAATATTTATGAATACACAACTCTCTCTCTCTCTCTCTCTATATATATATATATATATAAATATATACACACAAACACACACATGCATAAGAGAAATAAAAACAATTCACTTTAGAACTACTGCATTTGTCTTTACCAGATTGTTTTTGAAGTCCACCACAAAATTGACTTTTATAAACTTCAAGAACAACGAGCCACATAAGCCTACTAAGCAAAGATAGGATGTATCCTCAATTGTCATTGTGTTATATATAATATTAACTCCTAAAAAAACTGCATATGTATCCTCGATTATCATTGTGTTATATCGACTATTAACTCCTATAAAAAGCTCAATATATTTGAAGACTATTGTAATCATCTTTTATAGATAAATAAATATGCCAATTTGTTTAAAAGGTTGTGATTGGTTAATAAACCAAAGTAGCAATCCAGAACCTGAACTTCAAAGAAAGAAAATTGAAATCTAAAAGCAACATGTGTTACATACATTCAATGCAGTGCTTTCTCTGACACTCAGAACTGTAGCTTTTCTGTTTTCTTCTGACGAACTAGGTCCAATCCACAACGGCCAAGAGTTGGACTTGGATAACAAAAGATCTAACGTGCACTGGAGTTGAATATTATCTGGGCAAGTAACTTCCAGCAGATATAACACCCATTTACAGCATAAAGAAATCATATCAGCACTCAGATTATCAGTTTCAAAGACACAGGATCTGATTGTTTGAACCAATATATAACTCAATTTTTCCATGTTTGACAGACTAACAATACTAGGGAAACAAGTCAAGATATTACGGCAATATGCGTACAAACTCCCTCTTGGAGTCAGCTTGGCATCAACAGGCTTTAGCAAATGATCATCAATATTTAAATGGTAATCTACTAATATATGGCATTTCAAATCATGATTATCCTCATCATCAGTTAGCACCAACATGCTAAATTCCCAGTCAACAATAAAAATAGCTGCCAAAATACAAGAAATCAAAACATTGTTATCATCCAGCATTTTCAAGCAAAAGATGCTACCCTCGAGGACTTGAAAAGCAAATTGAGCAACTTCAAAAATGTTGACCACAGATGACTTTTGCAGCACTGTTAGATCCATACATGCTAAAGACAACAAAAGAGAGCAAGAGTGCCTAGCCCAACCAAAAGAAGATGTACTAAGATAGAGAATCAGCGTTTTCAAGATCTCCTCAAATATAACTGCCACTGCTTTTCTTGAAAGAAAGTACATGTTATCCTCTTTGTTTGAGCCTCCAAGCATTGTCCTACAATAAGGAATATGTAACTAATAAAACTCAACAGATTCACTAATTAAGAGCAACTTATAATCCAATATAAGTACACAACGTCTATATGATGTCTTATATAAACGTTATGCTCAGCAACCGTGGAAATAACCAAAAAAGATGACCAATAACACTGACAGGCCGAGGCTCTCTCCTAGAATCATAGCCACATAACAAATGAAGATAACAAAGAATACTTGCTGAAAAAAATGTACTTAATCTTGGCATTCATTTAACTGCATAAATGTAAATTGTAACCATTGTATACAATCATAATAGAAAGATAATATAATGGGACATTAAAAAACCACAGAAAACAATAAAACAAGGGCATTAAAGGAAGAGCCAAGCACAACAATTAAAGCACTAGTAAATATCCTGGAAGCTTCAAATATGAATCACCTTCTGCACTGTGGTAAGGTAAATCATACTTAAAAGTAAAGTATTCAACCGATACAGGTGACATCATAAGTAAAGAAATTCATGAATAGCTAAATAGAAGGAAATTATGAATAAATTATATGGATGATATTGATTGCCATGTAGTGCTACCACCTAAACGAACCCATCAACTTAACCATGAGTTAGAAATTTTATGCTTATTATTAGTTGAATACCACATCAAGCATCAGAAAGTTCTAGATGCCGTTGAATAGCATGAAGATGTATTTAAATAATGGTTTAGGACTAAGAGTTTCTCAACTTACATGCCAAAAAAACTAAGCAAAATATATCCTTGTAAATTTAAAAGAGCATCGTACTGGTGTAAAAACTAAATCTTTTTATTAAAACAGTAAATGTGAATGCATGACTCGAAGAAATGGAGTTTAAGAAAAGATACTGCAGCGGATGTTTAGCGAGAAGACAAGTAAATCTTTGGAAAGGAGCAAGCAATTAATGCACCGCATAAAAATACTCAAGATAAAGAGTAAAATGATATGCTAGAACCAGTGATTAATCATACGCTTCCTGATGAAAGGCATTTAAGGAACAAAAATTAACAGCCAATTCCAAAGACAAAAGTCAATCCTTTCTTAATAGGAAGCTTCCATAGCAGAAATTAAAGGACTCACTGAAGATCTCTTTTCAAAGTCCTCATATAGATCTTCAAAAGACTGCATGAAAAGAAGACAGATTTATCCATTGAAGAACACAAGGGACACGATACCCCTTAAAGAGACTCGGATATACTTGGATACACAGGTACTTTTGTTTGCATCTACATGACGTCGTATGAGAATCTTTCTCATTGTTCCCAAGCACCCCTACTATCTATAACATACCCCTCTCATGCATACATAAATATGGCCAACACTTGATTGCCATTCCATATCAAGGAAAATAAAATACTTAAAAACTGGTAAATAGTTAATATTATAAAATTCTTAGAAAGATAATTATTATTTATTTAAGAAATTTGGTGAACAAGGAGAGTAATATTTTGGAATTCAAAATCTAATACTTAATTTAAGAATAGGTATAGAAATTTGGTTGGAATAAATTTTTATAAGAATTTGAAAAATGACTTGAATGTAAGAAAATCAAATAAAACTAGATTTTTAAAAGTCGCAATATTCAGAAAAACTATAAATTAAATTATTATTTATGGCCATAAAATATGATTGAATGCTAGCATTTAGAAAGAATGTTAGAATGATTTGAAAAAGCTAATCTCAGGGATCCAATCATGACAAAAGATTTTTATTACCAAGATTTAAATGAGTCAAGGAATTTAAACTATTACATGATATTTATAGGTTAGTCAAGACAAATGAATAGATTAAATTATTTTAAAGTTGACTCTAACATATGACATTATGACCAGTAATTCTTTCTTTAAGAAATATCGTACTTCATGTGCTTTGTTTGTATGCCACAAGAAACATTTTATGCACCCATCATTTAACATCAAGCTGTCCAGGCTATCAACTACCTAATGCTGCTATTTTAAAACGGTCATAGACATCAATCACTTAATGTAATGATTTTAATATCACTGTATGCTTTTATTCGTTATATTCTTTGTTAATTAAGAATTATCCTTGCAAATAAACTTTGCATTGCAATACAAAGTATAGCAAAAATTTAAAAAACTTGGTTTCTCGGACTTTGAGAAAAATTGTTCTCTTATAAAAGAATGCCAGTTAATGGTTATCAAAACAACTACATCATTACTATGGTTTTAAGCATGCAAATCTAATTACACATATGTGTGGCACAGCAAAACTATAGATTGGTTATTTCCTTACAATGAAAAGGCACAATCTGTAATGCAAATATTGTAAACTCATCTGCGGAAAAATGCTGCACAACTTAACATCAATTATGTTCTTAGCCATCTACTTTAAAAGCTATAAAAGAAAAACATGTTAAAATAATATCATAGGATTAGATAATAAAATCTTAAGCATGAAAATAAAGTTTTATTCAAAGATTGTAAACTCATCTGAGGAAAAATGCTGCACAACTTAACATTAATTATGTTCTTAGCCATATACTTTAAAAGCTATAAAAGAAAAACATGTTAAAATAATATCATAGGATTAGAAAATAAAATCTTAAGCATGAAAATAAAGTTTTATCCATAGATTATCTCTCAAAGTAAGATTCAAGGAAATAATTGGCCGAATAATCATATACTTCATAGTTTTAATAGTATTATTGATAGTATAACTAAGAATATGCTTAATGAATCTAAAGAGTGTATTCCAAATCATATAGTGCAAAGCTTAGTAATATGCAATGAGGATAAAAAACGATTAAAGAGAGAATTTCAGTTAAAGGAATCACTCAATTGCAAGAAATAAGATAATTTGGATAGATAAAAACTTGAAACACAAGAATAAAAAAATGTAATCAGTGAAAGGGAGAATTGGATCTTGAAAATTTATATAACCAAATTCATACAACATTACCAAATAAAGGAAGAATAAAGTAAAGATGCAACTCCAATAAAATGCATCAATGACAACCAGAAATAAGAAGATATGATGTCAAGATGAACATAAGCTTTTTAATGAATGTTGTGACAAGTTGATTGATCTAGGGAACCTTAGTTATTCAAATAATTTTTTTTAATTTTCTTTTCATTAAATAATCTATGAAAATAATGGTGCAAGAAGTTCAAAGAAAAAAAGTGAAAAATAAAAAAAAATATCCTATTCCTATCTATGTGCAAAAATATATGAGCTTTTTTTTGACATAGCAAATTATTCATTGTAATTTTAAAAACTAAGAAGTTAAATAATCAATGATGAAAACACACTCATGAGATCGAGCGAAGTACAACGGTATGATAAGGAATATGATTGCACAAGCACAAGGTGGAGTAAAGGGAAATTATCATGGTACTTTCTCAATCCGCTTCAAAGTTGGGAAGGTGAGGAATGCTTTGGGGCTTTCAATGGAAAGAGGAGGCTGGTTATGGTGAAGAAGTTAGAAATGCTTTAATGTTTAAGATGCTTATAGAAGGCAAAATAAAAGATAAAATTAACAGACAAAGTAAGAAGAATGAGAGGGATGGCCACCAAGCCTTCTAGTTTTTCTCTTGCAAACCACCAAACAATATACTATTTCTTAATAGCAATCATCTAAACGTTTATTCATCTTAAATGTCCCTTTAGAAAGGTACAAGAATTGATTTTAAGATGATAAATATAACAGAATAAAGAAAAACTCAAATAAAATCAAAAGGCTAAACCATACCAAATCATTACACTTATTTTATGTAACTAATGAAAAGGGACAAAAGAAACTTTTTTGGATTCCAAAAAAGGAAAGACCAAATCTGGTTCTTGGAAGATTGTACAGTCCTTATGGAGCCTCCAAGCCATAATCAAAATTTCCCCATGCATTGTTTTGAAAACTTTTGACCAAGTGGTACCAAATGCAAAAACCTAAATAATTTCCAAAAAAACCGTGGAAAATAATATTGAACCACTTATGAACCATAAATAACTACTGTGTAAATGAAAAATCATGTGTCATCATTTGAGAGGTTTGTTGAAACAAGCTTTGATATATAAAACCTTTGTTTAAGACCTTTTAATTGGCTAACCTTAACTTGGACTCTATGTACCAAAGGAGCCTCAAACTCCTTACTTGGTGGTGCAACATCTCCATCTAGCCACGAAGAACTTGTCATTTAGGCTCCTCTGAAGGTAACTGAACTTTCTAACTAATAAGAAAAATAGGAAGCATACAAGTCCTAGAAAGAATCCCATCAATCACAATCTCCACAACTTTAGAAATTTTAGCATTGAAGATAATATCAATTGCTCATTAAATCCACATGCACAAAAGTCAAGACTGCACAAATTCTATGTTAGAAATTACCTTTACAAGGTAGAAGATTCTCAACACCAAAAAATGAACAAAGACAAGTTTGCACATATAACTATTTGTGTTTGGCAAGAAAATAATGCTGTAAGCAAATCAAAATTAAAAAATGATTCCTTTCATTGAATTCCCATGAAGACCTAGTTTGATCAATAAATTCAACAAATTTGACATTATTTGCTTCTATGTTTTGCCTCGTTTTTTTGTGGATGTTTTGAAATCATATCAAAAGTGAATATAGAATAAGAAAATGCATATCTGGTAATTTCAAGCAAATCAACAAGTCTCTTTGAACTATATGCATAAGTAATCTTAGAAAGAGTTTGTTTAGTAGTCTTGAAAATAGTGCTATGATATGCAAACTTGGATGAAAGGAAAAGCAACTCCCAAACTTCTAAGTTGTTCCTTAGAAGGTATCTCAAGAGATATCCTGAAGTTTAATGTACAACTTCAATTTCTTCAACTTTTTATGGGTAGAATACCAAACAGAGCATACATTTTCTTCAAAGAATTCCCAGACAGCTTTCCAAATGTAAGAAACATTCCAACAATGATATAAGATAGGTGGGTGAAAGATAACTCATGTAATTTAACTATTTCTCTAAAGAAGAGCTTTGCTAAGAATGAAGCATCATTTGATCTCAAGTATATATGATTGTGTGAAACATCAAAAAATTCTTTACTATGGCTCCTACAATCCAATTGTTAATAGTAAGCTCAGGTTTTCGCAAAAGCAAGTCAGGTCTCAAGTAAGTGATCAATTTAAGATTTGAGTTTTTCTTTTGAGTTTCTATGGGCAGTATTTCATATTTAGGCTAATTAAGGTTTCTTCTTTGGGTTTTAAAAGAAGTGTCTTAATGATCTTACCCATAAATCTGAAACCATAAGAATTTTCTCTGCCATGATAGATAACAGTCAAGTCATACAACCGTGATGAGTCGAACAAAATGCATGCTAAGTCAATGGAAATGAAATTACACCAAACTTTGCCATTAAAGCTAGCATTATTTTATTAGGAGAAAACTTTTAGAAGTCATGGTTAATCAAAAGCTGTGTACCCAACTCATATAAATGTAAGGTTCAATTTTTGCTAATGCATAGATTGAAAGACAGATCACAACACTTTCTTCATCATCCAATACCATATAACTTTTCTCCTAATAAGTTGCAACTATGCTTATTGTGTTCTCTCATTTGTAATCCTAAACTTTGCTTAGAAATAGATAAGTAGCTCAGTACTTCTTTATGATTTTCTTCGTCATATCTACTTTATAAGATAAAAGTTTATCATTTTTCTTAAATTTGTCACATTCAATTTCTATGGAGTTAAATTTAGGAACAAAAAGTTTGTCATAATTTCCATGTGTTCCCTATTTCTACACTAATTGTTTATCAAAAAAAAGCTCATAATCTTCCTTAAGTTTTTCAATATTGATTTCTAAAACTTCCTCTTTGTTCAGAATTAAGAGATGTTCCTAACACTGGTTTTCCAACAGTCCAAGTGATGGCACTTTTAACAAATTGCAGTTTTAATATTTCTTTTCAAACTATCAAGTTGGCTCTTATAAGGATAACAATTGGAGGGTATAGATGTTTTGCAATTGTAGGAACTTGTTTGAGCTAAACTAGAAACGCTAATGTTTGAAGCCATTGTTGATGCAGTGTATGGAGAAAGTTAAGATTTAGCCTTTGTGTTGAAGAGGGATGGATTTTTAAGCATTTCTACTGATTAGGCTATTTGGAGAGCATCTTCTTAAGTTTCTGGATTAAAGTTCAACCTCTTGCCTTATGTTTGTGCAGATTCTCGAAATGAGTTTATTGGTTAAGTACCAATCATTCTATCTATAGTTTGTTCTACTAACGAAGTCCTCAAATTGATTCACATAATCAGTGACACTCAAAATCCATCAGTCCTGTCCCGCCCATCACTTTGCGAAACGGGGAAATCAAAAGAGAAACCGTGTGTAGCGGCGAGCGAGAGCGGAAACAGGGACAAAATCAATCCGAAGCGGTTTCATTCGATTGATTGGATGATGGAAAAACCAGCAAGCAGCAAGCGTAGGCTGTGTGGAGTCAGCGCGCCCGGATGACTTGTTAAGGTCAAGAGTTGGTCATGAAGTTTCTGAACATGATATTTTGGACAATACTTTGCACTTAATAGTTCTTTCACCTCTACCAAATTCATTGATCTTTTACCTAACGTTTCCTCTTTAATCAAGATGTTTAACTAGTAGCTTTTTGAACAATTAATTTTAACTAGCCAAATCTAATCTTTTGGTAATCATCTTATTCCATGCTAGTCAAAAAATTATTTTAGTTATGTAAGCTAATCCAAAATTTGTTAAGATCATAACTCAATCAAAAGTATATGCTTCTACCTTAATCTTTCTTTGGATTTCTATCATGTAATCTCAATGATATCCTACAGTCACTGCCCCTTCTAGATGTGCATTGCTTTTATTATGTACTTGACTCTTCATCATGTAAAGCATCATGGTGTGCTAGAGCTTCTATGGGTAGAAACTATTTGCATATTTATTACAGCCATTTGAGTAGAGAATTATAAAGCATTGCAACAATTATGTTAAATTTGTCATTGCGGGATTTCTCAAATTAATCAACCCTATGGTTTGTAGATTTTAATAAGTCCTCTAATTAGTCCAAAGTTACAAATATGGGAAACATCTCGGAATGTTAAAAACAAATAAAAAACAATGAAAATAAAGCAAGCTTTTGATAACAAAGATGAAAAAAATTCTACGGTGGAAATTAACTAATGTGATAGTAAACAAAATGATACATTTTACAATTTTTTATTTTATTTTAGATTTGGAGAGAAACAAACCCTGAGTTTTTTAATATTAAAAAAAGCAAATAACAAACTAGAATGAGCAAAAGAAAGCAAGCCTAGAATATTAATCTAGTGGTTCTTTTTGGCAGTTCAAATCTAATTTTGATGTAAAAATAAGCATTCAATACATAGGCTTAATGAAACAAAAAATTTCCTTAAAAGTTGACAATAGATTTAATGGTGTTCTTGAAGGTGAATAGCTTGGTTCTTTGTAGAGTACAAACTACCTTGGTAACAAATCAAATGTTAATAAATTTGTAATAACACATGATAGTCTTATCTTTGCCAATGAGAAGCTCTAATCAAATAAAAAAAACAAGCCTTGTTTAATGAAATCATTAGGATCTTCTTCACATCAATTGGAACAAAATGATGTCATTTTCTATTCACCAACATGCATCCTAATGTCCAACATCCACCTTAACCATTGTCAACAATCTTCACTGCCCAACCAAGCTATCTTCAAAACCAAAGTTAGGGTTTCGTTGAACATATTAGGAAACATTATAGAGGTTTAGGAAAAAAAAGACAATCTAATTTTTCATTGAAACGATATAAGTGACCAAAAAAAACTGTTACAAATTATTTGATAGTGAGCTAAATAGAAATTTTGAATTTTCTAAGTTTCATAAATTTCAATAAATTAGAAAAATATCAAAAATACAAAAATTTTATAAATATTGAGAGAAAACTAGGAGATGCAAAGTTTGATGTATATAACAATTTGAATAAAAATCATAAATAAATGAAAATCAACTCTAGCTCAATCAAGCTTGAATCAATAATCAACTGTTGAGGCATGGAGTCTAAGTGATTGAAGAATCGCAGATTTAATCAAGTCATAGCAATTCTGTTCTTATGTGGCTACAAAGCCATATTCATAAGTTTTACAATCACAACTAAGTGTCAAAAGCTTATAAATGTTTTAAATGTCAAAGTCGTACAGAATATCTTCAATAGAATGCCACAACAGAAAGGAAATATGCACTAGTATATCATGCAAAAATGCAAGTTTGAAAGCCACAACATTATCTACAAAATGTTGCTAAAAAACAAAGAATTACTAAGAGAAGTATTAAGGGAGACAAGAAATAAATGAATGAATAGAACTAGAGAAAATATTCTCGATAACATGAAAACTAGATTCCCTTAGATAACAATCATGACATTGACCACTAATGAAAACAATTTAAGCAAAGCTTGTAGGAAATAGGTTTCTCTTGGTAAACTTTTGAGTTCCAGTGATGTTCTTCCGAGTGTGATAGTGGTTTGAAATTTAAGGATTTCTCATAAAATTATAGTCTATTTTCCTCTCTAGGGTTTTTTCATCATCATTGTTCTTGCTTAAGTTCATTATATTGCTTTTGAATTGAGGGAAAATCGCAGATTTGTAGGTAATCAATTTGATGAATCATCTCAGCAGCTATCTTGAGGGTTTCATTGATAAATTTTCCTAGCAAATGAAATAACAGCTTAATTCCACGGTTACCACAGTGAGGCTTAAGCAATTTTTTGAACTTGTTGCCTTGTTACCTTGATGCTAAATGAGATGGAGGATGAAAATATCTTGATTTACATGCCAAAGGGAAAGGTTTTTTTTGTTACTAGAAGAAGTAAATAGAGAACCTTCTCTAGTTGAAAAAGTTGAACAAAAATTACAATGCATACAGAGGAAAAGGTGGACTTGCTTAACTTACAAGCACAGTGATTAGTCCAACTAACCATAGCAAGGAATATGGCTTTCAATATAGCCAGTTAGATGACAAACATTGTTTTGATGGAGGCTCAACAAAAAGATGTACGAGAAGGCTTCAGCATCAAATATGGTGTACCTAATTTAGCAATTGTTCAATCAGAATATGGCTGAACATGCTACATCCACAAACCACAACAATAAGCCAAAAGTGACCATGACTCAATTGAGATCAAAGGAGGTTCAGGATCTGAATTATAAAATGCACCAAACCATAGAAAAAAATGTGTCGGGCCAAAGCAAATTAAAATCCAAGGAGGTTCAGTATCTGCTTCTAAGCAATGACAAAAACAAAAGAAAACTGAAAAAATATTTAGGTGTCAAATTAAACATTGAAGGCAATGATCAAAGAAATAAACAATGTCAAACCCAAATAAGCATGTTAAAATGAACTCCTAAAAAAGTCAAGTCCATGCAGTGAATTAGTATACTTAACCTATGACAAGTTGGTCACTTGAAACGAGACTTGAAAGATCCTAAGAATATGAACCAACCTCACAAAGCTAAAAAATTGACAAATACAGTGGCCAAGAGCACTAAGTTCAAGTTCACCATAAGTGTTGATAATCCAATAGTGCCATGGGTTCTAAAGATTAGCTAAAGCCATGGATTTTACACTCAAGACAGAATCGAAAGTCACAACAAGTTTAACCCTTAAGCCATTAATTGCACTAGTAAATGAGTTATTCTATGTGGGCATAGAATAACTCATTGTCAAATGCTAACACTTGTTAAACATAACAATTGCTAAGGACTTAAAGCAATTCAACATAACGACCATAATTCTTCATGGTGATTTAAAGCGGGACATTTTCATATTTCAGCATGAGGGTTTTCAAGCCATAAAAAGAGAAAACTTATATGGAAATTAGAAGTAGAGTTTCTACAATCTCAAACAAGATCCAAGACACCGCTGAATATGATTTGACACATTTATATGTAACTATGGTTATTGATTCCTTCTTCAAATCCCGCTGCAGCTGCATGTGCTATTCCCGCATGCCACAAATACCCCACAAATAGGTAAAACATAGAACAAAATGAGAGGTTGTTAACCAACTTCTAGGAGAAATATAATTGACTGTATTGATCTCAATAGCTATGCCACCTATGGAATTTAAAGAACCTAAAGAAGCATGTGTCATACATTCTACTAAACGCCATTCTTGCATCGGTTAGATGTCTTTTCTTATACAAGATGTGAAACATGCCATTTGATGAAAATTGCATCATCCTCTTAGTAAAAATATGTGTATGAAATGGTTGTTGGTTGATGCATAAAGAAAAACAAGAAGCCAAAAGCACAATTATCAAGAGAGTTTTAAAGGAATGAACTGAATTTGTTAAGTTAGATTCTTAGAATTTGGAACTAAAAAGATAAACATAAATGGACATATCATAATAGCAAAAGCCACCGAATACTAAAGATGATTGCATGTAGATTGCAAGTGCTTGTACTTAACTAGTTTAGGAAGAACTACGTAGAGCATAGTATGTACAAGAACAAATATTGTGTAAGTAGTCAACACTGTTAGGAATCATATGGCTTACCTAAATCAAAAGCATTGAGAACTAGTAAAATTAAAGATATCAAAGTAACAACAAAGATGTATCTTGGCTAGAGCATTATGTGTATTGACTTGGGAAGCAATGTTGATTGTCAAAATCATATCTCAAGCCATGAATTCACAGATGATGACCAAACTTTAGAAATATGCAGTACTCCCCAAATAAGAGTCAAATAAATTGGCAACTTAGAGGCAAGGAGAGATCATGGCTCAAACATTTTTCAAGATAAGTCAAAAAAGAGCAATACAACAACACATTCAATGACAAACAAAGCTGTATTTTTCATGCAAAGAATTCATTATCTCATTCAAGAATAAAGCACATACAACTAAAGTATCACATCAACTAATTGGTTGAGAATGGCACAATGCCTTTGAGGATAATCCTTGGCAAAGAGAATATAGTAGAAATGCATATCACATTGGTCACCATCAACAAGCTGAGGTCGCATAACACCTCAACGAGCCTTCAAGACAAATGGTGCAACATCAACTCACATTAGATTAGGCAAATGATCAAAATAAGAAATTACTATAAATTTATCAAGCATAGATGTCAAAAACAAAATCAACCTCAAAGTAAGAGATTGTTAAGGTGTAAAATATTTTTAAATTCACACTCATAAGGACTTGAGCAGATCATACAAATTAACTTAAAAAGCTAAGCAGTTGTATTTCAAAAGATGTATGAATAAGATGACATAATAATAAAACATAAAAAAAATTAAAATGACTACTAAAGGGTCGAGTTCATAAGCAATTTCCCAAGTTGAACAACAAGGAATATCGTTGACGGGCTGTTATGACAAGAAAGAAATAAGCACAAATGGGCAAATCATGCAAACAATTCTAATTAGACAACACCAATGGCCTTATCTGTGAGATGTGTGCGGATGTTGACACGTGGATCAAACATCTATAACATGCAATCAAGCTATCACCAAATGTATGTATAGCTTCAAAAAATATTTTAGTTGACCTAAAACACTAGTTCTTGTACCCTTTGTAAGCTATCGTCTGCTTAAGAGAGTGAACCAGATATTTGTTATAGAAAGCTTTGGGTGAAATTTGTAAGAGAGGTGTCACTCATAATCTAATTGGGTTTCAATGAAAATCTTTCAAGTATGACCATAGTTTTTCTTGGATTTAGGTATTTCACATAAAATCTTTCTCTTTATTTTGCGTTTTAATGCATTTCTTCATTATTTTACATGATGTTCATAGTGTTGCTTCCATAAAAGAAAAAAAGTAGATTTTCTTAGTAATTGAATTGAAGAATCAGTAATTATTCACCAACAAATTTTTTCGAATAATCTGACATATTTCTACCAAGTCCTTCCACCAATGTCAAGATTGGGTCAATAACAGTATACAATGTTTAAATTGGATCAAAATTGAATTGAAAAACAAAAATCTGATTTTGAACTAAGTTGAAATGACTCAAGGTTAATAACCCTAACATCATCTAACACTCTTATCAAATAAAACAAAATGATCAATCCAAAAACTTGTTTTCGAGATCATGTAAGCAATAGTCAAAACCTTCACAACTATTGATATATCAAAATTTTGGTAGAATTTGAAAGGCAATATAGCTCCATGGTTAATGGCTTAAAATATAACATAAACAAATTCAATAAGACTGATTAATTATGAATAATGTAGACATAGAGGAAAGCACCATCAAGACACGAAAATTAGTTAACCTAGAAAAGAAAATAAGTCTTTTCGAAGACTCTAAACTGCTAAACTCATATATTCAAAAAACAGAAAATTGTCTTGGATTTATCTAATACTTGATGTGGGTGATGTCACAATCTAAGTCTCGACCAAGTCAATTGACATGATTAGAAGCTTTGTCAGAGACCAATTATTTGGATGAAAATATTTAATGTTTCAAATATTAGACTGCATTTCAATTAGAGTAGGAGAAACAAGCTAAAATCTTGAAGGGTAATCTAGACAAGACATTCACATAGAAATAACCAATGAGATATCGAAGAACCATTCGACTGTAAAAAGATATATGAGGATATTCAAATTGTCATTAGTTAACATCACAAGCCTAATTAAATGAAGAAAAAAGTCACTCCTAGTTATTTATTCCATAAGCTGCACGTTTGTTTACTCGAGTTTACCACATGAAATCCATTACAAAAACACCGTTCAAACATCACTGTAACAAGCATGTGTGAACAACATCTAGCATAAAATATTAAGATTACAACAGCTACGAACAGCATATCAAAACATACCATATAGAGCCATAGAAGCCATAGACAACACCAAAGTAAAACTTCAAACAAATTCATGAAAAGGAAGGAGAATCTTACTACAGGATCATAAGAGAAGCAAGGTGTTAGAATACACATAGCACTGTAAATCAAAAGACTAAGAAATTATCACAACGTCACACTCAAAAGAGCTTATACTTTAAGACAAAGACTTCATCTTCATTTTTTATGCTAAGCTGGATAATGTGGGAAGTTTTTGTTACTATTTTTACAGAGTATAACATCATGATGCATGAAAATGACATCTTTAAAAAGAAAATAGGCATTTTTTATTAAGGACGATGATCTTAATGAAAGGTACATGTGACATGACATGTAATGAGAATAAGGGAGTTTGTGACTTCCCCATTCCTCGCTATAAAGCATTGACAGGACATACAACAGCATTCAACTGCCAATTTTCAATGGTATCAACAAGGACACTACAAAATCTGTTTATCACCTGGAATCCAACTTTCTGCCTGTCAACATTATTGTGTCGCTTGAAGGGAAGAAAAGATTAAGTCATGGTTAGGTTCAATCGAAGGAGTTCAATGGAAACTTGCATACCTTAGTGATATGGAGTAGGATAGAGAGGAGATGCTAGAGTTGACACAAAGGTAACCTACGGAACAATGAAGTCATAAGAGAACAGCTAAGCTAATGTGCTAAAAGAAACATAAGTAGAAAAGGTGTAGAGCAAGAACTTGCACAAAGATCTGAGGATGGACAGCATGTGCAGTGTAGATGGTATTAAAACTGAGGGAAAGTAAAAAAGAAAAACAAAACTTAAACAGAAAATATAGAAATACTAAAACAGCAAACTGATTGTGGAAATTGGACTGATTTGTGGGAAGAAGAATCCAAGAGGACAATGAACATCAAAATTGCTAAACTACAAGAGATCCAACAACCTGAGAAAGTTTGTGGTCCTATTACACCAAACAGCAAGGCTGTACACAAACCATAGATTTCAATACAATCCGAATTATGACAATCAAAAGGTAATCAGAGTCATAATCTTAAAAAACCGTGAAAATGAAAGTTGCCAACTGCCCAAAATATCATACCCTGAATGTTGATGAAGAATGGAGGCTGTTTGGTAAGGCAAAAAGGTGAAAAATAAGGAATCCAGAAAATTACTGATTTGACAAAAGTTGGGCATAGAGGTTTACACATCAAAGAAAAGAGGAACTAATGGGAACTGGAAGGAAACTGTAAGTTGACTTAAAGAGATCCAAATGCAACATAAACAATAGAGAAATATTACTAAATTTTGTTGAAGTGAGGCTACAAAGATGGAGTAGATAAATTCATCCAAGGAGAACCTTGGAAATGGCAGTGGAGGCCAAAGATTTTCAAGATGACTGGTGTCTTTTACCACTAGCCACGAAACTGAACCACGCATTATTGTAACTGTGAAGATTGAACCAAGAAGGTAATTTGATCCATCATAAGATACCTTAATAGTGCATAACAAGATGGAAGCCCCATTTTTATGGGTATAAACTCACACAAAGCTGTCAAATTTGCATACTACAATTCTTTCCAACACCAGAAACTTTGTGAGCTTTATATACAAGGCAAAAGGTTAAAGATGGGGGAAAGAAGAGAATTTTTCCTAAATTAGAAATCTATGATGGTGGTTTAAAAGCCCAGAGCAGTTGGACTTATCCAACTGCTTATTTGGATAAGCCATCACCTTCCAAACCACCCGAGAAAATCTACAAATTGCTGGGGCATTGTAGATGAAACCTAAACCCCCAAACAAATCCTATATAGTGCCAATTGTCATCAAAATGAGCTAAAATAAACCTAACACATACAAATCCAAAAAAAGGCAATGCTCATCTATATAACCATGGGCTCACAGTAAACTAAATCCTACAAACCACAGAAAATATACAACTGCTAGTGTGACATCCCATTTTCATATGCAAACAAACAGCCAAGTGATACAAAAAAATAAACACAAAAACAGACAACTAGATGGTCAGATGTCCTTTATAGTCTTCCGGTTATTGTCAAAAAAACTTCTAGAGACCCATCACATTAGTTAGCTTTGTTCTATCTTTTGTTTACTATCTTTTATTCCATAATAAACAAAAGCATGAGATTCACAAATAGATGGATGGACACTCTGTGCTTCACTCATGGATATGATGCCATTTATTAGACACAAACTAGAAACTATTAATGGTTTCTGGCACAACTAAAAATTGTCATATGACAAGTTGTAACAAAAAAAGTAGAAGAAACTATTTATCAAATAATGCTTCAACTTAGAAGCTACGTATTTGAATCTAGTTTTATTGCATTATGGGAACTCGAAAATAAAAAGCAAAGAATAGACGCCAAGAGAATATCCATGTAATGCTACTAGTTTTTAAAGAAGTGAAGCACCAATACGAAATAAATACAACATGCAAGTTTTGAACATGCCACAAGTAATGTGTGGGCATTCTCCACACTCATTTACTTATAGTTTCAAGGAATTATAAGTATTGTTATAGATTAACTTCCTTCCATAGGGAAGGAATTCATGATTGAACAAAGTAGGACTTCGTTTAATCTAGGCTTTAAGAATCTTTCCAAATAATCTTCTGCAGCTATGATATGGAATTTGTTGTTGCAGGAAGCTAAGTGCAGTCATTACTCTGAAATTGGCTTTAAAGCACAAAAAATACACTTTTGATTTACATAAATCCTTGTTTAAATCACCATAAGTTTATTAATATTGCAAGAATAATAAGAGCTTCACTTATAAGGTGATCGGATTAACAAGTGCAAATATATGTAAACTAACAACGGTACCTCTTTTTTACCATTAGAAATATAAGAACTGCTTCAAAGAATATGCAAATTAGTATACATACAAGCTTAAGTGAAATGGCATAAATTTTCTATGTCATAAATGTTTACCACAGATTTCAACTGTGAACCTTCCATCAAACTTACTTCCTTCCTACAGCTGTAATGTGACCTTTTAAAGTCTTCTAGAAAGGGGCAAGTACCCATCAATATACTAACTAAATCACCTGAGCAACTCAAAACGAAGTCACACTAGAATGTAACCAAATAAACAAAACTTTAGAGGGAAAACAATCAAAACCCGTTACCATTTATTATAATTGCAAAAGAAAGCAAGAAAATAATTTGTAAATGACCAAGCAAACTAATACCTTAAAAGCTGAGCATGAGATAAACAAATGCAGGGAGATTCACAAGCAATTGAAATAGCAATTGAATCCAACAGCTCATTATGCCAATACTCTTGCCGTACACCGGATCCATGCACATTCTCCTTCATCGAAGGAATTTTTCCTCTCAGTTTCTCAAAGAGTGTTACAAATGATTGGATCGTTTCAACATGATCAGAACTTCCACCATCAGTTCGAGAGCGCTTCTCAATTATAGCAAAATGTGTGAGAATTGCATGCCATTGTTCAACAGAGTATGCATCTTGCATTAGAGAAAGCAGAAGATCTAATTTTGCACCAGTTGACTGAGTTTGTTTCAGCAAACACCAAGGAACAAGGTCATCCTTGATTGTTTGGAGGAATTGCTTTTCTATCAAGTCATCATCACCATGGTTGGTGGAGCCAAGGCAGCAGTGCTCATTGATACAAACGTGAATATGTGCTACTACTCTTACTGGGCCATAAATTCCAACTATGACTGATAAAAACTCAACAGAATCAATGGAATCCTGTGTTTGCAAGAATTATCCATAACTTCCGTTATATAATTTTCACCACAAATTAAAGTTCCAGAATTATAACAGAAATAACCATATCTTTCATAATGGGAACCAACATGAATGTTCATGTTACACAAATTTCAAAAATATAACACAAAAGAAAGGTAAGTTTTGCAGTCACTAAAAGACAACAAGAATACACGAGTTGTACACAACAGAAATGTCAACTAATTATTCAACCTATCATAAAAAATAATAAGAAGGGAATAAATAATGGGAAAAGAAATACCATATGGTTGGTTAAGAGATCAGACGGTGAAATGTCCCTTCAATTTTTATATCAAATCAACACAATCATCTTGTTCGAGAAGATACCAAATAGTTAGCAAGCATGTTAACTTTAAATAGATGAACCTATACAAGTATTAAGGTCCATACTTCAATTTAAGAACATAAAAATGTATGTCAACATATCATGGAAAAGATTATTTATCAAAACTGTTAGGTATTGGCATTCACTCAAACAAGTTTAGACCATTTTAATCCAGCTAGCTTCCTTGTATTGATGTACTTGTACGCATGCATAGAAAGAGGCTGCACGCAAGATATTAAAAAAAAACATATCAATTTTTCTATTTCATTACGTACAATATATTAATATTAAGTCCTTTGAGCTTCTATAGCATAAATTAAACTATGGAGACTTTTTTACAACTGTCTGACCAAGAATAAAACATAAAAAAAGTGTTATTATGAAAGATTAGATTTTAATGGATGTGATGAGCAAACTTAAAGCATATGTTCTTTCAAATTACTAATTAAATATGCAGATCAGGTATAATGCTTAGAGCTTTCCTTTGTATTTGTTTCAAAATTTGTGGAGCTTTCAAGAAAGATCTAATCCATATCCATATGGCTTCCTCATGAATCTTTGATAGTTAGAATACTAATTAGCAAATTGTTTAAAATATAAATTATTATATGAAACTAAACATTTAAATCAAACAAAAGGGCGGAAGGATTATAGACTGATGAGTTTAGTTCAATGAGCTCTTATCCAAACCAGACTGCTTCAATTAGCTGTTGAACTAGCCTCTAGAAATTTTGGTTCATATTCTGGCGAGCTTTACTTCACAATGTGACCAATTGAACAAGTTTTTGTCCAATACAAAAATCTTTGCCCTGAAAGAACTAAAAAAAGTTGTTTTCCAAAATAAAAGAAAATCTGTACACATTAAAAGGCGTTAATTTTAAAATAGAACTGGGCTTTGGATAGTAATTTAAGGGGAGATTGAAAGCCAAAAATATTAACCACCTTCGTTACTTAAAATATTATATCGCACAAAAAGGCCAGTCAAATAAAGTTTCCAACTTCAAACAAGATTCATGAGCATTTCAGTTGAGAAAAACATTATACCATGGTTTACAATTGATTGGTTTCTGATTTAAGTTGCTGTATTTTTATGGGTTAAGATACACGCATTTGAACCAACCCACACTGATCTCAGTTGTGCAAATGCTATTATGTAAACAGAACATATCATCATCATTGTGTTAATAGTGTTATGAGATTAAAAAATGCAATGCTTGTAACACATCATTCAGACTGTTAAAACTGATAATGAAGATTGAACATAAATGTAGTACTTATTCGAATAAAGCAGGCAAATTTATATTATATTAAAGTAGATCAATCAATTCTGTGGATATGCTAGCAAAGATAACATAACACATAGCAGGTAAGGTAAAATCCCATTAAATAAGAAGTATAAATCATTTTTTGTACATCTTGATGATGTGTTCAAGTACAAATAAAAAACAATAAGAATTTTACAGTAACATGACAGTGAAAAAATAGGTTCCTTTGATTTAAATCAAGGCATCCAATAAGCAATATCAACAAGAATTTAGTAAACAGAAGTTCAACTTTCCTATAGCTAAAAAAAGAAGTCTGATTTGTGAATAGTAAATTAATTCAAACTTACTATTGCTTTGATAATTGAGAAAGAACTTGCTATCAGTGGTCCAGCGAGCAATTCCCAAGGCCAAGTTTGACCTTTGCTCAATGGATGCTGACTCAAAAGCAAGAAGTCAATAATCCTTCTTAAAGGCTCCTGAAATCTACTTGACCGCAATCTATATTGTAATATAGCCAAACTATCTTTCACAAATGTTGCACAGAAATGGTCTAAATTAATTTCATACAAAGTAATGTGCATCAAAATATTCATGATGCATTTGCCCAATTTTTTTATGTAACCAGAAGAATATTTTGGTATTGCGGCAGAACTGTCATCAAATGTCATGCGATCAACCTCAGCATCAGTTATTTCCAATGAACTTACATCTAGAATTTTGGGATTCACCTGAATATAATCATACCATGAAAGTTTTATAAGAACATCATTGAAAAGCTTTATGGATAGCATATGTGCATCATCCTCACTTTTGGAAAACCTGCACAAGGCATGTTTTATATTTTGTTAGGATAAAGAAACTGTTCACTCAGTAAGATTCATTAGCAAATCACAATGCTGACTTCAAAGGTATCAACCCTTAATTTTACAAATCCACACCTTGTTACATGTTCAAAAACCCACAGAAAACATTCCTGAAATGCCTTGAAGAAAGTTGCACTATCTGCAGCCGAAGAGGATGATGGGTTCCTTCCAGCCCAAAGGTTTTGGAAAAAATGAAGAAGAAATTGCTCTCCTTTAGCAGTTTGTGGAGGTAAGTATTCTAATAAAATCAATAAAGCTGGATATGAAACTTTCTGTGAACCATAACATCCATTTCTGAGAAACTGCCATAATTGAGTTAAGACTACCTTATGAACGTTGATGTAAGACCAAGCATCTGGAAATGTCCTACAGAAAAGGAGTATCATATCCCACATGGAAGAATGACATGACATATCCTTCTCTTGCAAAGAACCAAGTATGAAAGCTGAAAGGGATGCCTTATTTCCTTCATTATAAGCATGAGGTATACATTTCATATAGGCACTTAGAGTTGAATATGTGGCAGACCGAACGGAAGGGTTTTTATGCTTGAAAAAATCTAGAAAACAATTATTCACAGAGAACAAATTTTCTGCAGAAGCTGCAACAGTTATCAGAGCTTTCGAAGCAAGTTTTTGTTCATGATTCATGTCTTCAGATGTTGTTTCAAGTTTCTTGCCAAGTAGGATGTCAATCAAGGTAGATATGGCCAGAAGTGATGATGAAATCACCTGCAAAAAAATAATGAAAGCAAAAGTGAAAAGAGGAAGTGCATCAAATAGGTTGAACACACGAAATTGAGCTAAAAATGATAAGAAGGCCAAGAATAAAACCACGACATGATGCCAAGTTATACAAATAACAATAAACCAACAAGAGGACTATTGCATCTACATGGAGCTATCATCAAAACTACTGAATGTATAGCAAGAAACACAAAACCAATTCAGCTCACTTGAGAAAAAAAAACCTTATTTGGATTCATTGCTGAGCTAGATCCACCAAAAACTAATTCTGAGTTTCACAAAGAGGACAAAACACATAATGAAACCTGACAATTCTTTTTTAGAAATTATCCTATAATATAGTAGTTTGAAAATTTGCAATAATATGCTATTCAGCTGGTTCAGGTTACAAGCATCAAGGTTGAAAGTTACACGGATTCTTCTTAATTTTAGGTTTTACAAACTGACGCAAATCGAATTATCCTAGATAAACTTGCTGGAAATGCTTTGATTGGATTATTCCTTATTGATTTCAAAAGCACATTAGAATATTCAGTTTGAATAAAATCATAAACAAAAGGACAGTTTTCCTGAATATGACATGAATATAGCATTAAATCTACATGCAATAACTATGATGCATGAAAATGTATACCTAATGAGCTCCTTATTCCAATAGGCAAGAAAAAATGCTATAAAGTATAAAATGACTTACACGCTGGTGCATATCTTCAATTTCATCTGCAGGGGTAGCCTTTTCAGACATTGCATGAGGAGTGAGCTTCAAGTTCTCATCCAGATATGAAAAGATCTCATTTACATATAAAATCAGGGCATCCAACCTTCTCTCTGATGTAACGAATGCTGCCTGCCATAAAATGAGCTTAAGAAGTATATACAACCCTACCTTACTACAATCAACTAAATGCAACGTCCAACTGGAAGCAACCATATCCAACAACCACCACCTCCCCATCTTAACAAACTTGAAAAAACTTACTGGAAATCTCAAGTTCTATTCAATAATTATAAATGAGCAGCACTGTCTCAAATTTTAATGGCAGCTCAACTTGGAACAGGTTCTAACATTTCAGATATCACTAAAAAATCATTTTTTAACTTTTGTACTAACTATGCAATTAATGACAACTTTAATCCTTTCAACAAAACGCTTCACTCAATGTACAAAAAAATATATTTTAGTCCTGTTATAGTTGATGTAATATGCTAACTTGTGTGAGCAAGGACTACTCTTATTTGCTAAGCACTTCTGTATGCCATAGATAAAATATATATACATTATACTCTTCAAGATTATTCATATACGTTAGCAATTGCTTTTCATTGACAGAAATGACAGAATTAACAGAATTAACAAAATTAACAAAATCAAATATTTTCTTCTCCATATTAACCCACAAAGAGCAGTAAACCTTATTGGCTACATGCTTTTGACACCCGACTAACATTGCAAGTGACATGTTCTTTACCTAGAATACATGCAACCATGTGGCACGATGATGGTGCTGAGAAAGTTTTGCACTTTTCAATAATAGATTCAAATTGCAAGCAAATAGTTCCAAGCATAAGACTTCCAAGGCAGCATGCTACCAGAGGAAGTAACACAGCTCCTAAAAGAGTTCTTAAAACTAATGATTATCATTCTCAAAAAAACTAATGATTACCAATATTCCACAGTAAGGCGCAGCATACCTACCTCCAAAGAAAACCTGGCAGCCTGAGAAACCTCAGGAACTGGATCAAATTGAGCAAACCACCAAGGTCCCATCAAAGACTTCAAATGTGGAGCCAAGCCTTTCCTGATAAAAAGTAGTTCTCATGTCATTTCGGGTAATAACATTCCATTGAGTAATCATACATCATTATATCCAATGATGATAACATGCTTTTGATTTGTTTACACTACAAACAAAAAAGGACAACCCAATGCAAGAAAGCCACCACATGCACAGGCCAGAGGTAAGGTTAAGTACTATTTGCAAGTATATATTCACAAACAATACTCTTTGCAAAGCTGTGCATTCACCTTTTTGCATGAGGGATGTACTAATCTAAGTGATAGCAACAATAAAATTATGATAATATTATATAATTCACTCATGTTTTTCTAAATTTATTAAACTTTACTTTTGGCCATATGAATCCACCAATTTTTTTTTTTTTACATTTTAAAAGAATAAATAGAGAGCAGCAAAATGCATAGTGAGCTATGTCTTAAAATTTATCTTACCAACTAGTAACAGTCCATTAATCTACTCTCCTTTTTATGAAAGCATGAATTCGAATGAGAAAAATTTTGCATGTGCAAGTTCATAAGATTTCAAATGCTTGTGGACAATAGGCATAGGCATGGGCAAAGGCATGTATGTACGTGAGAACATAAGGGTGTAGAATAGTAGCTTTTTTCTTACTAAAATAAGTTAAAGATGAAGATGTCCATATTTGCACTAGGGTAAAAGAGGTAAATATTTAATCTCATACAAAAGACGCAACTAACTAAGCATTAGATAAGCTCGACCTGACAACGGCAACAATAGAAGTCATGGTGTCATGGGTAGCTTGCCGTACCTCCCTATTGTAGTCTAGCAATAGCCTTTTGTACTCGTACACCTATGAAAAAGAACAAAATCGTTCTTAATGATTATAATGACAATGAAATCATAGTGTAATCACTTCACCATTATAATTAGCATGAACAATTTTACATGCAAAGTGTTCAAATGCATTTAATCGTTAACGAGAAAAATAACAAGCAACAAACAAATACAAGATTAAATGACCTCCAAAAAAGCAAAAAAGTAACCATGACCAATCATAATGAAAATTAGGATGATCATATGGGGATTGTATCATATAACTAGATTAACAAAAGTCAATGATTAGATTATCAATCTTGAAGATTGACATATAAGAAGACATGCCTCATTGTGGTACTATGTTGCCAGAGAATTTAAAGATCAAATTGGTTAAATATGAGCCATTTAATCATCAAATTGATTGTTAACAAAGTGAACTCCCATATCAAAACTTCAACTCTTGTCTTTAAAAAAATAGTAGTGAAACCAAATAAAAAAAAGGTAGAAGATCAAGGAACACAATGTGATGTTGTTATTAGGCTTCATATCCAAAAAGCCTGATAGCTTTCCCAAGCTTAGCAAGCCAAAAAATAAGTTATATTTAGAAAGATTTTTTATGCTCAGTTTCAAACTCAATATAGACATTGTCAAGACTTTAAGGAATAAATTAAGGATGAAAAGCCATTTAAGTATAAACGAATATAGTGTATCAAGATATTACAAATTAGAATTAAATTATTTCAAAGTTCATTCCAAATTTCTTTGCCACTCATAATTCATCCTCTTGTCAGTGCGACACCCTTTGAGGCGTCTACAAACCTCTTTAACTACTAGGAGAAGTACCACACCAAATTCTACTTGAATAGCAGACAAGCTTCTTGAGATAATCATTGAGATTGACATCTTATGCACGAATATACATGACTAAACAATTTTTTAACAAAAACAATAAAATACATGCTACAAGATTGAAGAGAACGATAAACTAGGAACACTAAGGAAAGCAAAAAAAATCACAAGATAAAACAAGAATACAAAGATTTCAATAGAAACAAATTTGAAAAAAAACAACAATCATACAATGATCTTCAATTTAATTTAATAGATGTTACAAATTCATCTTGCATCGTCACTCTAACAATTTTTCACGACAACATTCTCACAACAAGCCTTAAAAAGGAAGGAAAAAAACAATTTATCTTGCAGACATGCACATACACAATTCAATTAATTCTCACATTGGTTAGCCTTATTCTTATATAAACCAAAAAAACAATTGTCATCAAAAAGGAACGATCCGCTAAAATGCCACAATTACAATGCACACATTTCCATTATAAATACTTGTTAGATTCCTTTTCAAAGGTTATGTTTGTATTAACACCAAGCATTCACATGCAATAAACATCCATGACCATAAAATGTATGCTCATTAAGATATTCTTCTTCTTCTTCTTCTTCCTCTTCTTCTTCCTCTTCCACTTCGTCTTCCTCTTCCTATTCCTCATCTTCTTCTTCTTTTTCTTCATCTTCTTTTGCTCCTTCTTCTTCCTCCCCATCGTTTTCCTTTTCTTCTTCTTCTTCTTCTACTTCTTCTTCTTCTTCTTCTTCAACTTCATCCTCTTCTTCTTCTCCTTCTTCTTCTTCTTCTTCTTCTTCTTCTCCTTCTCCTCCTCCTTCTACTTCTTCTTCTTCTACTTCTTCTTCTTCTACTACTTCTTCTTCTTCTTTTGCTTCTTTCTCTTCTTCCTCTTCTTCATTTCTTTTTCTTCTTCTTCTTCTTCTCCTTCTTCTTCTTCGACCTCCTCTTCTTCCTCTTCCTCTTCCTCTTCTTCTTCATCTTCTTCTTCTTATTCTTCTTCTTCCCCTTCTTTTTCCTTTTCTTCTTCTTGTTCTACTTCCTATTTTGTTACACATTATCTATCTAAATAAAATTAACTTAGTATCTTTATAACTTTATATCTTGTGAAAACAACTATCATATAAATAATATACCATATCTTCCACAAAACCTCCACACCCATATCAAGCTCCATATCTTCAAATTCTCCTACTTGAAGACTGATTGTTTTTAAGTAGGATCTACCCTTAAGAGCAACCCCTTTGATAGACATTTCTTATGTTCAATGTTACTAATTTACATTCATATATAAAATATATAAGAATGCAAATTACATATGCATATTATGTGGGTAAAACTTGCGATATAGATGGATGAAGGGCCACAACAAATCTTATCATTGAATTGAAATGGCCCATTTTGATGTTCATGGACAAGTTGGAGTGACATTCCATAAGAGCACCAACACATGTTATTTGCATTGCTCTTTTATGTTAGTTAATAAGCATATGACATACAACTACGTCTTTTCATTTAGTCTATTGTTTTGTGCAAAAGTGGGCTTGGATGGAGAAGCATAATGCTAACTAGGTAAGCCTCAACAAGTTTTGAGACATGTTTACAGCTAGTAAGGATCTATGCAGCATTACAACATGACAAACATCAAAGTGGCTATCAACCATGGGCCTAATCATGCCATTGAATTCGAAGGATCAATGACTAAATGCATTCTTGACTTGATTAATTTCTTGCCAACCATCTTAAGGTGTTTGATCACACAAACAAGCAAAAAAAAGGCAGGGGTGATTTTGCTGACTAGAGATCACACGTAAAACATGTAAGAAAATTTGTTTTTGCTTTTATTCATTAATATATCATTTAACAAGGCAAAATTTCTAAAATTTGCCTTTATGCAAATGATATTACAGAAATTGATATCTCAGCATTAAAACAACCCAAAAATTCAATCAAAAATCAACATGAATGCATAACACAACAATGTTGGGCAAGCATCCAAAGGCAGTGTATGGCTTCTCCCTTATATACTTGCTACTACAATTATGCCCCAGTATAAATCTTACCATTGCGGTCATGCATCAAAACATTCCGCTTTCATAGAGGAGAAGCAAAAATGAGATGCATGTAGAGCTGTTGAGCTCTGTGAAGGTGTATACAAGCCTCCATGCAAGCATGACTATGGAAGCAAATGACATCTTGAATAATCAAGGTTGTATCGTAAGCAATGACCACAGATCATAGGGGAGCCCATTAGCTAGGTTGTATGTCCTTTATTTTTAATTATAGCAATACAATAAACGTTGGTTATCTAGGAATGAAATCTTATTTTGCATATGTTCAAGGCTATCAATTCTTTACAAATTGCATGAAGATGGGTGATTATTGGTGCCATTATATTTTCTTTGTGTATCTTAATACTCGAAGAAAATTTTATTTGTATGGTTGGCAGATTACAAAATCAAGTATCTATAAATAGAATAGAAAATTCTTTGCAGAAGGATTTCTATTACATTCTTCTTCCAACCCAAGTGTCGCCTCAAAAAGCTTATCACAACCACCACTGCAAAGCAGTGGCAATGAAGGTAACAACATCTACGATGGCTAGATGACGTTGCTAAAAACATTTGAGATGACATAGTGGACATCTACAATGAATTCTATCATTGTGGATGCCCAATGGTTTTGTAATGAAATCCAATAGTCATTATTGGAATTAAATTCTAAGTTGTAGCCCACGAGAATATGGCAAGTCGAAAGGTCATGCATGAATATGACTAATAGAAATCTTTTTTCAATGTATAGTTGTACTACACGTTTGAGTGAGGTTGATGGATGAGCTGGATGCACATAGAGCAAATGGGAAGAGGAGGTCCTCTCAAAGTTGCATTATTGTTAAGGATGAAAGAGAGTTACACTAGGCATTTGAGCAAGGTTGATTGGATCAGCAAAATGCACAGGGAAGTTAGGAGTTATTGTCTAAATGAGAGTGGTGGGGCTGCAAAGGGTTTAAAGAAGTATATTCTCCAGCTAGGGATTGGGATTACCAATTAAAAGTGGATTGGAGGTAAGATTCACGTTTAAATTTAAGTGATGTTGGGACATAATTGTAGCGTTGTGTTGACCGTTTTTCTAACAAAGTTCTAGTAAAACTCACATCTTCTTCTGATTTTGAGACTTGAACCAGGTTTCTAACTTCCAAGGTTATCAAATCATATCTAAGTTTAACACATGTAAATTTAGATAAACATTGCCTAGGTGCAAATTAACAATTGAAATTATCAAACAAGAGTTAAGATGTACCCCAGCTTAAACATGGAGAAGGTGCATGTTTTGCATAATGGTCCATCTTAATCCTTTCCCACAAAAAATTTACATAACACCAAATTTCAATAAGATGTACAAAAACAATAAGCATTACCAAAGAAGCTTAGCATATGATATACTTCATTTTAGATGTCCACTTGACATTGCTACAATATGAAACCAGAAAAGTAATTAAATATCAAAAACGTAATATTGACAAGGCAATTAATTCATTTCATAGATCATGAAAAGGTTAAATAAAAAAAGAAACAAAAAGAATGATGGATGCGTAAACACATTCTGGAAAGTCAAAAGGAATTTCCTGAAGAATCAATTCAACTAATATAATGATTTAAGAAATAATAAGGGAAAAGAGGTACCCATAATGGTAAAATGTGTACAATTTCCTCTCCAGGCTTTTCTTTAAAAAGCACGCACAAAGCCATTAAAGCTTTAACCTGCACCCAAAACTTATAGTTTTCTAACAGATTGAGGTGCAAAGCAGAAGTAGCATCTAGTAACCTTCAAATTAAAATTGTAAATAGAAGAATAAATTTACTGAACTGGTCGAGTTGCAAATTTGCAAATCACCAGGTACAGCAATCAAATGAACAAGATTTGGACACAATTGCCCAAGTTTTTCAATACTTAGCTAATAAAATGCTGCAGCTAGCCTAATAGCACACATATCTTGCATGATTGAAACAAATCTCAAGAAAATTGAGAATCTTTAATAAGCAGGAAATAAAACTTCAACACGAGCAGCTGCCAACACTATCTAAAATGCATTAACTTTTTGTACTATTAAGGAAACAAAATTATTGTATCACCTACCGAATGATAAACAAAGCACATGGACTTGAAATGAAATTGATTTGTTAGACAAAACTTCATAAAAAAAGGACAAAATACACATCGAAGTTTAGTATATTGTGTCTGTCCATAAGCCTGTGTGCATATAAAAATATAAATGTCAGGCTTCTGTAGACTTGTTATGAATGAAAAAACAAACGAAGTTAGCACACTTAAAATTTAAATCAAAGAAATCAATGTGCTCTTTTGGAAAAATAAGGATCTTCAACCCAGAAACATCAAAACACTACAAACTAAGTATTGGATTCTCAATCCTTCTCTATTATATGAATCACATTATCATGTGTAGCCATGCAGATAACCAAACTGAAAAATCATGTATACAATTGGAAGTGTGGGTTTTTGTGGGTTTTTGTGTGTTTTTATTTTTCTTGTGCTTGTGCATATACAAGAATGCATGCCCACAATAGTCCATAGTTCTCCTAGGCAATATTATGGCGTCATTATCCTCATATGTATAAAAAAAGCCATTGTCATTTACATATTTAAAATTTATACCAAAGACAATGATATATTTATGGCAAACAATAGCGGTCTTGGACCTGAAAGCATTTACAAATTAAGTATAGGATTAGCGATCCTTTTCCAACTGATGAATCACATTGTGAGGTGCAATCGTGCAAATGACCATAGTAAAATCTAGTGGCTTTAAAGCCCCTTTAAAAATCATGTCAATATGCATTATTTTCAGCCTATCTTATGTAAACAAACGCCAATCTCTTGCTAACAGACCACAAATATCTTCCACCACCAATGCAAGGGGAAGTTGCTTGCATCCATCATCCAAAACATAATTGCTAATCCACACTCAGATTCAAGTGCTGCCATCTTGCTGCCATTTCACCAAGTTGCCTCCAAGCCTTGCTTGATAACCCAAATTTCAAGCTCAATAAAATAGAAATCGCTCTATCTAAAACCATCAATAAGTATCCTTGTCAAATGTCGCAGAAACCCATCCGCTACAAGCAGTCAAGAATCCTGAAAAACTGTGGCATCAAAATTTCCTTCGTTCTATCCAGTATCCAGTGTAGTCCAATAATATATGTAACGGTTCATCTCAATGTCTCGCATCGAACTAAAAACAAGGGGCAAAGTCCCCATGCTATCAGAGATACCAAATTCCTAAGAAATATCATCCATTTCTTTGTCTCTTAAATCTTTAGTCATGGGCCTCCTTGGTCCTCCATGTCCATAGCATATATAAAGTAGTCATAAAGTAGATCTTCCAATCCTTATAAAGCTTCTCTTGCCTTTTGAAGTCAAGTTTTAAATTCAAATTAGAACTTCGCCATTATTGGTCCTACAAATTAAAAAAATATGATTCTCCATCACGGAACTTCACACAATCATGAAGACAATGAGCATGCATTTTTGGGTTTAGCTTACACAACTAGCACATGGGATCCTCTCCACTCTGTCACACAATTCAAGCATTTATAAGAAGTATACCATGCATCACAATCTAGATAAACATTCTAATCCTGAGTCCAAATCCTTTCTGAAACCCCACCATGGAACCATTTTTTGCTGTTAGCTAACATCTTGAGAAGAGTCTTCATATCTTACATACTTTTCCTGCTAATTTCGTCTTTAGAGTTCATAAAAATAAGG
Source organism: Vanilla planifolia (assembly GCA_023846275.1). NCBI lineage: Eukaryota > Viridiplantae > Streptophyta > Magnoliopsida > Asparagales > Orchidaceae > Vanilla > Vanilla planifolia. The sequence goes on along the minus strand of CM043869.1, from coordinate 37,386,824 downwards.
CACAAACCACTAAGAATCTGGTTGCAGATGTATCAAAGTAAAGACCACACCATCAGCTCCTCCGCAAATCTACAAATCATCATGTTGACTTCTTTTGCAGAACCATCTCCCACCACTTTGTTTTGAAGAATTTCCCCACTACTCAAATTAATTGTTTTTCAAAAACCTCACTTTTGTATTTGTACCTAAAATCAACCAACTTTTTGATAACTGTGACATTACTTTGTCAAATAAAAACCAAATTTTTTAATTAAAACTCTTACCTTTCTAGTTAGTAGAGAATAATTCCCCTTTTCAAGATTAATCTCTTAATACGCTTGCCCTTGACGATAATTTTCCACGACTCCCCAATCAAATCTCATAGACAAAAGACCTATGTAGCAAATCACTATTCTTGAAACCCCACGCCACCTTATTCCTATGGTTTACACACACGCCAAAAGTGGAGTATCTACAAAACCTTTTCAAAATTTGCAAAGCCCCACACAAGCAATGGATTGCATTACATACATAAGAAGACTCAAGAGAACCAATTTTGAAAGAATTGCTGCACATGTGCTATGAATTCTTTTCACCTTTGGTCCTACTGTCACACAACTTGTGTCTCAATTTTTCCATTTCTTCTAATAATGGTACTACAAAATACTTGATACTCCTATTGATCAAAAGACAATCAATGCTTTCCAGATTTGTAACACCAAAGTAGCTCTTCATGAAATAACATTGACTCCAACTCGTTGATGAGGACTTTCTCTAAAACGCTCCATAAACGGATTCCCCCATTGAATTTGGATGTTAGGTTACTTGACAGAACTTTCTTTGAAATGTGAACGTGCTTAGCTTCAGCAAAGGTGGATGATCAATCAGCTTTAATAGAAATTGTAGGCAATCAGTATACTACAAATCTAGTAAAAACAGTCAATATGCTAACTAGGTAGGTAATAAGCGTAGAAGATTATCAATTAAGGACCCATAACCACCATAACCACCACTTGGAAGTATTTCTTTCAGCACTATTTTGAAGCTTATCCCAATTCAAGAAATAACATCAGGGAAGGAGGGGGTGTGCCTCTAGGTGAATTCCATAACAAGGATGAAGAAGCAAATGCAAATAGCTTCTAACTTCATCTCCACTCTTGGTACAAGGCCCAAGACTTTCAATGTCTTTCTCTAGGGTTTTGCCAATATCTTTTCCAATTCAATGTGGATTTTGTGGATTGAACCTTCTTCAAGGAAGTCTTCCAAATGAGATGAGTACAAAGCACTTGAATTCACCTTTCCCATAACACTAGAAGCATGTCTAAGAAGAAACAACATATATACCAGCATTGGTGCCTATCAATCTCTTGCCTCTCTTGATCTATAATGGAGCAGTGTTGGGCACGATTTTAGTTTGATTTCTCAATTACAATCAAGTTGGAATTTTCCTAATTCTGTTGGGCAGGGTTTTATTCCTCTGTTTCTTTAGTGGTACAAAAAATCGAGATACTTCAAAAAACAAGTGAGAATCATTAGGCCAGTCATCGAGTATTGATTGTGTTGCATTTTGACAATGCCCTTTTTGCCATTGAATACCACCTGGCCGGTATCATCTTGACTTAAGAAGCTACTCAAATCCCCCATCCACATCAATGTGCCCAAGAGTAGTTGAGTCGATAAGAAATTTAAAAGTGATGGTGGCAGACCCTACAAGGAAAGAAGAGTGGTTACAATGTTGACTATGGACAACACATCAAGACAAGGAGGCTAGATTGAATCAAAATTTGTCATCTCCAACTGAAGCGACTATACTTCCATTGATCTTCTCACAATTATAGTTTACTTTACATTTAATGTAACCAAAAATCTTCTTCCAAAACAATTCATATTCGTATTTTCCTAATCAATAATGATTAATATAGCTGGACCAAACAATTGACTAAAAATTTTTGCTAGTGCCAAACATCTTTTCATGCCAAGGATGTTGATGAAATTTCAACCTACGAAGCACTGTGACAGATATCTTAAGGAAACAGATCTCCATTTAACGATGCACAAAAATGTAATGAATCTTTATAGACCCTTGCATAATCTAGTCTTTTAGGAGTCTATCAAATAAGCAAAGGTCCCCTAAGCCTAAGTTCATAATCATTGATGAAACTATAAAGTCTCAAGTCTCTTTTGCTATCAAAAAGACATTCTTTATTTTTTTAGTTATGACAATGTCTCAAAAAATTCTGCACAGAAGTCATGGCAAACCCATGTCTGGCTAGCCTCCAATAGGTACCTTTATAACATTGTTTAAGTTGCAAAGTTTAGGCTAGCATATAGCTAACATATCCTAAGGATAAAGAATATTCCTGGCTCCTACTTTTTGTGACTCCCAAGATAAACTGACAATGTGCAAAGATAGTTTTCTCTTGCAAACTTCAAAATGCTAAATCACCCATAACCTTCTCATCTACAACACCCTACTTCAATGAATATAACTCCCACCTTGAACATCACTTATTTGGCTCTCTCCCTACTTATTTGCATTTTGAGAATAAAAATTATATTAGAATTAAATTATAAGAGATTTAAATTCATTCCTTAGACTATCCATTGCTCACTTAAACACTTTAACACCAACTTCTATCATTCCAACAGAGAGCAGAATATTCAGATTCATAGACATTAAAAAGGAAAGAAGATAACTAACCAAGCAAAATACCAATCACAAGTAGATAACCAACTGGCTTACAACTACAGATCCTCACTTAAATTTCCTTTCATCTTTTTGCTATAGTTCTCACTGTTCCCTCCTACCCTCCTCACTTAAATTTCCATTCATCTTTTTGCTATAGTTCTCTCTGTTCCCTCCTACCCTCCTCCTTCCTCCGGCCTATTGGGTATCCAACTTACCCTTCAAATTACATTCTTAGGTGCATTCAGGTCATGCCATACATGGGTAGGCTCTCTGACATATGCCTGGAAGGAATCAGGATCCATTTATAGGTCAGTATTCCCATGGCCAGCAAATAAATCTAAAGAATTACCATCCTTTTTAATTGCTTTTCAGATCTGTCCCACGTTTGAATGCTGTCTTCCCTTAAATCCAAAAGAATATATTTCCTTCTTTGTATGATTCTTATTCCCTTCCATTTTACAATAGAATTTTCCCTTTTTTTTCCCAAGTCTCCCTTCCCCTTGCCCTCCATCTTGTCATCTTTCCCTTCCATTTTTAGAAACCTTCCAATTCTTTCCTACACTAGTCAAATTGTCCACTTCATTGAACTTGAATTGACTGCCATCTGCCACGGATTTTCTATGTTTCAATCACTATGCATCATCTTTCTTAAAGCCAAAAAAGTTTTGCCTCCGTTGCTTATGTTAAGAGTAAACTCTTTATTGCCTTGTTCCAGCTATTACGTCAGCTTGAATTCCAAGTTCTCCCTCTGTAGCTCTTTGCATTCATCTCTTACGTTATATTGCCCATGAACCCATATTCCTAGACCAGAAGCAAACTAACAAGAATTTGAATTCTTCAACAAAGAAAATAAAAACATTTCGTAGTCAAGAAAATGCCAAAAGATGATGAAGATCACCTCTATTTGATAGCCAACAATGAATGTTCAGGGTGGAAGTGAAAATTGATTAGCCAACATATGATAAATAAGTCAACGACAAAAAGCTTGTCACCTGGTTAGATCGGCTTGAAACTTATCTCTCTATGGTCATTCTGCAACCAACGAAGCTCCTTTGCTTGTTTAAAATATCGAGTCAAATGCCAAATAATAGAATGCTTAGTTGTGAAAGGTTTTCATGCACATGTACTTAAAGCCAATGTAACAATCTTATTCAAGAAGAATTACAGTCAACAAGTTTTATCAAAGAATTTTGAAGAAAATGGAACAATCTTCATTGTCGATAAAAGAACATGAAGCTAGACTATGAGCTCCATTGATAAGAAATTGCACTTGAGTTTTCTCTGACAAATATGCAAGATTTTGATACATCCATCCTTTATTATGAGGTACATACTAAGCTCAGAATATTCCCTATTTAGACCATCATCAAGCGTACACATGCGATGATGATGGAGAAGAATAGTAGGACTTTGGAATAACAAGTCATCTAGACAACAAGTTGAAAAAAAAAAACTTAATTCACACTCTAAGAACAATGATAATCCTCAATAATAGAATGATAGCAACATCAACTGCTGCCACAACCTCAAGTTTGACATCGACCAAATTTTGTGCCCAATACTAGATTGAAAGGCACAATCAATCTTGAAAGTACATGCCAAACTTTTCCTTGAGAAGTCAAGAAAAATGGGAAAGTTTAAGTGATGGTGGTTGCAAATGTAGGACAAGTAATCAAGATAATACAACAAGCTGACCCTAACTTATCACTAATAAACCAACCCCTAGGACCCAATTAAGAGTGACAAGAAAATAAGAATTCATTGTATATACACAGGTCAAACAGCAGCCTATCTGTGCAAATATTGACAATAGCTAAAAAAAATCCGATTTCTACTAGAATTGGATTTTGCCATGATGCCAAAACCAAAGTCTTATTCTTAAAGAAAGCTCTTGAAAGGCACAATGACCAAGACCAACAGACAATGCAAGATGAAGCTTGTCATTACTTGAGAATATATCAATGAAGTGGTTCCTCTCAACATAAGTCAACTGATACTTGATTGTCAATAATGCAATTGAGAAGTAATATGCTATCGACATGCTCACCAAAATGACAAAGAATAGCAAGAATTCCTTTTAGATCAAGACCAAAGAAGAAAAATTGGATCTAGTAATTACTAAACAAATCAAGAGGCTCATCAATGCGTGCCAGACCTATCCCAAAGTCTCGAGACAATGCAAGCTAAAGTTTGTTATTATTTGGAAATATATTGATCAAGTACTTAGTTAAGTGGTTTCTCTCAACATATGTTAAGTGTTATTAGATCACCCTAATGGGATAAAGACGTCGAATACCATAAACAAGCTTGACAATTCCAATTTATAAATGATGGTGACAAATTCTTTGACAATAAATAAAGACACTGAAAGACAAAATCCACAAGAGGTTTGTAAATTCTTGTCAAGAATACTTCAGTTGACAAGAGAAGCTAGATGGGACGAACAAGCCGACTGAGTCTATAAAACCCTTTCAAGCCTAGTCAAAAATTATTTGACCCTTTTTTGAAAAACTACAATGACAAAACACATGATAAATCATAAAACACATGACAATTAACTATTGATAATACAAAAGATAGTTCAACATTAGAAACCTCATATACTCAACAAAGACACAATAATGAACTCAAACCAACAATCACCGCAATATTTGAAAATTCAATCAAAATTATAGCAAGCATGACACATGAAGTGAATAGCATACTTGCAAAATTCAACCTCATGACCAAATTAAAGAACTACATTCAAATATTATAATGCAATACAAACGATAGAGTACAAAGACTATTCCACAAGATATATTGAGTACCTTGCCTTCAAAGGAATTATGGAAAAGATAAGAGTGAAAAATTGACTAAGTTATATTAGCCAAGTAGGGTTTCTACAAAAAGGCTTACAACTCTACATTCCAAGACAAGGGAGTCAAGTTGAGTATGATTTCGGAAGCTCAAAAATCAAATATTGCAAATCATGTTGAGGTTGAACATAACTAACCAAAATTTACAACAATAAGTAAATCAGGCTCTAATTAATAAAAATGTCAAAAAGTGCATACTATGTCATATGACAAACTCGGAAAACAAAAAAAGGGCTCTAATCACAACTCTCGAGAACCTAGGAGGGTATAAAGATAGATTTTCATAGATAACTACAGACACAATCACAAAGCCATGATACCTATTTTGGATGGTAAGCAGATCCTCAAAGGTGATGTTACTCATTCAATGTCTATAAGAAGGCATGAGGGTAAAGGCTGCCCATCTATTCTTTAAAAATCTATGGATACACTATGGACTATCATATTTGATAGTATTTGATAACGATACTCAATTTTTGAATGGATTCAAAGCATAATATAGGCACCAATTAACATCACATAAAATAAGTGTGCAACCTTCTATCCTAAGGCTAATAGCCAAACTAAGGTACAAACAAAATAGCCATACAATTTCTTTGAAAATAAAATTCATGGCATCTAAATGCTTGGAACAAAATCTTAACTTAATTCTAATTTTCTTATAATTTTGCTTTTGCATGGATTGACATAAAGCCCATTGGAAGCTTGTTTAAGATTCCTACCATAAATTCTACTCAATATGGAATTCAAAAACTCATAACCATTGCTAGTATCAAGGGGCAAGATAAACAAAGGACAACAAGTTCTTGAAGAAACTAGTAAGATTCATGCAAAAGTAAAAACAAATACTGATAAATTCTCAAAAAAAAGAATAAGGCAACATCATCATCAAGTTAAGACAAAACATGCTAAAATCCTTGTTTACATATCAATAAGAAAAGACAAGGTATAAGGAGAAAGCAAAAAGTAATAAAATATGATCGTTTTTTTATCTTCATGAAGATAAATGACAGTTCATCATCTCAATCTAAAACCTTACATGGAGAAGAGCTCAATACTTAATTTCAAAAATCTGAAGAAATTTGAGCCATTAATATTGGATGAAGAATCCAATAGATGATTTCATGTTGGGATATGACTAGGCCCTTCAAGAGGATTATCTTGGATTACAAAATAAAGAGAACTCTACATACCAAGATGAATGATAAAGGCAAGAAATTTCAAATGCAAAGTGGTTCAATCACAATTAAGGAATGACAAAATTTCCAACCTCAATTCCAATGCTTAAAGAAGACTGCAAGAACAAGGGTATTTGGAATAGAATATGTGATGCTAAGAATTAAAAAGATTCAAGGTACTTGATTCACGATAAAAGAAATCCCATGATCAAGAAATCTATCTTCAATTCAAGTGGCAAATAGTCTTCAAATTTAGCTATCATCAAGGCAAATAGTCCTCAAATTGAATAATAACTCTTAAGATTATGTAATTCCTAATGAATACACATAGATGATATTATTCCATTATACATATATTTAGTTATTTCAATATATGCAATCCTAACTCTTTTATTTCTTTTGTTTATCCAAAACACTCAAGGCTCTATAACTTACCAGAGATCAATAAAAATCAAATAAAGGTCTCCTTTTATATCCTAAACCTATCCATTAAACCTTTCAACAAGTATATAACCTCAACAATTAACTTAATTAACATAAAACCAAATTGATTATTGGATATCTTATTCTCTTATCATAATATTTGTGTAATCAATCTCTCACACAGTTTCAAAGAATAATTTATTAATTTAATTCTACTATAACTATCACAATTTTAATATATATTTTATTCTTATAAATAAATACAAAAATATATTTTCCCACTCATTTAGCAACTTTTTTATCATCAAAATAATATTAAATTGTTTAATAAGCCAATAAACACCCTCTTCTCTTATACCTTTGCATATATCTATAACAATGATATCTAATTCAGCTTTACATATTTTATCTTCATTAGTGATCTCTTAATTTTTCTTTTATAACTATATAAACAAAAAATTTATATTTTTTTATCGATTAAGGTCTATAAATCAATTAATTTATCACAATCTTTAGTGAAAATAAGTTATCTATCTAGATTTAACATCCTAAGCATTGATTAGTACATTTATTATCATCCTTGATAATTTTTTTATTCATAGCTTTGCAAGTTTATGAAACTTTCTCCCTCTTTGGTTTCCAACTTCTTATATAAATATTCAAAAAAAACATTCTCAATAATGTTAATTATTTTTTAGCTACTTTTCATACTACATTATATCTCTTTTTTCTCTATACTCTTACAATTGAATCACATTTCATAAGAAAGCTACTTCATGCAACTAATCAGTTTCTTTTCCATAGACAAGCTGTGTTACGTGGAACACATCCTTCAGATTTTCCAAGTATCTCTTGCAAACATTACAATTATAATCAGATCATTATCTCACATAACATTTGCTCCCTTCAAATTTCAAGAGTCATAAGATTTTTTTTTAAAATAACAAAAAAAAATGGTTACTAGTTTCTATTTTTGGTTAAACTCATATTTTCAAACTTAAGACTCCACCTAATACTACAAAATACACTCTCCAAAAGTTTTTAAGTTGGACAACTAAGAACATTAGTAAAAATTGAGTAGTTAAGTATTCTCAAATATGACCTTACAAACTTTACAATTTGAATGATAAATTTTTCTTGTAAGCAAGTAATATATCTAAATTCTAGAAAATTCAATCCAATAAGTACTCCAATTATATTCTCATTTCTAAAAAAAATCAATGATAATAAAATGATATGCTATGACAAACTCTAAATTATTTTACACTCTTTATTTGCTTTCACAAGCCCATATTAGCCTTTAAATTCTTTAGCTTAATGACTAATTCCCTAAATTAACTCCATTAGATATTCCAAATTTTTCTTTAACATGAGCAACTAGTCCTATTTAAGATACATGCACAAATAACGTTCATAACTTGTTCTAGTGCTAATAATCTTCAAAAATATGATTCTATCCTCAATCCTTTTCATATCGACTACATCAATTTTCAAATTTCTATCCTAAATTATGCCAAACTTGTTTATATGTTGATTCTTCTCTAGACATCAAATGTTGTCATAGAACATCAATTTCATTAACTTCTCACCAACAAACATAGTTTGTTGAACATACAACATACATATGAATAATGACACTCACCAAATCTATCAACTTTCTAATGGAAACACATATTCTAATACCATACCATAATTCTAATTATGTAACCATTTTCTTTAAGAATGTCCATCCAACATGTGGGAGCCAGGACTCATTTAACATCACACCCAAGTGCCAATGCAGCAGCTCTCACTCACTTACTATTGTTGTCAGTTAGTATAGTGTAATGCTTCCAAGGATTGCCCTATCATTACAATAATTTTGTAAAAGATACAAGGAAACTCTAAGAGACTGATGAGTTATCAACAAAGAAATGTAATTACATGAGCTACTAAATAAAGGAAAATTGAGCTGATGGGTGCAACATTATAAATTGAAGGAATCAAGACAAAAAATAAGTCTCTAAAATGAGATAGAGTACTTCAAGGTGGCCTAAATATAAAGGCCGAAAATGGCCTAGGTTGACTAGAGGACTAGATTGCTATTTGATAGCAGAACATCTGAGACATTTGAGAATTCAAGAATATAATAGCATTAGACAAACAAACCAAAAAAGAAGTACACCCTCAAATGTGCAGCAAGTGACAAAATTGTAATCAAGCATATTACCAAAAGGTTTTCCATTTAATCTAAGCTATGTTTGTAGAAAAAAAGAGGAATTCTTTCAGATCTTAGACCAATATTGCTAAATGCTAAGGATCCTACAATGGCTAAAGTAAGGCACCAACTATAAAGAAATCACAAGATTGAGAAAAGCTAAAAGCCTTGCCAAGTAGATCCAAGCATTATTTGGGGTGATTAATCACATAAAGTACAGATAATCATCCCCAGGATGGCACAAGGAGTTGGTGAATTTTTATCAAGGTTAAGTTTTGCATATCAAAACTAAGTCCAGGAACTGCTCAAGAAATTAGACCTGATTCTCTGACAACAACCTCAAATATATTGAAAAAACTCAAAACACCAAAGACTAATTTACAACTGCATAAACCAAAACAAGTAAAGAGGTCATTTATATTAGGAAATAAAGGAATCACCTTTGTTGTTGGATCTTTTCTGCCAAGCCTCTTGAGGTGTTGTGCCAACTCACTATCAACACCCTTAACATAATAAAATCCAATTTAAAGCAGAGAGTTAGAGATATTATAGTGGTTGCATAAGAAAAATTCTTGTGAAAATCTATTAAATAATTAAAAAGCACGTAGAGGGAAAAAAATGGGAGGAATAAAAATGTTTACTATGATGTTTATAATAAATATATACAACAAGGGGGAAAGAATTTAATTTCCAGTTTTAAACCAGCCAATTTCTTAATTGCCAGGTCACTCAGAAATTGAGCTATCAAATGTACATGAAGAAAAAAAAATCAGAAACCATGCCCTATAAACTGGGTCAGCGAAGTAACTAGAGAATGTGATGCATGAAAGAATTGGAATCACCACTATGATATGCCCTCAATTTAGATCAGGAGCAACAGGATGTCTGATACACTTGTAAGTTTGATATTTTCTCAAAATGTTGTCACCACTCTGAGGACTTTGGAAGTACTCAGAAGTGACTCATTTGAGTTTTGAGTGAACAAAACAAACAAAAGAAAAGGAAAGAAATGAATTAAACAAGTGCCTATTCAATGGTAGTAGTCTCTGTAATTATTTTCTTCATTATTTTATTTTTTATTTTGTTGATATTGCTTATATATCCCATTATGTCATATACTATTCCTTAGAGTTAGTATCATTGGCCATGCAAACCATATACTACAGAAGTCAATAAATTTCTAAGAAATTCCTGAAGTAAATTCTAGAGCACTGCAGCATTGTAATTCATGTCATTCGCTTATCTTAATCATTGTTTGTTCATTATTTTTCGGTAAAACAAAAGCTATCTAGGTTAGTAAGATGTTTCCAAGGAGTTCTCCAAAGTTTCTTTAATGGTTAACACTTAAACTACTTTGTGTACTCCACTATGTACAAGAGGTAGACCCCACATACAAGCAATCTACTTTCCTATACAGCAAACATAAAGAGCTAGTACAATCATGACATGCAAAAAATTATATAATAATCTAATAGCCACACAGCCTGAGAAAATCAGAGCTAATTTAGTACTAGTTGTTGTTCAGTGGGTTAATGCTGACTGGCCTTTGGAAATTTAAGAGAGGCCAAGAAAGTTGGGACTACATGATGCCTACGCCTGCTATGTCTTTGCTTAGATTTTTCCTAGTCTTTTGGGGCTACCTATAAATCAACTGCACTTAAGTTGTCTACTGGTGTGCATGACCTTTTCTTGGATAACAAAGTCCTAAAGTATATTTGCATGGGCACTTGCCAACAACGATCATCTAAGGATAACTTCCCCAATTCAATCGTTCCCATAGACTCCAAGCTACTAAAAACAAGATCTCCTTTACTGAAGGTCACTAATATGCTTGTTATAAAACCATTTAATTCACCTTTATCTTTCAGCTCTTTAAACAATGAAACAGTCCCATAACAATGAACTCAAGGTCCAAATTCTGTGCCTAATTATTAAGGTCCGCCGTTTCCTGAAGTCAATACATAGGATAAGCAGTATCTGCTTCAACTTGCACGATAAAGTAATATAATTCTACTGCAACTACTACCTCAACATCATTCATCAAAGCATATGATGACTAATCCACAATCATACCTGGAGTCATATTGTACATGCGAAATGCTATTGGGAACTCTTTAGTTCATTAACCTTTAGCTCTGCCCAACCTTGCCTTCCGGATGTGAATTATTCTCTTGTTGGCAGCTTCTACTTGTGCTTTGTTTGAGGATTAGTGATGGAGGCAAACCATAAAGCTACTCCATTCTTCCAACAAATGCTTCATATAGCCTACTTGTCAAGAAACTTTCCATCATCTGCAATTACAGCTAGAGGAACCCTGAATGTACAATATATACCAAACCATAAAAATTTCCAGTCCTTTAATACCTCCACCAGTGCCAAATCTATAGAGTATATTAAACCATCAATATTTAATGATCCTTTCATTGCTACATTGGTGCCAATGGCTTGGCTTCCATCAATTCAGTAAAGGAATCAAGCAACACTAATAAATACTTCAACAGTAGTGGAGCAGTTGGAAAGGATCTTTGAAAACTCATTTGAAGGACCATGAACTTTTTAGTGGGTTTAATATGGAAGTTGGCTGCCCAAAAGCTTAATCATGTAATTATCAAGCCGAACACCACCACCTAAACTCTTCAGCATCTTTGACAATAACTAGCCAATAATAAACTTGCCATATTATATAGGAAGCTGACATCTTTCCTTCGGCATGGCTTCCACATCCCTCATGGATCTCTTGTAGAATCTACTCCTCAAATGAGGATACGCGTTTCAACAAGGGCCACTTGATTGACTTCTAGTACAATAAGCCATCTACTAAAGTACATCTTACACTCTTATTGCATATGCCACTTGCTTCAATTGCATTTTTTTGGTATCAAACAATCACATAAATAAATGGAGCCATCTAAGACTTTTCTTCTATGTTGGCTTTGAGCCCATTCATTGAAATATCATTCACTGAAATTCTGCTCAATTCTTCCATATCTGGCTGTTGTACCAATCCTTTAGCAAGCTAATCTATTGGCACCTCTTCTTATCTAAGACTATTGATGAATTCAATGTGATAAAATTGCATTGCAAACTCTTGAACTCGTTTTTTTATATTTATAGGATAAAATCTTTCACCTTAAAACCACTTTTATCCCACTTATATAATCATCCGTGAGTCACCACACACTAATATACAATTGACTGTACTCCTTTCCAAGTGGCTTCAACCCCCACTTGAAAATCCAGAGATACCCAAGAACCAAAGATGCTCCAAAGGCACATTTTAGCACATTTAATCTGATATTAAACTTCCACATCTAAAATGGTTCTTTTAAAACATCATAATGCAGCCTACAATCTGACTGTTTACCAGAAAGTCATCTAGGTATACCTCAAAATTCCTTCCCCTTTGTTTACTAAATACAACATCTATCAATCTCCAGCAGGTTTCCAAACAGCATCATCTTGTGACAATGGGCACCATAATCAATGATAAGCAACGCCTTCTCTCCATCATTTTTTGGCAATATGAACCTGCTGGTAAAGTAAGAATACATCTAAGCTTGTAACAGAAAATACTATCAAAGATTCTACTGAAGCTTCAATTCTCAGTAACAAACGGCATTCTTAAAAACACACCATATGTCCACCAAATTCACACACATCAACCACTTTTTGTTACTCTTCTTTACCAATATCACATTTTGCTAACCACCTCGAGTATTAAACCCCTCTGATAAATTCAATGTCCGGTAGTTTACTAATTTCACCCTTCTTGTTTCATGCCACTCTTTGTAGAAGTTTCTCTTTTTCCGCTGTACAGGTTGAACCCCGTATGGCATGTTTAATTGATATTTTGCCACTCTTTTATTTATCCCTGACATGTATGAAAGACTCTATACAAAGACAACAATCTACTCAATAAGCAACTTTATCATTCTATTCTTTTGTTCTTTTATCAAAGAAAAACCTACATTTACAGTACCCTAAGGGTTTCCTTACGATTAGCTTAGCATACTAACGTTTGTTGGGCTTTATGGTTTCATTCTCCCTTTCATCAAATTCGATGATAAAAAGATTGAAGTTCGCCATATTAAGATATCACTTTCCAAATTATTATTGAGTCTCTCATAATGGATAGAACTCCTACAACAGTGCCAAGCTTCTGGCATACAAGCATGATAAAGACTATCGCATTAAAATTACTTTCAAAATGTTGCTGCTAAAACATCTTAAAGCTATCAAAAACAAAACAATAGCAACCTTTACTTATATACATAAAAAGTTTAATAAGATATCAATGATAATTTATAAACTACAATACCTGAAAAGAGTTAATAATTTTCGAGCTCATTACCAAATGACAAACATCACACTACATAGCAATTCAACAATAATCGCAAGCTAATTATGCCCAATAGCCATCTAAAAATGGACACAATCTTAACATAAAAAAAATATTTCAATTAATACTTATGAAGATGCAAAAATTCACTAATTTAATTTTAATTGTTGATTCCAAAAGCAATCATGTGGTGAGTATCAACAATAGGCTACTCAAGGCTAAACCCTTGATACCTAGATACTTAAGATTGGACATTCATGACCCAAATGGTTGAGGACAAAGCCTTGAGACCTTGATGCTCGAGGTTGAACCCTCAAGTCCCTCACACTTGAGATGTAACTCTCGAGACTCAAGTGCTCATTACATAACCAATTAGAGTCAAAATGCTAGAATCCAAGTCACTCCAAATTGACCCTTCAATAATTCTCATTCAACCTACTATACAATTTACTCTAAGCAAACAAACCATCATCATGATAACACTTAGAGTTATTAGTAATTGTATTAACTCCCCTTTAAGCATAAAGCCCCTAAGCAGCAAAGCCATAGATAAAATGATGATAACCCCTAAGGAAATGACATTAACTCACCCAAACATATAAGCAAATAAGCTACCATCTTGGAAACAACTCCCATGTGCCTAGCGAAAGAGAAGACATATCCTTCACTCCCATGTGCCTAGAAATGCATATCCTTTCCTTTCATACCTAGTCTCCTAGGACTCAATTTTAGATAATTTTTTAATATGTTCAATTTAAGTAAAATAAATAAATATGCATACATAGTAGATAAATATATATATATATATATATATATATATATATATATATATATATATATATTTGCATGTGTTCATGTAAAGAATTTAAAATGATTTCATATACATGAACAATATTAAATTGTTTTCTTTAAGATCAATTCAAAAATTTGTTGAAGAAAACTTTGGTTATTCGATCTATTCAAAACTATAGAGGTAAGCATAGCTAGAAATGCAAATATGAGTTTTCAACTAAAACTAGGCAGATGAACCTAAAATAAGTTATTTTTGTACCACACCAAGTCTACAGGAATTTGTTTTGAGGGAATATCAAAATTGCTTAACAATAACATAGCCGATCTCAAGTGGTTGGTTGCATTCATGTCAACAAGCAATGCAAAACTTGTCAAAACAAATACCGTATGAATTTTTTACAAAATTGCTGTAGCATTCGTTTGAAATGACACATTTTATAGCATGAATAATGGGACAACTGAGCATAGAACGCTAAACTAATGACTTAGTATAGTGTTAAATGAACGAGGGTCATGCATTATCTTAGACAAATTCAGCTTAAGTAGCCAGTCCAAGGCATCAGAATTAAGCATAGCTACCAGAATATTGATGCTTTAACTAGCAAGTTTAGTTAGCAAATATCATGATCCATATGAAGATGAATGGCATGTCAATTCAAAAAACCAAGTGCATGTGTGAGAAAACCAAGAAAATTAATAATTTTGTATTCAAATTTTGGTATTCTTGTAAAAAAAGAAATAAAATTGGTTGATATTAATCTCAATTAAAATTTCAAAAATTATGCAATGGATGCTAAAAGGATGAGGGATAAAATCATGGTTTTAAAAATATCTATATAGGACAAGCTATCAATTTGTCAGTGCATGTAAACAGTAAAAAGAACTAGGAAAAAAACTTTTTAGAGAAAGAGACTTCATTAATCATGTAAAAGTGAAGAAAAAGAATAAAAGGCTATGTTGGTGGTTTTGAATTTTGAAAGAATAATGAAGAACATAAAACTACTTTTGAAGTTTACTTCAACGCATGTTCTTATTATCACTAAAGTGTTTCTTTAAGAAACAAGAAGAGAATCTGAATACTTGTAAGAGTAAAGCTTAAAGAATGCATTGATTATTTACTTACAATGAAAAATGATCACCTAGAATGTATAGATTGCATAGTACTTATCAAAAGAACATTTGACCACTTAACATTAATTAAAATTCTTAAAAGTTCACCTTCAAGATTGTACGAGAAAGAACAAGACAAAGTAATGTCATAGGATTAGGTGGTGAACTCTTAACGATGAAAAAAGATTTTATTCAATACTGAGTCTTAGTTTTATTTTATTTGGATATATATATATATATGAGAGAAATTATATGTAAAATAGTGTTGCAATTTGTGAGTTTAATGTAGCTATGTGATTAGAGAATCTAAAGAACGTGCTCCAAATTATAAACAAGCTCGATATCAAAAACAAGAAGCAAATAATAAGGTTAAATAGAAAAAATTAATAATAAAATATAGTTAAAAAATAAGAGTATAAAGAATTAGGATAAATTTAAAAAACCATTATGAGAGGACAAAAAATTATTTGTCGTACTAATAAAATAGATGCTAAAGTTTTATATAAGAAATTGCATAAAGATAAAAATATAAATATGTCAATGTGGGAGAAAATAAACAAAAGGTCTAAATTACGTAAAATTAATCATAGACGATAAACAAAAGTACAAGCTAATGATGTGGACATTAAATCTTGATGCATTAGCCATGTTCATAAGCTTCTCAAAAAAGATAGTGAGGAGATGATTGATTATTGATTTAGTGAAGCTTAATTTTTATAATGAAAAAAAATCCTTTTTCAACTTATTAATGAAATTGAAAAAACAAAAGCACTAAAAAATAAATTGTACAAAGATACAATCATATGACAATCCTATAAATATAATGAAACTTTATAGGGAAAAAATTATCACTTGGATTATTAGAACCATTTAATATTATTTTGAAGGCAAAAAAAGTCAAAAAAGTGAGGGAAATATACTTTTATACTTAGTTGAAAGAGAAAAGGAATTTTCAAATATTAAACTAATTATAAAAGGATAAAGTTGATGTACAAATATATGAAAACTATGGGAGAGAGATTGAACATGAATTATGACAAAAAACTAATATATCTTAAATATTAGCTTGGTTTTATGACGGGCAACCATTGAGGTCATACAACTCATTGAGAGAAGTTTATGCTAAGGAAAAAGGATATTTAGTCCACTTCAATTAACTTTGAGGAAGTATATTTGAATGCAAAAATTAGCAAACTAATCTCTGTATTGATCCGCAATACAACTAGTAAACATCAACAACAAATCACTCAAGGCAAAACTCTCAAGGCCCAATCACTCGAGTCCAAACCAATTGAGATCAAACTTTCTAAGCCCAACTGTTCGAGGTCAAACCCTTGAAGCCCAACCAATCGATAGCATAACTTCAAGGTCCAATAGTTCAAAAGCAGATCCTCGAGGCCCAACCACTTGTGGTTAAATCCTCAAGACCCAACCACTCATTACCACATCCTCTAGAGCAAACCGCTCAACGTCAAAACCCTCAAGAACAAGTCACTCAAAGTCGAAACCTCAAGACCGAGTCACTCAAGGCTAGACCCTCAATACCCATCTATTGG
This sequence comes from Vanilla planifolia, assembly GCA_023846275.1. Lineage (NCBI taxonomy): Eukaryota > Viridiplantae > Streptophyta > Magnoliopsida > Asparagales > Orchidaceae > Vanilla > Vanilla planifolia. The sequence continues at coordinate 37,369,703 of CM043869.1, read as the reverse complement.
GATCTAGGTCCTCAAAATTTAGTTGCACGAGACCAAACCCTTGAGACCTAACAACTCAAGGGCAAACTCTCAAGACCCAACCGCTCGAGGTCAACACTGTAAGGTTTAATTTTAAGCTCAATCTCATATCATAAGCTTTGTCTAGTGAATATAATTCACCCTACTATGACAGCAAAAACACATCCATATCCTCAAGGCCCAATCATTTTCATGGCAACATCCTCAAGACCCAACTGCTCATGACCAGATCCTCGAGGCCCAACCACTCTATGCCAAACCCTCAAAGCCCAATCACTCGAGGCTAGACCCTCAAAACCAAGCCTCTATCCCCATTTACTCAAAGCTAGGCCCTCAAAATTTGGCCACTCAAAACCAAACCATTGGGGCCCAACAGCTTCAGGTTGGTTACGATAGAAGAGAGAAGAAGATATGATCACGAGCAATCCCTCACACATGAGAGGATTTGACATGACAAGCTTATGCACCAGGCTAACACCATTTGCTTTTACTACCTACAATGTTGGCATCAAGAGAAAAAGACAAAAAAAGAAAAATAAAATTCAACCATCTCTTACCCATGCCCAAACTTGATTATAAATAAAACCCTCGAGAGTCAAAACCAAAACAATAAAATACATTTGCCAACTCATAAGTTATTTATTTCCTTAAGAAATAAATTTACTAGCTCTCAATCTTAATTTTCTTCTTCTTTATTCATCCTCGAATTATGAGAATCTAAGTTCTCTTGCTTCCCTCTCTTAGTCTCACTGGCTTAACGCTCCTAACAGGATTAAATCTTACTGTTTTCATTATCATTGTTCAATTTAAAAATCAATTAATTGGGAAAGGAGCATAATATCATATTAGGCAAATGAGCACCCACGTCATGCACCTTGGTTAGGTTTTTTTTTATTGGTTTCTCTTTGCATATTATTTTTATGCCGTTTAGTACCTTCTTGAAGAATAAGCCAATTATAAGAAATCTTTCCTCAAAGCAACCAAAAATGGCAAATCTATGAATACAGCCAATCTCTAAATATTCTAGTCGGTTTAGAAATTAAACAAATTCCACTGGCTAGATGAAACAGATTGGCCAATTAAAAATTAACACACTAAGCTAATTTCAAAACTAGAGAAAACCTGCCCAAGCAAGTTTTTTTGTTCAATTTCAATTAATTCCCATTTGAGAAAAAACTTAAAACAGCCAATGTAGATTCGTTCCAATAGAAACTTAAAACCTTGGTTGCACACTTCTGTAGGTTGACTTTCTCTGCAATCTCTTTTAATGCTTATTAAAAGGTACAAAAAGGCTTTAAAGCTCAACATTTTTTTATTGTGGGTTACAAAAATAAAAATAGTGCAGTTGCTCGTAAAATTCCAAGGAAAAAAACAAAGACGGCTAAATCCACACGATCTCAAAACTGCAGAGTTAAAGAGAACAACAGGTATGATATAAATTATACTAGCAGAACAAGCGAAATAACTGATTGTATAAGACATACCAAGTTTGACGGAGATTCTTCCGCTGTGGAAGAATGTTCGATTCTAGAACTACCAAGGTAGCCCCCAAATCCAACGCTTGAAACTCCCGCAGGTACCAAAGAGGCAGCAAAACTGAAATTCCAAACATAAAATAAAAAAATTATACTTAAATTATACGTTAAAGAATGGAAAGAACGCATACCTGCTGCTCGAGGCGCGGTTCTTGCCCCTACCGCCTTCTCCCTTCTGCCTCCCCATAACCCTATCTACCGATTAAGAAAGCAAAGACACAAAGCCGAGGTAATTGAGAATAAAAATTTCTAGTTGAGTGTGGCACGACAACGCTTGACGCCGGCGAACCGAACGTAAACCTTATTCGCGTTAACAGCCGACTTCCTGAGCAAGCTACTCCGCCTTGCTTGTTGGCCTTTTTTTTTTTTTTTTTACAATTTTTTATTAATAAAAAAAATTAAAAAAATTATATGTAAAATATTGACTATCAATGGATAGAACTCACTAATAAGTGTCAAATAATTCAACTAAAAAGATAAAAAAAAAAAATAGACAAAATGTGTCTAACAAAACTTTAGCATTCAATATGAGATGCTTTTATTATTTTATATAATCATGCGATACATATTTAACATCTTCTTTCTTACTTATTCTTATTATTAGATACATTTAGTTGATTTTTTAAATTCATATTGTAGTATTTTATGAGAGAATATTGACTATTAATGAGTGTCTATTTAGATCTTATTTGTTTAGAATATTGAATTAATATGTTGTAGCATCTAAATATTTTATTGATCCAATTAGGATAAATTATGTATCGTATTTAATCTTGTTTTTTGTGTTATTATAAAATAAAAATAGCAATATAGATTTTGTTTTATTTAAAAGGTTGAATTATTACATTTTTATATTTGAATATTATATTCTATAAATTTAGAATAACACATACCTAATTAATATGGTGGACTTTATTTAAGAACTTTTATTGAAATTATAACAAGATTTTTATCTTTGATATTATGCAATTAATAAAGACTTATTTTTGTCTTATCTTCAAAAGTTTATGGATAATTTTATGTTCATATTAACACTTTATTTCTAAAATTATTTTTGAAGTACATTGTGATAATACAATTTCAACTCATCAATATCACAATAATCTAATCAAAACAATTAAAACAAATAATTTATAAAATAGGATGATCAAATCGTAAAAAGTTAGCTAATTGAAAGATTTTTAATCAAATTATTTCATTGTATACTTAACTAACAAATCCTCTATCCAACAAAGGCATGCCTAGAACAAATCTCAAACCTTGACATATATTCAAAATATTTCAAACAACTCTAAATCAACAAAACAACAATTTTAAGCACAAGAGCTGTGAACCTAAAGTAAAAAAAAATATGAATTTGGTGGGCTTGTGTGACCAATTCGTGAGAGACCATAAAGAACATGAGCTAGATTGAGGCTTTAAATACTTTAAAATTTATAGAAAAAAAAATTATTTATTCATTACTTGAGAAAATGAAAACTAAAGAACTTTGTTAAAGGATTTCCTAAATAATATGAGAGAAAATCCATTTAATGCCTCACAATAATTGTATGACATATTTGTGCTATAATAATTTCATAATATTATTATTATTCAATAAATTTAAGTTTAAAGATAAAAATAAAATAATATTATTTTAGACCCTCTTAGAAAACATAAATTTTGTTAACTTTTTTCGAATAATAAAGTAGCATATCATTGAAAATAGCTTATTAGCAAGAATTTATTAACACTTAATTAACAAATTTTGAAACCTAATTTGATTTGTAAAGAATTTTATTGATAGACTTAGAATATATATAAGTTTTGAAAATAGTTGAATCTTCTCATGCTTATCTTTACGTGACACTATAGCTAATTTCAAAGGATGGATCAAGAAGATTCAATAGTGAGAGGAGATAAGCTATGAGAAAAGTGGGAATAAATGTCATGGTGCGAGATATTGGTTTAGCGAGAGGAAGACACAACTAAGAGTGGTGTTGTCGCTAATCTAACATAGTTTTAGCAAAGAAAAGTGCAAGAAAAGGAAGACAAAACTAGAATTGGATATGATTCGATCATAAAATGAATTGCCAAAATATATTATGACAATAATAACATTCTAATAATGATGTTATTCCATAGAAAAAAAACTAATAAAAATATTAATCATGATGTTGTTCCACATAAAAATAATTTATTATAACAATAATAATATTCTATTTAATTAATATCAAATAAAGACACGATAAATAGTCAATACATAAAATGTTTCTAATTTTTCTTATTTTTTATTTCATTTGACTTGAAAGATCTCTTGACCCTATGTTGCCTTATAGGTCATTTTAATGGATCATGTGATCTCTTTCACAAGCTCTCAAAGCTTTTGTGACCTCTTATTTGCTACTTTACATTTAGATAACTCTACTTTGGTGGTTTCATAATTATATCTCAAAAGTTAGAAGCTATGTCCTATGGACCATAGTTTACTTCTCCAAAAGCTAAGACTAATTAGGTCATTATTCCCAAACTTGGGTGCAATCTTATAGACTCTATCTGCTTAATTTTTATTATATCATAAACCAATTATCTAACCTAGTTTCCCTCAAAGCTTTGGGATTCTTATTCTAGTTTTGTAGTGTAGCTTCATAAGATCTCTCTTCTTAAAGATCTAACCTTGGTTATTTTTCATAATATGGTTTGCTAACCTTTGCTAGCCTCTTTGAGTTGAATTTGAATGACAAACCCTTGTTTGCTTCCTTGAGATGAATTTGAATGGAAAATGCTTGTTTGCACTTTTAAAATTCTAAGTCAAACCCTTATTTTTCTTAGCATAATTTTTTATGTATTTTATAGAGAATTCTTTTTTCATTCTTTACTTCTACGTTACTAGGATTTGTATGCTATATCTATATATACCAATATAGTTAATGCAATAGATAGCCCAATCAAGTGTAAAATTAGAACATTAAATCATACAAGAGTTTGCAAAAATAAAAATAAAAATGTTGTTATGATTAGGTAGCACGAAATATCAAACATATGCACTTTAAACAGACAAAAATCTTACCTTAGCTTTTGATTGTAGTGGACACAATTTAAGAACTAATATAAGTTTTTTTTTCTTGACAATGTTACAATTTCTTCATCCTCTAAAGATTTTTTTTCCTGAAAATTAAGAGTAGAGGAGGATACTTTTTCGTAACTCTTTCTCCTAGTTTGTTATACTTGATCATTTTAGCACATTTTTTTATATCCTCATATGAAATCGAACTAATTCATTATACAATGTATTTGGCTAACTACTTTTTGCTCGATCTTAGCATTCAAAACTATAAGTCATGATCAAATCTTTATGTTCAGTATGTGCCACCCAAAATAAAACATGTTTGTATACAACCTAGTCATCCAATTAACTTGGGAACTTATTCACCCATTGTTGAGCAACTCATTAACATACAATAACATGTACATAGTATCAAAGTAAACTTGTCAATCTATCTTAAAAAATAAAGCTAAAAATATGACCATAGAATCCATATGCCTATCAGAAAACCAAGTCATAATAAATAAAATTGTTATAAAATGAAATTGCTATGAATCAAACTTTAGCATATAGATAATAGAAAATATTCAAGTTCAAGCAATAGATTCATAAAAGGATGTACCATAGGTTTATAATTAGAAAATATTAGGATCATCTGGTTAGAAAGGACATCTGTAGAAGCTAAGAATTTGCATAAATTTTTTAACACGAGGGGTCTCAACTTGAAAAGAATACCACTTTAGCTGTCCATTCTTAATATAACTCAAGCTATTGTTTTAAGTGGTACGATACAATCAAGTGGAAATCTTAAATTATAAATAGGTTAACTCGCATTCATAAGCACAAACCAAAGAAGTTAAACACAATGAGCAATCCCTCCCATAAAATGATGAAGTAAATAGTAGTTATTAAGCACTTTTTTTGTTATTTTGTGTTCTTATGATTGCTAGATAATAAGCCAGGATCTTTTATAGGAACCTCTCACTTGTCTTCCCAAGGAACCACCAAAATCTCATCGTTAGTTGATCAATCACAATACTTTTCACATCAAGAAATCTTAGTTGCACCATTTCATCAATTCTACAAAAATTCATGCCTTGTAACATGGTAAGTGTCCTCATTTATAGAAACCTTGAGTATAATAATAATTTGTTAAGATTAAAAATATGAAAAAATACTTAGAAATATTAAGGATCATATTCTAAAATTTTGAAAGACATCTTAAAAATTCCAAAAATTTTCATAACTTTAAAAAATATAGTTTGAATTCTATCAAAATATTGTTTAAAAAGCTACAAAATTGAATGTAAAAGTAGTTTCCAAACATTTTATGTGTCTCAGGAGGCAATGCGACGAGTGGCGAAGCAACAAGTGACGTGATTAGGGAGATACGAGCGAAGAGGTGTGACGACGCTTTGGTGATTGGGTCACAGGTTGGCATGGGCTGGCACGATAGGTGGGTTGGTCCAGGTTTGTAGGTTGCTCTGAGTTCACAGTGGCATAGGTCAATGTGGGTTAGCACAAGTCAACTTTGGGGTTGATGGTTAGCAGGTCGATGTAGGTTCATTGATTGGCATCGGTTGTGAGGATGGGGTGGGTTGCACAAGTCGACATGGGTTGAGTGGGCATAGTTGTAGAAACAATACCAAAGATTAAAATTGACAACATTTTACATTAATACAACTATGAGTCTATTATAGGGATTACTTTGATTAGTTTTATGCTGAAAATAAAGTATAGATGATAACAGCTAGATGAACTGAAGATAAAATTAATATATTATAATAGATAAGTGTCAGTTATAAAGGCCACTGCAAACAATAGTGATGATAGAGACTAATGAGAAGTAGAAAATCTAATCTTGACGCCACTCGAAGATTGAATATGATTAACATACCTCCAAGTGGAACCTTTACACGAGATGTTGCTGCATCGCCTTCCTTGGGTGAGAAAGAGCTCAACTCCGTAGGGCTATGGTGAAATCTCTTACACCACTCCACTATCTCAAGGTTTAGGTGATGAAGCTCTTAAGAATCCAAGTGTCATTTAAAATAGAATGTTCTCAATAGCATGCTAGATATCTCTATTGTACTTAATCTTATATGTGAATTATTTGATCGTTTAATATTTTCTCTACTTGAACCTCAATTTACCAGATAGGACTAAATATATTGGCGAGACAAGTTCTATTAATAATGACGATGAAGTCTTAAAAGACTCGTGATGTATTAAGTGTGGTTCCCAATAACATACAAGATCCCAAATCTTAAAAGTGGCTCTGATTCCATAATTTTTAGGTAAATCGAAAACCTACACATTGATACCTAAATTTTTCACAATTCTAAGCACTCCAATACACACAAAACATTTAATTTCCTTAGGATTCTTGGTGGGAATATATCAAACTTAACATATTATCACATAGTCTTCCTAAACAAATCCCTAAATTACTTATAAACATCTACTAGTTGCTTATATATTTTAACTTTTAAGTGCCCCCTAGCTTGGGCCTTTGTTTTCATACAAGAAACTTGCATAAGCCCACACTTCTCTCTTTCCTGAATGTTGAAAGTGAAGCCCCTTTACATTTGAACTTATTCATATGAAAAAAATGCATAAGTTTAAATCCTCTACACAAAGCCTTGATCAAGCTTCTTCTAGATCCTTCACCTAGACTCAAGCAACTCAACAATAATAGCTTATAGCATAACAAAACTCTTTCTCAATAATAGGAGTAAGAAATACAAAAAAACTTAGATTAAGACATTAGACATTGTCTAAAAAATAAATGTAGAGAGAATGCTCAAAGAATTTCTTCACCAATTAACGTTGAAAAAGTTAGTTCAAAATTGATATCATTTAGTACTATTTATAATGTGAGGGTATTTAAATCCTTGAATGCACTTGATACTTATCTAATCATTCTCATGATCTTCCTTAATGCTCAAATATTCATTAGCTACACTAGCCATTAGTTCACAGTTGAACAATCCAAGTAGTTTAAGTTTGATATTTTAATTTTATCGAATTGTTTGTCAGACTAGATAAAATATGTAATGAATGTCAAAATATCAACCAAGTGATGGATTTTTAATAGGAACATTATCAATTTTAATTTTATTAAATGATCTAACTAATATCAAACTTATTATATGATGTATCATTGACACCTATCATAATGATTATTTGATAGAGATCATGTTTTGACAATCTAATCTAACTCATTATTCGATTAAAACATAAAATGATCCAATTATAATTAAACTAGCCATCATATTACTGATCCATTTGTCTAATTACCTTCTTATAAAAATTCAAATGATTTATATTGAACGTAAGATGTTTTCTATTGAAAATTTTGATATATATTAAATGCAAGATTAAAGGTTCATAAACAATCTATTACCTACTTTGACAAAGATCCTTCTATCAATTAATTTTGCTTAACATGATAGTTTTACTTAGCTAAAATGTATAAAACTTCAAAAACTTATTATACAATATAATCTTTAAAAATCTTATTTTAAATATTTCAAAATTTTTATCTTTTAAATAAGAAATAATGCTTATTTTATTTTTTAAATATGCATTGAGATAAAATAAAATGAGCCAATTTCTAACAGATTAATCATTAGAAAAATCAAAGACATTAACAATCTTACTTTGACCTCTAACTCTTTTTTTTCATCCCATTCTCTTCCTTTTAATGTTAACATGATAAATAGTTCAATTATAATAATCACTTTAATAATTATTTAAATATTATAATCTTATGTATATGTAATACATAATCATTAGATCTTCTCAATATGAGTTCTTATTATGAAAATCATAATTAAAATAACTTGGGCTTATCAGGCAAATAGTTACAACTTGTTTTTTTTTTTTTTTAAGTTTTCTCACTTTTAAATATTATCAATTTCTGAATATTTCAACTCCAGTAGCCAAAAAAAAAAAAAAAAAAAAAAAAAAAAAAAAAAAAAAAGATCATATGGAGCAATAAATGCAGCAACTTTTTTCGTTAGCTTCATGGAGTTATAGTTTAGTCCAACCTCAACAACAGAAGAAATAAAAAGTCACAGAAGTGGTCAAAAAATAAAAGATTTATTATATTTTTGTTGGGTATGTGTTATATAGAAGAAGCTATGCTTAGTCCATAACCCATAATAAAACAGCGAGCAATGGAGATATCAAGAAGAATGAGAGTTTTGCGTTTCTTCTTTCTTCTCTTTTATTGGTCTCTCTTCGTATGCTCCACTGTTGCAGAGAATAGTGTGAGAATGGTTTCACATATCAATTTACCATTGAAATGCTAATCAACTTGAATTAGCCATTCATTTCATTTGAAACAGATTCAAATCATTTATCTCAAAACAATCTCTCATGAAGGAAAAAAAAACTTTCTAGTGCTATAAATGATGCAGGCATCACAGAATCTCACTTGGGGATCTTAGAATCTACACCCACACCCTCTCCACAGCTGCCCGTGGCTTCGTTCCCCTCTCCAACTTCCTTAACGTCACCAAAGCCGGCACGGCCAAGGGTGGTTACCCCCGCGCGCGTGTCGAGGGTTACCAGGTCTGCTGGATCACCGTTAAAGGCAACGACCAGTGCATGCATGCCGTCGTCGTAGCCGCCGGAAATGTTATTTAAAAAGCTTGTTTAAACACCTTTTTAAATAGGTGTTTAAACAAGCCTCAAAGATGGCTTCCTTCTCATCAGAAGGCCCAAATCCAATCTATCCTCAAATTCTTATGATTTGTTTTCTTAAATACTATTATTTTTTATATATTTTAAAAAATATAATTATGATAAAAAATTAATAAAAAATATACATCTCCTCTAACTTGATATTACTATATTAGGAGTGAGTTTTATAGTTGTTTATAATGATGTTGGCATTACTCTTCCAAATATCTACACTACTTCCTACAAAATGTTATCTTGCACATCAATGTCTAGCCCTCATATTATCAATGTAATCAATCTCCTTAAAATTATTCATTCTAATTGAAGCCCATCTGCAATCAAATAAGCAATCATCACAAATGATAATTCACTTTTTCAATATTTTTTGTCTTAAAATATTTTTTCAAATTATTTTTTTCATTCATCACTAAATTTATTTTTTTAACGTAGAATATCATTTAATATTGTCAAATATAACAAAACTAAATCTAATGTTATATTTAAAAATTATTAAATGTTTGTGATCATGTGATAGGTGCAATTAAGGATAGCTTTCAAGAAATGATAAAAACAAATAATCTTTGGTAGAAACAACCCTTAATGAATGACAAGCAATGTTCAAGATGAAGCTTTCTTTTGTTTGTAAATCATTGTGGCTTTCATGACTTAGATTTTTAATTCTCAACTGAGCATGATAAGCAACAAATTGGAGTAACAATCAACCACTGATGATGGGTGGGGTAAGTGGTGGTGACCAATATGATTTGAACGATTAAAAAAAGTTAGAAACGATATATAACTTTGGTAATATTATTTAAAATAAAAATAATATTATGTGAAACAAATAGTTCATAAAAATAGTTCTAAATAACAACCTCTTCAATACTAGATCGTAGAGGAAGAAACTGTGGTAATTCAATTTGCCCAACCCAACTGGTTAATATATAATAAGAAAGTCTACTCAAGAGTATGATGCCGCATGCAAATTTCTGGTCTCTTGCTTGAGTTGCCGTTGTTGTACGACTTCTAATTGCGTCGATCCCTAAAGCATTATTGTGCATAAAATAGTTTTTTAATATGAAAAATAGGACGCTGACGTGACGTTTTCTTTGAAAATGAAACATAACTCAAATAATTACAAACTATAGTCGAATAAATTTGAAAATCAATTAGATCAATAAAAAAAAATTGTATCTTGATTTTCTAGATAATAAGATAACTTAAAATATAACTCTAGTTTTTTTGATTTTTTTTTAAAATGTTGACAAATTCAATATAAGAGATCACTAATGATCAAAACTATGTTGATAAGCAGGAAGATTGTGGGGAGCTAAAACATTAATTTCTAGAGAAAAAAAATTAAAATTGTTATCTATATTAATATTAATAAATTTATTTAGTAAATGATTGCATATATGATTAGTAAATACATTATCTTTGATAATATTTAAAAATATATAAAACACATCTATATCAAATTTTATAAGTTGAAAAATATTAAAAAAAATGCAAAATTGAGCCAAAAATAAAAACTAGGCAACAATTCAAAGCTCGAGAGAGCCCATTATGTGGCAAACAATTATAGCTGATTTGTTTATTTATATGGATTCATTTGTTGCATTACAGTAGGAAAGAAGGGATATTTTTATTTTTTGAATTAAAAATATTATTTATTGACTTAAAATACTATTGGAGGATAACATCAAATAATATTTTGTATTTTTTAATTACAATTTAAAAGCTTTGGATAAAAGTTTTTTGAAAAGATCAAAGATCAAGACGATATTATGAATTAAATAGAAGATTAAAGTTCAAGAATTAAATGCACAATATATAAGAGCTAACACAATCATTGTGATAACCAAAGTCCTTATATTTAGAAAAATATTCTAAGAAACAAAAGAAAGAATTTTAATAAAATAAATTATGATATTCTAATATAATTATGTCAATATATTATCCTATTAGTTGCTCCATCTTAGTCTAAGAGGGTTTTATCTTTCTTAAAAAGATCATTAATAACTATAGTATCTCATATAAATATCATAATCATTCCCTTATTAGAAGATATGAGACAATTCATTGACGTGCCTCTCTAATTAAAAGCATACTAGGAGTTACTCAATGACTTGTGATTTCTCACTAAGGACATCACTCGATGTTAATTCCCAATCTCTTCAATTTTAGATGTTATAGGTCCACCAACTTCTATTTGATGTAGATACCATGTCAAGTAAGGTTTGATGATAACTTAACCTTATATTTTGTCAACAATCATTTGTAAAAGATGTTGAAATAATGAAAAATTAAGGATTATTGGTAGCATTACTTAATTGTATGATTAGCTTTTCAAATCTTAAAGTTAAAAGACTTTACTCTTCGTAGAGTGGCTACCAATTCAGAACTCATCTTCTATAACTTAATTAAATTGTTAAACCTTTCACGCACTACTCTGTGGTACAATAGGGGTTGGATATACCTCATCTCATGCATACTCCTAAATAATCATTCATGATTATGTGATAAAATAATGAAAAATTACTGAGTAATATTCAAATCTTAAGGCTTAATTATTTAAATCAATATTATGTTTAACCTCAAACATATGCCTTTTAAAACAAACTTGAGAAATAGATCCTTATCAAATCTATATTGTGATCATATTGAATGATATCTTTTATTGTTGAGATACAATATGCATTCTAACTATGTATCTCGTGATAGGCTTAGTTATCATTGCATGTTATATTAATATCAGTCTCATCGTATTATTATGACCTTTATTTTCACTTAAGCACACTAATTATTGGTTATTCATACATGTTAAAAATTTTTATTAATTATGTACAAAATCATGTTGCATTCCATATGTTAAAAAAATTGAAGTATCATTCAAATACAAAGAAATATGCCATATTTATACGAACTATTTTTTGCTTAAAATCATAACATTAACTCAAGATAAAAACCATATTAAAAAGGCATCGTATGAATATGATCTAGTATCATATGAATGTGATTATCATGTAGGATATAGTATAAATTATTTGATATACCTTCATATAAAAGCAATATTAATATTGTATGCATACAAAGTTACTTATAGCTCTCTAAGTAATTGCTCTAAGGGAATAATTTTATATTGATATGATCCTATCATTATACTTGTATGAAATATCTAAAAACCTGAGAGCAAAGCACTTTTTTAAAAAAAAATAATTGGACATTGTTGATCCACTTATCATATGTGTATGATTCTCAACCTATTTATATACTTTGTGAGCATTAAAGGTATGATCCTATTGATCATTTGTTACAAAATTTTGAAAACCTAAGATTTTAGGGGTGTGTAAAAAACATGCATTGTACAATACAATGACATGCATTATATTTGTATAATATACTTTAGATAACTACAATACATGAGTCATATAGATGTGTTGTTAGGTGATCTTTCTTATACACTTATCTCCTTTGTACGATCTTCTATTCATAATAATACAATCACAAATCAATACTTGTACCAATGAGCCATTAAAGTTTTTTTTATTACGTTCTTATTTAGGATGAGAATATAAATAACATATCTAACACATTATAAAATGTTAATAAACTTAATTTCAAATCTCTTAGAAGAAGAATAAGAAGCTTGACTACAACAATAATGTGCTTTCACTATTTTCAACTTGTTGTTTATGAGCCTAGTTGAATTTCATTCCATTTTATTTCATCAAAACATGTCACATTTCTTGGCGACATTACTCCATCTCATTTAGTACATATTGCTTATACAAGTGAAAGGCATAAGGATATTGAGACATTTCTTGTTATAGTTATTGTGATAACTCTTTTGAGTTTAGTTTGTAGCTCCTTTAAAAACCATATTTAATTTTCTTCTTTTACTTGATATTCCTTAGCCGACAACTGATGCAAAAGGCTCTTAAAAACTTACTATTTGTAAAAAAAATTAGGAATTATTTTCCAATCATATTGAGCTAAAGTCTTTATAGTATTTTATATTATTAAATTCAAAGTTTTAAAAGCTCATAATTCACCTTCTCTTATAAGAACCACTTGTCAATACTTGGTTTATTCTTGAATCACAACAAATTAGTAAAAATTCAATTCTGATACTAGATGTGACATCTTAGTTTAATTATATCGATGTATTATCTCCTTGAGTTAGACAATTTGTCCAAACAAGTTTTGTTATTTTCAAAAGAGCATTTGATATCTTAAAATAATGACATCTCATATAGATATTAAAATTAATTTCTCAATGATTAATGTGAGTCTATTCATCATTGTATCCCTCTATTTAAAAAAATACTAGAAAGTGTTCATTGTCTTGTGATTCTCTTAAGATATAACTTAACATTTATTCCTTATCTTATTCGATACTAGGTAAAAAATCTTAATATCACTAAAAAACAAATAGGAACCAAGTGTTATCCATTATTATATCATTCCAAACTCATCAACTATTTGGTAAATAAATGATACCTAATTAGGTAAAAAGTCATAAAATGATAATTAATGAAAATTAAATTTTTGATTGTTATAATTCTTTTCCCCTCACAAAGTTTCATTTTCAAAATTTCAATAGAGTATTTCTATTGCTAATTTCATTCCAACGATATTTAAGATTTAAATTTATATGCTTGTTGTATTAGATGATTCAAGGATCTCTTATTAGTAATATTGTAAACTCTAAATTGAATTATGTAACAGCCCTAGTTTTCTTTTATTTGTATTTTTTATATTTTTTTTATAGAAAGAGCTCTTTGAGACGAGTCCAACGATGGTAATTTTGTAATTTTTGGAATTTTGGATAATTAATTATGAATTTTTAAAGTTTTGGATATATTTGTAATTTCAGGATTTCAGATCCGGGATATATCTGCAATTTAGGATTTCCGATTTAGTTTAAAATCGGATGGCGGAAGGTAGATTTGTAATTTGGAAAAGTTCAGGGGGTGTTCTGCAAAAAAATCACGAACGTGTCGGTACAAGGCGAAATCAACACATACGTGTCCAGTCCGGGTGAATTAATCCCCTTAAATACAGAAGCAGTTTGGGAAAGTTTTAGCGATTGCGAAAAGCTGCCGGAAATTTAACGGAAGCTCGGAAGCTCGCCGGAAAAACTGCGGCAAGGTAAGATGGTTCGTTTTATTTTGCTGTATTGGGGTTCTGTTGAGTGGGGGGAGAGTAAGAGAGGCCGGCCGAATGTTTATTTTCGGCCGGAGACGTATTGGGTTGCCGAAGGAGTGGCCGGAGTTGTCGGCCGCGAGATGCGGAATATTTTTCCGGCAAATTGGTCGTCGAGGAGTGCGAAAGAAGTCGAAAGGAGCTTGGTAATTCCGGAGAGGGATTCGGGGAAAAGAGAAATTTACCGTGGAAGCGGCTAGAAGCCGCCGGACGCGAGCGGCGGCGAGGAGAGAGGGAAGCAGCGACGGGTGAGAAACAGGGATGATCCTGTTTGAACCGGTTCGGGTTAACCGAACCGGAAGGCGCCCGGTTCGGGCTGAGGCGGAGGAGAGAGAGAGAGGGAGAGAGGAGCGGTTCAGTCGGCTGAACCGCGGAGCTGAACCGCAGGCCGGTTCAGCGGAGGCGCGGTCCAGGCGCGGCGAGAAACAAGAGAAAAATTGGGATTTTTGGGGATTTCGGGAAGTGTTTGGCAGGGCTTTTAGAAAGCTTTTCTGCGTGCGCGGTCCAGCGGGCGGTTCAGTGCCGCGTAAGCCCATTTTTGGGATTATTTTGGGGTGTGTTTGGGAAAGCTTTTAGAAAGCAGTTTTGACTAATAAGCATATTTAAATTAATTATTTTTGTATTTTACGGGCTTGTAAGACATCAAGAAGAAGCAGAAGTGAGTAAGACAGTTGGTACAGCAAATTGAGGTAGATAAATTCGTAACCTGTGATATAGCACAATAGTATTTATTTATATTTCGATACATGGTTTCTTACGGGCTGTATTACAGTTTTTCTTTACATGACTTTTATCTCATGGCTTGATATATGTTTTATGGTGTTATTTTCTGATTGAACTGAAAGCATAAAAGATGACAAAAAGGAAATTGAAACAAAAAGCATAATATGAGATAAAATATAATTGGTTGGACATATTGATATGGTTTTGGCATATTTATCACATGTGTGACATGGTTGGAAAATAAAAATTGAAAATTGGATTCCTGGAGACATTATCCTCACCACTAGGCCTAGCGGATGAGATCGCAGGGTATCGATCTTCGGATCAGATATCTGCCTAGTGTGTATGTGTACCATGACCTTCGATATATTGATGACACCAGGCCTAGCGGATGTGATCGCAGGATATCAGTACTATACCTGCCTGGTGGCACTAGGCCTAGCGGATGAGATCGCAGGGTATCGGTCTTCGGATCAGATATCTGCCTAGTGTTATGACTGGATGGATGCCGGCTGAAGGTCATTTGATATGATGATTGGATCCAGAGGATAATGATTCAGAAGGGAATCGGGCCCAGTAAGTATATAACATATAAAATAATGGAAATGGAAATTTGGTATACATGTTTATCTGGTTTACTTTTGATACTGCATGACATTTGATAAGAAGGTATTCATATGGTTTATTTTTCACCGCTTATGAGATGGATTTTGTTTTATCATGTTTCACGGCTTGTCTTTTATATCTGGAGATTTATTTTACTTGGTTACATAATGGATTTATCTGCTGAGATATATATGTCTCATTAGTGCTTTATCACAGGTCATGTATCCACTACACCGAGAGCTGGGGATTATAATAGTACAGGAGAGGACTATACTCCTGACATGTGAGAGGGGATAGATTTATGGTGGGAGTGGATTTGGTTTCATTTTGGTACTTCAGTTTTGTGGTTTATTGTATATATATATACAGTTTAATATACACATGTTTTCATTTCAGCTCCATGGTATGGATATGGTTAAAATGTTTTAAAAAATATACCAGATTGGTTCGAGGGTTAGAATTGTCTCACCGTCGGGTCCCCACCTAGGCATGGTTTGTCCTCACTCGAGATTATTTCTTATGCAGCATCCTTAATTTACTGTAGTTGGTAAGGTGGGGTGCCTGACAAATTATGTAATTAATTACTAGAGTTTGTTGGCTCCTAATTCTCCTTGCTCTAATATATTGAAATCTTATTTCTTATGTTGTTAGTTTGATGATAATAAACTCATCTTATTTAAAATTTAATATGTTTCTCTTAAATATTTTTAGATCATACCCCATGTTTGTTTGATAAAATATTTAGAGATAACTGGTCTTTAACTCAATGTGTTAATTGATAATATGCTTGGAGAGATAATAACTAGCCCAGCACAAAGAATAAGCATCATTGGTAATACAATTGAGATGTTATCATGATCATCCAAGTGTATTTTAGGGAGTCATTTTTATTTGCATTGCTTGTGAACCTATGAAAATAATTATGACCCACTAAGAACCGAATGCATGAGATCATGAGTGTAAAATTCATATTAAAAATTTTTTAAAAAAATCAAGAGTTTTCTTATGTATAAAATTTATAGTTAATTTGTATTTAGCATGACAAGGCTTAACACATAATTATACATTTTCTTTGGAAATCCTTTCAATGCATTTTTCAAATTCCTTATAAATGAACTCAAAACTTGCATAACTTGCATCAGTACTTGAATGCATTCACCCTATGCCTTGCTTTCTACACAACCCCCTACTATACCTTGATATGCCCAACTGCAACTTTGCATACACTCATTTCACACTCACTATGCATACTAGACCATGTTATTGCTACCTCCTTCATACTTGCCAACCTTGCCTCTGTGCATGCCTTGCCATGTTGCCTTACCTCATACTCTCATGTCACATCGCTTTATCATGCACACAATACATGCTCAATCTTGAGAACTAGTTACAATACACTAATATTGATGTACATTATGTCTAGTACATGGAGGTTGTAAAACTAGGTCGATCAAAATTAGAAATTTAACTTATCAATATTAAAAAGTCATTACATAAATTTTATAGCCATTTGAGGTGTAAAATATCTATAAATGCACTTCCAAACATTGACAAAGCACTAATGAATAATTGGAAATTATTTGAGAGTATTTTTACTTAAAAATCATCGACTTCATTGAAACTTTTTTTTGCAAAATGTTGGGATATATTTTAGAAGTCATTCTACTCATTATATTTCTATGTTTAGCATGGTCCTTCATAAAAGCTAAGTGCATTATCCTTTCTAATTATATTCATAGTGATTTATTATGACTCATATTATTTAATTGGTCATATAAATTTATATCTTGAGCAATCTTATTTTGTTACACTTTTGGGTTAGTATAAGACCTTTTGGGTTATTGTACAAGACCTTTGAGATCATGTTGTTTATTCTTTTTGGGTAGGTTGTGTAGCATCTTTTGACATAGTGTTGTAAGTTCATTTGGGACAATAAATTATAGAGTCTTTTTGGTCCAATGATTATAGATTATTTTGGTTTAATGTAAGGGTTTAATTTACCTTCTTTTGTTAAAAGTGTTTGAGATTATAAACCTAATTTTTTGTGATCGAAGCTGCACATAGATCTAGTAGACATCTTAGAAAAGCCAAATAAATATAGAGTTAAGCTACTAAAAATCATGGTGCATTTACTTTAAAGAGCTCGTCGCACAATAACGTTCCAAAACTAAGGAAGAGATTTAAATAATGATTCAAAAGTAATTAAAATAAAACACTTTTGCATAATATACACTTTTACTCTTGGTTTGTTGATTTTGTGAAAAGTTAAAATTTATTGCCTTTGCTTGTGTGGATAACTTAACAATCTTAGTCTTACACAATAAAATTATATTTGCCAGGTACAACTAAAGACCACCACTAGTTGAGAATTAATTATCTTCCCTTATAGACATATGAGAGCAATTCCAAACAATTTGACCTTTCTTTTCATAAGCAATTCAACAAAAATTTAGATTTGCTAATCATTTTTCTCAAATGTCATTTACCACATCACCGACATTTTAGATTTTCTTCTAATCAAAAACATAAATTTCCAATTGTTGCACTTCTTTGCTACTAACTATATGAATTCGTTTTTTTCGAAACATTTTCCTTCTTGAAATTTGGAATTTCTTTTTTTTCCCTTGTTTTTCTTCATGCTTGATTCAAATCTTGAATCTATTCAACTAATGTTATTGTTTTTTCCAATTTTAAAAAATTATTATGCTAAGCGAGCCAAGCTAATCTTGAATGGATTGTCAATACTATTTCTAAATAAATAATAATCCCTCTATCAAACAATTATCATTACAAAAGCAAATCTTGCTAGTGTAGAAATTTTCATTTTATATTCTAGAATAAATAAACATTATTGAATTAAGTAGCTTAATTTGTCTTATAATTTCTCTCTTACTGATGAAGGGACTCACATTTCATAAAAGTTTCACAAAACTCCTCTTAGCTTGTTTTCATATTGAACTAATTTCCAAATTATAATTTCATCATACTAAACTATGAATGACTTGTCGCTCTATCCAAAATTAACATAGCAAATGCTACCTTCTTGTATGTATGACATTCCATCCTAATAAACATTTTAATGGCCCAAAATTTTGTTACATATAATTTTTTGTAAATGATGAGATTAAGTTAATAATATTTTAATTATATGTTTAATGTAATAAAACTATTTTTAGAGATATGATATATATTAAATAAATTATTATTAAATTAATGGAGTTTTAAAAAGTATATCACAAATTTAAATAAAATAAAAAATTTTATTTGAGAATACCATGAAAAGTACTTGTTAAGAGAAATTTCGTGACATGAAGTTTGTAAAATTTAAAGGTTTAGATAACTATTTATAAATTTTTAAAGAAAAATGACATGAAAATAATTTCTTAAACTATCAATTGGCAAAATGGTAATTTTCTAGAAGTTTTTCTACCTCAACATGGATGAGTTTAAATATAATTTTGGCTAAGTTAGGTGGGTAATTAAAAGATGAAATAAAGGAGGGAGGGAGGGAGGGAGGGAGAGAGAAAGAAATAGAGAGAGAGAGAGAGAGAGAGAGAGAGAGAGAGAGAGAGAGAGAGAGAGAGAGAGAGAGATAGAGAGAGGTTGATTGAGAAGATAAAGTGAGGAAGGAAAGAAAGAAGAAGCTCAATAAAAGAGGAATAGTAGAAAAAGGAAGGAGAATCAATGCAGAGTAGTGTAAAATTTCTTACTGTAGCTAATGGAAAGACTTTGAAATTAAGGGGAGAGTAAAATGAGTTATTGTGAGATGGTTTCAATAAGAGAAGCAAAGGAGCAACAACTAACCAAGAAAGAGGTGAGAGCTTAAGTTTGGTTTTGCTAAATTTAATTCAAATTTATGCAAAAGATGAAGAGTTCAATTGTTGTATGAAGTTAGAAAAGTAATGGGAATGGTTTGAGAAAGTTTGGTAATAGTTTTAAGTGAAATTAAGAGGATTAAAACTAAATGTATCATTATCTAGGTTGAATAATTCAAAATGATAGGTCCAATCATATTGTATAATCAATTTAAGTCAATTCAAAATTAAGGAATCAAATAACTTTGTTGAGACATTGTATAATAATTATGAACTAATCATATTGTATAATGATTCTTGACATATTGCATAAGAGGTTGTTAGTTGACAAATATGTGTGTTAAGTGAATTGGATCATACTGTATAATAAGTATGGTTAGACAATATAATAGATAGACAATTAGTTTAGGCTAAGTTTAGATAAATAGAACTATAGATCATATTGTACGATATGATTGATCATATTAATTAACTATATAGACAATATATTAGAGGTTAGATTGAACAATATAATAGGTAAATAGTGATGTTGATTGTATTATATGATGATATAAGGAATCATACAGTACAATGTATAAAGTGTGGAAGTATGAGTCGACCATCAATATGTAAACCAATAATAAAATATAGATAACTATATCTATGTGTGTGTGTGTGTGTGTTTATGTGTGTATGACACAATCAAATAAACATATGAATCATATCATCATTTGTGTTAATTATAAATACTCATTTTCACTTATCAAACATCAAACAAATGCACATAGAATTGAATGACATACTTACATGCTTACCTTTTTTGTCGATGTGGCCGTCACTCCTTAAAGGATTCCTTTTTCTCATTTTCTAATATTGTGCATATTATATCGTCAGGCTACTTTCATGAACCATAACTATTAATTATTTTTCACACCTTTTATAGTATTTTTTAAAGTCATTTGCTTTGATTAAATTGCTTTGACTCTTTAACATTTTAATTAATTTCCTTTAGTTGGTGAGTTTGTTAATTTGTTGGATTCTCCAATTCAAGTGATTAAAATCATCCAATCCTTCATCTCATCTCTTTCCAAGATTTTTTTAGATAATCTTATCTCTTTGTTAAACCATCTAATAAGTATAACATGATTATTAGACCATCCATTTGGCTAATAAAACCTTAAACTATTTCTTAAAAGTAATTAGATTATTTGATAACCATGCTAGATTTTTTTATCCTTCATCCCATTAATGTCAAACATAATAATTATCCTACAAAAACTGTCACTTTATTTCTAAATATCATAAGACCATTTAATACCCATGTAGGATTATTCGATAGAGACTTTCATTTTTCTAAAGATGAGCAAATCATTTCATTTGATCCACACATAGTACCTTTGATTTCAAAACTTAAGAGTTGTAATTCTCATCCTAATTATTTCTTTAGTATTCTTAGATTACTAATATAGGTTACATCCTTACTAAATCCTCTCAAAAGCCTAAAAAATGCTTTATAATAAAAAAATATTGAATTGAATTGTGACAAAACCATATAATTGCTTTTAAATTGAAAACCTCTCAAACTCTCGATGAAAATTCACCCTTTTCTCTCCTAATTGAGGTAAGGATCCTTATAGTTTTCCCAAGTAATAAAGTATAATGATATAAACTTTGATTTTATTCCAAAAGATTATAATCATATTTTATTTAAAATCATAGATATAATAGTTTAATCCAAGGAACTTAATTTTTTTTGTTTTTTTATAGAATGAATTAAAATAAAAATTTTATGTATTATCTCATAATTGTACTTTTTTATCAAGTATTTTAGATTTAAAAAATAAGTATACTATTAAATAAAGCTTGTCAGCATAAGCTCATTAATGCTTGTTTCATTGTAATCGGAGTTTGTTGGAATTTATTATAATTTTTAAAACAAAAGGGATTTATTAAGATTTAATTGATTAACCACCCTAATCCTTTTTTATATCCCAAGCCTTCCCAAAGCTATGTGCTATGCATGAGCTTCTTGTTCCTTGGGTCTATATGAAAAAGGTTTTTGTTAACCCTTGCTTGTAGAAAAAGGGAGAAGTTCTCATTTCTCTTTGATTTATCACTGAAAATCTTTCTAATTTTGTTAAGAGGGGGTAAATAGAAAGTGGATTTAATGAATTTCTTATGGGATTTGAAGTAGAAAAGGTGATTTTCATGGATTTGAACATTGTCATTGGAACCCCTTAAGTAAAATCTTGTTTAAGACTTTAGTAGTTTAAAAAATCTTTTAAGTTAATCTCTTAATTACTTCAAGGTGTAGTCACAAATCTATAGAGAAAAATTTAAGATTTTCATGAAATGTAGCAAGCCATGGGCAAAGTTGTCTATTTCAAGTAAAAAAGAACTTAAGGATTAAGAAATTAATATGAATTTGATAAACATTTTGTATAAAAAAAGATAGAAAATGATGGAACATGTGCACTAAGTAGAAATTCATTGACTTATTCCAATTCCAATTTAAAGAGATTGCTATTAGGGTCTCATCAAGTTTTGATATCACTTGATGGGTGATGCCATTGGAGGGGAGATGACAAAAAAGGATAAGCAAAGGATCATGGAAGGATACTAATTTTGTGGTTTTGATTTGAGTTTAAGCATATTGGACACAAAATAAGGGTCAACTAAGGAACTAAGACAGATGAATTAGAATAAAAGCTAAAAGAAAACAATATTAATGCTAAAATAAAAGTCCAAAAATTGTGAAGAATTCAAACTCATCCTAGACTAAGTTAAGGACAAATTAAAGAAATGGATAAAGGATGGTTAACAAAGTGTTAGCTTGCTAAGACTTGAAAAATCCAAGATCAGATTATAGTAATCTTAAACAAAATCCTAAAACATTCACTATATAACAAACTTCAAGAAAATTTAACTCCAATGAAAAAGGCTTAAAATGCAAAAATGATTTATGGAAAACTTTTAGAAAAATTATGAACTAGAAGATTGCAAAATTTCAAGGAGTTCTAAGCATATTAGATACATGATATGATCCAAAGAATAAAGTGATAAAATTTAGCCCAAATTTTAGTAGAATAACTAGTAATCTGCTTTTGAGTAATTGTTTTATGTATATATATATTCCTTTGTTATTAAAACAAAAAATTATAAAGATATTACAACTCATTAAACTTTCAAATTGTAGCTTTTAGCTTAAAGAAGTTTGTTTGAATGATATTTCACATGAAAATTAGAGAGATCTTAAATGTGAATTTTTTAGATTTGATTTTTTATAACACTTAACTTATCATTTATAGTCTAAACTACTCAATGTTTTGATCCATGAAAATATTATAAACTTTTAATAGTTTTAGTTTTTAAATATTTTAATAAATGTTTTCGGTCAATTTGTTAGGCAAAATCATTTATCAAGTAAAAAGTATAGAAAGAAATAAAAAAAATGTTCATAATATATTGTTATATTAAAAATAAATCTTATTTTATCCCTAAAGGTGCAACATTGATTATTTTTTCATAAATCTTTTAGCATTATGGCTTGCCCTTGAACTTTATGTGAATCACATTGAATTTTTCATCTAGTGATTTCTTTGGGCCTTGCACCTCTTGAAACATATAGCTTCAATAGAGCAAAACCAAGCTCTATTAAGTATGACAAACTTCAATAAATATTTATTAGTTTTGTCTAAATTAAATATAAACTTTATGTATAGAAAGAAAGGAATAAAAAAATATAGATGACTAACATGTACAAGAAGTCTTGAGTAGGCAAATCTATATTAATTGCCCATAGTGGTTAGCTTATGTTATACCCGGTAAAATTTTATGTATTTGATCTTTAATAAATTAATTGTGGCTTGGATGATTTCGAATCGACAGTAGGATGAGCCAGGAACTCAATTGTAGGCTATTGGAATTTCTGAAATCTTTTGGGAATTTTTCGGAGCACCGAGGAATTTTTAATTAATTTTCCCTATTTAATTGGATTTATTAGATTTTTAGAAATTCGAAAATCTAATTAAATTAAACCGGAAATCGTTTTTTTTATCGCGCGTGAACCGGACCGGAACGGTTCAGCGGAGGCGGAGGCGGTTCGCCGGGTGAGTTTGCGTGTGCGTTCTAATAAGCGGATCGGACGGTCGAGATCGGCGGGTGAGATCGAACCGGCTGATCGGGTGCTTACCGTGTCGATAGCGTGTCGACAGCGCGTATTGTGTGCTTACCGTGTGGATAGCGTGTCGACAGCGCGTATCGGGTGCTCACGTGTCGAAAACGTGTCGAACGCGTAACGGGTTCACCGTGTCGGCCCGGGGTATAAAAACCCTCGCGAAGCAGCGAATAGGGTTTTCGTTCGACGGCGATAGTGAGGAAATTCCCGGCGTACGGCGCGTGATTCCGGCGGCCTGGCAAGGGGCTTTTTGTGCCCGGAGATTCACGAGACCGAGGAGAGTCGATTGAGACCAAATTCGTTCGGCGAGGAGCTGCGGCGAGCTGCGGACGAGCTTCACCGTCGCCGGCGTCTTCGAGGTAGGAATTTCAGATATTTAAATTAGATAATTAGCAAATTGAAGCATGTATTAGTTTGCAAATCTCTATCTAAGCATGCGAATGTGATTTTTGAAGCTAATTGTACAAATTATCGAAAATTGCATGTTAGGGTTTTCGGGACGTTAATTTGTTTCGCCGAAATTGGAAAATTACCAAGCATGAGGATTTAAATATGCCACTTTATTCATGTTAATATGATTGTATAATGCTAGAACTATAATTTCGTGAATTGTCAACATGAGGATTAGACGAAACTGCTCGGCGGAAAACTTGATTTAAACCTTAGGAAATTAGCGACATTATTGGAACATTAGGATAGTACGAACATGTTCTCCTTGTTCGCAGTCGCCGGAAATCGACGGAATGATCGTATTGGTCGGCTATTGCGGCGGCTAGGGTTTCGCGGACGACGGGCGAAGGAAGGAGACGAATTAAGGATTAATTAGGGATTAGTTGAATTATTAAGAGAATAATAATAATATTAATCATTAATATTATATATAAGCGTCGGCTGAATTTCGGATTAATAACTGACCGGCGGGGTTTGGTTCAGCATGAAAGCCCGAACCGGTGGCAAGATGCGATTCAGGGGATTCGGCGCGGTATAGTGATTAGCAAAATTTTAAATTCGGGGAATTATTCAGAATTTTGGAAAAATGGATAAAATGCAAAATTTGATATTTCAAATTTAGGAAAAATTCGATAATTGAGTTTTAGGAATTATTTACATTTAGAAAATTCAAGGAAAATCAGAAAACTTGGAAATGAGAAATTTCGAAAATTCTAGAGATCAGTGGGTAAAGAACAAATTTCCTGAAGTGGGGAAAAATGTTATCACTGATGACAGTACAGCTGGAAACAGTCAGACAAAGGTATGGTACACGGATGCTACCAGAACAGTCAGTAATTGACAATTGTGTTGCTTTGATGGCAACGGCATGGATTGAGTCAGTTTATTCAGTATTGGCATATTTCATGGATTGGCATATTGGACCGGACTACTATAGACCCTATATGATGTTTTAGGGTAGTTGTGGTAGGTAACTGTGCGGTTCGGACTTAGCTTCCACAGTATACATGTAGACTGGTATACGCCTTGTTGTACCTGGACACATGTTGCCGAATCTTGGAGTTAGAGATTGGCAATGACTGTAGGGGCGTGAGCTTCTATGGAAGTTGTTGGTAGAGGACTCCTTGGGACGGTGGCTGAGTCAATCTCTCCTGGTCCATGTGTGTAGGCCTGCGCGCCTGAGGGTGGCAGGGGTGTCTCGCAGTGGCTAGCCAAGTGTGTAGGCCTGCGCGCCTTAGGGTGGCAGGGGTGTCTCACGTTGGCTAGAGATTATGTGACTGGATCTGTCTGTAGTCTCCAGGAGATTGATTGACGAGAGACACTGCGGTGTCGGGTGCTTAGGCGCCATGCGTGTTTCGAGATGGGCGTTCCCACTGGCACGTTGCCTGGTAGCCCAGAGGAGAGCTACTCTGGTGTGACTGGGGTGGCTGTGGTTGGTCGGAGTCTGGGACTGAGAGTGCCTATCCACCGTACATTGTTATGCTGTATTCCTGTATTTTTGCTATTATCCTTCTCTTGCATGTGAGTTTTACTAGCTGACTTTCCTACTGGGCGTAGCTCATTCCTGTATTATATATTTTCAGTGGCTCGGCAGACTTGACGCTACCGGATTAGGTGGGATCGTGGTCAGCAGGCTTGTGAAGGATTTCTGATTGGTGATTGTCTGAGATATTCTGGTTAGTTGATTGTTGCTGTTGGATGTTTCAGTGAGACTGTTATTCTCATATGTTACATATAATTTGAGGGTAATTCGGAATTATGTATCTGGATGAACAATATTACACTTGTGGACTTGTATCTTATTCTTGTAATGTAGTTCCATTTACTGTCTTATCTTATTGTCTTGGAGTATGGTGAGTGGAGTGCTACATTTATCTGTGGATGTTATATATCTTTCTGTTTGATGGTGAGGTCATTACATGACTATGGAACTTAACCGTGGGGGTTCAGACTTCTATTAGATCGGTTCTCCTACCGGTGTGGGTAAGGAGTATTTGGTCTAGTAGGAGTAACATTGCGCGAGTCCATCTGTTAACTCAGGAGTCATGAACCTGACTTGACGGTGTACCCGGGAGATGGGATCCACATTGTTAAGGAAAGTAGGTGTGTAATGATGTGTTATATCCTATGTTTTCGTAGGCTGCTCAGGTTGGTATGGGACGATCTGAGCTGTCTATATAAAAAAAAAAAAAAAATGTATGCCAAAAATCAGCCTAGGAAAAAATGGGGTGTAACAGCTTACCACCAATAATATTTAGTAAGTGATCATCTTATGTAAATGATGTAAACCACCCAAGGATTTTTATGTCTCTTAGGGTATTTGGCTTATCTAAATTGGTTAGCATGGCTTAGAATATCTACAACTAATACCTTTAGTTAATTATATAATGTTTTAACCTATCTAAATGCTTAAGCTAATTCTTGAAATAAAAATTAATAAGAATTTAAACATGACTTAGATCTATCTACACATTTCCTTAGAGATATTTAAACATATAACAGACATGCAACTTAAAAAATACAATAAAAATACATAAAATCATCTCAATATAGTATAATTTTAGGCATTTATCATCACATGTAAAAAGCACATTGTGTTGTATTATCAAGAGCAATAATTAAGTTGACAAGATCAAATAATATGTAGAAAGTTGTTGCCAAAGAAACTGGAAAAGATATACTGGGTCGATCATGACATTTTAATGATGAAGAACCCAAATTGGGATGAAAACGAAATGTTTAATTGATACATTGAGGGCCATGAAGAACTTGATCATATTTTAGAAGAAGACTAGTATGCTAACTAGATTGCAAATAGAGACCTCAACAATGTTGGCTAAGAGCATGTAGTTCTTCTAGTTAGTTTGATCAAATACTTGAATGATTTTTGTCTTAACAAAATTTTAATTATTTTTAATTGGTAGCAACACTTTATTGGATTGGTTAAATGAATGGGTAATAATAATAAAAATAATTATTATTTTTCAGTATAATGATAATTATAATAATGTTGGATAAAATTTAATAAGTCAAAATATTTTCGTTTGAGTTAAGTGATTTCAGAAAGTTTGCATACGCCGGCAACTTGCGAATTTTTAACGTCAAATATATTCCACGTGGATTAAAAAATTAGGAATTTTCCGAATGATTTTTGTCAGCTGGATATCTACTCACGTTCCATTATTATTTTACTACAGATTTCTGTCGTCTTTGGAATGTAGTTGAAATCGACAATTTTATAAAATATTATTGGAAATGTTATAAAGTTTTTTTTTGGATTTTAAGATAAAAATAAATTATAAAATTAATAATCCTTTTAAAAATAAAAAAAACTATAAAGTTTGGAATAACTCGACGTTAATAAATTTTTTTGATAAAAAAATAATTTATTAGAAATTTGATATTTTTATTTTGATATTATACGCCGCATAATTCGAATAAATTGGGGTTATTTTTTTTAATTATCCATTCCTGTCAGGGTTTTGAAGCCCAGTCGAGCAGTCGAAAAATTCGATGGAGATGATGGTGGGCCCATGTGTGATGGACGGCGGAGATTGGTTAAGCGGTGGCGTGGGCCAGATCCATTGCTCTTTTCTCCGGCGGCCCTCTGGCCTAACGCTTTTGTCCTTTGCCTCCGCTTTTTATCACTAGTGCTCCACGTCAGAGATGATAACCCCTATGGAGCTGTTCAAGAATCGCATTGCAACGTAAAGCTTGGGGAACGAGGGATCCGATTTAATCCTTGCGGAGGTGTGCTCGAGCAATCCTTCGGCGTGGAAGCCTCTTCGTTTGGCTAGCTTCTTCTGTTAGAACTTTTTCGGAATCGAGCTCGAAGGTGGGCGGAGATGGCATCGTCGGCGACTGTTCGGGTGGAAAAGGCCACGAGTGATCTTCTGCTGGGACCAGACTGGACGATGAACATGGAAATATGCGACTCTGTCATTCCGGACCCCGGGTGATTGTTCTTGAGCTGTTCAGAATGTTGTTTTCTTGTCGAGACATGATTGTTTCTCTTACGCGATTTTTGAATTCCTGTCATTGCTTTTATTCTATGCTTTTGCTTCCCTTGTTCGAGGAGGTACCCGTTGCTTCTATTCTTTCAAACTTAGCATGAACGTATCATTGTTATCAATGTTTCTGGTTTCAATTATGCTCACATATAGGCCAGCAACTTCGAATAAATAAATTTATAAAAGAAAAGTCAGTCTGTTTTAGTTATCTTCTTTTTTCCTTAGCTGAATGTTTTCTGATCTCTTTCTTTTATTATTTCATCAAAACCCTGTTGCTAGGGGGATTGGTCCTGTTTATGCTTTGGAAACATGGTCATTTGATCTTTGTCCCTGAATTTTCATTCCGATTTTTGTTGGACGTATGTTTATTAATCTTCAAGTTGTGGATTTTTCTCTGCAGTATTTCGTTTGTAACAATTGGTAGATATTTGATATCTGAGGTTGGCGGTTTGGTGGAGACACTGGATGATGTCGCCGCTGGGCACACCGTTACTGTTTTCGGTCTTCTATATTTTTGTTTTATATCTCTGTGTTCCCGTATTACGAGTCATGTATCCGTGTATTTTTGTTGTGTTGATGTATAGAATATTGACAAAATTTGGTTAAAGTTGATAGAAAGCACCATGGTCAACACAAGGAAAGTTAGGCCAAAATAACCTGGTTGGCAGATCATGGCCACAATTGGCTATTTTGTGGCCATTTTGGCCAATTTCATCATATCTTCCTCACCCATTCAAGATGCTCATTTTTTAACCGGAATTGTACCATACAATGTTAAGAATCTACCAAATGTCCTACATAGGCCATTCCTTAGAACCTCGCATCATTCCTTACAATCATATAGCGTTTTGCATAAACTGAATTTGCTTTTCTTCTTGCTTACTTCTCTTGGTCTAAAGCACTAGTAAACCATTGTGCATGTAAAAAAAGTTGAGGTTTTGCATTTCTTGCTGCTTGCAAATTACATTTGGTATCCTCACCAACAAAAACTTATGGAAATTATTTCGTGTTAGTTCCAAGGTGATTCAAGTTTCAATATTCTGCTTGAACGCATGGGTCTATTAGTGGATACTTTGTGTTCACACTGTTATGGTTCATTTTTGTCAATGTATCCTTGTTTCCACTCTTTCCCTTATGCTAGTGTTGTTTTTCTTTGCTGATGGCATGCACAATCCATCTACTAGTGTTTGTGCTTGCAAATTTCTTTGAAATCGTGCTGTAATCATTGTGAGCTTGTGCTTGCCGAAGATTTGTGCTCATAGGCTAGGGTGAACATTGTAGTCCTAAGGGTGCATGTACTGCTTCATATCTACAGCTTAAGCTGATATTTTACCGACCTTTAACTCATTGTTTCATATCATGTGTTTTGCTAACTCTACAACAACAATCCAATTCTCATTCGTCTCAGCTAAATCGACTGCCACAACAAGTTTAACCCATCCAAATCCATCCAAAACCCCAATTTTATAAGATTTTTGGGTTAGTTTGTGAGGCCAAATCATTTCAAGTGCCATCCACTATCACTGCCAACGACCACTTTCTTTATCAAAACAGCAAAATAAACAATTTTCATCAAATAGCCATCCCATAGATAACATTAAAGTGTTATCAGAGCTATATCTTTGTTTTGTTTCTCATCATTGCCTAAAATATGTAAACATGATATGCCCAAAATAAGCATGCTAGTATATACCAAATTGTTGAATTTGATAATTTGACTTGTTTTTAGTAGCCCATGAATGTGGCTTGCTGATTTATGTAAATGTAACTAGTCTTAAATTACCTAGCAGTCAGCAATAACGGATGTTTGATTTTTTGATACCATCGTGAACTTTTTACTTGATCTCATCTATTTGGTGTGTTTTACATGAATCCAAGCAAAGAAGGTGGTTTGATTTGTTCATGAAGGGAAGGGGTTAGAGAGGGCTGTACTGAAATTGTACTTTGTTTTAGATTCTCATTGTGTTATCTTTTGTTCTGTCCTCCTTATGTTTGGGTTGCCTCTAAAGCTGTTTATGGAAGCAGTTTTTGAATGTTGCATCATGACTAATTAGAATTTCTAGCATGTCTTTAATTTTGGAATTATTCTCAATTCTTTCTCTTTTTTACTTCTCTCAGTGGATGATTAGGTTGTTAAATGGGGCATATTCTTGGTTATAACAATTTTTTGGGGTTTATTTTACTTTAAAGACTGGCAATTCTCTTCAAAATGATGCTTTTATGTAAATCATATTTAGAAACTCGAGGCTTAGGGTTTTTTATCTCTAATTCATATTAACATATGGGTAATGTGCTGATTATTGCTTCAGACGTTTTACATTTGATTGATTAGTACATTTTGTTGGAAAGTACATGTCTCACATTTTGAGTGTCCACAACACTAGTGGGTTTTGTCACTTTTTTCTTCTATGCTTCAAAAGATGCCAACTTCCTTCCTTAGTGGCACTTACTACAACATGCCATGATTTTTGAACTCCACATCAATATTCTTCGAGGCACTTTCAAGTTTGACAACATCAAACCACCCACTTTGGGACTCTTTCATCATTGTCGGACTAACATGATAGTCCTCTCACACTCAATGAAATCCCCTCAGATGCGATTTACCCTCCCATATTCCTTTAGATAGCTTCCTTAACAATCCTTCCTACTTCATGACACCTATGTTGCATAATTGAGATAATGATGTCATGCTTCGATCCTCAAGACACCTCATACTACCCTTTTTCACGAGTGCATGAGGCTCACTGTGGATGACATGGTTTTCTTTAAGGATACTTTCATGATTCCATATATTAGCTTCAAAGATTCATGTTACAACGACACTTTGTGCTCAGCTCATTAGTCATTCTACTCTCTCGATTCAACCAACCATAAGAAAATGTGTAGCTTGCTTATCGAATATGAGGTATGGAACATTTGATTTGAACAATTGTCCTCACCTCAAAAAAAAAACGATGCCATTAGATCAGTATAATTTAATTGTTAGATTGGTGTTCTAATAAGATAAGAACAGTGTGTGTTTTTCAATTTCAAGATCCAATGACTAGAAGTTTAGACTTGGATTTGGGGCCTACTTATAAGAAATATCTCTAGAAATCTTTTTAGTTGAATTTGCATTATGAAGCATAACTTCCATGGTTTAAGCTGGGCCTTTGCCAACTTCACAAGGAGTGATCACACTTCTCAATTACTTTTCTAGCCCCTTATTTCCAAATAAAACATCACCAAGCATTGGCATAAGTATTATACATTTTTTGAATTTGCAAAGGAAAGGTAACTTAGACTCCATCAAGTCAAGCTCCATCCTCACCTTCATCGGCAGCAAGGTAAATTTCAAAAGAGAATAATCAAAATTACATCTTTGCTCAATCTAATGATTGCTCAAGTGTGCTCTACGACATCACCCTGCAACCTCAATGCCATTATCATGCCATATATACATCTTTATGAAACCTTTGTGTCTTCCATGACATTGCTCAAGTCTTACTCCATCCTTCAAAAAATCTTCCATGAGATATCGTGAACAACTTTCCTAGTTATTTATGGCATAGCTTAATTTGTTATGTGGTAGAGATCACAGTCATGGCATCACTCCTTAGCTCCCTTGACTACCATTTGGTGCATGCTTAGGGCCCTTGTATGTGCATGGACAACAAGCCTATTGTCATTCAGTACTTCTGGCCTATCACTTACCCTAAATGCTTTTTTTTATTAATTAGTATGGTGGAAGCTTCTTGACTTTCATATTCTTAGATGATGCAAGGATAATATGTTTAGTTTTCTACCTTTTGTTTAGGTTCATGAACTAGTCTATTTTGGACATGAAATCTTATGTAGTATAGATTAAGTGAAGGTGTTGAATGGTTATCAATATTGAACAAGGAAGAAGAATTGAGAGGTCCCACAAGCACTTGAGACACTTTGATGAGGTCTTAAGGAAAACATGCCAATACACCTTGAGAGGTGCAAGCCCTCAAAGAAGGTTATTGATCTACCAACTTATAACACAATAAGGTGCTGATAAGCTAGTGGATTGACCAATTTGAAACTTTCTCATTATATGGATACTTATTGAGTGGGAAGGTCTTGTTCTCCAATTTAGAACCGAAGAGTTATGCATCAGTGTGTTGGAACTCTCATTTAAGGAGAAACTCAAGTTAGAATGTCTCATGTAGCAAATTCAAGAGGATGATGCACTAAAAGTTCTTTCTGATGGGGTACATCGAGGATAGATGGCTTAAGTGGCACAATCTATTACATCATTTGGGAAAACAATGTAGAAATACACCACAAAGTATCAAGGACAAGTCGTGATACTTGAAATACCAATAGATGATATGCTTATAATGATAAAGTACAATTTGGGGATACATTACTCAATTGCAACAAAACTTGGATTGCTTTTCTTTATTCGTCTTCAATTCTCATTCTATGATGATTGAAAAAAAAAACAAAGCTTGATAGGAGAAAACCTCGACAACGAATTGTAAGAATCAGGGCAGTAATAGTAAATGGGAGAAAAATAAATTCAAAGGACAATAATAATAACAATTCTGGAAAGGACCAACCCCAAAAGCAGGCTCTAGAAATTATTATGATCATTGCTAAATGGGTATACTACAAAGAAGTGTTGGAGATGATATGTTGAGTTGCTTTTCAAGTGGAAGAAGGAAGACAAAAGCAAAAGAGTAATGATTACCATTGATTTAAGTCTAACACTCAAGAATAAGTAACTGTTGATCCTAGGCTTACTTTGATGATAAAATGTGTAGGGACCAACAACGTGATGTCTTAGTTTCACTATGTTGATGCATTATCCCATTAGATTGTTCCATCCAAACTCACACGAGTTTGTCATTCTTAAAGGACTTTTTCCTAGTCACCCATCTCAATTTTACTCTTATCATGGCATGCTTAACTATGGGGTTATTATGAGATCTAAGCAATTCTTACTCTCAAAAGGTATATCAACATCTTAAGATTATAATATATTATATATAGAATAGAATCTTATCTTCAATAACTAATATGGGATAATTCATCCTTGCATCTTTAGAAGCCATACATAGGAGTCATTTCTTGTTCAGTGATTTTTTTTCTAGACATCTGTTGGTGTTTACTCCCTCCCCACTCTCTTTGGTTATAGGCTTACTAATTTTTGCTTGGCTTGTTGTTGAATTACAGTGAACTAGTAGAGGGGCTGCTTTGATACCAATTTGTGACATCTCTATCTTATTGTGTTAAAGCGTTTACCTCTTAGGTCACATCATCTCAATTCAAGTGGGTTTTCTCTTTTTTAAAAGAAGACTTTTTTCTTTGGTCATCTATCTCAATAATACTCTCATCATAACATGGTTAATTATGGAGTTCTTATGTGATTTAAATGGGTTTTGTCCCTAAAAGACTTCTTGACATCTTAGATATATGATATCTCATATACAGATTAAGATCTTTTTCTCAATGGCTAATGTGAGACAACTCATCCTTATACCCTTAGAAGTCTTTCACATGAGAACTCCTTGTCCAGTTATTCCTTTCTCGGGACGTTATCCAGTGTTCACCCCTCGTTCTCTTGGGTGTTACAAAGAAGGCATAAGAGGAATTAAAAACTTGGGAGGAATTTTTCTCTTTGAATGTTGGTGAACGAGTTAATTGGATTGATCATTGACATTAACAGTTAGAAAATCTCATATGATTGGGCTCAAAACCACTCCTCACCCTTAACCATATTTTGTAGGATGGATTTAGAAAGATGTTGAGATAAAGATTAATAATAATGTCAAGTGAAATTTTTCATTATTGAAGATTTTATTGAAGTATGTGAAGTCATGTTAATGTTTGTTAGGTCACACTTTAGATGTTCAATTTATCTGATTGAAATACTGTATTTTATCATTGAATGCAACAACATCAAATCATGAAGGATATATAGTACTTTTCATGCCTGACGAGTGACAAACCATGTTAATGAGCGATAAGAAGGATGAACTTACACACATTAAGAGCAAAAAAATATAAAAGATAGATACGTGAGATCTAAAAAAAACAATATGCAAGAGATACTTGTTTAAGACAATTTTAGCTAAGAAGGGATCGAGAGCAACACAAAGATCGTTCCATATGCTAGGCCTACAATTTCTTTGACAGTGTAGAAATTGGATACTCATAAAGGATTAATGATACCGATTTAGATAATATAATAAATGTCATACCGATTTAAACAATCATACCAAATCATCATATAAATTCCAAAGTAATAAGGTAATTGTACGCATAAAGGAGCTCCAAAAATATTAAAGAAACTAAATTGTAAGAAAGAGAAAAAGCTACGAGGACCTGATATTCATGTACGAGAGTTATCAAGTAAGATGGTGGCAACAAAAAAATCTAAGACAAATCGTTAAAGACACTGTGAGAACGAAGAATCATTGAGTTATGCTTGTGGTGGTAGAAAATTGTTGTTTTTGAGTTGACGATAAACTAGCACGATATCTCATCACTTGAGTCTTGCAGCCCTCCTCCTAGTATCGAAGGCTTGACAAATTGGCACGTCGTAATTCCTGTTATGATCAAGCTTAAGATCTCTACAATATGCAAAGGAAAAAAGAAATGAAAATTTAATTCATACCAAAAATCTTTCATACATAAGGGTAGACCTCCCTTTTTTATAAAGAGTTTATACTCATAAGTAAAAACACATGAAATCTCAAAAAACAATTCTTAAAATGTCTCAAATTTTGTTGCCATAAGTTGGCCCAAATAGCTTTCTGAAAATTCTCTCTTTCTAAGTGGTTAGTCGACGGAGTCTTGGGACCAACCACAAATTACGGTCTACTTGTTCATGGAGGAATCTCGAATTTGCAAGTTGGGTCGGCTTCGACTCGAGTAGGTCGTGGGTAAGTTGGTTGGCATTGGTTCATGGTTGAATTGACGGGTTAGTGGTGGAAATATGTCGTAGTTCAATTTTCATGCCCTGCCACCCATAATCCCAGTATTATTGTTTGATCGACAGCAGATTAGAGTTTACGTAGCTAATTGTGAGGACATAAGTCACTGTGGATGAGGGTGACGTAATAATAATACTACAATTTCACTTTAATAATAATTCTATTGATTCATTACAACAAATAAAAGTGCATACATACATGTTTTGTTCTATAAAAATCCTCAATAACGTGTTAACAGATAAAATTGACATATATAAGAGTGTTCACACACCTCACCTGCCACTTTATACACCTCTTTGTATGAATCTGTGACATGTCTTACAATGTAAGCAGAGGTGAGTATAAAAGGCCTAATAGATGAACTGATATGAATAGCTAACAAATGTATGATAAACATAATAAAAAAAACATGATGTCACATGACATGCTATGAATGTTCAAGATATTAAAACATGAATAACAAAATGTTGTACACATTAAATATGCACAACTTTGTTCTTTTATTTCATGTTGTTTTTTTTCTTTTTCTTCTTTCATTTTTTTCTCTTAGATTTCATTTCTTTCATTTTTTTATATCTGGACCTCAGATAGTTCCCATAGAACTATACACCAATGTCCCAAACATGTGTCATCTCATCTGTGGTATCTCATCATCTCTAGGTCTCTGCCCGTAGACATAGCTGGCCAGCCATATCTATCACATCATCTTCGTCCCTCGTCCTTGCATTAAGTGCAAGCGGTATCGGATGAGGTCTTTGATGCCATCTCAACTTATCTCATTAGTCTGGTATCAAAGCAGTGCCTATGATCCCCAGTATCCTGTGTTAGTGCTCATCACATCTCAAATAATATCATTGTTCAGTATCAAACCAGTGCTTATGATGCTCAGCATCCTGTGTTGGTGCTCATCACATCTCAAAGGATCATGGGGACAAGTCCAGAGTTGAATAGCATAATATGCAGAGAATCAACCCAAGGGAAGGAAATTCAATTCACCATCTCATGGAGGAAAATACCAATAGAGAAACCAACCATGCCTTTGAGTATATCCTCTCGAGGTATTATCATGCTTAGGGAGACCAATTAAAGAAGGTTATGGCTTAACTCAATCATAAGATAATGGTCTTAAGGAGCAGAGAACATTCCTTTGAGGATATGTTCAAAAGGAACTGTTTGCTTGCAATTGCAAGAGAGGTTGGCACTTAGAGCTATTCTAATCCAAATTAGTTTATGTATGTCTAATAAAAGTTGTTATATAAAACCTATTAGAGGAAATCCAATGAGACATTAGAAGAATCATAAATTGTAATTCTCAACTAGTGTTCTAATAAATATAAAGAAACCTAGCTTTGTGTTACACCCTTGGGTTTGATGAGTCAAGAATAAATGTTTATATTTCATATGGGCTTGTTCTAAACAAAATTGTTAATATTCAATTAAGACAAGTCATAAACTTTAAATACCTAAAATAGTGGTCTTCAAGGCTCTTGGAGTCATGGCAAGCTTCAAGGAAATTGAAGGCATGTACTAAAGTTTTCATACCTGATTTTCTTTTTATTTTTCTTAAATTTGATATGTCCAAATTTTGAGATGATGTGGCACATAGTAGTATTAATATTTAAAAATGTTATAAAATTAATAATTATTGAATTTTGATTTTTGGGCCAAGCTTTATTGATAAAAAGTATAGACATTGGTATTTGCTTTTTTAAAATTATTTAGGAATTAATTTTCATGAATTTCTTTTCATAGTCATTTAGAAAACTTATAATACTATGGTAATATAAAATTATTTTGGTACACTTATATTAAATATTTTGGCACAAAAAATCCCACAAAACACCCTAAAACAACTTTACTCTCGAGAATTTTCACTGTAGCATTGGGCGGGTAAACCCGACCCGACCACTGGCCCGTCCAGGCTTTTAGTAATTTAAAAAAAAATAATAAATATAAAAAATTGGTGGGTTGACCCAGTAGGGGCGCCCATAGTACAAAGGAATTCAGGCCGCAGGCAACGCCGAACAGAGCACGGCAATTTCAGGTCGCAGGCGACGACGGAACAGTGCAAGATCAAGTCAACCCGAACCAGGTGATGAAATCCTGGTCAAGGAAGGGGGGAGCCAGCCCCAAAGAGGCTCAAAGTAACAGGAAGAGAATTAGCTTTAAAGCGCAATGGCAAAGCATTTTCCGCGATGTGGGACTAAATTCCAACCTTACTATCAAAGAAATCAGAAGAATAAGCGCGATTGGACGGCTGAGTTTATTCAGCCTAAAATGACATGCAGAAGAATCAAACCCAGGTTGCGCGGATATGCGCCAGGACGCGGAACCATTGAGGTAAACTGTTTTAATTGGAATTATGCCAGAACACATTTTACTAATACATGCAGGGTAGTATGCGCGTTGCTTAGATCAAGTCCGCCCAGATCGAACGGACGGGATTAATCTCAAACGGTAAATTCGAGATTCAATCCGTGCCGTCCGTGTTTGGGCCCGAATCGAACGGTAGCTGTTTTCCGTCCGTTACCCAAACGGCTAGTTGATTTTAAGAGCCGTTGGGAGTGATTTTAGAGCTCAAATTTAAGCTCTATAAATAGGGAAGAATGAAGAACTTCTAGAGGTTACATTTTGCTAAGATCTCAAAGCTTTCAGATCACGACTTTGAGCAAAATCAAGTGAATACGGTGCTTCCAATTTCATAAAGAGAAAGTGGCAAGAAGGATTCCA
The DNA here is from genome assembly GCA_023846275.1 of Vanilla planifolia. Lineage (NCBI taxonomy): Eukaryota > Viridiplantae > Streptophyta > Magnoliopsida > Asparagales > Orchidaceae > Vanilla > Vanilla planifolia. The sequence continues at coordinate 37,331,788 of CM043869.1, read as the reverse complement.
AAATTAGAGGTTATTGCTTCAAAAATCTCTCAATCTCTATTCCTCTATTTTTCGGTCGTGTGTGCCTCTTATTTCACTTCAAGTTATTTTAAGTTTTGCCAACTTTTGTATTCTGTTCTTTGGGATAAAGGGCATTCCGGCATTGTGCAAAAGCCCGGGGTTTGAGTTGAGCCCGAAAAACTCAAGTAGGTTGGGATTAGCCGTAGGAAAAATCCCAAGTAGATTTGAGGTGAATCGTACGAAAAACCTTGATTGTAATTTGGTATTTTTAGTGTTGTTTTTCCCAACACCGGTTGGGGGTGGATGTAGGCTCGATTTTGAGTCGAACCACCTTAAAAATCTTTTGTGTTATATTTCTTCTTATTCGCGCATAAAAGATTTAATTTTTTAATTTAAACCGAAAATCGAAAGAAAATTTTATTTACCACAATTCACCCCCCCTCTTGTGGGATTTCCTTAAGCACAAAGAACTTCACTTTGTACATCTTCTACTCTGTTCTACTTTGTTTTGTTTTTGAATTTTCTCTATCTTTGTTATGCTAGTGCTTCTTGCCATTCAACGTAAAAGATCTTGCAACAAATCCCTATTTTTGATTGAGATAACCATAATATGGGTTGTGGATGGATGAGGTGTCTTCTATATAAGGTCAACTATATGTTGTAATTTCATTGCTTGTTTTGAATTCATACTGAATTTTGTCTTTCATTACTCAACTGTTGAATCTTGAAAAGCTTCATGGGAGGAGGGAGTGCCAAAGTTCCAAGAGGTGATAAAGGCGTGCTCCTTATCATGACCTTCATCTTTGCTCTTTCTAACCACCAGAGCATCACTTTAATGTCCATCTCCCATCCTCTAAGGTTATGCAACTTCGTTCTATGACATCTTCAAACGTTTTGTGCAACATTTGATGAAATTTAAATTTTTGAAGTTAATTATGGATGGATTTTTTTATGTTATATGGTTTTGTATAATATCCAGTAATCAATAGTGTTTTTAGAGTCTTATTGATGTAGGCTGTCTTGACTCACATTCACAACATACGACTTGCATTGTTGTTTGGGCATTATGTGTTCTATCATATTTATGTGTCATGTGTTGTATATGTGTGTTTGAACTTGGTATATGTTGGCTAGCTTTAGAGCTTCGATACTACTTTAAAGCTTTTGCATTCGTATTAAATATTTTATGTTATATTAAATATCTTTCATATTTGTATTGTATCTGATATGTCATGTGATTTATCAAATTTAAAAATTTTAATATACGAATACTTGTTAATACTTTCATAATAGTTATTAGACACTACTAGACTATGCTTTCCTTTTGTATATGATATATGCTTTAGAATGACTAAAAAAGTAAATACAATCATTTATAGAGAATGAGAGAATAAGAAAGTGAGGAGCCAATTTTCTTTGACATTATGCATGAGATTCAATATCAAGGCTAAAAAGAACATCTCTTTATCATTTGGCACATTTCTTGAACAAGGGATGATTAAAAAGTTGCATCATATTTTTTGTTATAATATAATACTTTTATTAAAATAGTTATAAAAGTTTTGTAATACACAATTGTACCATAAGTTGTTGATGACGACTTAATATTATGAATTTTGATTATTTTACCCAAAATGATCATAATGTTACATATTGTGAAATTTTTTATCTTATTTAGTTGTAATATCCTAATATTTTTATATTTATTTTTTTGATGTTTGTTGTATCATCTTATCACTGTTTTATTGTATTCGCATTCTTGTATAGTACCAATGCTTTTTTGGGTGCTAATGATTGGTTGACTAGTCATGTGCATGTGATTATAAAACATATAAATATTGAGTTCACTGGTTGTTAGTCGAATTAGCCAAATTAAATTGCTAGTTGACTTTTGCAACTAGAATCAATCAACAGAAATTGATCAATTGATGGTTGAGATGAAGGAAACTTCAAATTTCAAAGGTTTATGCCACCATTGGGAGTTGCAATTGCTGAGGGGAGAGGTGCGATGTACAAGCAACTGAAAGAAATGCAGGAGAATGCTTATGAGGAATTGAAGAGAAAAACTTTTACTTTTGATGCTTTTATAGTAGAATTCCATAACTGCACACTGGGGTCTGTTCCCTTGGAGCAAAGGCAGGCAGACAATCCTTAGGAGGTAGAAGTGTTCTTTCTATTTGATGTAGTTAAAAGTACCTCACGACGGGTCCCCTTAATGTAGTTTGGGTTTGCCATGCTCTTTACTTTGTGCTCTCTTTTTGTATAAACATAAACCTCTACTTTCATGCTTTTTCATACTTGTGTATTTGAATCTTGTTCCGACTTATTGGTGTTGTGACTCATTTGCCAATGCAAATTGTTTTACAATCATTTGCTGTTACTTTTTGTTGGATTTTGTGGAACAAAACTTTGTTTAAAACTCCATTGCAGTCACCTTGATCTACTTTTATAGTGCGTTGCAAAGATTTTTTTCAATCTCAAGTGTGGAATTGCATACATAGCATTTTGAAAATTTCATTGGACTATTTGGGATTCGTTATATGACCATTGCTGCACAAAAATCCCAAGTACCTAACCTGCTCATAACCACCACAGAATGTTGCATAAAAAAATCCCTGACTTGGTTTATTGGTCAATTTAGAATCAACCGACCAGAAGGAAATCAACCCATGGAAACAGCCGCAGGATACCTGGAAGCCAGAGGATAGGCTTAGGTTTGTTCTCATTGGAGTTGAACAAAGATTTAATAGTCTAGTTCCCTCTTGGATTGACCTAAACATGCAAACAATTATACATTGGTTGGCCATCACTCTCAGCATGCATGACTGAGAATTGCGAAGTTGATGGTAAGTGAAGGCTCAAGAATCTTGTAGTGGGGTGTTTGCATAAACATTCTAAATTATCCATTTCATTCTTTGTCATTTGTAACAAAAATGTCAAATGTGATTTTATTATTGCTTTAAAGGTATTTCCCTTAACTTCTACAGAGACCACATATTTCATTAAATAAGATGTAGTTCCATAGTTGATAGATCTGATATTCTCCATGCTTAACGTCGAATTGCTGTTTACTATAACTTATAAAGCATAAGGCTTTGATATATATATATACATATGTCTATATATATATATGTGTGTGTGTGTGTGTATATATATATGTATATATATGTGTGTGTATGTGTATATGTATATATGTATATGTATGTGTAGATGTATGTGTATGTGTGTGTATATATATATATATAACACACACACACACACACACATATATATATATATACATATATATATATATATATACATATACATATATATATATATATTATTTAGTCTTTTTTCCTTTATGTTAAAATTAACTCATCTATTTGAACAGGTTGGCAAAAGATGTAGTCAAAGTTGTTAAAAAACGACTGCAACACAAAAGCCCGAGGGTGCAACTTCTTGCATTAACGGTATGATTTTTCCTTATCTTTGCTATACAAATTCACTCCATAACCTTATGAACTATGCCTCATCTGTGAGTTTTAGAAACCTTTTTCTATTTTTTTTTATTTTGTTCATATGTGAATTTTTTCAATTTGATGATTTTTGTACTTTTGCAGCTACTTGAGACAATGATAAAAAATTGTGGTGATTCTGTTCATTTCCAAGTTGTTGAGAGGGACATTTTGCAAGAGATGGTTAAAATTGTCAGGAAAAAGGTAAATTATTTTTTCTAATCGTTGTTTCCTCATGGTCCTATCATTTGTCACTCTAGCAATTACCTATAGCTCCATGTTTTGGCCTTTAGTTATCTTTCTTTGTCCAAATGGTGTAACATGTGCATACAGCATGAATTTTATTATATGCATTGGAGGAAGCGGCATGATTGAGAACAAGGATGAGTATCACATCACTGTCATGAATAACGCAAGCCTTAGCTGCTTGGGGGTTGGGGCAGGCAGAGTTGTCGCAGTTCTTCTTGATCCAACTAGGAGTTAAAGAAGATCTGAGAGACAGAGGAGGTTTAAGTTGGCCAGGAGGGCTTGGTAGCTTCCAATGGTCTAGTAGAGATCAAGGATGAAGCAATGGAACAAAAAGCATAATGGAGAACACGTAGCAAAAGGTAAGAGAAATGGCTAAGAATGAACCTTACAGTTTCTGTTGCACCAAACCTGATAGAAAGCAAAAGCAAGAAAGGCCACATGGGGGTCCTCGTAGTTGGCGACAATGTAGCGCTCCATGGAGTTAGGGTCATGTCCAGTGAGCTCACCTAAGTCCACATTGAGGCACTAATGAGTAGCAGAGAAACCATAGAGTGCTAATCTTGTGAGGTTCAGAACTTTGCCATAACAGATGTGCCAGAGGGAGGTAATGGCACGAGGCTATGCGCGGACATGCCAAGTCCAAGTTTGATGAGATTCCTGCTTGGCGAGGCAATCACAATAGAGTGCAGAATTGTTACTTTTATAATAATTTTGTTACCTTACCACAGCAGAAGATCACAAGTACCTTGAGGTTCATGGTTTATCTGAGATTTGTGTAGTGCTAGGCAGTCCTCAAAATGATTGAAGAGGCTACCGAAGAGGCTCAACGAGATATGGCACTGTCGAAGAGACTCAATGACCATCCATATACAATAGCCGTGCTCATTTGTTTCAGGAGCAAGGATGAAAGGATCTTGGGAGGGATTTGAGCCCAAAACGGACGGAATAAATATGGATTGCACCTTGCAAGCACCAATGTTGGGGCCCACATGGCCATAGTCAAAGCACAAGCGGGAAAAACCTACGTTTAAAAGGCATTGGTAAAATCTTCTATAGGGCAATTAACCCAAATACATATCGAAAGCAGCTTAAGATATCGAGCCTAATGCAAATATGGGCAAACACAATTCACTCCTCCTCAACAGTCGGAGTCAACACGCGTCAACAAGCCTAGGGTGCAGATCAACTGAATGATATTCTCCTCATCCCAAGTAATGATAGGCAAACCCAGCCCAGCAACCCTACCCACTTCGGAATAGACATCAAGCAAAAGAGCTCGGTTTCAAGTTAACTAACAAAACATCCAAACTACAGGCGTAGTTGGCAGTATACCCCCTTGCCATTTGGCATGACGACCCACCAAGTTTTTGAAAAGAGAGTCCATATTCGCAACACAAAGCCTTAATGTGGACCCACTTCCGCCTTAGCTCCTTCTCAACCTTATAACATGAGAAATGGCCATCGTAAACTCTTCCAATGAGGTTGTTGGAATGCTTGGCAATAGCATGGTCAACCGCCAAGGTTGACAGCATAACCTCACCCTTGGAAAGAAAAGAGAGGACTGCAGGCTTTTTCTTTGAGATATCGATGCCTGATCATTGCTGTACTAGCAAATGAAGAGATGCCCAAATGATTCAGACCCGCCCAAATATGCAACCCAGCACTGTTCAGAATTCCAGAATTGTGAACAACATTAGCAAAACTCAGTGGAGCATTGTAACAAATAAGAGGTGTGCACCTTTCAGAATTTGGGGATTTAATACCATCCATAGTAGTGGTGCAGGCGAATTTGCCAAACAAGCATTCCCATCAAGGCACAAAACACAACAAACGTTCCCTTTCTCTTGCAAAACAGAGGACAAAGCCGACAAGTCCAAGTCCAAATTAGTAGATAGGCCATCAATGGGGTCGGACCCACAGAAGTGCCCCCACCTCTCAGCACATGAATTGAACCTCTAGCACCTGGAGCCTTACTATTGGCATGATCATGAAAGGAACCCCCTATAAGATTTTGGATTATAAACGCACTTGTCTATGCTGCAATGCACAGCAGAACCAGACGGCCAAAACTGAAAGAGACCGTTCCCACTGCACTGGGTAGGTAGGATCCGCAAGCAAAGTGCTTCTCGGTCATGGAAGACCTTAATGTGATTGTTTCCTGGTCGTGGACCGAGTCCTTCAAATATGTGCTTTGAGTGCACAGTGACTTTGGTTGGCAGCTTTCGTTTGGTTTACCCTTTTCATGCATGTGGAAATCAGGACATGTTATCATCCACAATTGTTTGTTTTACTAATTCCTTGTGCAAAAGCATGAAGCTTGACATTCTGGTATGCATGCATGTATCATTTTCCAATCCTCTTGAATACACCTGCAGAAGCATGCATTCAGACTAACACATATAGACATCAACAAAAAAGATAAAATGCATGAATAGGTATTTTTTTGTGTAGGGGGTGGTTGATTATGCTTTTTTTCTTCTTTTCTGCAGCATTTTAATCTATCATAGTTTTTGATCATTTCTTCAATACCAAAAATTAGCTGTATCCCTCTGTGTAATACCTTCAGATTTTTCTCATCCCTTCAGGTTGATATGGAGGTGAGGGATAAAATCTTAGTATTGCTGGACTCTTGGCAAGAGGCTTTTGGGGGTCCATCTGGGAAATATCCACAATTCTTCTGGGCATATTCTGATTTAAAGGTAACATCTTTTGTTACCCTTACCATTAATATCCAATAATATATAGTTTTACTTGAGACGATTAATAAGCATTTCCATATCAGCTTTTACCAGCTTTTATGTTTATTTGGTTATTTTAATGATGTTTTGACAATGCGTGTTTCTATTCTGGTCTTTTTAACAGCAGGCAGACAATCATCATACTTGTGTGCCTAGTGCATTAGCATATTATACATGAATTGAAGCCAATTCGAGTTGTTACTTCTTATTGGTCAGTTGAATGGTATTTTGACTGTGTTTAGTATTTAATGTTTCCATACTGGGCCTTTTACAGCAGGCTTGAGGATCATAATATTCATATTAGTTTGTTATACATGATTGAAAATAATTCGAATTTTGCATTTAAATTGTGTGAATTATTTTTTTTATAAAAAAAAATTGCATCTTGTTTGGGTTAAAAAAAAGACAGTAAAAGAAATGGGTAATCACTAAATTTTTGGGGTTATAAATGTCAAATGTAATGGTCAAAGAACTGCATATAGTTTGGGCTTTCTGGACAAAAAATCGTTGATCAAGGATAAACATATTTCTTGCCACCTGTTTTACAAACCATAAAATTTTGATAAAGTTATGAAAGAAAGGAGCAGATTTGTCATGATACTTACCCGCATGCCATTTAGGTGCCCAAAATAGCTTTTGCAAAGAAAACACGATAAAGTGAGTAGTCTTAGGACAAATAAGTTTTTATGCACACCTTAGCCATCATCAAGCTTGTAAAAAATTTCCAAAATGTTGAAGATTTTACCAGAATAGTCTACTGTCAGTGTGGGATAAATTTGTTTTTCAAATTGAACCTTTTGCATGAAATTGTTCCCCACACTTTATTGAACTCAGCAAGTCTATAACAAATGTTTTGACTATATTTCCAGAAATGCCCAAGTTAAATCTTTGAATATGATAATGGGATATCAAGTAGGCTCTAAAAGTGTGGTATAAATACATCACAATGCTCAAGTATGATACTCACCCAATTTTGGATCAGAAAAGATGACTATAATGTCAAGGCTTGACAAATTGATTTATCGTCCCAATTTTGGAGTACAACAAAATCGTCATAATTTGTATTCTCGAGACTTGAATACCCTACATTTGAGTTTTTATCAAGATATTGTTATTAAGACCACAATATTAAAGTTACACTACTTCAAATATATGGAACTAGTCAACCTCTTCATTTAATTGACCTTATCTTTTCCACTTAACACTCATGACTTTAAATTTCAAACGTGTTAAGCTTAGTTTTCATATTGCATCAAGTTAACTTTGCTAATGTCTTCATCTCAAGCTTTGGACCATTTTTTATTTAAATATTAATAAATTGTATCAACGAAAGAAAATTCTATAATTAATCATTTATGAAAATACATTTTGTATTATACATCCTTATAACTTGGTGGAATTTTGTTTACTTTTATTCTCTGTGCATGCAAGTGGATAAGATGGTTCATTCTCATGGTATTACATTATTTAATTAAGATGAATGATAATGGCTACAATTTAAAATGAGGATTAACAATGTTTGAACAAACTAATTAACACACCACATAATTTTGAATCTTGTGCTAAAATCATATTTTCTTAATAAGTCAACCTCAAATAAAACTATGTAATGCTAAGACTATCATCACCAGCCTAAAGATATTCTTTCTCGGCATTTGAGTTAAGGTGTTTTGCTTATTTAAACTAGTTCTACAAAGTTGGACAAAATTGTCTCTAACAGCTATGTCAAGGTATTATGTAACCCATAATAGTGATAGAGTGGGGAGTAAGAGATGTGGACAAATGGCCTACGACAGATGCCTGCAACTGGATTGGCCGACAGTGGTGGAGACGACTTAAGGTGATTAGTTGACACTTGACTAAGTCAAGCAGCTTGGCTCGGGCTTGGCCAACTGGAAGGGGTGACAATCAATTACAGTCAGATTTTTTACTGCGCAATGGAAGTCCAACAAAGTGTTTGTGGGTGTGTGATTGAGTAGCGATTGGGAGTGATTTAGGCGAATCGGTCAAGTGAGGAGACTAGCGTGTAGTTGAACCAACTCAAGGCTTTGTCATGGTTTAAGTGGGAGAAGGGGTCGCACGATGTTATTTTGATCCAACGGTTCACGAGGTTGAGTTTGAATAGATCCACAAGGAAGATCGGGTTGATAGAGAGAATGGGTTATCTTTTAGAGCGATGAATTTGATGATCGTGGGTGGCATTAAGCATGCATGAGGTGAGACTTGGGTTTAGGAGACTATTGGCAACGGACACATGCAAAGGGAACCGATGGTGCCATCGGGCTCTATTGCACAGTGGTCAAGTCATGCGAGATCTAGTGGTAATGGGATTGGTTGTAGGAAGGCACAAGGGTAGCTGTGCAGGAGGTGGATCCAACAGAGCTTGAGCCATGGAGTTTGTTGACATCCAAAAACAATGAGGTTAGAAGAGACTGTTTGCTTCATTGAGTGTATTGTTGTTGGCAAATGGTGGTGCCAGAATCACCAGCGGTGGCCAAACCATTTTCTTAAGCATCACGTGAATGTTTATCGCTAGTTCAACTCCTTTAGGGCTCATCAAATGTAGTCTTCTTAGTGTTTGGAATAAGTCAAATCTGAACAATTCCTTTGAAATTAAGTTCGCTCTTTTGGGAGTGCAAAAGCTTTCTTGCTTGAGTGAAGTCATGGCTCTTGACAAGTAAACTTGTGCCATAATCTTGACAACAAGAAAATGCTTTTTTTTTACTTAGAATAGTTTAGAGATGATGGAATTGGGAGATTTGAACTAGTTCTTTAACTTACTACTTTACAACTAATTGAATTCTATAGTCTTTAATCAGAGACACATTTTAATTTAAGGTGATAATAAAAGATAGGTACTTGTGCTTATTGCACTTGTGGACCTAATTTATAAAATACTTATCTTAGGACAGCAATCTAAGGATTGTCCATTTAATTTGCATGTTTATTGTATCATATTCAAATGATGAATTTTGTTCTCACATGCCTAAATCGCATTCAAAAAATGCACTGGATTATGCTTTTATTTTATTTTGTATACACGAACGAAGTTTTCTACTTGCTGCAAAGAGCATCACACCAGAAATGTAAAGCATATAGTTACATAGCTTAATGTTTCAATCAAGTCAACAAAATTTGCTATTTATTTTTCTCATAATGCCCATATGTTGATAGAGGTCTGGAGTGGATTTTCCTCAACGATCTGGTGATGCTTCTCTGATTTTTACTCCACCAATGCAACACCTTCCTCCAACTAGGCGCCCTGAAGTTGGATATGGTATGCCTATGAATATGGCAGCGAGGATTGATGTAGCAACGGCATCAAAAAAAGAAAATTTGAGGTTGATGTTCCCCCTGTTTCTTCATATTGTTCTAGATTTCATTTTTTTTTATATTGCCTATTTTCAACTGAGATGTTATTTACACAAACTAAGATTAACTATAGACCCTCACATTCCTTCAAAAAAAAAAATTAACAAATGATGCATCTCTCATCTTCTATTGCCATTGTAACTAATGCTTTTTTTGTCTTTTTACAGTATGCTCAGCTTGTTGGACTTGGATAGAATCAGGAGTGTCATGGAGCTGTTAAATGACATGTTAAAAGCTTTGAATCCTCATGATCGGGAGGTATACACTTTTGTCAAACTAAATATTTTTTCACATTACATAAGCTTTTTGGTGAGCTAGCTTCTTTTGGCCCAAGAAACTTTAATACTTAAGCTTTTAAGCTTATTGTGGTCTAGTTATTCACTAAAGATTTTTATATTATTGATGGGCTCGTCATAACTTTCTTGAGTCTTTAGTTTTTTTTACAGTTGTTATAGATTTTCTTAGTGATCATATTCATATGAATTCTTATATTACATGATTTTATCAATAATAATTTATTTGTTGATTTTATTAAGTGAATATATAATTTTAAAAATAGAGACATGAATAATTACCTTAGAGGTTTAGAGATTTATTTAATTAATTTAAAATTAAATATTTGGAATATAAGTTTAATTATAAGATTATATATAACATAGAGATAATAATTGATTATTGATCGTAAAGTATAATAATTAATTATTGATCATAAAGTTTAAAATATTAAGAGCTTTCGTTAACTTGAGTTTGTATTCTAAAATGATGGGAATTATGTATGCAAATTTAGCTAGTTGCTAAGCAAGTTATATAAAATGGATGGATGCTTCACTCGAGCTTAAGATAAGTTTCATAACACAGTAAGTAGACTAATATCATATGACACTACATGTTGACTTTGATATATACATGTTAGTATAGGTGATATTGAGATGAGCAAGTAATTATGTTCAAAATTATATGAGCATAAACAATGACATATGAGTGAAGGACATTGTAGCATCAGTTGAATAAATTCGTAGGGATGGTCGATATGCATAATTTGGGCATGCTAAATTCGAACTACTTAAGCTAAAAGAAGATGAGTTATTAAAAAATTTTTTCTAATAAATAAGGGAAGAGAAAGACTACAACTATTCATATACTTCGATCTTAATGAAATGTATTTGTGCTAGAGATTTCATACGGCCAATGTAATAGATTTATGACTCGTTATTTTGCAGTATGCATATGTTAGCCAAGTACTTGTTCTCCAAATTCAACAATTGTTATATTTTTCCTTTGTAGGCCGTGAAGGATGAACTCATCATTGATCTTGTTGACCAGTGTCGATTCAACCTTAAGAAGATATTGCACTTGATTGATTCAACCGGGTATGCTTGCATTGTTGATGTTTTTTGTGTGATTTTGATGGCGAAGGATTCAATGATGCATTTGCTTCACTTTTATGTTTTGGTTATGTAGTGTTATTCAACCGTCCAATTATTCTATTTAACTTCAGACCCATCAAATTTCAGTTTTTATTTAATGCGTTAGCTAACCTAATTAACTCGCTTTTCTGCACCAGTAATTCACAAAGCGCATTGTGTGACAACTCCAATACTGTAGGTTCCGTAAATTTTTGCAGCGTTAAAATATCTAATTGATTATAGAAAACTCTTTCTGATCTTAGAAGCTTTTAATGTTGGAGAAGTATCTTACCTTGAATTATGTTACATAGGGATGAAAAGCTTCTAGAACAAGGGCTCGCATTAAATGATAATCTGCAAAGCGTGCTTGCAAAACACGATGCAATTGCTGCTGGGAATCCTCTTACAGCTGAAGGTTCTGAACCTTTCCAGAGGCCAAATGCTTCGACCACAGTAGTTGCTGCTGATTTTGTTGATGAAGAGGAAGAAGAGGACGATGAATTTGCTCAGTTAGCTCGCAGGTGTAAAACCACACCTCATTCACTTATACCTTCATGCATATAACTAAAGCATTTTTCATCTGAACAGGAACTTAAAACGTAAACCAACTGATCAAAGCACATCAGTTGAATCCTATGATCAAACCAAGCCCTTGGCTACTGGTAACGTGAGGACTGCATTTATGGATGGCAATGCGTCGTCTCTGCCTGATGCTCCTTGTCCTGTTCGGACCTCATCAAAAGAACAAAACATCATCGATCTCTTGGGCATCACATCATCTTCAAATGCATCACCTCATACTCCCATCTCCCCATCTGCTGCTTTTCATCAAAATAGTCCTTCACAACCTGTTACTACAAATAGTCAGATTCATCCTCACAACACCCAAATTTACTCTCCAAACCAAGAATACATTCCTTACAGCAGCTATGTTACTCCCTGGGCACAAACACTACCACCATCTTCAACTCATTCTCAGCAGCATCCTCAAGACCTACCTTATGAACTGCCTCATGAAGCACAGCATGCTACTTATCCACCACCTCCATGGGAGGATTCGAACAACCTTAACCCCTTCACGCAAGCCAGTTACCTTCCTGCTCATTCCTCAACGTGGGAATCGCATTCAAGTGCAAACTTTGCCCCAACGGGGCCTGTGGTCTCTTCCAAGGCCTTTGTTCCTTCCTACAAACTATTGGAGGATCTAATTGACTTGAGGAGTCCCAACGGAGTTGGCCAAGGTATGGTCCATGATGGGAAATAGAGGCTATGCTTTGTTACTTACTTTCAGACAATTCTATATATTTTTTTTTTTCTATTCAGTATTATTTGTAGTTCTGATGCTATATATTTCTGACTTCAAATATATGTACATAAACACTTGTATGCATGCTTGCGATTCATGTAGAAAACAAAAAAAAAAAAAAAAAAAAAAAAAAGTGGATATTATATTTGATGCTTATATTCATCAGCTATTCATTTCATTTTTTTTTTAATATAATTTTTTGAAGTCATTCATGCATCCGAGTTTTGCTTCAGGCCTTGTTTTATATATACCACTAGTGTTTGGGGCAAAAGTGCGGTGTGAGAAGCTGTTCTGTGGTACGAACGGCGGACATGTGAGTAAAATGTGTGATATGGGAATGGTTTTTGTTGCACATAAAGCCAAGGGGTTTCACCTCTCGTTCCCCCACTTTATTCTTTCATTAGCTTTTGTTTCTATTTGTCATGCTTACACGTGAATGTACTTTGCAAAGAGATCCAACTCACGTGAGCTTTGGCAGCTCATGCAGGCTCTTAGATAGACTCATGTCCACACGACAACAAAAAAACTCTAATTTACTTGACATATATTCAATTTTATATGAGAGTCCAATTGTCGACACCATCTTTGTGTTCATGCATGACTTGATGCAATTGGTGAGTAGTTGGAATGTGTGAGATGATCTTAGTGGGGGTTATTGTCAAAATTTAAGCTAATATTTTTAATTGCTCATAAAACATATTCATAATTCAATGATATTTTATTTATTCTCAACATATCTTCAAAAAGTTTTAAATTCAATACTTTTTAATCCAACATTGTTTCATCTATTAAAAATTTACTATGCAATTAAGTAATTCAAGGATTTGCTTGTGTTTGAATAAGCTAATCTTTTACTTTACTAGACTTTTGTGAACTAAACCTTTAAGCATGTCATTTTTTGATAGGTTTCATTGCTTTATTTATTCAATTGTAATTTTTCTTTGTATTATCTTTCAATTTCTAGCATTTCTTTCTTTTCCTAAACTTAGAAAAATCCAAAAACTTGGTCTTGTGTTGCCCTCTTCTCTATTGTCATAGTTTCAAAATGCTTACATCATGAATCATAGCACATGGCATCCAAGTGCAATGCAATCAGTTGCTATTGCATCATCTATGTTAATCCCAAAATTAACGTGTTTACATCATTCACATGGATATTGTTCGATATAAGTAATATATAATTTATTTTAATATAAAGAAGTTTAAAGTATTTTTTAAAATTGTTGATATATCATAACATGTTGGTTAATAAGAGATAAGAGTAATTATTTTATTATATATTGATTGACGATAAGACCTAAAAATTACAAGATTAATTGAGCAATCAAATTTGCTTGGTTATGATTATAATAAATTAAAGGGAATATAATCTAGCTCTTTTAGTACACACTTATTCTTTTCTTAGGATTTTTTTCTTCTTCCTCTACTTAATTTTCTCATTTTGTCTTCTATATTATGTATTACATCTTTTTCTTCCTCATGAATTATAAGTAGGGAACTATATTGATTGTTTATTTCATTCATAGTATATTTTATTGTAGAAATCAACTTCATGGTTTTCTCCTATATTTGAGTTTTCTATGTAAGTCATTACATTCCTCTCTTTTATGTTTTCTTTCCATTTCATTTCCAATTGCTTTAGTTCTCATATTAATCTCTAATTAAATCATCTTTTTTGTATTATCATTAACAAATGTGTAAGTTTTTTTATAACATGAGCTAATATGGGTTTAAATTTCAACCATTAAAAACTTCTTATACAAGGAGTTGTTCTTTTATGTAGATGTTGATAGAATTAATTTGATTTCCATTTTAGTGGTTCTTAGGGACCGCATGATTTTTAACATTTTTAAAGTTGATAATAATTTTTTTGATGTCTATCATGATAGGATAATGTGGAGAGAAATCACAACATTAGACTACTTACCCATACAAAATTAACATATAACTGTTACCAAAATTATAATATATATAATGTTATCTAAAAACACTATCAAATAAAAAAAAAATCTTTCTATAAGACTATACAATAATCAACATAATATCAAATAAAATAAACTTTTATTAGGTAGAAGGACCGTCTCCTTCCAAATTGCTTTTCTTAACTTTGAGAAAGCTTAGAAGAAACTTTAGCTTCCAAATTAGAAGCATCCTTTTTTCTGTCATTTACATAAAAAAAATCAAGTGTTTAGAATTCATTTAATTTAAAACAAGTAGTGATTATCTTGATCAAACAAAAATAAAAAATAGAAAAAACTTAAGAGAAAATTAATGAATTAGGAAAGCAAACTTTGAAAATTGCAATCAAACATACATCAATAACTTGAATGTTGTCCAATCCAATGTGATGAATCCAAAAATATATTATTTCTTATGATCTCTTTGGATCCACTAGTTTTTCCCCGCGTGATGTTTGTTTGGCCCACATATCTCTTGTTAGGGTAAATCTCCAATTTCATATATACCTTAAAGAAAAGCGTCGTTTCAACAACTTTACTAAGAAATCATTCTTCTTCTTGGTTGGAAGTTATCTTTGATTTGTCCCAAATTGCATGTAAAGTATTTGGATATGAGTTGGGTTTTGAACTTATTAAAAAAGATGTTGTTGTCATTGGAGATGTAGCCAACCCAAAGGGACCCCATTCTCCATTGCAAGCTGTCAATGATCTCTACTCCAAAGGCCAAAATACCCAAGAGATTTTAGATGCATTCCTTTCCTTCTAAAATATAGTCTAAGGTATTAGGTTGCATGCATTTATTACATGAGAACAAGAGTACGAAGAGACACAACTTCTTGACAACTAAAAATATGTTGGGCCAAGAGAAAATTATGGATGGCTAAGTCAAGATAATGTTATGGTGTATTTGAAAAGCTTTGAGATATAATGACTTCTAAATGACTACAATTATGGCCATGTGGGGAAGATGTAAATGATGTAAATCATCAATGCACGAGTAGATAGAAGATATGAAAATTATGGAAGTTGTGTGCAAGTGGATGCCTTTGTATATTTCTTCAAGATGTAAGATTGATGCCCATTTGTGTATTAGACTTAAGTATTGTTATCCTAAACAAGTTTGTATTCTCATGGGTTCCATCATTCTTATCATGATTGAATAAATTAATATAATATAACTTCTGGTAATCTTACATATATGGTTGAGGATAGTTCTTCAGCATGTGCTTCGTATTGTAAAATGAATTCCAATTAGAAGTGTCGTAATGTCATTAAATGTAGAGTGGAACTCTTAATTGAAGAAAAAATTATCGAGTTCACAAATTGATATTATTGAAGCAAAAAATAAATGATGAAGTCTTTCTTTTCATAATTCTCTTGAGAACTTATCCATTGTTGTCATTAATATAAGAAATAATTTATTTGAGAACCTTTGTTACATATATTATTTTTATTATTCATATTATTCATAATGTTATTGTTTATTGGGTTAGTTTTATTTCATTATTATACTTTGTTGTTTTTTATATTATAAAAATATATATAAATTATACTTTTTTCTTAGTTATATAAGTATAATAATTTTAGATTATTTATTCTTATACATTTATAATATGTTTATTATATATTAAAAATTATATTATGCATGTATGCATAATATATACTTTATAATACATTACATACAATTTTTATATATCTTTATGATTGTATTTTTAATATAGTTTTTTATAGTTGAAATATTTCATAGACATACACATAGTGTATTTTTTGTATAGTTTATGCACAATATGAAAGTATATTTTATTATTATTTTATTTGAGTTTGTTTAAAATATTTTTTAATGTATATTAGAATATAAAATTAATTTGAACTTTTGTATTTCTAAAATATACTTATTCTTTCATAGATGCTTTAATATTTAACATTTGGTGTACATTTTAATTTAATAAAATTTTACATACATTAAATAAACTTCGATACATTGTTGTCTAGATTGTAATGATTATTATTTTTGACAAATGACATCATTAATACCACCTCAAACATGCATTTGGCCTTATCAAAGAAGTTTGTGCACCATTGTAATAGTACACTAAAGCACACCCAATAATACCAAACCTTTATAGTACCAAAGTAGATGCAATTGAATGTAGATCAATGTTGATACTTAGTCATTTTACTTATGATTGAATACCTTTCTTTGTCAAACTTCTTTACATCCACTAAGATAAGGATTCCTATCAAGTTTGTCCCCATTTATCCCCATGCCAAGTAGCCAAGAAGATAAAAGGTTTGTTCTTTATTCCAATATTTATCTTACATGCTCCTCCCCTCAACTTGCCTATTAAAAAGGCATACATATATGCAAGGAAGTGAAAGCAGGAGGCGCACGCAGTTATCGTTTCTTATCCGTTTCAGAGCGCGCATGCCTTCTGCTGGCAAACCTTAACAGCTGCTTGAGAGATCAAACCTAACCCTAATGGATGACCGAAGCCGAAGAAAGGAAGGAGGAATATATGCCAGCGCACGAGGACAGTTCAAAGAACTGAAGGGAGAGAAGGAGATAGAAAGAGAAAGAGAGAGAGAGAGAGAGAGAGATTCACACATGTGAAGGGTTCCGTACGTGTGGGGTTTGTCGGAAAGGCATGCGGACAAGCCAGCCAGGAAGAGAGCGAGTGGAATATTATATTGCATGCCACATACAGGTCACGAGTTGCATGCCCCTCTCTCTCTCTCTCTCTCTCTCTCTCTCTCTCTCTCTCTCTCTCTCTCTCTCTCTCTCTCTCTCTCTTTCTCTCTCTAGCTCTTTCTCTCTCATGTGTAGTATGTCACTTCCCGTTTGCAATCTAAGGTGAAATCTCTTAGTTGGAGATAGACATGCTCAGTATGTAAAGAGAGAACTCATCAATGTCTTCTTTAAAACGTTTAAGCAAGGAAGCTTTATTTTTAATATAAAACAAGAGGAAGGAAGAAAATATCTTTTTATTTAATTAAAAAAATAGTTTATGATTTTAAAGACATTATTATTAAGTGTAATTCATTGAAAATTTTTATGTTTCATAATCCTTTTGTTGAGGAACACTTTTTTTTTTTTTTTGAAAAATTTACTAACCTATATTTGATACCTAAAAAATAAATTGTTAATAAAACTATAACTTTAGTAAATAAATAAATAAATAAATAATATTTATTAAATAGAAAACGTCCTTTATTTTCAAAAAACCGAGATGAATGGGTTAAAAAACTTCTTAGCCTTTACAAATTGATTTAAACAGCTATTGTTGAAGAGTAAACAATTAATAAAAAAAATAATGATAAATACTATTATTAAATGTAAAATACCTAATTTGAAAGCTTTACTAAACTACATTTCCACTTTGTAGTTAAAAAATAAATAACAAAATAAAAAATTCAAATTATTAAAACTATTTATTTTAAAAATTATCAAAATATATTAAATAAAAAAAAAACCTTGTAAATTTTAAAGCCAACTCGGGTGCTTACGGGCGGACCCGTTTAACCTGAATTAGTTCCTGTAGAGTGGCAACTACCGAACTACGTGCCCGCACGGTAACCCGGACGTGGACAAAACGCTGACGGCTATATTTCCCCGTGAGCGCGCGTTGGCCTCATTCCGGCGCTCATTTAATACCTCCACATATGCGACGCAAAGAAGAAGGAAAAAAAACAACTCACGAGCAGATTCCTCCTCCTCTTTTCTCTCTGTTACACATCACCTTTGAGGGCTTTTTAAGTGATAAACAAAGCCACAATTATTGCTCATGCTGTCATTAAGCAGGGGAATGTTGAAGCAGGTTAGAATAATGGTTGCCTTTTGGCTCAATCTCCTTGGAAGCTTACGTCTCATGCAGCATGTGGAACCCAGCATGAATAAATGCAGTTCAATTAATTTATGATGGTTAACGTTAATCAATGCTGTTAAAAAGGTCGTATGCTCCTCTCTCCTCCTTTAAAGCAGAGGGCAGAGCGAGGGAGGCCAGAGAGGAAGATGGTCTCGAGGGAGCAGCAGCAAAGCAGGGCGTCTCTGCATGAGAAGCTTCAGCTTCTTCGCTCGGTTACCAATTCTCATGCAGTTACCAGTCTTCTTCTTCTTCTTCTTCTTTGGTGTTTGATGATGTTCAAAAACTGATGGATTGGTTTCTGTGTTATAGCAGCAAAACAAGAAATCTATAATAGCAGAGGCCTCCAAGTACATACAAGGCTTGAAGCAGAAGGTTGAGTTGTTGAATAGGGAAATTTCCTATGCACGAAGTCTCACTAGAGGAAACCAAACGGCACCTGTGGTGAGCTCTCTGCCCTTAACAAAAGGCATATGTGTTAATTATGTTAATGTTACCTTTTCATTGTTTATTTTTTAATTCCCTCTCTCTCTCTCTCTCTCTCTCTCTCTTTCTATATATCTTTAAATATAATGTATGCACATATATGAATGTAGGTAAGTGTGGAGAACCTTGGAAAGGGATTTTTAATCGAAGTGTATTCGCCGAAGAGCTCACAAGGTTTGTTGGTATCGGTTCTTGAGGTGTTTGAGGACTTGGGGTTGAATGTGCTTCAAGCCAGTGTTTCCTGCGTCGATGCCTTTCGTTTGGAAGCTTTTGGGACTGAGGTAAACAAACGCTTATATTGTTTCTTTGTCGAAGAAGAAGGAAATATGAGTACATTAATGGTGCATTATACTTGAGCTTTGAAGAAGGGAATGAGATTTAGGAGGTTATATGCATCTTTCTTTATTGAGTTTCCTATTACTTGCTAAGACTTAAAAGTACAATAAATGTAGAACAAGGCCAATGAAAAAGCATTAACTGATAGGGATGTAACAAAAATGTGAGCAAATGATAAAGCATGAAGGTGTTGAAAAAATGAGAATTCAGCAAAAAGTATAGTTCATTTGAAGGAGGAGAATGGATAATAGTTGAACAAAGCAATGAAGCATGATGGTTTGAGTCAAAGCAATACAACATTGAGTAGAGCGAGCTTGGTTTTGAATTAGAAGTTGTCTCTTGTTTACTACTTCCATAAATCATTCTAAAGAAAAGACCCTTGTTAATAATATGTCCATATTTATTGGATGATATTGAGATATATTGATTATTTTTAAGATATAGTGATGACATGAAAATATTATTCTAGATAACAAAATTAATAATATTATTTTTTTTCTAAATAACATGTTTGAAAGATAAAAATTTTAAAACTATGGTCTTACATGCCATCAATTGGACAAATCTAGGCATACAAAACACTTGATGAATCATCACATACAAACTTGAATAAGAAAAAGCTACCATATGATAAGAATATCTTGAAGCTACTAGATAAATACCATATCTTCCTTTTATTGTTTTATATTAGATGTGTAAAAAGGGGTCTCCTATTTATATAGATTCTAGTATTCAATACCACTATCAATATCATGGGACGAAAAAAGAGCGGAGATGTATTTAGAATAAATTGTTGCCAATAACCAGAGTTTTCATAACTAACAAAGCAAAGTTTATAGTCTTTATGCTTAGAGGGCAATTGCACAAATGGAACAAGTATAGCAGTTCAATTCGAGTTGAGTGGTAAAAAGTTATTTTTGGGTTGGATTAGGCAAACTTAACACTAGAAAATAAAATAATATTTGTATACTTAATAAAGCTAAAAGCATTGAAAATTTTTGTTACAAATAAGATGAATTTAGAGGGCGTTAAAGCTATTACTCATCTTAAGATAACTTAGAATTTTTGAGTAAAAAGTTTTAGAGCTAGATTCAAGAACTCATAAGATCAAGATTTGATCTTCAAATCAGAGGATGCAAAATCTTTTATTTAAACCTGTTTTGGTTATTTCATTTGCCCATTAGATCTAAAAAAAAGTGGTGATGCCACCTAAAAGGCCATAGATATATCTAATATCACATAAAAATATATAGTATTGAATAGCATGTGAGCAACCCAATTCATGTTGGAGGACAGTCATAAATAAAATAACAAAAAACACACACTTCTTGTTCCCTACCATTGATGCAAATGGTGGTACAAAAAGAGAAGAAATAAGAACACACTAATAAAGAAATAACACCTTATTGTCTAGTTCCATGGGAACAAGATAGCCTACTTATGAGGGTTTAGAGACTTGAACTAGGCTTCTCAAAGTTTACTATTGTTCTTCTAAATAAGTAGAGTGAGAAGGTGAGATTATTCTTTGGTCGACATATTTTATTTTGGTGTAATATGAAACATTGAACAATCACTTAACTCCTTTTGAGTTCCCTTTATAAGATTTTTTAGCTGAGTCATTTTTTTTATTACAATCAAGATAGCAAATTGTACTTATCCAGCCAAGTATTGTATCATCAATTGTGAGAATGCTCTTAAGAAGCTATTTTGTTCGTAACATTGAGATCTTTATGCTGAAATTCTAATTTACTATTAAGATTTTGACCTCATACAAATTGTTTGGTTTAGTGTTAGATAATATTATTTTGTAGAAAATTTAATTTACTCCAACAAAATGGGATGCAATATTCATTTAAAATTAGTTAAAAAACATCAAGAATTAGAGGAACTGAGAAAGCTTGTTTGTTTTCAGGAAATCATGGAGACACTCGATGCAGAAGTCGTGAAGCAAGCAGTAAAAGAGGCCATCGAGACTTGCACAGAAAGCAGCGAACAAGACGAAGCATAGCACACCCACGCTTGTAACCCAACTCAGCTCAACCAATTCAAGCAGCACGGCTTTCGTAATTCTGTTCGTGAGCAAAGAGGAGGGGTGAATTACATGCAAAATGTAGCAAGTTTATGTTTTTGTTACTCAATTAATGAGCCGTACTTATCAAATGATCAATTATTTAACGAAAAATAAAGTTCTGTTCGAATTAAAGTCTTTTTCTCTAGCATATTAACATATTTTTTAATTACTATTTATCAATAATATTATTTAAATTAAATACCAAAAATGGTTGAAGTAAATTTTGCTCAAAGCAATACTTAACATGGCCTAAATTGTTACCACTCATGACTTGATCGCATTGAATTCATTCCTGCTTTCTTCTTTGCTTTTAAATATTCCTCTTCGTTCCATGCTTTCCAGGCCTTCCTGACTCCATCCAACTCCTCGCCTGAGATAGCTACACCATTCTCCAAATTTTGCAACCACTCGGTCCACGGCAGCTTTGATGGGTTCAGGAATTTGGAAACTTGAGGTAATAATACAGAATGAAAGAATTCATCAACTTGCTTCAATATTTCTTCAGATTCTACCATCTTCGACGTTTCCGAGCGACTTGTATCTCCAGGCTGTTTCCTGAAAGAGAAGCTGATGTCTCTAAGGATCAGGACCTCAGATGGGGCAAGGGGTAGAATAATGCGAGAATACTTTGCTAGGGACAATGGTATGATGTCACGAGGAAGCAAATTTCTCTTTACTGCAATAGCAGTTCCCACCATTTTTCGAATCTGCCATTAATCAAACAGTAGTAACTATATAAGAAGCTAAACATTGAAGTTGAAGTAGCATTTTCTTAAAAGAAGTATCTTAAAAATAAAGAACATGAAATAAGTGTTGAAGGCACAAAATTGTCAAGTATACATATGTTGTAAGCTCTTAGATTGTTAGTGTGTCGGTTGAAGAGATCGATTTATAAGCAACGATGCAATGGTCATCTTAATCTCTGTCATTGTGCATGGCTAACGAGTCATGCATTGTTTGGCTAATTTGGGTGACAAGCATCTCCTTGTGGGTGAAAGATTAGAGGCATTTAATGCAGAATCTTAAAAATCTGGGGATAACGTCTACAACTTAGATGGCATTATTGAATCTCACTCTAATTGCTTAGACTTTGAATTTGTATTGTATGATCAAAACCATGAACCTTGTTCACCCTACTCATGGGTCAATTGACAATCTTCTACTTGGTCTAACATAAGGCAAGACTTTGGCGACCCCATTAAAAGAGAAACTTGATCATCTCGATGAGGGACTTGTAACTAGAGACATGAGTCACATTGACAGACCAAGGCCAAAGGCTAGGCGGCAGACGAATCTGATCGGGCTTATATGGTATTGAGACGAACCGTATACTTAGTCAATGAATGGACCAAGCCATCCCAATGGTGTGAAGAGTTATAGGGAGTAATATTGGTTTCTTGAATGGCAAGGAGATCTGGTCAATGAAACAAGGTCCAAAAACTACAGTTGGGTGATTGGGCGACAAAGAAACCTGGTTAGTTTGATATGGTCCAATGACCAACG
This sequence comes from Vanilla planifolia, assembly GCA_023846275.1. Taxonomy (NCBI): domain Eukaryota; kingdom Viridiplantae; phylum Streptophyta; class Magnoliopsida; order Asparagales; family Orchidaceae; genus Vanilla; species Vanilla planifolia. Next base: position 37,309,006 of record CM043869.1, on the reverse strand, counting down.
ATTGAACATTTAAACAAGGCTCACTAACTAAACAATTGTTGAAGGAAACTTGCTAGGCAAGGCCTGCTCTGTGTTCTAAGAAAGATAAGAGAACTTATATTTAAATCAATGAAACATTTAGATAAATTTTGTTTTCTTGGAATGTTTTTGTAACTAACTAAATGAGCTATTGTCAATTATGATATATCCTATTTTATCAATTGACTTACTAAAGATTAGAGAGCTCAAATAGTAGCCTAGAAATGCATGTCATTATTTATTTTTTTAATAAGAGACGTCAAATGAAAAGTTCAACATGGCATCCCTCCATTTCTGGAGTATTGTGTTACAAACAAGCTCAAAACTAATAAGGTAATATAGAGGTGATCACTCTTCGTAGCTACAAAACTTGTATAAAAATGTTTTACTTACTAAAATAAAAATTACAATCTCTTTAGACAAGATTATCAATTTAAGATGATCTTTACAAAAGAAACATAAAAAACAAATACAAAAATTAAAACTAAAATCTACATGACTGTAAAAATTAAATAAAAATCAAGTGGATACAAATTTAGATAAATCTAAATTACTTTATTCACGGAACTTAATTTGTATTGACAAATTAATGTCCTTCATCAATTAGCAAAGCAATTAGTACAAAGATTTAGTGCAAGCAAATATATTTCAGCTTTATCTAAGAACTGCTATGTCAATAACACAAAATCATAAATTTGTGATAATAGATGGAGGCAAATTTATTTAATTTTTAATTATTTAATTTTTAATTATTTTTTTTTAAAATATAGCATGAAGAAGACAAACTGCTCATTCAATTGAAAGTAACAATTCCAGATGAAAAAAAAAATACTAGCTTATCTTTTTATAGCCCAAAAGGTGTGATAAATTCAGTTCCATGACCTTACTTGATGTAGCATGAAGGATTCTCCATGAATTGACAGTTCTACATAATCAAGTGCAGAAAATGTATCCACATTTTCACATGAGCACCTAAAAATTTTTCTGAAGTGAGAAGAACTCAACCTATCCATCTCATCTGGTTCATAAAGCCATCTTGCTCGGTTAACCAAATAAGCAGTTGGACTGACTACTTCATAATTTCTATCTCCAACGTTTTGGCAGATATGCACATCAGATTCTAAAATTTCTTGTTCCGTGGAGTCAATATCAGTTTTCTGGATACTTGCAGCGCTTTTAATATCAGAAATCCTTGTTTTACTTATTTTATGCTTCTTTCCATGCGACAGTTTACGATATTTGGACCGAGCGGTAAAATTATGAAAAGGATGCTCCCCCTGCAAATGAGAAATCAATTACGCAAAAGAGGAAGTTCCCACTGAAATATGAAGAAAGAACTTGACTAACTTTTTTTTATTCCAACCAAACTAAGGGATAAATTCAGCATGTTAATTAACATAACTTAAGAAAAAAATACATCTAATTCCCTTGTTTGTTGTCATTACTCTCATTACAGTAGGTAATTGTGGATGAACAGGAAAGGATGTTTACAAACAAGCTAGTCAAGCAACTCCAGCTAAAACCCAAACAAGGAGATGATGAAAGAGGGGTGTTAAATGTTTCAGTTATGATCATTCCTAGTTTATACATGGGGCAAAGTAAACATTCTCTATTCCAGAAAGTCTTCTCAGTAGGAATATCATAATTGTATAATAAGACTCCCTATGCTATGTCAAAAAATTCAAAGAAATAATTAATTCTACTCCTACTCAAACTCAACAATCTCTGTTTTAAGTTCCATTCACACAGGCTATCACATCACCTTTAAAATTTTCTAAGTAATCAAATTAAGTGTCATACTATACATCAAGTATGTCAAAAAGTTTGCTACACTAAAGATTACACTACAAATTTCAAATGAAAGCACTCTAATTGTTTCAACGTGGATTGCCAACACAAGGATGCCATGCACTTGTAACTCAAACTAAAACTATAGGACTCAACAAAAGTATTTAAACACCATCAAGTATTATGCATAGTAAGACCAATTCAACCCCTCTATGCAAGCAGCCCAAATCTCTTGAACGGTACTCAACTATGTTAAAAGGTTCCACATACCCATGAGAATAATATGAATCACTTGATTCTAACTAAACTTGACTTTAGTATTGATTGCTAATAGAACATAAACAATTGGGGCCATTTTTTTTTGAAGGAAGTCTACCGTTAAATGAATGCTCACCACTCCAAATGTTTAAGCTTTCTAGTAGTAGCCACTTTGTAAACTAGAACAGTATTATATTGAGCTTCAAATCGGAAATTTTACCTAGGTAAAATTTTATTTAAATAAAATAGATAATATTATAAAATTTTACCTAGGCAAAAGTTTTGCCAATTCTCTCCAAAAAACATAATAATTCATTCAATCATCAACTAAGAGTGTCATTCAAGTGAGCAAGACAATAATAATCCCATAAGTAAGTTATGTAAATTGGAGGACATGGAATCACGTTGTAAAAACAGACTCATATAAAAATGTAAGACAATATTGCAAAAATTAGACACTTTGTGCCCAACTCTTTCCCATACTCGGAGCATGCAAAAGCTTTGTAATTTTAGCAAAACTAACACGAGCATCATTATGGTGTATCAAAACTACAAAAATTTATTAAAGTTTGGAGAACTGAAATATATAAATATTACAAGTGAAAATACTTCACCTCAAAACTTTTTAGTATATTGTTGAACTCCGATAAATGCTCCTCAATCTTTTCAGAGCTGCAGTCTTTTCTTATGCCAATGAGCTCAGCAGGGAGGAGATATGAGTAGATTCTGGTGTTGCACTCCCTTCTAGCACCAAAAGTCCTTAAAAAATACAAAACTGAAAAACACGTTACTAAATTATCTTAACTACTATTCAAGTGAACCAAAGCAGATGGTTTTGAAAAAAATTCCACAAAAGCACTACAAGAAGCGTTGTACAAAATAATAAACCCTTGGGCATTTAGAAGCATGCCATTACTATAGAAGTCTACAAGTTGTGTGAAGTGTCAGTTTTAGCTAACACACTTTCAGGTCAGAAATTTTTGCCATTCTTTGTTGATCATTTGCAAGGAATTCATTGCTTTCTCGAATTATCCCTATGATGATACTTATATTGCTCTTATACCTATGTCCTTCGTGTATAATCGATTCTCTTTCTTATTTACATTCCCTAGCACTAAGCCATCAAGTAAAGGCTTCGATCATTTTTCAACAATTAAAATGCTGAAAAAAGAATACAAAATAATACATTTCTATGCTTCTTCCACATATTAGGCGACAGTGTTCTAGTAGATGCTGCTTGCTGCAAAAGTTTAGGTTTTCAAAACTATATGTGCATCTTAAGTGTCATCTTCTAAAACTTAGTATTTGTAATTGGTTTGCTTTGGCTTATTGTAGCTATGTATTTTTAATCCACTTAGCATTATATAATGAATGCATGGATTGCTTAAAACCCACTGGATTGAATCTCAACAACTATAATAACAACAAACTTTTATCCCAATAAATGGATTAGGCTATATGAACTTTACTACGATATTACCCTCTTTCAAGAATGAATTCTAATTTCAAGTGTGCTGCTCCAGTAATACTATTAAAAAGGTATTAATAAGAATTGTTGTTGGATAATTGCTAGAACTTCAAGGAGTTTAGGGGGCTTTTGCAATCCAACAGCAAAAGTGACCTAAAATTGCTTTTACAAAGCTTTAGCAACACATGTTGCTCATCCTACAATCATGCATTTCCTCTGCTCTTCAATAAAAACCACGGAACTTGTGGACCTTACAGTTAGCAGAGGGTACTGACTCTAAAGCCTCAGCCAAGAATGACTTTTTGCCCAGTTTTCTAATGAAACTAGGGTAATTTCCAACTCAAACGCCCAAAATTAAACAGCTTCAAGACAGACTGGCTAGATACTCTGGCAAAATTAGGTAAACAGGCACACAGGCTTGGTCCACCTCACCTAAGGAGTTTACCAGTTCAGGTCAAGAATACTAAACCTACAATTCTATTTAAGCCAGTTCACCAATTCAAAGCCTTGATCTACTTCCATAATATTACCCTTGCAAAATGTAGAAAATGACAAGGTTATACAGGATTGCATAATTTGTGTCCTTTCTTGTTTATCAAATATGTTTATTCGCATTACAAGAATTGAAGTATTTACTTGAATCTTTTAATATTGTGCCTTCTCAAATAAGCATTTTTATTTCCATTTCTTCTCGCTGGGGGAGGGTCAGGGGGTTTAGTAGCAATAATGTTTGTTTACCGATTATATCATGAGTGGATAAATTGCATGAGCATGTGGAAGGAATTAGAAGCTTTAATGCCAAGCTAGTTTGTGTTGTTAGGACTCTTATGTTCTTTAAGTCGTGCTGGGTGTGTTTTGTCAACATAACAATATGCCTTACACACTCATTTGTCATTTGAAAGATTTAGAATAATTAAGGTTTATAACCATTGTTGAATAAACTGGTTAATAAAAACACATTTGAAAAGTGATTGCTTACCAATATTGAAAAGTTATGATAATCTGTTATTAATAAGTCCATTTTGCATAAATTGAGCAAATTATTATTGACTTTTCAAGTAAAAAATAACATTAAAAAATTATTTGTAGTTATGGTAAACAGATCTGTGTGAAGTACTAAAATAATATAAATATAGTAGTGGTTTCCACTATTTGGTCAACATCAAAGTGATATAATGAATAACACAAGGAATTCAAGTTCGCTATTTGATGGTAGATTCATAAAAGCAAGTTTTCTAAGGTTGAACTTGTGATCAAGGGATCTAGCCATGAGAGAACGACAAGAATAAGACAGCCCAATAAAAGGAAAGCAAGGATGGCTCTTGGTCTCTCAATCAATTTGGGCATTCTATTGCAAGAAATGACCCAATCAACATTAAGCATAATTAGCCAAATAATATAAATGTTCAATAGTATCCTTAAATTGCCGGTTTGACATAGAGAAATGATGAGTGCCAAACCCATTTGGTTGATTCATACAATCCATTGAATACCAACTTCAGAACCAGGTTGTAGGATTGTACCAAAAAAAAAAAAAAAGAACATTTGGTTGTGCATATCCAATTTTCTACATTTAATAAGAAGGTTAATGATGCAGGACATCTTACATCAGAAAGACAGTTACAAATAAAACTTAACAAGTATGATCCAAAACAATTTGGAACTCAATCAAAGACCAAAAATACAAAAAAAAGGACATCCAAAACTTGATTAGTGATTTCAAATCATTAAGTAAATTTAGGTAATAGTTATTTAGAGCTATTTACAATATCTAGATGCCACCTTAATAATTTAATATTGTCTATATCTTCATCTCAACAATTTGGTATGGTTTTCAAAGCACAGTATTAAGTTTTAAATGAGTTTTGTATCACCTATCACACGATTGAGTGTTCCATAGTTAACAATTCAGGAATTGATATTAGCAACTTTTTACCATTAAAAGCATTAAAAAAATCACTTTTGTATTCTACTAAATTTGCTACTATAGTAATGGTTTTTGAAATGATTAATACTTGTTAAGCATGTGATATCAATTTTGTAATGTCTCCAATTCATCATAAAAGGAATGATTGGTCTACAATAGGATTTTTCGTGGCAATAGCATAGATCTCTTAATTTTCTTAACTTTCAATTTTCATTCAATCTTATCATGAATGTAACAACAAAAAATCCTTGTGTTTTTACAATGTTCATACCTGGCTTTCCCCATCTTTAATGAGTTCTCTCTCGTTGTACAAGAAATGGCAAAAGTTTTATTGAGTTGTGGTTAAGTTCTTCCTTCAAGACGAAATTTAGAGGTTACTTCTCACAGTTTGGTAAAAATTTGATAGCCAAAACTTGAGACCACAAACTTTGTCTAGATTCATTTCTTTTCAACAATTTTTGTGTACTTGTCAGAATCAACAGAAAAATCCTCGATGATGGTTTTATATCAAGTTTCTAAAAACAACTTGGTAGCTAACTAAAACATTCTATCACCGTTAGGTCCCCTAGGCAAAAATCATGAAGAATGCCTTTTTTTTAAGTTTGAAAGCCTCTTCCACTTCTTAGTCTCTTAATTGACTTCCCAGATTTCTTAAGCAACTCATAAAGAATAATTTTTTTACAATTTAAACAGTCATGGAATTAATAAACAATAACATCATGTTGTTTTTGGCTTTCTATGCCTTGCACCTCACATCTCCAATACTTGGTTTAGGAGTTGCACTAATGAAATAATCATCGTTCCCATGATCGCATATGAACATGAATAAATGGGCCCATATGAGCTAATTCTTCAAATTCAATTTGTGTCCAATGAGAAAGAGTCATAGTATTTGATCCTCCATTTGTGTTCACCAACAACACAACTTGAGAAGAGAAAGTAGAGGGAAATGGAGAGATTTAGGCCAAGGACCAAGGACAATGGAAACCAGAGATACTATGATACCACAAAGTTCTTTGGGCTACAAATACTTCTATTTCTCCCCATTTTGGAAAACAACCTGTTCCATGTTTTAGTATAGCAGTCAAAGAATAGGAAACAAACAACACCGCAATAAAGCCTCCTAACTGTAATATTATCAGTACTACACCTGTATGTACACCACAATCAGCAACTGTTTTCCAAAGATCATAAACTAGGTTGTAAAAGTACATAGCAAAACATAAGTTTATGTGCATAGTTTCTTCCAAAAGAGGCACAAGGCTGGCAGCCTTATTAAGGGTTTCAGCAACATCTAATGTTATTATTTTCATGCAAATCCCGTCCATTGAAATAACCCACAAGTCATTCAGAATTGAACTTACCATTGGGAGGGTAAAACACAGAAAACCTTAATATCATTAGGTAAATGATGGTTCACATAACTTGCAAGGAGAGTTCCATTAGAATCATCCTTCCAAGCATTTTCAGGAATCTCCATCTTCAGCGTGATTATAGTTGCCAGAGAGTGAACCTAGAAAGAGAGCAAAAGCAAAAGGTGAATAAATGCACAGAAATGTAAGCATTTGAGATTGCAAATAATGCAATAGTATTCATCTTGACTACAATGAAATGACAGAAAATTATGTAAGCTTTGAAATAAAAAGAGCATTTAAACTGTTGCCTTGTTTTTTTTTTAATTTGTTATTTGAAGATGAGAATTTTTATCACCCACAATGTCAATCATCCATCTCACCAAAGTGACTCAGATGCATTACATGTGCCACTTCAATCCCATACTTTCTGAGCGCAGTTGATTATTTCCTTAATTATTCCTGCTTAGTTCCCTAACAGCTGTCAAGCTCTTCCTTAAAAAGCTTCCAAACTATCATCCAACAAGTTCAGCCAATTTCTGACAAACAACTTACAAGGAACATTTTTTTTATGATGAACGCAAGTTCAATCTCTAACAAGGTCAAGTCCTCAAAGAATCCATATCTAAGAGGGCCATCTTAGCAAGCATAACAACATAGACTATTGGGCCATCTAAGTTCTAATTCTAAAACCTCCTAGAGACTTTGGTGTCTTTGTCAAGTGAAAGCACCTCAATAATTTTTGAACAACTACAACCACCCCATTCGTGTAGTAGTGACAAAACTTTTGGATCTTGGCCTTTTTGGAATCTATGCCTGCCTCTGTTTGACATTATACTTAAAATATAGCATATCGATACAATCTTTTACTTTTTCCCTAATCCCTTAGTAAACTACTACTTATTTAAAAATATTTCAACTTTGTATTCCTTGTTGTCATCTGTGGGAAATAGCAAACAGATAAAAGAACCTAAGGATGAGAAATGTTTTTGATACTATAACTTCTAGGAGTAATTTGACTCTTTCAAAGGACCCCTCTGATCCAAGTATGTCTTGAAGTTGATGCAACTTCTCTAACTAATTTTTTCCCCTAAATTTTGAATGACAACATACGCAAGTTCCAAACAATGTTACAATTGTTCATGATGAAAATACTACTCATGATAGCAAAAAATTCTCGACAAAATTTTCCAATTGTTCCCTCTCTCATGGATGCTTCTTTAATGGTCTACTCTTAAAATATCAACAAACAAGTTCTTGAAACATCTCTCTAGCAATTCCTCTTGCAAGAGGTCGCCATCTAACACCTTAAGTTCTATACATATCTGACAACAATGTCACATCTTTTGTATACAAATCTTAGAAAAAGCCAATTATGATTCACCAAATTTCCTAATCATACTCAAAAGAAGAAATCAAGAGTTGATTGTATGTAAAGAAACCTCAATACAACTTGACTGCTTTACCAAATGACACATTCTCAAAGAAGAGATATTGGCAAAGTATAAGAACATAGCGGTCACAAGTTATCACAAGTACACCAAGCCTTCCTCTAAGAATTCAACATTGCCATAGACATCCGACTAGCTTCAAACCTAGTCATTGAGCTGGGGAGGACGACTGAGGAGCGACGGTGACGACTGAGGAGCGACGGTGGAGAAGCGGGGACGTGCCAGTGGGGGCCGTGTTCATCTGGGTGGGGTGGTGTTGGAAGACGTGGCTTACTCGGGAGCAAACCTTGTCCGGAGGCGGAGGCGGAGGCTGCAGCGCTGCGCGGTGGGCCTGCGGGACCGGCAACATCGCGTGGCCGGCAGTGGAGGTGTGTTGTTCAGACGCAGCGGCGAGAAACGGTCAACGGTCAGCGATCGTCGGTCCACTCATGAGAGGCACGTGGGGTGTTCGACCGTTCGGGTGTGGACCGGGTTTTGAATTTGAATTCTGGTTCACGCGGGGTGTGCTGGGACAGGTTTGATTGGCTCGGGCTCCTGCGGTGCATTAGACCCTTCGTCCCCGAGATCGCGCCTCGGACCCTGCAGCCCTAAGCGGTCGTTCGATGGCGGGGAGCACGCTGCGGAGGAGCAGTCGGCGAGCTAGGACTACCGCGAGCAATTCCCCGGTGCGGGAGTGTTATTCCTCATCGTCTGAAGGAGGACCATCTGACGGGGGACCCCCTCCTCCTAATTCGGAGGCTGGTGGCGGCCCTGGGAACGACGCCATACTGGTGGCTGAGGACACTGTGACGAGAGTGGAAGCGAAGGCGAACAAAATTACTGGAGATGCGGAGTTGCAGAGGGATGCGGAGAATTTACCTGCTAAGGCCAGTTTCAGGGAGGTTTTGACAGCTCGCAATAATCAGAATGGTAACATGGTGAACTCCTTCATGCGCCCGGCAAATATTGATGTCAAGGAACGTGCCGCGGCCATTCCTGAAATTGCTGAGGACGGTAAGGTCCTCGTCTCTTCTGAAGCTTGTCAGCGGCGAATAGATTTTCACAAATTCGACCTGGTGGGTCGAATTTATGGGAACACTCTGCCTTTCCCGATCATAGCTAGGGTGCTGCTCAAACGCTGGGGCCACCACAAAAACTTCAAAGTGTTTGATCTGTCTTCGAACTGCTTTTGTTTACACTTCGAATCAATGGAGGAACGGAATGATGTGTGGCTGGGCGGGCCGTGGCAAATCGCGGGTCAGGCTATGGGACTGGATGTCTGGTTGCATGAGTTCAAGCCCGGCGCCTCCCACGCTATGTGCGCGCCGATCTGGGTACGGTTCCCTGGCCTGCCCCTGATCTACTGGGATGTGGACAACCTCTTGCGCATTGCGAAGGCTATAGGTGATCCATTCCTTCTTGACGGGTGGACTGCGGCTATGGAGAGATCGTCCTATGCTCGGATCTGCGTACGTACAGACCTCTCCAAACCCTTGAAGCCGGGCGTTTGGCTCAATGGGGACTATGGGAGAATCTACCAAAGCTTCGAATATGAGGGGCTGCCGAGGATTTGTTTCTCGTGCGATCATGTGGGCCATTTAGCCAGCCACTGCAACGTGCAACTGACGAAGGGGACGACTCATTCTGGTGACGGCGAATGCTCTGATATGAACGGGAACAGGGGCCAAAAGGAAGGAGGAGAGGACCATCACGAGGTAACGGAAGAGGTGCTTGGATTGGGGCCTTGGATGTTAGTTCAACAGAGACGGAGGAAAACGGGTGCTAATGCTAGGAGGGGCCCGGTGGCCACGGCCAGCCATGGCCCCAGGGAAGACGGCAAACGTACGCGAGGGCGGGAACACATCGGCTCGTCCAGGGGTGCTAGCCGTCCCTCAAGGGAACGCGGGAGGAGCAGACCCAGACGGGGCTCACCATCTAGGAGCCGCGCTCCACAGTTGGTGTGCTCGGGAGATCAGGGCCTGGCGGCGGGTGATGCGGAGCGGGCGGCCCGTGGGGGCGGAGACAGGGGAAAGTTACCCGTGTCTATGGCGGCTAGAGAGAAGGACACGCCCACGGGCTTGGGCGGCAGTACGGCTTAAAAGGACGGGACAAGGCTGCGCTTCGTGGGGTGCAGCGGCCATCACAGGTGGTGATGGTGAAGGTTCGGGGAGGTGCTGTTGCACGGCTACAGATTCTGGTTCTATCTAAATTACCATCTATGAATGTTATAGTGTGGAATATCAGGGGCGTCAAGAAGAAGAAGTCCAGGGGCTACCTTCGTAGGCTGGTCCGTGAGCGTAACGTCGCTGTGGTGGCGTTGATGGAGACTAAAGCGCGGCTGTTTTCAAGACAAGAAGCTGATTGGCTCCTGGGGAGAAGCTGGGAGTTTGAGGCCTACCCCTCGGAGGGTTTATCTGCTGGTTTTGTTATTTTGTGGAGGAAGGAGGTGGACCTTAAGGTGACTGGAGCATCGTCTCATGCAATGGCTTGCACAGTCAAAATCCTTCCTGACGGTATTATTACTTGCTTCTTTGTTTATGGCCCCAAACTTCACCATATGCGTCGGGCCGTTTGGGATGCTGTCCGGAACTCCTGCGGTGGTGACGAACCTCTCCTTGTGGCTGGAGATTTCAATTTAGTCTTGGCACCGGAGGAAAAGCGTGGTGGGCGACGTTTCATTTATGGCAGGGATCAGCAGGACCTAGCGGACCTGATGCAGGAGCTCCAACTTGTTGATTTGGGTTTTTCCGGCAACAGGTTTACTTGGAGTAATGGGAAGCAGGGGGGTGCACGCATCCTCGAGCGTCTGGACCGGGCTCTTATGAACTCAGCTGGGTTGCTTGCTTTTCCTGGTTGTTCGGTGCATCACCTTAGTAGGTTGGGTTCGGACCACTGTCCATTGCTGATTAAGGTGGGAGGGGGGGATCACTGGCAGCATTCCAGTAGGCCTCTTTTCGACAATGTGGCTGGATTTCCCTCATTCTTTCCAGGTGGTGGAAAAGGCTTGGAGGAGGAATGCTAAGGGCGACTGTAGGGAGATTGTGATGACAAAATTTAAGCACGCGCTGTTGGCGCTGCGCAGATGGAGCCGTGAGGAGGTGGGGAATATTTTTGATCGGAACAGGGAGTTGGAACGGGACATCGACGAGCTTCAAAAAAGGGAGTCTAGCGGGGGTCTGTCGGAGGAGGACCACAAGAGGCTTGGGAATATGGTTGCTGCCTTTCACCGGGGTTGTGCTCAAGAAGAACAGTGGTGGTGGCAGCGCGCCAAGGTACACTGGGCGCAGCTTGGCGATTGCAACTCGAAGTTCTTCCACATTGCTGCCTCGGCTCGGAAAAGGCAGAATCGCATTACCTGCTTGAGGGATGATGACAGCAACATTGTGGACTCTCCTGACAGCATTAGGCGACTTGTCTTGGCCCATTTCGAACGGAAATGGGGCGATGGAAACCAGACGCCCCTACCCCCAATTACCTCGCTTCCGGGATCCATTAGCGATGAGTTGGGTTCGTACCTTTGCCGCAGGGTTACGGAAGAAGAGATTTTGGTGGCTATGAGGGGTATCAAAAGGAATCGCGCCCCGGGTATTGACGGCATCACAATGGACTTCGTTAATGGCTATTGGAACATTACGCAGCGGGATGTTGTTAATGCTGTTTTTGCTTTTTTTGAGGAGCGCAGACTACCAGAGGGCTGGAAGGACACCCTTGTGGTCCTTATTCCGAAGAAACAGGGTGCTTGCCGGCCGGAGCATTTCTGGCCAATCAGCTTATGCAATACAATCTATAAATTGGTGGCTCGTATCCTTGTTGGCAGATTGAAATCGCTGCTGCCCAGTCTTATTTCGCAGGAACAGGGGGCTTTTGTCCCCGGGAGGAGCATCTCGGATAACATAAACATAGCCCAGGAGATGGCAGCGAGGATGCGCTCCTACACCGCTGCCTCCGGCCTTATGGCAGTGAAAGTCGACATGGAGCAGGCCTATGATAAGGTTCGATGGGACTTTCTGCTTGAGGTTATGAAGGCAATGCGCTTCCCTGTAACTTGGTGCGAATGGATCACAGCGTATATTTCGAGTCCAAGGTTTGCTGTTCTAATTAATGGAGCGCGGCTTCCGTGGTGGCGCGTCGGGGCCTCCGGCAGGGTTGCCCACTTTCTCCCTTCCTCTTTGTGATGGCTATGGAGTATCTTTCGTGCCTGATGCGGGAATATGAATCCCGGCAGTTGCTTGGCTTCAGACCGGGGATGCACGCGCCGCGAGTTTCCCACCTACTGTTTGCGGACGACGTGTTGGTGTTCGCTCCGGCATCCAGGGAGGCTGCTAGCGCCGTTTGTCGCATTTTGCGGGCCTTCGGGGACAGCGCGGGCTTGAAGGTTAATTTCTCCAAGTCAAATGTTTACTTCAGCAATAAATTCAGTAAAAAGAAGTCTTGCCTCATCTCTCGGAAGCTCGGCATGGAGCTCGGCCGGACCCTGACGTACCTGGGGGTTCCAATTAGTGCGCGGCGTCTGACCAAACACGATCTGAGCTTCCTCGTCCAAAGGATCGACACAACGGTGATTAGCTGGCGCGCCCGGGTGCTGTCACTTGCGGGCAGGGCAGCGCTGGCGTCCTCTGTTTTATGTGTTATCCCCAATCACTCCTTGCGGCACTATATGGTGCCGGCGGGGATAATTGCAGACATTGAGCGACGCATAAGACAATTCCTCTGGGGTGGCACAAGCAACGCGCCGGTGCTGCACTACGCGTCTTGGGACTGTGTGACTTTGCCGAAGGCGGCCGGAGGGCTTGGCCTTCGGGATCTTCGCATTTGGCACCAGGCATTGCAGATGGGGAACTGTAAGCGCATCCTTGGTCGTGATGCGGGCTTATGGACAGATATCATGAGGAGGAAGTATGGGTTCAATGACTCGTTGATGAAGGCACCCCGGAAGGCCTCAGCTGTGTGCAAGATAATCGTGGAAGCAATGCCGGTGGCGATTTCGTGCTTCGTGTGGCGCATTGGCGACGGCCGAAGGGTGAGGTTTGCGGAGGATAATTGGATCGGCGTCCTCCCTATCAGCCGTTGGCCAACGTTCATTAACACGCTCGTCTGCTGGCCTGATAGTGTTGCTGAGTGCATCAGGGCCGACGGCGTCTGGGACGTTGAGGCGATCTCCAACTGGGCGGGCGCGGAGCTCATTGACAGAATTATGCATCTTCCGCGTGCTCGGGATTTCCAGGACATCTTGCTCCAAACGCACACCGAGATGGCTAAGGCTAACACCAGCCGGATCTATGCGCAGATCAAGTGCAACGAGAGGTATGCCGCAAAGGGTGGTGGCCGGCGCCCTGAAGAAATCATGGGGAGAATTTGGAAATTAAAGGTGCTGCCGAGAGTCCGGATTTTCCTTTGGCGGGTGGCCGGCGATTTTCTGCCGACGGCGACGTGGATGGCTCGCCGGGCAATCGGCCGGGATTCTTTGTGTCCCTTTGGCTGCACGAAGGCGGAGTCCCTACAGCACGCGCTGTGGGACTGCCCGCGTGCCCGTGACATGTGGGCGGGCAGCCATGCACAGCACGTGCTGCTGGAGCTGGGTTGGCCCACGGGTGCGGCGTCCGGGTTCAGTCTTTTGGACAGGCTTTTCCGGCTCATGGGGTCTCCGGCTGCGCGGCGCGGCGTCGGGATGCATCACGTCGCAATGCTTGCCACGACTATGTACTATATATGGCTGAGGAGAAATGCTTTCAAACACAACTGCCAAGTGCCCACTCCCAGCTCGTTGTCACGGACGATCAGGTTCGAGGTTAACACGGCTCTCAGGAGGCATCTCGTCTATTCATCTTTGTCCAGCGGGAATCCTGGCAGGTCTTCGGATTTGCTCGTTACGCATGGCTGGCTCCCCCCCCCAACAGGATGGATTAAAGTCAATTGTGATGCCGCAGTTGGGGACTCCATTACCAGTCTTGGAGTTGTTGTGAGAGACTGCTTGGGTAGACCCCTCATGGTGGCGGGCAAGAGGTTATTCTCAGTGGCTGTTGACATGATGGAGGTCCAGGCTATTCTCTTGGCTTTCGACCTTCTCAGGGGATCTCTTTCCCAGTATCACGCCGTGGAGATTCAGTCTAATTCGATGAATGCACTTCAGGTGGCTCGGGATATGGTTACCGACCCCAATAGGGAGGGGGCGTTTGCTGTTACTCTGCAGCATGTTAGGGAGATGGAGGCTCTCCGGTTCTCTCATATCCACAGGGAGGGGAACGCGTCGGCTGACTGGATTGCCCGTGAGGCTTGTCTTAATGAGTGTGTTTGGGCTCCTACGGGATCTCTTCCCCAGCCTCTCCTCAAACTTATGCTGTCTGATTTTTTGTTTGATCCCCCTTGAGGATTTCGCTGTAAAACCTGTGTGGCATGGCCACCTTTTGATATAATGATATATCCTTTCAAAAAAAAAAAAAAGCTTCAAAGACAATGAATTCAAACTCTTCACAAGTGTCTTAATAGACATTACCATTGAATGGTTCTAAAAACTTCTTGAAGGCTCCATCCACATGTTAAATGATCGCTAAAATGTCTTTCTCTTAGTTTTTGCAGTTTTTCATATGGCGTAAAAGCATAGGACCGGATTCTTTTTCTATGTAGTAGAAAGATAAGGAATTGCTTCAAAAGTATTTTCAATAATTCAATAATGTAATGTTTAAAGTTTTCAAATCAAATCCACTATTTCTTATGGCTACTTTGATAGCCCCCTTTCACCAAGTTTCAATAAATCTCTATCCCAATATCATCTTGAGAAAATGGATGAAGCATATAAACTCTGCGACAAACATACAAAAAACTTTGATATGGAGAAAAAGGTAGAAAAGCTTTTCAACATGAGAGATTCTCAACCTAAAAACAAGATGACAAGTTAAAACAAAAGCTTATTATTAATAAACAAATAAATAACGTATTAAAAAATGATTTGTGAAAAGGAAAACAATTCGAATAAATTAGCATATGACTTGTAAATCTCAAGGCAATATGGACCATCGCAAACTAGACAATTCAACCAATCACTGGTCCAATTAAAACTGTGCAACGATGAAAACTTCAAAAGAATCTACAATTCGGTCACATTTTTATTGAAAGGATATTTTAATCAAAGAATTTAAAATTTTGTAATTTTTGTAAATTAATCAATTTTAGTTTGATATATTAGAATAAAAGAATTATTTTAAAAATTAATTTTTTATTTATATTTTATGTTAATTAAAATTATTTAATAAAATATTTATAAAAATCTATGATTAAAATTTGTAATCTCATTATAAGTTTATTTAAAAATAATGAGAAAAAAATAATCATATCATTATATATTTTAAATCTTGTCCTATAAAGATGGATTTAAAACCACCTCTAACATATCCCATCTAAAGTATATTCTCAAACCACTCTATCATGGTCAACATTGACAAAGCACCAGCAGTTAACTTAAATCATTCTTTGGTTATATGTATTTATAGTTGCCTAATGTCTTTCAAAAAATATAATATGACAATATAGTCATACTTTATAAAATCATGTTCTACACTTGTTATGATGATAACTATAACAATTTGACTCAAAATGTTCCTGATGTACATCATAAAGCTCATGAGTGGATACAAAGTTTTGGCTTCTAAAAAACTTTTCCAACAAATGATTATGATACAAACATGTTGAATAACAAAATACAACTTGTTCATGAATTGTGCTCTAACATGGATAACATATATAACTACTACTTTTGGGAGCTATATAAAAAGTTACTCAGATAAAGAACAAAAGGGAGCTACTATGTGAGTCACCTCAAACGCTATAAAGGAAAAGTTTCTCTAATATCTTTCAAGTGTTAGTGAAAATCTTCAAAAGTGCAACTATGGACTTTTTTTGCTCGTAAGATTCCATGTTATTGTCGATGTCCTCTATTTATCTTGTGGTCATACTTTTTCTCTTTATGTGTATACTATGTTAACTAGTTCTCTTTAATTTCTAATTGGGTATTCCACTACTTCTAAATAGCAAGTGAATAATCTTTAATAGTTGAGTATAAAATATCTGTCTCAACAATTATTTCATAAAACTTGCTGAAAACTCGAGTGGGATTTGCAATACTTGAATTCCGAAAAGATGGTGGAAGGTGAAGGACAAGAACCATTATTAACGCTACAAATATCAATTAATTCTGTAAATCATGAGCAATGATTTCATAAGATGGAGATCGCTTGACCTTACACCTTTATCTGTTCTACTACTTCTGGCCCACCCAATTTTCTGCAAGTCCCCATAATTACTATCGATTATGCCTCCAGCCTTATAGATCGCAGTTTCTAACTCGGATTCAATTGCTACAAAATAAAACAAAAGTAATATTAGAAGATCACACTCATGCTTAGCTAATGAACCATCAACATTGTTCTTCAAAAAAGAAAAGAGATAAAAGAAAAAGTAACTATAGAAGCCAAATAAAACAATAAAAAAAAAACCATTTTTAAGAAGTTTCTGGTCAAAATATCATTATAATAAATGTCCATTAAACAAGACCATAGATGAAGTTAAAGCATTTTGTGTACAAACCATCTTTTACTATTTTTAAGGAAATTTTGGAGTTTCATCCTCAAAAATTTGTCTAATAAATCAATGAAGAAGCTTACCACCATAGATGAAAAAGTTTCACTATTCTGGAAATAAAATGAAGATTGAGAGCTATGTTCCCTAAAGTGCTGATGCCAATGATGTCAACAAAGCTAAATCAGGAGCAGCAGTAATTCATATGGAAAGATAATTTGCTATTTTACATCAGAATACAATGTCCAAGTGTAAGTGTCCCAAAACAGCACCACAAAAATAATCAATAAATAGGATGCTTATAAATCCCAAGAATGCAAATCAAACATAACATTATGACAAAAAATTCACCAAATATAAATGTAGACATTTTATTAAAATTTCACCGGTGACCATCAAAACTGAAGCGGCACCAAATACAAAATATTTTCTTTGATTTTCTGTTTTAAAAGTCAGTGGATTCACATAAAGTGCGGCATAACCAAACTCGCCTGAGCTAATCAAATTTGCCAATGTCATTTCAAAGATGGAAAATAAAGGGAAAAAAAATTAACAAATGAAGAAAAATGTGGAAAGCTCTTAACAAAAACCAATACAAATTTCTATTATCCTCCCTTCTCTATTGAGTACAAATGAGAGAAAAATAGCACTATCTTGGAAGGTAAACATCATGTGTGAGTCATAATATACAATGAAGTTGCTTATAAACATAAACTTAAATTAATCAATTAATGGTGTGTTAAGCCCAAATTCGTATCCCCATTGGACTCTATATCTCTTTAAAAATGGCATCAGATTTAGGTTTAGCTAGATTCAAGAAACTTGGTACTTCCAGGAGTCTCTTCATCGTCTCCACCATGATTTAGCAAGGGAATGAGAACACAAATAATTGAATAGCTCTTAGTTTACATTTTATTTGATCATGTTAAAAACCTTTTGTGAGCCACGTAGGTCTCATTTGATTGATTGGTATATGACTTCAGTGTTTTGGACATCACAAATGAAGTACCCAAAGTGTATCTAATGCAAAAGGCATGGTAGATATTAACATCACCTAAGGATGAAATGTCACTCAATTTGCCTTAGTTGAAAGACTTCATAGTACCGCAGTGATGGAAGAAATAAAAGATAAGTGACAGTATATAAAAACAGTATCTGAACCTTAGTATGCAAGTAAGTTACCTCTACCACTAGCCATGAGCTTTTTGAGTTGATACATGATCACATTTAATGCTGTATTACCAAAATAAGCACCCAGTTCGATCGATCTCCCTTAGCAGTACCCAAGTAATACAAAGCCATAGAATTAATCAATTCTATCACATTTAACTTACATTTACTCGAATCTTAGACAATGAATGCCTTCCAGATTCCCATTAAGTAAATTCGATATTGTAACATATCCACCAAATTATCATTCAAGGCTAAACTATTACAAACTGAGAAGAAGAAACTCAATATTTAAATAAATAAAAAAAAAAAAGAAGAAAGAGTTGTACTTACTCGGTATAGAGCCCGTTCGCTGCATCTGAAGACCTAAGGAGATCATTATGGTCTAGAAAAATCAATGAAAGTTAAAAATGAAAACATAACAGAGAAACCAGGAAAATGTGACAAATGAAGTGACCTTTATAATCAGTTCCTACATATCCAACGCGCAGCATGACCTTCTTTTTCCGTAAGGGTTCCCATCTCCATTTCCCAGTATCTGCAGAAGCCGCCGCAATAACAGAGGAGAAAACCCTGGCAGTTATAGATCTCCCAAGGATAGATTGACATCTATGGGGCCTATGCAAGACCCCAGAGTAATTGTTCGCGAAGTAACACGGCGAAATGGTCAACTGAAGCGAAGAGACGGCAGTACGCATTGCACTCGCCCGATAAACCCTTTTCGTGAAGTAATGGAGCAGATTAAGCTTTCGAAGTCTAAATGCGAGTTAACGGAAATGGCCAAGTACCTAGGCCCGTCTAACTACGTCATATATTAATGAAATAAGGGCCGTCTATCTTCGTAAAAGGAATGAATGGATGGTTGAGATCAACTTACTTCACAGCGGGATGATTCTTTCAGAATCCAGTCTCCCGCCTGATGTGCCTTCTCTAAATTGATCACCACCAGAACGGAGCAACTCTGAGGCCGAGAGGGAAAACAACAGTTGATGGAAGTTCGCGGATTAGAGGACGTGCGCCTCCGGCCAAGTAGAAAAGCCTTGGCGAACCTTACAAACTCTTCTTTCTTCCGGTCCTCGGCATTGCCTAACCCTGTCAAACCTAAGCACACATCCAGGACCAAGCAAGAGTACTCCATCCCCAAATCCTCCGTTTCTAGCTCTGGATCCAGTGATCCCAAGCATGATCGTGCAGGAGATTCCTATATATTAAATAATTCAGCCTCATCGTTCTCGGGTAATTGCTTCACTTCATCAATCTCGTCGCCTGGTGCTACTCTTGGTATGTGGTGTTTAGGGCTTCCTGATTTGCAGAATTTTAATGATAATAGTATGAGGTCCCATTATAGCAAGATTTAGTTGGATTATAGGATTTTCGTACGGTTTCGTTGAATTAGTCATTGTGGTTGTTGGTTTAGTTCTTGGGTGTGCTGGTGTTAATGATTGCGAGATGGAAACAGCTCCCGTGTTTTCTTGGATTGTTATCCATTTTCTTTCACACTTTCTGATTTTCTCATTGGTAGGAGGGGTATTCTTTTTATCGAGTTCCCTGAAGTAGACTGCTATTTTAAGTTCTGCAAATCTTTGTTAGGGTATTGATTTTGATGTAGTAAATAGGCTGGTTGTTTTCGTTCGTCTTGTTCATTAGGTTATAGGGTTTATTCCTTACCTATATTTAATCGGTAGTTGTTCTGATTCCATTGTTGAAGGTGTTAACGTTGATTTAGCTTTACTTTTCTGTATACCCTTGTAAGTTTGAAGAGGTCTGATGTGGAACTATGAATAAGATTTGCTCTCCCAGTTTCAGGCGCTTCAATCCATGAAGAAGATGGTGTTCTCAGCATAAAGAGAGATAAGCGTTGTGTTTTTAAAAAGCGAAATGTCAATGAGAAACGGATAGAGAGAAATCAAGATGTTGCGGCCAAAGCAACATTAAGCTGTCCTTCACTGGCAAAAACCGAAAGATTAAAGTATGTTCTGCCTGTATAGTTTTGCTATGTGGTTGCTTGATTCCCATTAGATCCGGTTCTAAATATGCCAATATCAGCATCTAGATGTGGCAGATTAGTCTGAACATTTGTTTTGTCCATCTTTTTGCTTTGGTACCAAATAAGTTCCTAACTTGAGTCTAATACGTCCTTTTGTGATTACCTAATAACTAAAAGCTTCAGTGTATGAGTAAGGTTCACATTACTTGTATTTAGCATTATACTTAACTTATAGTATACTACTAAATCTAAAGTTAGTTGTATTCAATACCAAGTTATGAGGAAGATATAAGTTCCAAATATTGTTGAAAATAAATTTGTTCATCAATTCTCTTAAAAATACAGTGTTTCTCAAAATTATCAGCTTATTAAGAAATCTATCTTCTATTGTAGCGTTTCACTTGAGCACAAGTGTAGCTGGTTTGTCTTACCTTCTGAAAATAGGAACCTCAACAACAGTTTGATGCAGATATCACCAAATTCACTTAGAATTTGTCTTGTTAGTTTCATTAAGGCCATCATTCTACCAAGTAAGCAATTGACTTTGTGAACTTTTTCATGTTATAAATCTGCAGGTCACTTTGTGATGAGAACATGAATTGTTAATTAGCTTCATTGAAGTGTCAAACTTAATTTGTTTTTGTAAATCAGGTATATGCCAACAGTGAAGCAGAATGATGGTAGTAAATATGAGATGTGTTCATATACTTGTCAGAAAAAGAGAAAGGTTGGTTCATACATATTCTTCATGCCATTGTAGACTAGGTTGTCATGTTAATTAATTGATGCTAGTTAGTTAACTGCATGTTTTCAAGCTTCTCTTTCCGACAGGTATGTGCCAACTCAAATCACTGCAACACATCGTAGCACACACATAACTTTGCCATTTGTGCAAAATTGCTAGGCTTTTACTTTGTCATGCTTAAATCTCATTTTCTAGCTCTTTCAAAGATATAAAAATGATAAAAATAGCATTTTAAGGTGTGTGTGGATTTTTGTCATAATACTGAGTGTTTTACTTCAGTTCTTGCTACTAATGATGATCATTGAGAATACATTGGTTTGCCACTATACTTGATCAATGTAGCTGGTTTGGTACACCATTTTCAAGCTTAGCATTTTGTAATAGTTTTTTTTTTTAAAACAAAATTGATATTTGTTTGATTAAATTTCAAAACATGTTTTCTAATCTACAAAACAAAAAATTATATGAACAGAGTCAAATATGATTTTATCTTTCCAACATAATATTAAACAAATTAATGTCACTATCCAGAAGTCGAAGATTATCATAGTGATTTCACAATATTAATAATTTCGTTTAGTTTTTATTAATAACTAATTTATCAAATACATTGCTTTTCAATGACATTTAAAAGTAACTTTTTTTTCATTGATTAATTTATTATTCATTAACAATTGTTTCAAAGACAGTTTTGCCCCCACGATGGATTTGCTTTCAAAACATTGTTTGTTGTACTAAAAAAAATAAACATTTAGAAATTGAAGTTTTATTTCATTTCTATTTGATTGCTAAAATTCATAATGAAGGATGTATAACTTTACATGTACAATTGTTTGAGAAAATACATTTATCTTGGTGTTTTAGTTTTATTAAATCTTTAATTTCTTGTTGCAAATAGTAATTAACTAGGAATTAGAAAATAATAAACTCCACTCCAAACAAATTTCTAAAATTAAAAGCAACATGTGATGGCATTCTACCTTATGTAATGTCTCGAATGTAAAGTGTCATAAGCTAATGAACGATAGATCCTTGGCTTGTTCATATGTGATTCAAACCAAATGATTCATTTGAATAAAACATATCTAAGCCATCCAAGCAATTTTTCAAACGTGTGTGATCAAGATTCACGACACTTTGCAATTAGTTATTTGTAATATATTTTAATTGATGCTTGCACTAAATAGTTAATATCATCTGGATATTTTATTCAATCCAAAAATAAGATAATCAATAAATGATAAGCAATGTTCATGAACTTAAGTAGACTCATTTATTTGAATAATCTTTTATACATAAAATTAGCCATAGTCGTCGTTAGTTGAATTTTGGAATGCATGTAGTTACTTCACCGAACAACATACATTTACCAACATGACTCTGTTTTTATATTATGCTATCCATTTTATGTAAGGTAATTAGTCTACACATGAATATCATGAACTATAAGACACCTTTATTTGAGTATCATTCCCTTGAGAACTATTTGATTAGTGCATATTGCTACAAGTATATTAATAAGAATATGTCACATAAGATGCTATTATAAATTTTTATTGCAGCTTATTTGCATTATATGTTATCTATTATAACAAGCTGCCTGTTAGGAAAACTAAAGAACTGTAATTTACTTCATTTCTACAATCACATTTTCTTTTCCTTCTCGTCTCCTCCAAACAAGAAAAAGCCCAAGTTTACCCTTTGCCAGTTTTTCTTATTTATGAATTCTGAATTGCTTTTTCCTGTTATGTGCAAATTCATCTTACTTTTGTTTGACATCTACTGCTTTCTACATTTGCATTTTTCTTATCTTTCACCTTTTGCAGCGTTGCACGGGTGCCTCAGGTAAGAACAAGTTCACTAAGACTATGGAAGGCCCGCTTCAGGATTTTATTCAGAAGCAGAGAGCCTATTTTGCAGAAGTCGATGCATTCGAGCTGCCTGAGGAGGTTGCATCAGAGAGTGAATTAGAGTGAGTTTTTATTTCCTCTCCATTAGGTCAAGAGCTGTAGATTTTTAACTGTTTCTGTAGAATTTGCTTACAAGTGTTGCAATCAAGTTAGAGTATTAGATAATCTCTTAATAGCAAGACATCATTTGATCCAAAAGTTTTGTTTAAATGTTGCCTTAAATTCTTATTCTTATGTACAACCCTACATATGTATATATCATGTAAGTTCTTACATAATACATGGGAAGTTATAATGTATGTAATAAACAGTAATGAAAAGATTTGATTAGTTCAATTTGCAAATCAAATCTAAATTCAAAGATGTATATGATGGGTTTTTATGTTAGGGTTGGTCTAACCTATATATAATAATTAAAACTATGTTACCAAACTATGGTCCCCAAAAATAGATTGAGAGGGATATGTCCTTCACTCAAAACAAGTCAAAAAAAGTGATCACATCAGTTTGATACACAGAATCTACAGACGTGTATGATAAGATAGGCTTTTTCATTGATATGCAATTTGCTTATGATTTCAGTTTTGTTTGACATGTATATTTTTTTAATGTATTTTTTCTACTTAGAAAACAAAAAAACATATAAGAGTAAAAAATAATTTTGAATTTATTTGTTTACTAAAAAGTTAATGAGTATTTTGTATTTTCATTTTAACAAACATTTCATTAAATATTTTCAAGATGACATATTATCTATTATAAAATTTTTTTGGTATTGTCTAATAACATTATTTTTCAAATCAACTTATTTATTAATTTATTTAATATTTCATAGCAATTATATCAATCTAGTTTTTAATAACTTTTGGAGATAAGGGTAAGCATTGTTTGACTAAAATTAAAAAAAACTGAACTAAATGATGATATTTAGTCAATTTGATATAATTTGAAAAAATTTGGTTTTACTTTTGATATAAACTTTAGTATTTTTTTTATCTTTTTAGGATTTGTAATTTTTTTAATTTAAAAAATAAAATTGAGCAAAAAAATGAACTATGACATGATGTTATTTTTAGTTTGGTTTATTGAACTTGATCAATTCATCTTTTTAATTTTTGTTTTTTAGTTCAAATAAAAATCTAATTTTTGAATGTCGAATTTGGTCTACAAACCAAGGTCTAAATATAAAGTTTGAGTCTTCAATTTGCTTCAAATTGATTTTCAACTTAATAAAAAAATTTAACATAATCATCAAAATGCTCACGTGTATTTAGAAGCATTATGTTCAAAGAAAGAACTTCTATTGAGCCACTAACAGCTATGTTTAACATGGGTATTTTTTAAAGCATTTTCTAATATTTTTTCATTTTCAAACACAAAAAACATTGAAATTCTAACAAATGTTTTTTCCCAAAATTCAATTTTTATTCCTATCATTCTTTTGTAAGCTCAATTTTGAAATTGCTTTTGTTTTCAAAATGATATTTTGAACTCACAATTAACACAAAAGCTCAAAAATCGATGTGCTAAAGAGTTGAATTTAAAAAGTAGATTTGAAAAATAATATTTAAATAATAATTATGTCAATAAAAATATAATTATTTATAAAATATTTGTAGAGTAATAATTGAAAGGAAAATAAAAAATAATAATAATTAATAATTATAATCTAAATTAATCTTAATAATACTAAGTCAAACAATTAATCATCATCATTATTTTTATTTCTCGATTGGTGCTTTTGTTAGACCTAATCGATTTGTACATCTTCTACCAATACAAATCTTTAACCAATATTTATACCATTAGTTTTGTTCGAAAAACTTCTCCTTCATTGCTTGCTCAATAACAACATCATACATTTATCATCATCGCAAACTATTTGGCTAGCATCACTATGCTTAAAAAAAATGATTGAGACTATTTTATTTTTTAAAAAATAAAAAAAATGTAATATAATATTTTAAAATATATTATTTATAGTAAATATTTTTATTTATTTATACTTATTCTATTATTTAAAATTATAAATTTAGTGCCACAAAAATATAACACAAACTTTTATTTTTATTTCGCTTTACATATCATTCCCAAACCTCACGTCCAAATAGCGGTTCAACCCTAACCTCCAACGCCGACTGTCCTCACCGGGGACCCACAGATATACCCTACCAGGGGATCTCCACTGTCCCACGTGTCACTACGTTTCAGCAACGGTCTTTGTCGTTCCCTTTCTGCGCCGAACCATGGATCCTCACTACCGACACTAGCGACCTCCGGATCTGTGCAGCCTCGCCCGACCGCGACTTCTCTGTCGACTTTGGGCCCTCGACCAGCCACGGCTCTCTCGGACCGGCCATCTCGCTCGCTACCGTAGACGGCCGCCTTGTTGCGTCATCTATTTCTGAGATCCGAGCTACTCGCCATCGTTCCTCCGACTAGATCCGCCTCCTCTCCGCCTTTTAGGTGATCCGCAGTCGCTGCTTGTCTCGGTTGCTCATTTTTTCTGGGTATTACTATTTGAGCATTACCTAAAAACATATCATGATAGGAGATGGCCCACTACCTCATTCATAGATGAACTATTGTCAAATGTGTTGCCTTAAGGACAGGTAAGACAGTGCCCATCGTTCCTGTCATGCT
The DNA here is from genome assembly GCA_023846275.1 of Vanilla planifolia. Classification (NCBI taxonomy): domain Eukaryota; kingdom Viridiplantae; phylum Streptophyta; class Magnoliopsida; order Asparagales; family Orchidaceae; genus Vanilla; species Vanilla planifolia. The sequence continues at coordinate 37,283,739 of CM043869.1, read as the reverse complement.
TCTAACAAGTTCTTATCCGTTGGTACCTACCCAACAGTTCCATGGTAACTGGCTCACTATGCTTTTCAGCCTTCATGTAATGTTCCAATCAACATGAGCAACTTTTCATTCACCCTTTGTCGACGGTTAGGACATCATGGTAGGCTATGACACATGTCTTTCCAGTACCCCTTTACTCCTTTCTTTACGTCATCTAATATTTTACATGTTTTTAACATGAAAAATAGTGATTTTTCATCTATAACTTGTGCGATATTGACAATAATTTCATTGGATTCCATTTAACCTCCTTTGTGTGTAGAACCTTTCTATTGAAAGTCATTTCTAGTGGTCATGCAAAGCATGGAGTATATGAGCACCTTCGATTGCTTCAATTGTTTCAATTGCTTTCTCCTGCAACAAAGCCGATTTGTCCAATTGGCATTACAGATTAGGCCACCCTACATTTCGTATTCTTAGTTATATACTATCTCATTAAAATCTATTATCTTTTTCTATCTTTTCAACTTTCTTAAAGATACAATTTAGTAGTTTGAAGATACGATTTGAAATTTGTATTATAGTTTATGATTTCATTTTTACTTGTATTTATTTCATTATTTGAAGTTGTTGTTTCAACTACCTAAAAATAGTATATAAAACTATTTCGAATTAATTTCTTTCTATAGTGACCATTATGGTTATATTTTTATATAGAATTTTATTCCATTATGCTTCTCATCAATAACCATCATCTTTGTTGTTCAATCGCAATCCTTTTGGCCACCACTAATTGTGTTTGCTTCATCAACACAATGAACTATCAAAACTCGCTGTCAGCTCACCACTTATTTGTTGTTTGCTAACAATACTCCCGGTAGTCACAAAGGAACTATTACCTGACCTCATCTACTCTCTTTTGTTATCTTTCTCATTCATTACCACCACCATCTAAGTCTGACAATACTTATCATCATCACTCTAGTGTAATTTTCGTTATTATGAGGCACTATTTTTGACATAATCTTCATCCATTGCTACAATTGAATGGTTTTTTTAAGTGCAATAAGAATTTGCAAAACATTCTTAAACTATTTTAAATTTAAAGTTAGTAATGTACATTAACACAATTGTTAAGGTCCAATATTAGGAAGTTTATTATATCTACGTCATTTTTATTTTTAAGTGGATGATGTCCTATTTCATCTTTATGTTCTATTAGTTTAGCCTATTGTTATTGGATATTGGAATACATTCTAAGCTTCTATGGTGAGCATGATTTTAAATAATTCTTTAGTATCATCTTTGATTATTGTTTTTGTCATATATGACTATCATCTTTATTCAATTTAGAACATGTTAAGATTTTTTGCACTTGTGTGGACAACTATATATACTATCTTAAGTTTTTTATTTATTCTTATTGTAAGATAAATGGTATTATCATAGAATATGATAAATTCTTAGGCCTTACTCTTCAAAGCTTCTCAAAGTTTTATAAAATTACATATTATAGTGAGGTATATAGAAGTCTCTATAAAATGTCTTACATCTTTTATATTTTGAGATTATTATAGATTGTGTGTTCTCTTTCCAATGCTATGTTTCAATGTTATATGTAGTCAAATCCATATCTATGAAAACCATTTATATGTTCATGCTTAAGGTAACACTATTTTGATTGATCTATCATCTAATAAGTTAGTGGATCTCATGCTAAGCAAGGTCAAACCCAAACAATCTAGAAGATCGTAATCTATCTACGAGCCTAAATGTGAGGAATCATTTTTATCCTCCTTCAGTCGTGAGACAAGTTAACGGAGAGTAATAAAGATTGCATGAATTCCTTGGTAATCCATAATAGCATGTCTCTTTATAGGATGATTTTACTTCATTGTCATCCCTTAGAGTTGGCGTAATCATATTCTTTGCCAAAGATAGTAATAGACTTTGAAGAGGATAAGATCTTCATGGTTCTCATAATTTGATACATTGTTAGATCACTTTCCTCTTAGCCATTATAGTGTGAATGCCGAGTTCATTAAAGAGGAGGGTTTGATATTAGGTAACCAATTAACCTTGTATCTTACTATTGTTGACTTGAAGTTCCAAATTAGGATACTAATGAAGAGATATCGTTTTAGTTTGTTTGAGTTTTTGATTCATTTATCTTCTTTATTTAGTTGATTTATATCACTTGTAGTGTGTTTGAATGATTATGCGGCTAGATCATGGTTATATTTTGTTAGAGTTTGAATTATTTTGGGATTTGAGAGTGTTTGGGACAAGTCAAGCTTTTGGAGGGATGCACGTCATTGTTCATTATGTCGAATCTATAAAAAGAAGTGACAATTAGGGCCTTTTAAGTGATGAATGAATTCCTGAGTGTTTTGGAGCTTTGTGAATTTGCTTAGATTTAGGTTCTTTTAGAAATGATTTTTGGGATAGATTTTGAAGATGAATTTTTCATAGTAAAAAACATTGAAAAAGTTTAGATTTTTTTGTTTCGTTCTTCTTTGTAGCTAACCTTTTAATATTTTATTGTTTCATATGTTTATTTTTGTTTCTTGTCAATCTTTTTTTTATAAAATTTGATTATTTTTTTTATTTTTGTTTTCATATATTGATTTTGAGTACATTTTCAAAAAAACCTTATATACTTTGTTTTGCATTGTGTCAAAGATGCATTTTGCTTAAAATCATGTCATCATTTGTCATCTAATAGATCTTCAATCTTATCTGGCATGGTGACTGGCATGGTGACATTCTATTTAGGACTTTGTCATAATAGAGTGTGACATGGCAGTCATAGTAACGTGTATCAATCATGCCCTCGAGTAGGTAAGTGTTGATGTCTGATGTTAGTTTGTTAATATCTAGTTTGTCCAACAATTACAAACAATACCAATGTGAGAAAAGGCCCATCATGCCATAAAGGTCGATGGATTAATTAGACATCTTATGAGTTCAATCTAGTTCATCCATCATGAGTAATAGTTGCTAAGAATTTATGTTTGGGTTTATATTATTGGTAGTATTTTGAAAATTTCAATAGTGGTGTGTTTTTTGTTTTATTATATATAAACTATATTTAGACTCAAAGTTTTGTATGCCCATTGACTCACATTGAGTGTTTGATTAGATAAACAAGGCAACAAAAGGTTATGGTGTCCTTGGTTAATGATAGTTCTCACATACAACATGTAAGTAATTGTGTATAAGTTCTTTCTTTTGTTTGTATATAATTTAACAAGGCATACTTTTAATGCATTATATTTTAGTTAATATGTAATAAAAGTGTCATTAAGCAATATCTTAGCTATGAGGATCTATAGAGACCTAAACTATGTTTTAAGGGTTGGAGTCATATCATTTTTTTTTCTTTTTTAAAACTCTTTTGATTTTTAAAAAAAATTATATATAAATAAATCCAAAATCATAAAGATACTCATATTTTGATTTTTTTTAAATTATAATATAAGTAAATTAAAATTTGTATATGTCTTTTAGAACATATTTGGTGTATATATTATAGTAAAATATTAAATTATGTTCATAGTAATTAATATATATATGTATTGTTTGATCATCGTGTTTTTTGTATTTTATTTATTTGTATAATATATAATTTTATTCTAAATCTAAATTTATTTTTCATCCAATTGCCATGGTAAATTTTTCACAACAACTTTAATAAAAATAATATAGCACAACATTCATGCTAACTAAATAAATGATATTCATTATTATTACAATCAAGAATAAAAAAAATATTCTCAATTTTTTTCTAATTACAATTCTAATTATTCTTAATGTAGTCACTAATGTTAAATATCATATTGATAAGTATATATAATCATGATACCAAATTTACTTATCTTAATTTTTTTTTTTTTTTTGTTTAGACAAGTTCTCTAATTGCATGTCTTTACGTCTAATCATTCACCCAAATTTCTTCTTCATGTGGTTTCTGCCGCTTAGTTTGCCATTAGATAGGCTCTTCACTAACTACCGGTTTAGGGGTTTATAATTTCTTATAAATTAATTAAAATACTAATTAACTGGGCAAGCCAATGTTTCTTGCACTCTTCAATCAATTCAACATTTAAAAATTTGTTAACTAATTTCTTTTTATTCTACTTCTTAAAAAATATTTATAAAATTTATTAGTTTTTTTTTTAAAATATTTTTTATACTTGAATTTCATGATTATAACATCATCGTTTTTGTTTTATTTTATTATTATTTGTAACCTTTTATAAACTTAAAATTAATTTTTATTAATCTTTGATCTTTAATTTTAATTTTTAATTTTTTTTAATTTTGAATAATTTGTATAATTTGTTTATCTCTTTATCTCTCTCATTTGAGATATTATATTTTTAATAATATATTATTTTTAAAATATATAAAAATTAAATTTTTGACATTTTAAAATGCTTTTACAATTTTAAAAATTCTAAAAATTTATAAAATTTAATATATTTACATTTTGAAGGTTATCTTTTCTCATGTGTTAGAATCTAGTATCATCTTTAAATTTATGAATTTTTTTATGTAGGTATATAATAAATTTCAGTTTATTAAATTTTGATTTAAATAATTGTTTCAATTTTTTTAAAAATTAGAAGATACATCTACTAAATCATTATTCGATATCAATACATTACGTAAGACTATTAGACGCCTTTATGATTGAAACGTATAAATTCTTCTAACGTACACTTGGTGAAGTGATCATGCTCCAATGTGGTTCTCAACATCATGATCATACATTAGGATGTGATATAGTGGCAAAGTATCTTGACTTATTGTATAGAGTTATCATGTAGAGTTTTATATAGATAAGATAATTATTTTCTATGAAATTATAAAATCTAATTAAGAAAGAAATTATTAAATCTCTTAAAAACTTTATATTTAAATATATTTCTCCAATAAAAGATTAAAAACATCATATTATTATATTAAAAAAAGGAATATAATAACAAGAGTGGTCAACTGAAAAAAAAAATCCAATCGAAAGAGTGGACCAAAGCCATGCAAAAGGCATTCACGTTAAACTAGTTGGTAAAGAAAGCTTAGATGGCCCAAGGCTTTCAATTAGCCTCACCTAACAACTACGACGTTTGCCATTTAGAAAGTGAACGCAGACATTTATTTTGGTGCAACAGGCGAAGCACGCGAAGAAAGTCCAACGTTTTATTAGGGTTAGGCACGCGATCGCATCAGTGATGATTTAATATCATGCAAAATAGTTGGATAAATTGCTTCGCTAGTCTGAGGTCAACTAACAACTACAGCATTCGGTGAAGAATTTAACTGCGGCTGCTCTTCCCGGTCGTTGTTGTAATGAAGTGGTTGTTGACATATAACTGTTGCATAGTGGATAATGTTTGACAATTTTTTGTTTTTGGTATATAAAAAGAAATAAAAATAATATTTTTTAAACATATAAATGAATTTTTTATATTCATTTTAGTATGAAATAAAATATATTTAGGAATAACTATCTATGTCTATGTATTTGTTGCATGAAATAATATTATTTGTTTTAAAATATAATTATTTTGACATATATTTATAGTTTTTTAAAAGATGATCATTGTGATTATATATAAGAAAATCTGTATTAAGAGATAATTGTTTATATAATATTAAATAATCAAATTTTAAATTAACATCATGATAAAAAATTCTATTATATATCATTCTTTTTTCTCAAATAAATAAAAGATCAACACATTAAATGGCAATTAAACATCTTCAATGAAATGTCATTGTATGCTAAGCCATACTATTCATGATTTGAAATGATGGAATGATGTTTAAAAAGGACAATTCCATTGGGATTAGTCACCTAAATGATTGCTCAATAACATAACTTAAGTCTTCAAAGATTAAATAAGTATTTTTTATTACAAAATATTATACTTTTTCATTTTTCACTTATTAGAAAAGTAAATATCAAAATTTTAATATATTTTGGCTAACCTATTAGCCAAATCAACTTATTATATTACCTTTAAAATTTTTAAGAAACACACAATTTGAATATTACTCTAGAACAGCTTGATAGAAGTCGAAACATTACATTAAGATTTTTCGAATATATTTATGATATATTCTAAATTAGTTCAATATAGATCAAACTAATTTATAAACAATATCTCATTATAGGTTCTTATAAACACGTTAAAATTTTTTTTTTTTAAATAAAATTTATTATGATTGACATTCACTCAGTTGTGTGTAAGCATAATTCTCTTTAAGAAATATATTATAGTTAAAAAAATTAAAAGATATTTAAAATATATGATTATTATATTTTGATAAAATGTTATTTTTAAAAAGTCAAAATCCATTGATCTTTCTATTATAATTTGTTGAATCTAACTATATATTCTCACATCTCAATCACATTGTATTATGATTGTTACTATCACATCGATAAATGTCGAAAACTTAAATATAAGTTAAGTACATGACTAAAGCTTATAAAGTAAATGGAAAAGTTTTTCAAAACATTAACAAAAAAAAAATCATTTGAATTTGATAGAACGCTTATTTATCTATTTTATGCTTTCAAAAAATCATGCAGAGAAACATATACATATAAATACTTTTTTCTAGAAGATGCTAATTTTTTAATATAATTTTTTATAACATCTAATCTAAATTATAATTATTTAACCAAGAGAATTCTAAAATATTTGTTAATAACCTAAATATTTTTTAAAGGTATTAGTTTCAAAAATATTACTATAGTATTTAATATTATTTAAAGTTGTTAAACGTTTAATTTATTAATATTTCAAAATATTTTTTTTAAGAATAATATTTTTGTTATCTGATACTTTGAGATCTCATTTAAATCTAGATAATATCAAGGTATTAGCTTTTTTTAGTTTTAAAAAATAAAAAACGATTATTAATATAATATTGAATCATTTAATAAAAAATATAAACAAATTTTAGATGATTAAGAGAAAAAGTCAATGTGGCAGTAATTAAAATCAACCAAACACCACCCATCGGATGTTATTCTGACCGACCAATTCCAACGCGTTAACCCACATCTCCAGTCCTTGGATGACTCTTCCCCCAAAAGAAAACACCTCGGTTTGAAAAAGGAGCTCCAAGACTTCCTTGATTGCTTCATGCAATTGCTGACTAATACACCAATCAAAGTGCCAAACGTGTCTTCTCACTTTTCTTTTATTTTTTTCTTATTTTTCCATCCCAAAAATATATTAAAAAATATATATACCACAAAGTACTTTTTTATTCACAACTATTATACTTCCACTAAATTTTTAAAAATCTTTCATAAATAAACATGTTTTTAATGAAAAAAATTAAAAAGTATTATTGGATGTTCTAGTCGGGCTGTTATTTTTTGAAAAGTAACTTTTCAAAAATATTATTTGACTAAGTATGGTCATTTTTTGTGATAAAATAAAACAAAGTAAGAATAAAATTATTTAATTACCACCATTAGGTGCAACAAATAAGAAAATCCCGTTATTTAATGTATTTATCAAACTATTTTTTTATCCTTTTCTGGGTTAAACCGTCTCGTTTTTTGACCCAACTCTAGATGAACCCACCAAACAAATATATTATGTAAAAATAATTCAATCTTCCTATCTCTCTATTTGGACTTCAAATAATTAAATAAAAAATATCTTTATTTTAAGTGTTATTCGTATTATTTTGACGTCATCGTTTGAAAAGAAGTGTGGCCAACACAGCACACCTCATCTCCTTTAATACGAAGGTATTACTTAATTCAGGATTAGGTACGTGGCCTGCAGGCTTCCAAGGTGCAACCTCGACTCCACTATATATAACCCACCACAAACCCATGCCATGTCCAACCAAAACCCCAATGGCCTCCCACACGAGCTTCGCCCTCTTCGCTTTCCTCTTCCTGCTCTCCTCCTGCAACTCCTCCGCCCAGCTCTCCACCGACTACTACTACAAATCCTGCCCCAATCTCTTCCCCTCCATAAGAACCGTGGTTCAGTCGGCCATCGCAGCGGAGAAGCGAATGGGCGCCTCTCTGCTCCGCCTCTTCTTCCACGATTGCTTCGTTCAGGGCTGCGACGGCTCTCTGCTTTTGGACGACACGGCGAACTTCACTGGAGAAAAGAACGCGACCCCAAATAAGAACTCGGTGAGGGGGTTCGATGTTGTGGACAAGATCAAGGCCGCGGTGGAGAAAGCCTGCCCTGGCGTGGTCTCCTGCGCGGATGTACTGGCGATTACAGCGAGGGACTCTGTTGTCATTGTAATTCTGCCTCTGTCTCTCTCCGGCGTGCTCTGCTTTGGGTAAAACTCGAAATTGGGTTAACTTAATTATTTCTTTCTTGCAGCTTGGAGGGCCAACGTGGAGAGTTAAGCTGGGGAGGCGGGACTCGAGGACTGCAAGCTTCAGCGGCGCAAACAACAACATCCCACCGCCCACATCTAGCCTCAGCAACCTCATCTCCAAATTCGCCGCGCAGGGCCTCTCGACCAGCGAGATGGTCGCCCTTGCAGGTGGGCACACTATCGGGCAGGCGCGGTGCACCAACTTCAGGAACAGGATCTACAACGAGAGCAACATCGACGCGGGGTTCGCGATGCAGAGGAGGGCCGGATGCCCGAGGAGCTCCGGGGACAACAACCTGGCGCCGCTGGATCTCCAGACGCCGACGGCGTTCGACAACAACTACTACAGGAACCTGCTCAGCCTGAAGGGGCTGTTGCACTCAGACCAGGCGCTGTACAACAACGGCTCCACGGATGCGCAGGTGAGGTCGTATGCCAACAACCCAAGCGTGTTCGAATCGGACTTCGTGGCGGCGATGATCAAGATGGGGGACATCAATCCGCTGACGGGCTCAAACGGGGAGATCAGGAAGAATTGCAGGAAGGTGAATTAGTTGGGCTCCTTTCTTTGGGGGGGTACAAATAACACAACGGTGTCGGCCGGGTTTATGATCACGGTTTTTTTTTCTTTGCGCACGTGTTTGGTTTTAATCTGCTGGTTTTATGTTAAGGTTAAATTTGTAGTTCTATCTTTCGAATAATTTACATTTAAATATTAATAAAAATTCACATGCCATGCATTAATTATTTATTTTAAATAAATTAAAATAATTGGAATATTGAGGCGCTGTCATTTAAAAAGGACGCAGAAATTACCAAAGTGGGTCAAACCAATTATATGGATTAGCCCATTTACTGCCTTGCACAAAAACATTGACTAGTTAGAAGTCCAGTTAAATTTTTTTTTTAAGATTATGTTTGATTTATATGGATAAAATTTATTAAATAAAATTATCTGCAAAATGATTTATTTAAAAATTTTATTGAAATATTTCTCTCATATATTAAGAAAAGGTTGAGTGTGAACTTTTTTTTTTATTTGTTAAATCAAACGTTAGTGTGAAAGAAGAATCAAATTTATTATACTTTTTATTTCAACAAAACAAATAATTCATAAAACAAATCTCTGTTATCTTTTATTTTTTTATTTTTATTTTTTCTTTGAAATTAGATGTAACTTTGTCAAAACATCTCCCTATTCACCATTTATTACTTCAGTTGGACCCAAAATAATTCACTTTTTGAACACAACAAACCTTGATTAACACTAATGCAAATTCTAATGGATAAATTATTGAGTTATGTCTAAGTTGTGTGGATTATTTGGACTAAATAACAAAAATAATACAAGACAAATAGGTATACTTTAGTTGGTTTGATTTATTTATTAATTTTATTTTCAATTAAAATTTTGTTAGATTTTCAATGCGTGAAAAGAAAATCCAATAGATTAAAAATTTGTTTAATGATCTAAATTTTATTTTTATTTTTTAGATTTTAATTTGATAAAGACTCTTGTTTGCAAAGTCTTGTTTTTACCCAAAAATTAACAAACCCAAATCAAATTTAATCTCAACAATTATTGCTTTTGTTTTTTTTTTATATATTAAAGGATTGGTATTTGGAGGGGAAACTATTCACATTCAATGCCGATGCTATCTTGCTTAACTTTGTCCTTTGTTGGATTACAAAATTTCATCAAATCCTTTGTGAAGATCAATTATGAGGTTTATTTGCATTGCAATCTTTAATAAATCTCATATAAAAGATAGCTAACTCATAGAAACTATGACATCTTATAAAATTTTTCTATATAAATCAATTTATTATTTCTTTTATTTTCTTAAGATCAGGTGAAAGTCTTTCAATAATCACAATAAAATTTAAAAAATTCATGCAAATCTTTATCACCATGTATTTCTTCAAATCCAATAATAATTTTTTTATCTTAAATTTTTGAAATATTTTCTAAAATGTTTAGGATAATTATCAATAGCATCAAAAATATTATGAGCATTTGATAGTCTAAAGGATATAACTAGCCACTTATATAATCTATCTATATTTTTAAAAATTGAATTTTATTCTTATCTAAACATAATTTTAATATGATGGTAATCACTTTTGAAATCTATCTTTAATAAGTAGTTGGAATAAAAAACTAGATCTAACACGACGTTAAGTCAAGATATAGAAATCTTACATTTGATTAAAATCTTATTGATTGTTCTCGACTTCTTATATGTATAATATTGGTATAACATATGGATTGAAACTCTCTTAAAAAAATCATTTCTCAAGAAGTTCAATAACTTCCATCTTAAGTTTAGCACATTTAATTGGATTCATGTTGTAATGTGATAGATTTGAGGCTTTTGAGCTTGGGATGAAGTTGATTGTAAGTTAGATATCTCTCATGAGAGGTAACTTATGTAAAAGATCTTTTGGGATGATATCTATGAACTCTATAAGTAATTTGGTATAAAAAACAATATGTGCCTATATTTGTTAGCTAGAGTCCCTTTGGTATGGAGGAGGTGTAAAATTAGATAATATTTTCATGTATTTGCTTGTCAACGAACATGGATTACCAAATGATGCTGAACCATGATGATTGCATTGGCATTGGAATCACCTCAATGCTTCCCATCCTATGCAACTTAAACATTGAAAAGTTTAACAAACTCATTTTTGCTCAAAAAATTATGCATTTTTTCGCTTATTAGAAAAGTATAAATCAAATTTTTAATATATTTGGCTTGCATGTTCTCCAAATTAATATATAATTTTAACTTTTTTTATTTTTACATAACACATAATTTAGATATAATTATGAGGTGACTTGGCAAAAGTTAAGGCATTTCATGGGAGCTCTTCTTTATAGACTCACGATGTAGTTTAAATAACTTGTTAAACTTATGCATATAATTATATCTATTATATGCTCTCTTAGGCACATTAAAGCTTTATTTGTTTTAAGATATTAATTATTATTTGTTAAAGCTCACTCAATTGAGTTTAAATACAATCTTATATAGAGAATATATTTTCACATGTCATACTTGACTACCCACAAAATCAAAAAAATAATGAGTTTTAAGCAATATTTCACATAGCCTCAAAGCTCTTATATGCAACAGTTTCAAAATTTGAAATGATATTTCAACAAATTATCATTATTTATGATATTATAATATAAAAAAATTTCTGTTATTCAACTTGTATGAAAAAAAATTCATTTTGTATAACTACAATACTTTTGTATTTGTTATTTTATTTTTTTATTATATATTATTTTGTTTTATCATATTTTGAAATATATAAAAAATTTCCATTTAAAAACAATTATATCTCTTCTAAAAGATGTATGCTTTATAAATTTATCCAAATTTATGGAGTTAATCATTAATGTTTAATTACTGAATTATATGATATGACTAAATTGATTGTATTATATGATCTTGTGATCATATGACATGATTAATTACAACAAAACTTATCTACAATTGCCAAAATTATCGAACCAACTAACTTTTCATAATCACACCATTCTATTGATTAGAGTAAACCACTAATCAAATTTGTCAGCAGTTCGAAATCATTTAGTATCTTCAACTTTTATACAACCATTGCATCAAGTTATTTAATATAGAACATTTGACCACCACTTCAATTAATAAAAAGTTCAAAACATTTGATTAAAGGTGTTAAGCTTAACAAACCTTTCAACACTCAATTTTATGCAAAAATAAACTTAAAAAACAAATTCAATGAGCTTATTTTGTGAAAATAACTAATTTAACATTAATCTAATTAAAAAACCTATTAATGTTTAGGGTTAATAGAAAGATAAAATGAGAATATAATAAGATTTTCTTTATTATCTTTTGTTGCAATTGCCTAACATGAGAAAATCACCCCTACAATTGTAGGTACCTAGATTGTGGGCCATTATACGACAAAAACTTCGTCATCATAAGCATAAGACACTCGACAATGTGAGCGATTGTTTTGTGATGAAATCACCCTTATTGTCGTTGGTACTTAGATTATCAACCATGACATGACAAAAATTTCGCCATTACGAGCATAAAAAACTTGGCAATATGGGTGATAGTTACATGATAGAAAATACTATAATGTGAGATTCTAAGAAGTGAGGATGTTTATATAAGAAAATCAAAATTCTAAAAAATTAAGAAAAAACAAAAATATGAAAAGAATATGAATGTTAAAATAAGAAAAAATATATGATATTAGTATTATTTGATGATTATACATATTATGAGCATATATAAAGTGATTCAACATATTATATATTTTGTTAGTATCATGTTTTATTCTTATTTTTGTTTTATTTTATCTACTTGTAATTAATAGCTTGTTTTTCACTTTTATGTTTTTTACTATCAAAATTACTCCACACCATCATTGTCCCCTTCTCTCATCCTAATTTCAATTGCAACACCATGCCTAACTCTCCAAATGTCCCCTCCCTCTTATCTTTTCTCTCTCTTCATACACACTCTCTCTCTCAATACCAAATCTCCAAACTTCTTTAGTCAAATAAAGAAAACCTCACTTGCTTAGAATGGTGGGGATCATTAATCAACATAATATAATTTTTCTAATAAAAATAAATACATATAATGTCTAAAATAAGTGTTATTAATAAAAAAAACATAATATTATGTTAAATTTTACTTAACTCATTATTTGAAAACTTAAGTTTTACATTTTTCCTATTTTTAATGTGAAATTATTCGTCTTTGTGGTTCTACAACTTAATAATGATTTTACTTTTGAAGAATCACTTTAAAATCTCTTAATTTGTTTTATACTACATATAATAAGCCAAATAACTTACACATGCTTTATATTCAAATCACTAAATCATATATGTGGTGTCACTCTAATGCCATTATGTTGACTAAAATGTCAAAATCTTTTCACTTTTTGTCATCAAATTTAAGGATAAATGTTTTATTACCAAAAAAATATCTCAACATCATAATATCATTATATTATATAAATAAAACAAAAAATGTTTGACTTAATTTATCATCTCTATAACCACTCTATCTTAATAATGATTTTACTTTTGAAATATCACCACAAAAATCCTAACCCACAATAATTTTATAATGTTTTTGTTAACTCCATAGATATCTTAACAATGTTAATATATTTATATTGTTGAATTAAAACTCCATCAATTATTAAATTTTCCATAAGATAGAGATGACATTCGATAAGGATTATAAACAACATACCTATGATTGCAATTCCACAAATTTGAAATTATGCTATAACTTAGATATTTTGTAAATTTATAAAGATTAATTTAAAATAATATTTGTAATAAAAAAATAAAATTTATATTTACATATTATAAAAATTATATTTACATATAAAATTGATATGATATATTAAAATAAATGCGTCTATAATTCTTTCTTTGAATCTGCCCAAACATAATATTTGTTGAAAGCGTGGCTAATACAATTTATATCACCATTAATATATAAAAATTATATAATAAGATAAAATATCATTATCAATTTTTTTTTATGGACGTGCAATGTACCTCAATTGTTACATCAAACTTTATAGTGTACTCTTTTCTTATATTTTAAAAATAGATAAAAATGCACAAAAGCAATAATTAAACTAAATAATTAATGCAAAATAGGCCTTCCCATTTATATTATAAATTCCCTTTTGGAATGTCTGCTTATAAAACTTTTAATATTTTTTGCTAAAAATGTAACATATTTTTTAATTAAGAATTACATTAAAAAATTACAAGAGTTTAATTAATTATAAAATATGATTACACATTAAATGGAGGAAGTGAACTCAGACCTTGTACGTCAAAAACAACTATAAAAAGAGAAAAAAAGGATGAGATAACTTAAAAATCTATTTCTTAGTTGTGAACCTTCTCCTAAACTATACTTCTAAAGATTTACTTATAGCCAAAGGAGTGGAAGACATGTCTTGGTTTTTTCTTATAATATAGGAGAGTGATGATGCTTATCTTAATGATAGGTTAACTGATTATAAATTCAATAAATTATTATCATTTTATTTATTATGATTTAATTATTTTTTACTTAATCATAAAATAAAATTGGTGCAAAAAGATAAAACTTTAAGTTGATTCCTCATATATTGAACAAATATTATAATTTTGAATGATTTTTTGTTGATGATTGTTGCTTGTTACTTCTCGATTCAACAACTAAGATTTAACTTAACGAATTTTTATACCTTCAATTGGTAAGATCGATGCCATGCAATGAACAATTAGATTAGAAACTAATTCTAATCATCTCAATTTTAATGATTTTAATATCAAATTTATAATTAACAGAGCTCAGAGTTTATTTCAAATTTTCTAGATTGTATGACCTAAAAAATTAAAAATCTAATTAAATATGTTTTTTTTTTTTGTTGTAGCACCATTTTATTAAAATTTAGGACACTTAAAACAATTAAAACCCCCACGTTTAGTTAGGTAAATGGTCAACCAATTGTCTAATCAATTTGAAAGGTGTATTAAAATTTTTATAAAAGTTATGAAGCAAAGTGAAATAAAAATTGATAAGTAAGAAAATTGAATGCTTTAATGGAGATTATTCGTAAAGGAGATTCCTTTGTTGAGAATATTTCTATACGAGAACCAAAAGAGTAAATTTTCAACATAGCCTTGTTTAAAAAATAAATGCCCTCAAACAATTATTTCCCACATGGCTTGTTATCTAAAATGGATAAATTATTATATTTGTGTTATTACTGAGAATTTTCGATATAAGATAATATGAAAGCAAAAGGCAACACCCTAGTTTAAATATTAAACTATGCATGCCATCAACACTAAGCAAGTTGCTTAGCAAGCATGTTTTTTTTTCTTATTTTCATAAATTCAAAATTATTATTTGGTGGTTGAGGAAATATTTGAATAATTTTGATTGCCAATTGGTCGTGATCGAGAGATTAATTCTAAGTGTATTTAATCTAAAGTTAAGAAAAAAATATCAATAGGATAAAATGACAAAAAACTTTGATACAACATGAAGCCTCAAAAGCTATGCACCAAAGCACAAGTAGAAGAGAGCAGTGCGCCAAACTCTTGTGTGCACTGGCTAAACGATCGCATGGGGCTGTTGCATGTGCACCTTATTGACGACCAACCATGCATGCGTTCTGCCCATGTGGTACCTACTTGTGTGAATAGTTGCACTAACTTCACCATACACAAGCAAAGGTGTAGGCATGTGCATACAAATAAGTGCAAGATTAAGCTGATTTTGTCAAAATTAGAAAATTTTTATATTTGTGATCAAAATCACATGTTTTTGCTTTATAATTAAATATTGTATCGAAGCCTTTATATAAAAGGATAAGAAGAATACATAAAGCAATTTAGAAATCAAAACTTGAAAAAATCATAAATTCAAAATTTAGAATTCTAAGAATTAGAACTTCATGAATTTAGAATTCCTTAAAAGACAACTTAGAAAATTCAATTTTCTTGTAACAAAAATCTTTTTCAATTTTACTTTCTTCCTTAGCTTCTCATTATTATCATGTTTCCATTTCTATTGTAGCTACTCTAAAAATGCCTCTTGAAAAAGAATCTTTAAGCAAGAATACCTTACAAACATATCACATCGAGGCTCCGATATTGGGGGTGGGGTACAAAGTTGAAGTGATGAGGCATTGTACTACTTTATTATTGATTAACTAGAACACCTTCATACCACCGCAAACATAATCTAACGATTCGTTTTTCTCACATTAGGCTTGAATTTTTTGTTGTCACTATTTTACTTGATAACTATATGTCTAAAGGGTCAAAACAACAACTCATTTGTGAGTATTGTAATTAGTACATGAATTTTGAATATGACTAGTTTGATATGATTTTAAAAAAATTTGTTATAACATTTGGGAATTATTTGAAGCTATTAAAGAGTTTGATAATTATTATATAAAAGATTCTAAACATAGAATACATGTTAATTATAACAATCTATATAATTAATACTAAACCACATTCTAAATAAATGTTATTTATTAGATTTGTATGTTTTAGATTCATAGCTAAGGTATTATCTAGGTGCCTTAAACAATATATTAAGATAATAGTAATCAATTCAAAATTTGAGCATATCATTATGAAGCTCTTATCTTAAATTTATAGATATGTGATTTTTAATTTCTAAAAATTAGATGAATTTTTTATTTATTTTTAAAGCCAAAAAAAGAAAAAGAAACTAATATTAAAATAACCTCTTATATATTAGAGTTGCAAACTTAATATCATCTCTCTTACACCAAGTTTGGTTTAGAATAACTTGCAAAGAAAGATGGTGAGAGAGAGAGAGCAGAGCTTAAGGAGAGGAGAGGAGAGAAGAAAGTAAATCCAACTTAGATCCTCAAAAGATTCAAGGAAATAAGATAAGAAAAAGAAAAGGTTGAGAAAAAAAGGGTGTTCGATCTCATTCTCATCGAAATAATGTATTAAAGTTATGATTACAAATGAGTTCCTCTTCATGAAACAAGTATTTGTGATGTATTAACATGTGTGATGCTTCTAGAGGTTTAGGAATGAATCGTACCACATAGTCTACAAAAGGGGGGGGGTCCTAATCTACATATATTAATACTCTTTTTAAGGGCAAGTCTACATTGGATAGTATAAGAAATACATGGATGAGTATGTTAAGGTTAAAATAGTTTTATGATGGGCGACCATGTAGAAAGGGACCTTATGTAAAAGGCAAAACCTTCTTCGATTAAGATCAAGACAAGAAATTGGAGTGTTTTTGTGATTAGTAACCATACAAAGAAGGGCCTCATATAAGAAGAGAAAAAATCATTCAGGTTAGTATAAGATAACCTAAAGGGACAATATCTTGATATAATGAAATTGAGATGTCATAAATAGACATCACCCCTAATATCATAGATACTCAGAGATGGGATCATTATACAACAAAGTTCTTATTATCATCTTCATAAGATATTGATAATAGAGGATAGTGGCTTCATGATAAATAAAATAGATATCACCACTCAAATGTTAGTAATATGAGATAGTAGATTTGTAATAAATTATGGTATGCTATGAGATCTGAAGGAGTAGAGATAATGATTATATCAGGAAATTTAGGCCCAAAAAAAGAAATAGGGAAAGGAAAATAAAAAGTATATAGATATGAAAGAAAATAAAAAATATGACATGATATAAGTATTGCATAATAATATTACTATATGATGATTATATGTATATATAAGAATGATGCATACGACCATTTAAGTAGTGATTCCTTATACACATTTTTTTATAGATGTCTATGTAGTGGTTATTTATTGCTCATTCATTATTATCAATTTTATATTTGTATTTTATATTACCTTTATGTGTATAATTAGTAATTTGTTTGTTAAACATATCATGTTTATTCCCTACTTATATTATAAGTTAAAATACAAACACTCATTAAGTTGGTCGTCTTTTGAGCAGTAGTATCTCATACATCACGCAAAGTTTCCAATCAGAGACATATTAATCCTATTCGAATTCAAAGTTGTACTAAGATTGACTTTTTTACTTCTCATTAATCTTAATTATCATTACATTGTAGGGGTTCAATTATAGCTAACCATTATTTATTATATAAATTAATTTGTTTTTCATTAATTCATTAAATTATTTGTATCTACATTTTATTTTAAGTCATTTGAAGATCGACTGATAATTTTTCAAATATTTTTAACTTTAAATTCAGTTAAGAAATATCCCAAAAACAATCTCATAATTCCATTGATCTAAAATTTGGTCTAAAATAAGTTTAAAAAGGCTTAAAATTAAGTTTTTGGTTTTTTGCCAACGTTTGCTACCATTATCACTATCATTCGTAGTCGTTGTTGCTGCCCACATTGTCCCACACGACCTACTCAACCTGACCTGACCCATTAACACGTGTCAACCATGCCAATTGATCAACATGCATCAACCTGTGTTGGCCTGTGATCCTTGAACCCGCCTGACTTGTCAATGCACACTGGCTTGTCGACCTACATCTACTCCTACTGATTCGCTTTGACTTGCATTGACTTGCAAACTAGACCTGAAACGTCACTGTGCTTCTTTGCCCACATAATTTGTCAACTTAATGGTCATCAAACCACCTCCCAAAACACACAAGCCTATTTGGGAAGTGTTTATTTTAATTAGTTTTGTAGCTTTTGGGCAAGTTTTTTTTGCAAAATTCATGATTTTTTGTAATATATGGTAACTTTTTTGAAATTCTTTAAGTATCTTTTAAACTTCTAAAATATGTCTCTTAGTATTCTCAAATATGTTTTTATATTTTTAGGTTAACAAATTATTATTATACCCATATTGTCTTTATAAATAGAAATATTCATCATGTTGTAAGTAATACAATTTGAATGAAGCAATGAAATACTACTGCCAAGCTTGATTAATGCAAACATATTTTGTGTAATCAATCTTACGATGTGATTTTAGATGTGTTTTGAGAAGATGAGCAAGAAAATCAAAAGAGGAGATCTTGACCTATTATCTAGTATTTATAAAAACATCAATTCATTAGGAAAGTTTTTAACACCTTTATTTCATCTTTTCAAAAAATTAATTATCGTGTCCAACTTTTTAGTTTGTGTAGATGATTATATGATTTTCTTGTTTGGCATTCTAAGAACTTCATTATAAGTATACCTTGCCACATCACCACCAATGCAAGTGCTTTGAGTATGAGTTGCTAAAGAATTTTTTTTAAAGTTAAAATCCCCTATTAATGATTAGTGTAATTCTTTAGTTTTTTGAGAAAATTCTTACTTGACAATCCTAGGATTTCCAATTCTAAATATATAACGTATTTGATAAGCTCTTATATATATATATTACTTAAGCATTTTTCAATTATTACTAAGCTAAAGATAAGTTTTGACATATTATTTTTAATTAACTTGGTATTAAAGCATGGTTAGCTTTAGGAATTTATATAATTTTTAATTTATCATTATACAAGTATCTTTTACTTTTATACATTTGTTGTTAATTGTTAGAAGTTATTAAAAATATAAGATAAGACAAAACAAAATAAACAAATAAATAAATATTTTTTTCAAGTTTGATATTATAACATTTCTTTATCTGTAATTTTTTTTTTGCTATAACATTTTGACATTTGTTTTTTTCTTTATAATCTCAATTAAGAATTTTGTTTTCAACCTAATAGTTTGATCATTAGGTCTAGAAAATAATATAGAATATGTGATTCTATACTAGTATAACCACTCATAGACTCAGTAATATAACATGAAATTTTAAAACTAACTCATTTAATGTAAAAGCTAATAGCAATATTAGAAATACGCATAGACCATTTGGAACAACATAAAGACAATAGATCGAGTGGAACTCGTAGATCAAATAAGTCAATTATAAGTGACTTTGTTGTGGAAGAATTGGCCACTGAAAATAAACCTAAGAAACTGGAATGTTGACCTAAGTATTGAGGTACTCCACATATTAATGATAGAAGACACAGAAGAGCATGATGATCGCCAAGTTAACATGGTTAAAATAGAAACTCCATCCTTTGAAGTGGAGGAAGGGGAGATTATACAACCATATGAGGAGAATCAAGAAGAATTATAATAATTAGGTGAAAGTCTTTATTATATTGGACCATCTATAACTATTGTAATATACACTTTTACTACTATCTCAAGTTTAGCAATGAACTAATATCCTTAGTACTTTTATTAGAATTAAAGAACAACATTGTAAAATCGTTATAAATATTATTAATGGTATCAATAAATAGCATAAAATATTTTCAAAATGATAGGTTTAACACTAACAAATCATCCTAACCCATACATCGTATCTTAGACCGACAAACTTTACTTTTCATAAAACAAAATTGTTGCATTGCTTTAAAGTTTGTTAAATATTCTAAAGGATTATAGTGTGATGTTATCCTAATACAAGTGGGTAACTTTATCATAGAAAGATATTAGTTATATGATCGAGATGCTATTTTAGATGAAAGAGCTAATATGTGTATTTTTGTATATGAAGAAAAGAATATCATATTATGCCCTTCGTCTCCTTCTAAAAAATTACCTAAGTAATAAAAATAAAGAAAAAAATTACTTAATATCATTTCACTAATTGAGATTGAGAGAGATATAGCTAATTATGAGATTATTTAGTTTGTGACAATTAGAAAAGCCCGTACTAGTCTACGTGCCCTATCGCCCATAGCCCTTATTAAAAGATTTTACGAAGATATTTCCCAATTACTTGCCACACACACCCCTACTTTTAAAAGGTATTCATCACGTTATAGATCTATTTTTTAATACTTCACTATCACATTTGTCATATTAATAATTAAATCTATCAGTTCAGATAAAACTTAAATTTTATCAACTTATAATTTCCAGATATACGAACAAAAAAAAGCAATTAACCAAAGCTTAGACAATCTATTTCATAGGCATCTATCACTGAACAATAAAGACAAGTGACTATACTAGCAAACATGATTATCAAGCAATCATGGACAAAGCATGTAAAAATTACAACATATTTTATGTTATCTAATCATATTTAAATAATTAGTGCTTCAATACAATGATCAACATATTATTTATTTGGTTGGATAATACTTTACCTAACAATTTATATTCCTAAAAAACTAAAATAAAATTCAAGTGATGTTTAAATAAGTGCTACTTAGCTAACTTCGATATCTAAATATCATTATTATTTTGATAATGCTATCAAACTTTATCATCATGATTTTGATGATCAATATTTAGAGATCATTCAAATTTAAATGACATAAATTTTAATAATAAAAATTAAAAATTAAGAATCAAATATTAAAAAACTTTAAATAAAATGATATTCTATAAAAAAAAATAATATCATTAAATCAAATAACCCTTTATCCCAATCTTCTTAATTTCAAGCCAAGTCGACAATGAGTCATTTCTATGCGTTAATTAATCAGCACAAATTGTTCTTAATATGCTGATAAATACTATAAATTAAAATACTCAACCGATTTAATTAACGTGACATATGACAAAATTAAAGTACACAATAAGACATTAAAGCGTCATATCACCAAATCTCGAATTGCTAAAACGAACAAGAAAAAGCTATTTTCGACATTCCATTTTCAAATATATTTAATATTTAAAAACAAGATGAAGCATTAATACTCCATTTATTACCGCAATAATAAAGGCAATTTATTACCCCATTTAGCTCCCTAAAAGACCACGAGCAACAAAGACCGTTGCCTACGCCGGCGTCCCGTGCCTACCGATCGACCGCTGAGCGTTCCTCTTCCCCCTCCCGCCACCGAAGCAGAGGGTCGACGTCGGCGACGAGGTCTCTTCGCGATCGTTCTCCTCCTCCCACTTCGAGCTCCACGAGAACGACGACGACGACGACGACGAAGGCGACGGCGATGGAGGCGTCGGCGGGGGGAGGGCCGGCTTCCTGTTCGCAATCTTGGGAAGTATGGCGTGGATGAGGCCATTCTTGGGCGACTTCCCGGCGGGGGGCTTCTGGGTCTTGGGAGATGTCGCGTAATAGGAAGGAGGGGGAGTGAGAGGACGGAAGATGTCGGCGGAGGTGGCGGAAGTGGTTGTGCTGTCTTTTGGTGTGCCGGGGCGAGACTCCCAACGGAAAGGAACAGATCCTGCCGCCATGCCGTAGTAGATTCGGAATGAAGGGGCCGAGGCAGAGCTCTCCTTCGAACGGAGCCTCGAGTGCAGCTTTTCCGTTTGGGAGGTAAGGCCGGCAGTGGCCATGATTTCTATAGAGAGAGAGGGAAGAGGAGAGAAGAGAGAAGAGAGACGAGAGAAGCGAGAAACGAGCCGAGTGTTAATTAATGGAGCCTGCCAAAAAGCAATTGAGATAATTTTTATTTTTTGAAAAATAATTTTGTTTTAATTACTTTGAGAGAAGATGATGTTGCCATGAAGGTTTGGTGCATTTGTGTGGAGAATAAAGAAAGATGGATGACGATTAGTTTTGATTTAGATTAATTAATTTCGTGGTGATCACCAATTGACTTCCATTTGGATCAATTTTAATTATGTTTGCTTTTGTCATATGGGAAAGGAGCCGTAGAAGATGCAAGAATGTTGATTTATGCTAAATTCAATTATAGGAAAGTATTTGGTATTAAGTTAGGATAAAGTTAAAGTCAATATATAAAATAAATATAAATTTAAATCTTATTTATCATCATAGGCTTAATAAATCTTCCATCTAAATGAAAAGATCCAAAACAAAGTTAATTAATTTAGCCCTAATTAATTAATTCTATAAAAATTTTCTCTTTTTTTACTTCTCTTTTCTAGTCCTACGGATTTAATAATCATTTATTTAAGAAATTTGATATTTATCATTTTGTTTATTAGATAACAAAAATAATTGTAATAATAACTAATATAAAATGTGTTTTTGGAGCATTTATGTAATAAACTAATTAGCAATATCATTAAATAAATCAATCACATAAATAAGTATTACTTTCTAATGATGTAGTTAAGAAATCGTGAAAGATCTTGATATTCTTTGTTTCGATAAACCTATCAAAAGCATATTATTAATATCCAAAATTATTTTATAGTTAACTTATGAAAAAATTGTGAAGCTAAAATAGAATTTTTATTATCGAGACATCCAACAAAAATTGAATCCAAGTAGTGAATAACTTTCAAGTGATCGGATCTTCTATAAATAAGAAAGTAATCATTTGTCTCTTGAATATATCTTATACATGTTTTATTAAGGATTACTTTCATGACTATTTAGCTTTTTGATAACAAAATTAACGTTATCTAAGACATGCCTTCAAGTACACAAGACTTCCAATAACAAACATATGAAATAAATTTCATTGCTTAAGATAAAAACTAATCACATTTTTTCATATGAACAAATTAATGCAACACCTTTTGAGAACTTTATCAAATCTCGCTTATGTCTCACTTCAAAATCTTTAGTCAATAAATTCTTTATTATATATAATATTCTTAAATCATATGTAGTTTATAATAATCATATTGTTTATCAAAGTCACCTAACTAGAAAAATCAATCACAATTTTCAATTTTATAGATAATTTCATATTCTTCAAACAATTGTAGAGTACTACTAGCAACAATTAAGTAATCGTACTTAAGGTTTCATCATTGAATTTTTTGTAACACTATATATAACACACCATAACTAGTATCTAAAAGCATATTTTTTTTATTTCTTGTATTGTGTTATTGTTCTTATGCCATTAGAAAATGTAATCATATTAGAGTATATCACTAAATGCCTTCTTTTCTAATTATATCTCGCTACTTATGAGTTTTACAATTCTATTTTACCTGTTTCGTTCTAATCTTCCATGTTTATGTTGTTGATACATGTGTTTTTTTATTGACACTTGCAGTTAACTTTGATATTTATATCTTAAAAAATATAAGAGCACATCAATTGTGTAGTTTATATGATATTCAACATATAACTATAAGCATGAACAAACTAGATTTTCTTTGATACTATTCTTAAAAGACTTGTCGAAAAATCATTCTTCAAAAAATTTCTTTGATAAAATATTCAATAATTTGTAAAATTGATTTTTCTTATGAATATGATGTTTAAATCTCATCATATTCTTGTTGTTAATCAATCTAGAAGTTTTCTATAAATTTTTAAAATCATTTTTATCTTTACTTTAGTCATAATTTAATTCCCAAATAAAAATCGTAAATCTAGTTACTTGTTAACTCATTATAGTGACATTTTTAAGCATAAAGCTTTGCTTGAGATTAAACTTTGACAAATTTCTCTTCAATGTAAGATATTGATATTCTTATTATAAAAAAAATATTAAATTTCTAATAGAGGAAAACAAGCTTTTTTTTGCAGCACCTCAAATATTGATATATTATTATTTATTTTCTTGACTAAAAAAATTTAAATTAAAAAAAAAAATCTCTTTGAAGACATAAATATACTTCTTAATGTTTTGCTATTTTTTTGGAAAAATAATAAAAATTAAATTTTGATTTAAATTTTTTTAATTTTAACATTTGAAGCACATTTCAAAATGTTTATTTTACTAACCTACAATTTTAAATTTTGATTTTACATTTTTATTTTTTGATGCCTTTAGCATCCATTATTACCCGTCGCTTCTGAGTTGACTAAAATACCCTTTACGATCTGGGAAACACGATGGCTCATCGTCTTCCTCAAAAGGTCTTTGCTAAATGATTTTTAAAAACTAAATAAAAATAAAAATATTTTTAATATAATACAATAACATAATTAAAAAAATAAAGATAAATTTTTAATATTATCCCATTTGAAGAACAGAATAAGCATAATAAATAAGATATAAAACAATCAATAATGTAGGAAGAAACCTTCCATATTAAGGACATTATAGCAGTTTGGCATTAAGTTCAATAAATAGAATAAAAATAGATAATTATTTCGACGTCTTCAAAATAAAGTAGACAAACCGTTATTATTTAATATAGTGTTTGGGAGATTTGAGGTATTGAGATAGCAGCAGGTCGAGGAAAAAGGCGAGGGCAATTGGCAGATCCATGGAATTTATTTAATTATTCCAATTTAAAACTCTTTTTTTAAATCATTTGGTAAATTTTTGGAAAATATATTTTTCAGTACTAAATCAAGCCATAATCTAGTATTTGACTTGTTTGATTTTATGAAATAATTAAAAAAAATATTATTTTGAAATCACAAAGTTATATTCTATTTTTCTAATTTATTTTTTTTATATTATTTTGAAATATGTGGTTATTCAATTTTTTTAATATTACCTTTTTAGAAAAAATATTTGATGTTCAATAAAGTCTATTGTAATTATACACATTTCATAAACTTCTTTCATAATATGGATTGCAAATAATAGTTTCTAAGTTGATTGGGTTTGTTTTTTTTATAGATATTATTTCGAGTTGATCTTGAATGATATTAATGAGTCGTAAGTCTTAAATTGATAAGACACTTTTTGGGGGGCAAATTGAGCTTGGATTATATGAGAATTTCATAATTAGATATGTTGAAATTAGAGAAGTTTTAAAAAGGATGATAAGTAAGAAAGAATCCCTTATAAGAAAAAAATAATTAATTTAAAACAATGTCTTATCAATTTTTTTAAAGAACTTAATTTTTTTTACTAATTTAACAAAAATAATATTCAATTAAATAAAAGTAATTGTTTTAAAATTTTTAAAACTGAGGATATGGGTGACTTAATTTATTTTTAATTCAATTTTCTTATTTTTTAATTTTGTAATCTTAATAGCACGAGAATTATCATGTTCTTCCAATTTGTGGGGAGACTTTTGAATGTTGTTTTATCATCATTGAGACAATAATTTTTCAAATAAAATAAAATATTTTTAAAAAATTTGTGTTTATGAGTTAAATAAATGTTGAATATGGCTTCTTAAAATCTTATAAAGCTAGGAAATTTATTCTTTTCAAAAACTAAACGTATAAATATCTTGATAATTATTATAATAATGTGTAGGATTATATTTAACCAATTTTTTGTTTTGACATTCTAGTTTATTTTTTGAAAATTTAGTCAATTGGTATCATTAAATTCAAATGTGTAAAAAAAAAATCTTCCATTGTTAGGTCATAGACAACATCAAATATTTGTACATCAATCTTAACCTTTTTATTTATTATCATTCTCTTATCTATATGATTTGTAGAGTATGTTTAGTATCCAATGGCTCGTTTAGGAGAAGTGGGGTGGGTTTTCTATTTTTTTAAATTAATTTTATTTTAGTAGCATAATAAGATGATTAAGATTTCAAAAAGATAACAAAATAAAAAATATATTTTTTATAAGAAATATTTTAATAATTAATATTAATAATATTTTGTCTAGCATTTTTTCAATATTAAAATAGATTAATTAAAGGTAATATTGAAAAGAAATTAAAAAAATTACATAAAAATGAAGCAATTTTTTTAATAAGAACTACAACAAAAGATAGTTATTATATGATTCAAGTTGTAAATACTAATTGAAGTTGTCAAGACCTTACTTAAACTAATCCATCTTAATTAAATATAATTAATATTAAAAATAAATAAAATTTATCATATAATACTCTAACATAAAATATATTATAACATAACAAGTTCAAGTAAAAAAAATCTTAAATATAGATACACAAATATATGAATACTAATGATATATTATTCATATACACATTAAATTATAATCCTCATAATCTCATATAATAAACTCCATACCATAC
This sequence comes from Vanilla planifolia, assembly GCA_023846275.1. NCBI lineage: Eukaryota > Viridiplantae > Streptophyta > Magnoliopsida > Asparagales > Orchidaceae > Vanilla > Vanilla planifolia. Next base: position 37,257,000 of record CM043869.1, on the reverse strand, counting down.
TTTATCCACTTAGCTAAGTAATGCATAGAATCCTCATCCATGACATCATAATATTCATCTCTCAATGTATTAAAAGTATAAAATATGATATAAATATCAATAAGATTTTATAAAACTAACATAAAAACTAATAAGATGACAAACAGAGAAAAAGAATGGTATAACTTACGAAATTAGTTATATAACAGTGCTTATAATAACATAAAACTAATAACTTTGAAATTAAAGAATAAATCATGAATAACAAAATAAAATGATGGCTATAAGTGAAAAAAAAAGTTTCCTTCTTTTGTATTCATCCAATCCAATGAGTTGTATTTTATAGTGCTCAATTTCTTATTTGATCATTACCTTCTAAATTCAATAATAATTATATAAATATCTAAATAAATGATTTTCTATTGGCATTCATCCACAATGTTATAGCTTTCAGACATTTATAATCACCTATTAGACATGGCTTTCGAACTTATATTCTATTGGTTTAAAATACTAGTAACATAAACATATATATTACGTGGTCATGATACCCAAAAAGGTACATTTCTCGAACTCGAACCCAATCGTATGCGATGAAAATAATGTTTTAGGGAAATCTTTTTTTATTATTTTATTTCCATTTCCAATTAACTTTTCATACTTATTATTTTCTATTTATGTTAAATGAATTTCAAGCGAAAAGTAAATATTTACTATGATTTGAACCAATTACATAATGTGATTTACCTATATTTTATAATTAAAATACATAATAAAAGATAACATGCAAAATTATTCCAATTTAAGAATAAGCATGCATTAGTTTAATAGTGTATTTATATTACAAGTATTGGATTTATATATCTGAATTTAACTTCTTTTAATAATTTTTTTTCAAATTTCTCCTAAAGCTTATTTATTTTCTACTTTGTCAACTATATTATTCAATATAATCATTCTCATCATATTATATGCTTTTAGTTGCTCCTTACCCTTTATTTCTTATTTTACTTAATTGTCCATAATATTATGTGATTCTTCTAATTATAAAATATGGTCTTTGCCTCCTTTCCTATCATACTTGATTGACCCAACCTCTCTCAACCACCAATTAATCATACAATACTATTATATGCATCATACTTATATAATCCCCTTAGGATTCCAACTAGCTTAATATGATCAAGACCATTGCATTGGTATAATCCCTATATAAGCACTTATATGATACCATAATCGACTAATTTAACGTTTTATTCTAACTGATTCAAACTAATCATATAGTATGATCTGGCCCATTATACTTGTATAATCTTATCACCTACCCATCTCTTGCTCTCATCACATTGTACCTGTACGATTGTGGTAATCATCTAGTATGATTAGCTTGATACTACTTGTATAACATCTCATTGGAATAATCCAATCCCTTATTTAATTTAGCTTAAATATGCTATATAATATGATAGAGCATATTGCACTTTGTATAATCATGCTCAAACAATTACAACCTTCTCCTCACCTTCTTGGTTTTAAACCAAAACATGCTTCCCAAATTCATTCCCACGATCTTCTAACTTCATACACTAATTAAATGTATATAAACTTACATAAAATTGGTTAAATAAGGTTAAAGAATGAAATTCAATCCATAGCATTTTCTTGATTTTCCTTGTTTTGGATTATGCTCCTTATTTTAGCACTATTTTCAACTATTTCATCTTCTTTGTTTCTATTTTCTTGTTCAATTCATAATTAGTGGTTGCAAGCATTTTTATAGACCCCCTCACCTTTTTCTACTATTATGCTTCATAGTTGAGCTCTCTCCTTCTATTTTATCCTCAAATTCTTAATCTTTACTTCTTTTTCACTTCGCTTTCTCGATCGCCCCCTCTATCTAATTTATCTTTTATTTTCTCTTTATTACACTTATCCAACATAATAGAAAACACATTTAAAGCCATCCTTCTTGAAAAAGTTAAGGTTTGTATTGAAAAATTATCATCATGCCCTCCAATAATTAAAATAATTGGCTATATATTTTAGTTTTTTAAAATTTATAATTAATTATTGAAGCACCTAAAAATTACAAACTTAAGACTATTGAATTACTTTTGATGAGATATTTTCTATAATATGCTCAAATGAAATTTTAGATATTGTTTGAATCTATGATGTACTCCAAGATCAAATCAATTTATTAATATTTTAATTTTATAAATAATATATAAAAATAAGTTTATTATATTAAATATATATATATAATTATAATCTTAGTAGCTTAATTTAATGATTTATAATATATTATTCATAGTAAAATTTTGGATTATTACAAAATACTTCTTTTCAACAAAATCATAATTGGAGTTTTCACGAGTTTACTTTCTTTTATTGGTTTTTTTTATTTGTAGTTCATTTAAGTTATAGATTAGCCTTTAAGATGATAAACTTGTTATAATAGGTGAAAATTTTACGAGTTTTTGGATTCTTTCTTGATCTAAATCTCACAATTCCTCATAGTAGATGAACTATAATGAAGCTTTCATTATGATACCAAAAAGTGATGTCATAGGTATGGGTATTTTGATGCCCCAAAGTGAGAATGTTGGTGTATTCTTAAAAAAGAAAAGACACATTAGCTTAGATTGAGCTTCTGATAACTCAGTCTTATTGTGTCAAAATATTATCCCCTTGGGTAGTCTCATACCTTCAACTCAAAAGTCTACTAAGAGTTAATTCTTTACTTGATAAATCCTCTCCATGGGAGATCATCCAACCCACTCATCACCATTTTTGGTCCTAAGTGGGGTTAGTTAAATCACATTGGACTAAAAATGACAATACTCTGATACCATATTTATGACATCCTAATATTTCTGATATGATATTATCTCAGCCTTCTTGATTTTGTCATTTTTCCTTAAAAGGTGTTATAAAGGGCCTTTTTTGTCACCCTTCCTAATATTACTTTTAATTAAGCATGTTTAATTATAAAGTTTTTATGAGATCCAATACATTTATGCTTTTATACTACTATATTTGTGATGATTTTATCTCATTAATTATGATATTGTTCTTTTGGGTTGCCCTATCTTGACCCAAGTAGGTCTTATACCAAAAATGTGTCTTGGCATCTTATAATTATGGTATTATATACAAAGTTTATAATTTTCTTGTTACAATAATATGAGACTATTTATACTTGAATCATTTTATTTAGAAGCCTATTAGAAGTTTCTTCTTATCTAATGATTTTTCTATATGATACATCATCCAGATATCACTCCTTATCCTTTTCAATATTATACATTACAGATTAGCTAATTATTCAATATGAAGAGGTTGAGGTAGCCAACATTGTTTACTATTATTGTCAGCTACTACTACCAATCACTACAATTTCTGACCATCACCCTCATCTATAATCATTTGCCACTATTATTAAGCACTTCTTATTGCTAAACCTCACTACCCACTCTTAGCACAAAAATCGCTACCTTTTTATCACCATTGTTTACTAATATTATAATTATTGTCACTACTAATTGTTGTTGATTGACATCATCCTAATGGCCCACATGGACTATACCATTGTGGCCAGTACTTATTATCAACAGTCACCTCGTGATTGATTGTTAATGATTTGTTGCCATTATTTATCAACCAACTCTGACTGCTAATTACCATCGATCACCATTGTCTTTTAATATGGTCAATCAACAAAAAATGTAGGATTTTTATAATAAAATTTTAAAAGATATTATGATTATGCAAATTAAACATATCTTAAATCATCATTCAATACTATAATTATTATAATTTTTGTTTTATCTCATTTAAAAAAGTTCAAATAATAACTTTATTTTTATATTTTTATTTTATTTTAATAATATATCATTTATATCATAATTTATAAAATATCTTAAAATAATCATGACATCAATTTCTATCTAGTTCAATTCATTCCAACCCACTTCCAACGAACTTCCAACGAACTTCCAACTTACTTTGCCCGAATCAAACAAATCGATTGTTTGTTCATACATATTTCATACGTATTTGTCTTTCAACCGAAATTGCAGCATTATTAGCCTCCGCCGTCCGCTGCGCCGTTTTGCTACCTTCCTTCCTCTTTCGTCTTCGGAGAAGAGTCGAGGGAGGAAGAGGGAATTCTCTTTTGCATCTTATTCTCCCCTTACCTGCGAGAAGTTAAAGAGTACTTTCTGCAACTTTTATTCCTTTCATTTTAGGCAGCGATCTTTTGATTCTTTTATGGCTGTTTACCTTTTCGCAATTTTTAAATTGGATTGTCGTTTGACGACTATTGATTAGTATTGTGAAGTTTTTCCTTGGATTGCCTCAATCGGCTTTGTACGCCTTTTTTTTTTTTCTATGTTATTTTGTTTCCAGCAGTTGTCCTTGTTGTTGTACTGGCTAAAAATAGGTGTTCCAAGCAACCAAGCAGCAGAATATTTTGTGTTAGGGATTCGTTTAATACGAAGACAAAACAAATTTGATGTGCATATATACAAGATAGATCTTCACGCAAGAGTAATTGAAATAGAATACCGAAGGTAAATGAAACAGAATCAGCCAAGGAGGATGATGCATTAAGCACACTATGAAGATCAAGTTTTTGGATGCACCAATTTGAGAGTTTTGCTTCTACCCTCCAGAATTAAGGTACACCCCACTCCCTAGCTTGGATCTTATGTGCACCATGAATAGCGAACATAACATTGGATCAGTATAATTCTCTTGTTGCCTGAAGGACAAAAAAAGAAAGCAACGTGTTTGAATCTCTTTTCTAATCTTAAATGTAATCTTAACATTTGTAAAACACTTGTTTTTAATATTCCAAAGGCTATCCTATATAAAGAAAACTCATTTTAACACTTCCTGGTACATAAAAAACGCACCTTTCTTTTAAACGACGCTTTGAAGAAGGCAATTATTGGAAATGTTGAATCACATCCTTCGATCAATTTCAGCTAGTTTGATAGATTTGAAATTTAGCGACCATGATGTTGTTAGATTATTTGAAGTTTGAATTAGATTTAAAAATTTATAGAACAATGGATATCTTTAGATTTTGGAAGTTTTGGTTTGGAAATTGAAGCAGAAGGAAAAAATTCTCAAATCTATCGCTGTAGATTCACAGATAAGCAGCTAATTTCCAAGAACTTTCTCTTGCGTCTGCACTTTAAAATAAATCGAAATTGCCTTCCAATTGTAATAACTTTGAAGCATCATGCTTAAATCAATTGATAAGCAATGATCTCATGATAATATCTTCCAATGAAAAGCCATTATTTAGGATAAGATATTTTTTACTTGAGTGAATGAATTCTCACAAAAAAAAAAAAAATAGTTTATTTTTCGTTGAGGTTGCAAAAAATTTTATCTCTTGTTACTGCCAAGATTCAAATTCCTTCACATTCTTAGATCTTATGCAAAAGACACGAGAAAATGCACATAGTTAGAAGAAGATGAAAAATATATACAAAAAGAACATTATGAAGGATTGTAAATAAAGCAATTGCCTTAGGGTTAGCTGAAAGATTGAATAGGAGATCACAAATATTCACATGATACGATCTTTAATTAAAATAAGGAAATTAGCCTTGGGTGTTATTACATAATCTTGATAGGGCTGCTAACAATCTCCAATACACCCCACAAGCAAATCATCATATTGCTGAAATTGGGAAATGTTCAAAGATGAAGAACATTGTTGTTAGATAAGCCTGTAGTAAAAAAAATTTCAACAATCTATTTTGAGGATAAACATAATGAATTTGAAGAGCTCCATGAGTAAATAGCTCACAAATAAAATTATAATTATTTTCAAAATGTTGTATGCATGAATGAGAGGATTAGCATCCACATTAAGTATTGATTTATGATCACATTAAAGTAATAAGGTCTTGTTTTCCATAGAGAAGAAAAACTATTTGAGTTTAGTTATAACTATAGCTAATGTACTATATTTGGTCTTTGTGCCAGACTTCATTGTTTGTTTCTTTGCTGGACAAAACACAAAATTTGGTCTAAGAGAAATGCAGGGGTTCACTATAAAATATTGGTTATCTAGATTTTCATCTTGGACTGAATTGTTATATATGATAAGGTTAATCAAAGAAGACATTTGAAGAGTAAGATAGAGAGTTGGTGTTCCTTCCAAATGTTCAAATATTCTTTTAATAGTTGTTAGGTTAGTAGATTGAAGAGCATGTTCAAAATATAAACTTAAATATTAAGAATTTTAATTTTCAACAAAAGATATACAATTAATCTGGAATATGTAATTGTTAAAAGTTAGAAAAGTATTTTGAAAAAAATTTTGCAGGATCAATTAAAATTACAAATTGGATATTCACGTTACGAAACTGTTGATTCTAAATTAATTAAAGATTTCTAGAATATACAAATTTAATGAAAGCTACCCAACTCGGAGATATCTAAATAATGAAAATAACATAATATACTAGAGAAAATTTCGTGCTTTAATTATGAATAATTTTTTTTAAATTTATTTTATGCCTATAAATAAGTGATGTTCTGATAATTGTATCATGCCAAAGTCAATTGTCAAAAAAAATTTATAGTTTTCATTCTCATTTACTTGTTTTTGTGAATAAATCGCCATCAATGCTTCCAATGTAGTAGTATCAGAGTTTTCATCTTAAATTATGATCTATGATAACAACCCGTAGGATCTAACATCTCCTTTCAATGCCCACAACTGATCAAGACGAACTACGATTGTTGTTCATTGCACATGAAAGCCATTCTTGTGTCTCATGGCTTATAGCAGATTGTCAAGAAGGGTTATGATGAGCTTGTTCATGAGAATGCTCTCACTATGGCTAAAACAAAGGCATTATAGCGAGAAAAGAAGAGAGATCAGAGTGCTCTTTTTATCAATCATTAAGGTTTAAATGATGACATGTTCGAGAAGATTGCTAATGAGATGAATGTCAACCAAGAATGCATGAGAGATTCTTTGAAACTCTATGATGAGAATTGATAATGTGAAGAAGGTATGACTTTAAACTCTAATAGCTAGATTTGAGTCATTTTTGATGAAGGAGATTGAGTTCATAATGAGCTACTTCACTTAAGTACTATCAATGGTGAATTAGATGAAGTGGTTTGGAGAAGTGGTGGAAGATGTGCAAGTAGTGGCACTACCAAGTTCAATCATATGGTGGTGACGATTGAAGAATTCAATAATATAGAGCCCATGATTAAAGTTAAATGGGCCATTTTTGGGCCATGAAGAGGGAATGACATGTCGCCAACAAGAACAAGTAGAGCAAATTTTACAAGTGAAGTTATCCTTAAATAAAGGGAATACTTTAGAAAGAGGTAGAAGCAGCCAAGGTCAAGGGAGAGGTTGTGGTTGAGGGCAAGGCTATGGTAATTACCACGGTAGAAGCAAGCAACATTGAACCCAAGAGGGATGAAAGAATGATTTTCATAAAGGATGTGGAAGAGATAACAGAAATTGGAAGAAAATTGATAAAAGCCAATTTGTAACTAAGATGCTCGTTAATAAATTTTATATAGTATTTTAATAATAATGCAAGCAATCACATGATGGGAAATAGAAACAAATTCGTGGAGTTAGATAGTAAAGAAGTAGTCAATGTTTTTTTGAAGATGATATAAAGGTAGAGATCAAGAGAATGGGCTCGATAATATTGGCCATAAAAAAATGGAGGGCATAAGATTCTCCACAATGTCTACTATATACCAAAGGTAACGAGCAATATCCCAAGTATTGGGCAACTCTTAGAGAGTAGTTATAAAGTGAAGATGAAGGATTGCTACCTGTGGCTTTAAGATCAAGAAGATAGACTTGTTGCCAAAGTGACCATGACGAAGAACTGAGTGCTCCTACTCAATGTGAAGGTTGTTGATGTGATGTGCTTGAAGTCTTGTATCAAGGATCTTTCATAGATTTGGTATATGAGATTTGGGCACCTAAATTTTGAACAGATTAAGATCTTAATGGTGAAAGGGATTCTAACAATTGATCACCTTGATCAATTTAGGGAGGCATGCCTACTTGGGAAGCATCTAAGGAATTTTCCAAAGGTTTCCAACTTAAGAGCCACTGAGTGGATACAACTTGTTTATGTTGATGTATGTGACCTCATCATATATCAATCTCTTTGTAAAAGCTTATATTTTGGCCTCTTCATCAATGACTACTCTCTATTTTTTGAAGAACAAAAACAAGGCATTTAAATTTTTCAAGAAGTTCAATGCTATTGAGGAGACCGGGAATGGTTACTAGATCCAAGCCTTATGAATTGGTAAAGGTGGAGAGTTCACCTTAGATAAGTTTAGAGTATTTGCGAGACACGTGAGATTCGACGTTCTATGGTAGTCTTAAGATCATCACAGCAAAATGTGGATGCCGAGAGAAAGAATGGGGCAATACTCAATATGACAAGGACAATGCTGAAGAGTTAACATAAGCTTAAGGAGTTCTTTAATTAAAATATGCCTAAGGAGTTCTGGGCTACGGAGTTACTTGCATTGTTTATCTCTCTAATCAATCACCCATGAGGGGATTGGAAGAAAAGCTTCCCTAAGAAGCATGGAGTTGATGGAATTCAAGTGTGAAGTATTTGAGAGTATTTAGGTCCATTGCTTATGTCCAAGTCCCAAAGGAAAAGAGGACAAAGCTTATTTCGAGTTAGAAGATGGTGTTTATGAGCTGCTTCGAGAACTCAAATGGGTATAGATGCTACCCCAACACTAAGAAAGTGGTGGTTAATAGAAATGTGGAATTTGAGGAAGTCGCATCGTTAGATTGAAGCACCTGAGATGGAGAGGTATATGATTTTCTTTTATATTTAGAAGAAGATAATGGGGAACAACATATTGGAGGTCAGAACACAGCCTTTACCATTCCAAGTTACATCTCACCAAGCTCAAGTGAACGATCTCCTTGATTTTGTAGTGTAAATGACTTATATGATGCTACTGAAAGAGTAGATGAGGAGAACTTGTTTTGCTTGTTTACAAGTGATAAGCCATTGAGCTTTAAAGGTGTAAAGGAGAAGAAATGGATATAAGCCATGGAGGAAGAAATTCACTCCATTGATGAAAATGACCCTTGGGGGAGGTTGCTACACTTCGAAATAGTCATCAAGCAATTGGTGTCAAATGGGTATACAAAGTGAAGAAAAATGCAGAAGGAGATGTGAAATGTTGCAAGAAGTGGCTACTTGCAAAAGGGTATAAATGAAAGCATTGTGTGGATTATGAAGAAGTGTTTGCTCATGTTACATGCTTAGAGACAACACGGTTGTTGATCTCCTTTGCAGCTTAAAATTGATTACTAATCCACTAAATGGACGTGAAATTTGCATTTTAAATGACTCTCTTGAAGAAGAAATGTATGTGGTCCAATTGGAAGGATTCATGGTAAAGGGCCATGATGATAAGTTGCTAAGGCTAAAAAAACCTTATATGGTCTCAAGCAAAAGTCAAGGGCATGTTATAATTGTTTTAACAAATATCTTCAATTTAATAGGTTTTCTTAGTACATTCATGAATATGCACTTTATGTGAAGAAGGAAATATAAGATTTAAGGAACCATTTCATTCGAGATTGTATTGCAAATGAGGAGATTGAATTTGGGCATGTGAAGACCCTTGATGAAGTTGCTGATTTTTTTTAAAGGCTCTCAAGTGTGATAGAATCTATCGGTTAAGGGAAATGATTGGAGTTGTGAAAAAATCAATGAATCTGAAGTAAAAGGAAATGTTGAAAATATAATATGAAATTTGTAGCTGTCAACAATTGATGAGATATTTTGAAAAACATTCTGAATGATCAATCAAAATTACAAATGGGCTATTCATCTTTCAAAGTTGTTGATTTTGAATTAATTAGAGATTTTTAGAATATACAAATTTAATAAAAGCTGTCTAAATCAGATATATCTAAATAATAAATATTGCCTAATATATCAGAGGAAGTTTTGTGTTTTGGAGTTGTTTGTAGAGGTTATTATCGAAGTTTTAGTAGTTGGACTAATAGATCATAAATCTCACATAGTGTGACATAGGGTCATAAGTGAGTAAGGGTAAGAAATTTCTTGTACTCAAATCTTATCCCATCAACAACAAAATCAATGTTGTTTACATCACTAATTGGATTAAGCAAACAAATGAGCAATTTTTTTTGAGTAAATGATTTGTGTAGATCATAGTTCTTAAGAGGGTGGCATTGTGGAATAGTAGTAGCTTTAGATGATGCTATGGGCCTCGAGATATGTTGAGGTAGGTCTTGAAGGGGTGTCGAGAGTGTTGTAATCTTATGAAAACCCTTATGTAGTGATAGATGGGCTTGACATGGTATTAGGAATCGACATTGTGATTTGAGAAGTTCTCAAGGAAAAATAAGCCTACGAAGATATTCGAGATGTTAGTTAGAGTTCTTCAAGGGTATGTCTTGCTCAAGAATGAGAAGATAAAAAGGTTTGTTATATCTTTCATAAAGGAAAGTAAAGCCTCGTGGATGCCTTGTGAAGGCCAAATGACACTTATGGAAAACCTAAGGATAATCTCAAGAGGTTCGTCCTTTAGGTTGGTCGGGCAAGTATGGGCTGAATTGGTTACGTTCAAATTCAGGATTTGAATTCCATGAAGATCAAGATTTATTTAAATGGCTAGGATTTATGTTATTTGTTAGGATTTTATTGTCTCCTTCCCTATTGTTCTAAAGGCACTTGAGAGCTATAAAAAGAACCCATAAAGAGATTTACATAGGAGTTGCATGCAAGAGACGAGTCGAGCGTTCTTATCTTATGTTGGATTGGGAAGTAGAAGAGCTTACTTTTGGTAAGAGTTGTTTTTGATCTTGGGGTAATGCTGAGAATGTTGACTTTTTATTGGGTTTTTTAAAAGGGTTTTTTGAGTCTTGGTTATGTTTCAAGAGAGGACATGAGTTTAAGGTTATCTCCTCAACGTTTTTTGAGACTTAAATTGTGTTTTTTTGAGATAGTGTTTCAGTCTTGGTTATGTTTTTGAGAGGGGTTTCTGCTTTGTAAATAGTTAAGGTTTTTGTAATTAATATAATTGTACTTCTCTTATTATTTTGTATTTTTTATATTATTGCATTGTTTCATTTATCCCATCACATTTTATTTTGTTACTCTTTTGGACATTCTTGAATTTCCCTTGGGAAAGAATGATCTTGGTATGACAATGTAGATCCTACGACGTAGAGGATTCTGGTGAGTGTAGCCATGAATGTGTATGGTCATATTGAGTGGGAGTACCATTAGGAATTATGGTATTAGAGAGATGTTCTAGGAAGGAGAGTCCTCTAGATCGTTGGAAATGCAAGTGTCTTTTGTAATGCAATAAGTAGAATCTCTTGCAAAGATAATGAAACAGAGATATGGTGCTTACTCACAACAACCACCAATTGATCGGGATGAGTCCTCCTTGGCGAGAGGGACTGACAACTAGATTTAAGGAAGGGAAATGCTTAGAAAATATACTCGAGGACCATTGTGAAGCTGCAATCTTGGGTGGAGATATGTTATGAAATCTTTTAGGATAAAAACATGTATCGATATTTCAATTTATAGAGGAGAGTTTGATGCCATGAACTTGGACTAGTGGTTGGATCAATTGGAAATTTACTTCTTAGTTTTTGGGTTTAGCAGTTTCAATAAGATTTTTTTTATGAGGTTGAAACTAATCCATCATGTACAAACATAATGGAACAGTCTTCTACATTCTAATGTCATGAAGAGCTATAGTTGGATCTTAATTCAATGAGGAAGACAAATGAAGTGACATGAGCTTTGACAATTGAAGGAGTCATCTGAGGACTACAATACTATGTTTTGGGAAAATTTAGTCTCCCTCAATGTGAGCTTAGAAGAGAAAACAACCCTCACTATGTTCTTAACGGAGTTGTTTGCTTATATTGCTATGTAGTGTCACTCATTCCCTTCACAAGTCTTGAGTAGACAAGTATGTTTGCAGTCACCATTGAAAAAAGTGGAGTCAAAACAAGAAGTTTGAGGTTGTCTCCAAGAGTAGTAACAAAAGAATGGAGACATTAGGAGAAGGTATTTTTAATTCTTCTAAAGACTGTTTATGTTAACATTGTTGGGAATTGCATCTTAAATCGAAGTGGAAGGGCAAGGAAGACAACAAGCAAGAGAAGTAGGTTATTAGTTTGTGGAAGATGGGTAGGAAAACTCTTATAGTTAGATCTTAACCAAACCTTGATATAAAAATGATGAAGAAGAGGTAGAAGAAACTCTTCCAATAGGATTTGAGGTGAAAAGTAGTGATTATGAGGATGACGACAATGGTTAAGATAAATCCGAGTTGTAACTAGGATGTCTTTGGATCACAGCTCAAAAAAAAAACTCAGATCATAACCTAGAGATATGTACACATAAGATAAAAAAATTCATATTTTCAAGCAAAGACAAACAAACAATCTTCATTTTTTTCTTTAATATTATAATTTTAAATAAATTAAGATTAAACCTAAATTTAAAAGCAAAATGATGAAGATACCTTTTCTAATAAAAAATATGAAAATAATAAAATATGCAAAAATAACTAAACCTCTAAGAGCTTTATAAATGACCGATTATAACTCAAAATCAAATATAAATATAAAATAAATAAGAAGACTTTAAATGACATATTAGATTAACTCAATATTATCTATTGATACAACCTTCTCTATATCATTCTATCTTATCAAAAAAAACTCTTTCCCACAAAGTAGTATTTTAAGTGAACTTTTATCAAGTTTAATATAAATTTGTATAGATCTTTCTCAGAAATTAAGACATTAAGTGAGAGATAGGCTCAATATCAATTTTTATAAATCTTTCTCATAAATGAAGACATTAGGTGAGCAATGGTCCTTTCAATGTATCTTAAAATTGGGAAAAATAAAACAGCTTAAGAACAATATTAAATAAAAGATAATAATCAACATAGATAAAAAAGTATTAAAGAATGATTCATTAGATTTGTCACTAGTAGGATTTACTTGTAATTCTTTTTCATATAATAGCCTTTTATAAACTAGAAAAAACTCAATATCAAAGATATTTTTGTGAAACATATATAGTAGTAAATCTAAAATATATATAACAATACTCATGGTCCTATATAATTTAAAAATTCTTGTATTAAAATTTTTGAATTATGAAAGGTATTAATTATCTAGATAAATACACATTAATAATTAGTCACTCTCGAAAAAGATTAAGTTTTGAAGATTTTGAATACACGTCACTGAATCAGTCATTGATGATGAAAAACCACAACATGGGGAGGAAGGCTATCTACAAGAAATTTTTAATATAGAGTAATTTCTGAGAGTTGTTTAGTCTTTGAATCTAGGTGAGGATTGTTGTAATTGTAGGATAGTGACATTATAGGGGAGATAAGTTGTAGAGGTTTTAGAACTAAGCTTTTGGTTTTAGTTATAAGGTAATAATATAAGCTTTGTTTTATCAACCAAGTTTCATCAACTAAATTTTTTTGTAAAGTATATCAAATACTAATCTTAATTAATCTCAAATTCTATTTAGAAAATATTTATTAATTTTCAAATCCTTATATGATAATTGTATTTATTGTATAATAGTGAAACCAGCACCTAAGACAAGCTAAGTAAAAAAGACAATGTTTTAGATGTTTTGACATAACTAGTGCTTATATCCACTCTTAGTTCACCTAACTAAACTTTCATTAATAAATCACACCCTTTTATCATAATCGATAACGGTAAACTTACAATACCACATTATTTTGACAAAATTGGTAGGGATACATCTTATAAAAGAACAAGAATAATAGCTTTATATTGTAGCATATTTAAGACAATAGAGTTTACAAATATTATGTTATATATTTGTAAGATCTCTTAACACAAAAACTAAGTGCTGTAAAGGATATTATTAAACAAGATGAAGAGTGATGTATTGTAGAAGAACAAGCAAATTAAGAATGGAATGATTGATGCAATAGAGTGAATACTTCTTAGGTTTAGCACAACCTATATTCAAATGTTCTTGGCTATTGTGATCTTTTAAAAGATTAAACAATTTGTGCATCATCATTTTATTTTTCTCGAATTCCATCTTTATCTATATGAGTTAGATACAAATAAAGTAGTTCCAACAACTATAATGGCATTTTTGAGACACCTTAGCTAGTTGTTTTAAGTTTCAATAACGTATCATATTAGTACATCGAAACCATTGTATTAGAAAAATGAGCACGATACTCTGATTGTTTAGTTGTTATTAGCTTGTTGTAAAAGTATGAGAAGTGTTTTCGTACAATATGACGTTGATTCTTAGTATAGTGCTTAAGCTATGAATACATCGTACTAGATGATCACAAGGATCGTACAAGTACAATGCAGTTTATTTGTATAGTTCAAGAAAATTATACAATTTTTCACATTGGATTTCCACCATACGATGATTATTTTTACTAAGAGTCGAGCTGTCGAGAAAATATTATACGATGTGATCATGTAAGAGAAACCGTTGTACAATCACACAGTAATTAACTTAGGTAGACTTAATAGGATAACTGCATACATATGATAAACTTGTCGTAGTAGTACAACATTTTTGTATCAAACCTTGTTCTAAGTCTTTTATAGGAATGAAATATATAAGTAAAATATATGGATTGTCATTAAACATTAATGTAGACCAACAATATTAATACTTATCAGATGATAATCGTACTCATGCAATACAAATATCATATTTGTATGACAATGGATGCATTTCTTTCCTAAGTAATTTAAGTTATCTATGAGCTAAAATGAATTTTACGTATATAAAACTCTACTTCGTATTATACAATATTGTCGTTATAAGTACACATAATGGAACTTGTTGATCGTATAAAAACTACTGAGTGTACGACCAAGCTATAGTATAATGATTATGTTAAATATTATGTCGTACTAATACAATATGTTGTTGTATAAGTTTGACCACAACTAAGCTTTATAATATGTAAGTTTTAAAAAGAAATGAATTATGTACTCATGTGAAGAATGCTTCATACTCATATGGTATTAGTGAATACTCAACTCTTAAAGAATAGACAACACATATAAGGTCAATACATTGTACGACTAAATTTGTGTTTTTATTTTAAGTCTAGAGTAGTTGCATTCTTACTATTGACCATCGTATTTATATGCTGTCATGACAAACTTCCAACTTCAATTGTCGTTATAAGACAAAATGTGGACCATATAAGTACGGTACTAACCATCATATTGTATGATCATTAGGTAGTTAAAAACATTGCTTATTTTAAATTTTTTTTTATTAACTTATGGGTTGAATTTGACCTTGAAAAACTTGTAATGATATTACATAAGTACTAATGTAATTTTATAAGATTTTATAACTCAGAAAACTGATTGTCAAGTGCATGCATGATTTAAATGAATATAACCTAGTGTCATATAAATACCAAGTGATGGGTTTAACAAATCAAATATGATAAATGACTTGTTGATGATGAGCTCTTGATAGACAACCACTTTACCAAAAGTTGAGATAGTGTCTTCATGATATATACAAGTTGAGCCAAGTTTAAACACAGGTCTTCAAACTTCTTCCAATTTGATGTGCATGGTCCTTACTCCTTTTTACATTCATTGTATGCATTAACTAAATTTGCATACATGATCACTACAAATATTCATTAATGTCAAAATTGGAGATTTTGGGGTGCCCTAGGAATTTGATTGGTATTAATCTATTGGAGAGGCTTAGATTAGAGATGATATATCATCTACATCCTTGCATGATAAGTTAGATTAATGATTGGGTAGGGATCAATGTGGAGAGACAACATCGGTTGAAGTTCATTGTCTTTTTTGAGTTTGTTGATGAGGTGGTATGTGACATGGTGCCACTTAATGCATATCATGTGATCTTTGGTTGTTGATACATGTGAGATCATAATGTCTTTTACTTTCAACGATAGCAAAAGATGAAGCTATGTAAGGATGGGATGATTTATCCACTTGATGGAAATCGAGTTGTGAAGCATCCAAGAGCTATGTAAGGGCTTGTTTTTGGTAGGCTAGGTTGTTTTTTTAGGTTAAAGAACAAAACAATTGGATGGTGGAGACCTTTGGAGGACATATCATAAGAGAATCCTTTGAAGAAAGTTGCACCTTCCAAGGGTGATGGTGGATATTGAAGAAGTTGGCCAAGATGTTGTGGACACTTGGTTTACCTCATTTGAGAGCATGACTTATAGGAGTGAGTTTCTTCTTCTAAAGAGCGGATGATTTGTGTGAATCGTAGTTATTAATAAGGAGGCCTCGCGAAATGAAAGATAGCTTGAGAGGTAGCTTTTGACCTCAAGATATGTCAAGAGAGGTCTCAAGAGGCTCTCGAGATTATTGTAGCCTTATGAAAGCCTTTTTGCAATGAGGGAAAATTTAACGAGGTCTCAAGAAATAACTTCGTGACTTAAGAATGAGATATTGAGAAAAAGAAAGTCTCAAGAAAGCCTTCGTGACTTAAGAACGAGGAGCACTTGAAGTGCATGACTTGTTGTAGAACAAGGAGGAATTTAGGTGCTTGTTGTATCTTTTGAGTGGAAATTCGCGGATGTCTTGTGAATCTAAAAGATGCTCATGAAAGGCTCGAGTGGATGGCCTCAAAAAGAGGTATTGTGGAAGACTCAAGAAGGTTCATTCATGTTAAGGATAAGTATAGATTAAATTGGATAAGTGTGAATTTAGTATTTGAATGCCATGAATACTTGGATTCGGTTTAGATTTGAACTCAAATTGTTGGGATTTGCATTTATTTGTTAGGAGTCTATTATCTCATTTCTTGTTGTTCCTAAGGCTATTGAAAGCTATAAAAGGGACCTTTGGGAGAGATTGGTGTAAGAGTTGAGTGCAAGAGATGAGTTAAGTGTTCTCATCTTATGTTGAGCCAAGCGATAGATAAGATCTACTCTGGTTGAGAATTGTTTTAGAACTTAGTGTATGCTTTTGGTGTTAAGTCTTGGTTTATTATTTTACTATAGTTTTAAGTTTCATTCTTGGTTTGCCAAAAGTTTAGAAGCATTACTTAAACCAAATTTATAATGTGGTAAGGGCATGTTTGTATAATGCTCCTTGTAGCTTGCAATTATGCACAATTGACCCAACTATCTTAATTTCTATACTACTAAACAAGTTCATTCCAAATATAACCAACCTTTTTAATTCATTGAATTGTTTTAATTCCACATTGAATGTGATTTATCTCTTAGTTTGAACACCTTATCTTGATGGTTATCAAAATGAATTTGACTTAGACTAATCAACGTCATTAGAAATTTCTTAAAATGCATTCTTAAAATTGTGGTTTTTTTTTCTCTACCCTATTTTTAGAATATCCCACACTTTTTCTTGCATTAAGCTTGGATTCTTTGGTCATATGAAGAAATAGATAAGATTGTGAGTAATGTTTATTACATAAATGTTAAGTGTGTTATATCAAGTTAGTGTCGAAATTGGGCCCAAAATTATGTTAAATGTACACCCAATTATCTGATTGCTTAAGCTTATGAGTAGGAGTCATATTAATTGTATAATAAGATTTTAATATTATACTCAATTGATAATGTAATATTAAATTAAATTGTTCTTAATAAATTTACATCTCTATTGAAAATCTCATTCACATAGTCCATTATTTTAGCTTTGAAAACTTTCTACTGACGATATCGTGTCTTGTCGAACATCAAATATGTCAACATACTTGACCATATTTCTACTACTTGTGAATCATATCAATTACTCCACAATGAATGGCCATACCATGGGAATTACGTGTGGTCACTTGAATTAAGTGCATACGATACTAATCTAGTTTGTTAACATCATCAAGCGTATATGTAACAAGAGCTACTTGACCATGCGGAGACATTGTGCAAATTCACCAAAACTTTAACCGACTATGATAGAAAGCACAAAGACTCATTGGAGTCGCTAATTGCATGAATAATTTGATTGCAGTCAAACTATTGAATTTGATATCACTTGTTAGGGAAGTTACATCAAATTGAGGGCTTAGAGTAAGATTGATATACTCTTAGATCGATATCTAATAATCTAAAAGCTTAAGCCTATAAGTAAGACTATATTTATGTATATTAAAGTTTCAATATTATACTCAACTTATAATATAAAATTAAATCTAATCTCACTTACACTCAATAACAAATAGTCATCATAAATTTATTCCATATCTTCAATTTCTTTCTTTTATTAATGTCATCAATCATTATGCAATGCTCCAAGTATATTTAGCTTGTGTTCTTATATGGCATTTCTTATTTCATTTTTTATGAACTTATCTCATGCAAAATATTGTTAAATTATAGCTTGTCAAATTTGGATAAATTGAAAATGGTTTTTTAATTGCAGATAAAATGGGCTACAAAATGGCCCTTATTTTTCTTGGAATCATGATTATTGGCTGCAGCAAAGTTGAAGCCAAAAATGTGGAGTTCTTGGATATCACATGTAATTTATTTCTGTTTCAAATTTTCTATTCATGAACTTTTAGCTTGTAGTTTTTCTTTTTTGCTTCTTGGTTATTGCATTAAACCATCCATATGTGTTATCTCAAATTCGAAATTAGCATGCACTTAACATAATTATTGTTGAGATAATCAAACTTCTGTAAGAATTTTGTGAGGTTCATTGCATGCCTTTATGGGTAGTTTAAAGCATTCTCTGCCACCCTGCAATATTATTGAGTGCGAGGGATAAAAAAGTGATCATCAAGCAATCACCATGTTCAACAATTGAAGATCCAAAATGTTTTGTTTTGGAGAGAATTGATATTCTTGGTCGATGATGTATATTTTCTGCTGAACTGGTGGATGTTGAGGTCTGTGAGCCTTTGCTTATTGATTAGAGAATGATCCACTTGAAAAGAAGGATGGATGCAGATGTTTGAGAGCAGCTAGTTGTTGACTGGAAGAAGATATTGACCTAAATGAATGCCTTTTTGGGTGTTTGATCGGTGAGGCCTTTCAATTCTTAAGTCAGTGCTTGCAATTTTAAGAAGCTTTGATTGTAAATAGCTGTAGATATGAAATGTAGTAGGTGCATACCTATTTTTTTATTCCCCTTGCTCAAATTTGATCTGATTTTGGAGGATAGTTTTGTTACATGGAATAGTTGGTGTTGGGCAGCCATTGGAGTGAATTGTTATCATCAGATAATGCAGGATAGTGGGAACTAGTTGTTGTTTGGCTTTGTGAAGCTAGTTGATGGGCTTATCCATTAACCTTGTAAAGATTTATCTGTCCTTGTTGGAGGCTTTGTTGACATTAAAAAAAAAGTTTAACCTCATTGTAGATCAATCCTCATAGGTCATGGCCTGACTGGATCTTGAAGGATATCCTGAATTCATAAACCGATCATGTTTCTCTATCTCAAGTCTTTTGTATAATAACAATCATGCCTCCATATTTAATTCCTTGTGTAGGCCTTAATAGACCCTATCAAATTTTGCATTATTGGTTGTCATTCTTGTACTTCTAAATTTCAAATGTGGATGACATAACTTAAGAAAAAGCTATTCACATATCAAAAACTCTGTAATTCCTATTTTACATCATGTTGTAAAAAATTATTAGTAAAACTAAAAATAAAAACCTACCAAAAAATGGGAAGTTTATGTTTGAAAGGTCATTTATCATGGCTTTGACCCGTATGCAAAATCAATGAATAAGAGGAATATTGGAAGGTTTGATAATATGTTGCATGAATAAATTTAGAGATAATATCACAAAGCTGAATGAGTTTTGCTTTAGAGTACACCAATTTGGCGGTGACCTCTATACCGTCCATTGTGTTCAAGATGATCTTGCTGCTGTACTGTGGTACTCCGTCTATTTCAGGCCCTGCCTCTCCAAACGCCCCATGTACATAACACAAACTTGGTTAGAAAAACTTACATCCGGATACTGTGGTGAAGGTGAATTATTATGGATCTTCCATGAGCTTTATCAAGATAAAGTTGTTGGGTGCATCATTGGCAACTGAATATCCTGTGCCTGTTCTGGCTTGAATTTCTCTTTTCGTTGATTCTTGCATTTGTGTTGTTTTTCTGCCTATGTATGGGAAGGTTGTAAATGAACACATTTTCCATATAGATTAAGGGTGATCCACGCTTTACATCCTTATGATAAACCAACTTTTGCATCGAGAACTTAAATAGATCAAGCTCTGTAAATACTTTAAATTTTTCTGCGTTCTGGGTTCTTTTATGTCACAGCAATTAGCTAGCATCTTTAGTAAACTTTCTTTAAATATTATTTGAATCCACGGATTGTCTGGCCTTGCTACTCATTGCAAATGGTCTGTTTTGGGTTTAGATAACTTTAACCCTCTATTTAGCATAATAATAATGTTGAAAGATAACTATTGAAGTGAATTGTTTTTTCACATTGAATAACTGTTAAGACGTGACAACCATTATTGAGGAATTGTGCACTTTGGACCTTAAGTCCTCAGAAAATTTTTTTGGAGATTGGAGCCATGGGGTTTTATATACAAATCCATGATGTTCCCTTGCTTTTCAACATTGGATTCAGCTGATTACTATCTACCTATGCCTAAAATCTTGCTAAAAGCCGCACTGTTCTAAAGATGAATTTCTTGACTGTCAGCTTGTCACACACTATGCTTGTTGATCTTTGGGCATCATAAACTTGTGCTTAAATTTTCTTGTTTTCTCAAACATAAAAAAGTGCTCTAGGGCAGAAATCATTATGACGAGAGTAAAAAGATGCTTTGTAGGGTTTCTTTGATGTTTAATGGACGCAATTGAATCAAAATCGTATGATATAACATAGATTTGAAATTATCTTATTCACCTCTGCTTGCCCTTATATTTGTTTTCCTTTTCGTTTTCCATTCTCAAGGAGTGTCATGTAAAAATTTAATACTATGTTTCATAGATCTTAATCCACAACTCCTATCCATGCCATGGTTTGTTTTGTATGAATAAGTGTTGATCTTCATGATTCAACATCTACTGGGAACTTAATGATTTGCTTTGGTGTAGTAGACAACTGGATAATTACTAGAGCATACATATTATGCACAATGGAAACCTATTGGCTGATTGGTTTTGGGGGATCATAGAGTGTTTGCGGACAGCAAGGGCACCATTTGGCTTGCTAGTTAAATCTTTCATTGAATTTAGCTTTGGTCATCATTCTAGAAGGGGAGGAATCACGTAACTGTTATGAAAAAAAAAAATGTGAGTGAAAGATGTTATTGTACACATTAACTAAAATTAGATCTTTCTGTATTTCTTCAGCTTCAAGTATGTGGCATAGGCAATGATAAATGACACTTTCAGTATTTCCTTGAAGGTAGCAATTCAAGCACAAATATTGCATGTAGGAATTTTCAGCTCTTAAAATATTACATTGACATTTGAGGTGATTGTTATTTTAGCATGCCTTGAATTTTACTAGTTCTCTTGGCGAATTAGCAGAAGTCTTTCATGTATTATTTTATCCAATTAGCTGGCATAGTCATAAGGTATTGGTCAATTTACACATTAGCATATGAATTGCCATAAAAAATATACACGACCAATTTCAAGGTATAAATGAGTATACATGTTGGAATATTCTATCGATATCATGGCATGGATCACATGAGCTTCGCTAGCAACTAAAAAACAACTCCATTAATCTTTATTTTCTCACTGGACTTGGTTGTTAATCTTCAAATACCACTGGACAACTACATTTATCAATTTGCATATTCCAATAAGAAATAGAATATAGTTATCGTTGGCAGGTATACGGAGGATTTCATTTGTTTACTTGAGCATCTCCTTAGAAGCCACAGCTAGTGGCCAACTTATCAGGAGCAATTTTGACAGAAGATGGGTCAAGGAGGGAAAAAGTATTGGTCTAATCAAAGGCCCTTTGGAACAAAGTGTCAATGTTAACTGTATATTTTTTTCGTATGCCTTGTCACCACCCTATTATTGGGAAAACCGTATTGGAGAGACGAGAGAAAAAAACAATCTTGTTTTTATCTCTTAATAAATATTATTGCTATACTAAAAGGGTTATTTCTGACAAGAATAACATTGTAACTTCTAAATTCTTCTTGTCTGTTAATGCTTGAACTCAATACTTTTCTCTCTATCTCTCTCTTTTTCTCTCATTCTCTCATCTCATAAAGTTTCATGATGTCTTTTCCTCAATTCTCTTGTTTATGTGACAGGTTAGATTGGAGTTTCTAATTGATGGTTTCAAATATTTCTTTGTTTGAGTGTTTGGTGAGCTCCTTCGAAATATGCCAGTGTTCCTTCACTTTGTTAAGTGTTAAGTCCAATCCACTTAAATTCTCTTAAGTATAAATTATCATTGTAAGTTAATGTATAAAACTTATTAATTCAAAATTGAGATAGTTGAAGTTTGAAATGCTTTAACATGATGTTGATGGGCATGATGATATATGCATGATAGCGATAGCAAAGTATTCCTAGTGTCTTCCAACCCCTTACTACCTCTAATCTTTGTTATTAAAAAGTCTTCACAAGCTGGGAGGCAAAGATTCACTTAGTTTTTGCCATCCAAATAATAAAAACGGCCTATTTATTGACACCATGAATATCAAACTCCTAAATAAAATTAAAGGACAACTCTTCAAAATATGTTAAATGAATATTCCTAAGAACTCCAATATCAATGAAAGAAACCTATGTATTCATATAACAATATAACACTAATTGTAAAAAATTAAATGCATTTATTAAATTTTGAGTCTAAATTCAAATAATTACAAATCCAAATGACTTCAGCATTTAAATATGAAATTTGTAATGTTTTTTTATCTCTTCACAAACTTTAATCTTTATTGGCATATATGTGCTTCCACTTTGCTTACAAGAGCGATATCGAGGAGTGATGGTTCGTCTACATGATCATTTTTTCCTCTTAATTTGCATTGCCTTCTTTAATGTACCTACAGCAGCAACTGATGCAGCCAATGGGCAATGGTGTCAAGTCTGTCAGGACTTCATAACAAAAGCTTCATTCTTTCTTCGTGAAAATGAAACACGGACTCAAATCATTGGTGCTCTTCATGATGCTTGTTTCCATCTGCCTTCATTTAAGCAAAAGGTTGCTTCTACTTTACCTTTCAAGTGATGATATGCTTTGTCAAATTCTTATTCCTACAGAATTTTGTTGCATCCTTGTGGTTATTTTATAATTTAATTTTCTTTTTCTAATTTTGATCAACCCCTTTGCAGTGCATTTTGTTGGTGGACTATTACACACAGCTTTTCTTTGCGGAGGTTGATAAATTGCAGCCCAAACTGTTCTGTGAAAAGGTCAAAGTATGCGAGGACAAGCCATTTGTTGATATAGTGAAGTATGATAATCCCTGCACACTCTGCCACAATGTTGTTGATGAAATTCTCACTAAATTGGATGATCCTGACACACAGGTAGTGTATCAATTCTGTAGACACTGCAAATGCAAGCTAACATCTATTTTACACCTCAATACAGCATAAAAGACATGCCAGAATTACAATGGGCTTCTGCTAAAACGAAGTTCTTAAGCATCTGTATTTTTCTTTTGTTATCTATAAAGAAGAGCCATGTTAAATGTGTCGATGTTAAATTATATGCTTCTCAACACATACAAAACCACCTTGCATGTAAGAATGCGCCTGAGCATAATATGGCTAATGCCATGCAAACATGGAAAATGCTTATCATAACTTAGAATAGAATGCCAAAATAGAAGTGCCTAGTTTTGAGATCAAAACAAGTAGCTTTGTTGTGGTGCAACAAGTGAGCTAAACACTCAACTTGATACTACCATACTCCCTTTGTTCTAATGTTTAGTATATAATACTTAGTCATTCTGTCTTAATCTTTTCTTGTAAGAGATGATTAATTAATTATATCTTGTATTTAGTTCTTTTAGTTTCCTGCATTGAGATTGTTTTTCCAATGCTTATGATTCTGTTTTCTTATTCCAAAGTAATAGTGTTTGTGCTTTGATGAGAGCTTGTAGTAGCTACCAGTTCTGTTATATTTGTCTTTTCTCCGGATTAGTACAAAGCACATCAACCCAAATTGAATTGCATTTTTTTTAAATCAGAAAAATATTTTTGGTCTTTTTCTGTTTTCTGATTTTTCCTGCGTGTGATATCTGCAGATTGAGACGATTCGTGCTATTCTCAAAGTTTGTAACCAGGTGGAGGATTTTGCCAATCAGGTGAGCTCTTTGCAACCTTGGTTGGAGAGTATGGCAAATAAATAGAATTTGTCAATAAGTCTCAAAGCAAATCCTAAATACATAATTTTATGTTTGTAAGCTAGCTATGTGCAATGAGCAGAAAAGTCGTCGGTTTTTATTTTCTCAAGGACTAACAGTGTGTAATCAGTTGGTTTGGTTAACAGATTGGTCGAATTGGTCAGTCCGGTTAGGCAAAACTAAAATCGAACTGAACTGAATTTCGTCAAAGGAAAAAAAGAAAAAACACATTAAACTAAATCAAAAGATCGAACTTTTTTTTCGAAATTGAACCAACCTAAAGCATTGGACTTGTTTAGAGTTTGGTTAACAGCTCGAATCAAGGATCTGAAAATCAAATTCTAAACTAGAAGATAACTAAAAACTGTAAAACCAAACAAAAAATGCTGAATGAAAATATGGCATACACATTGGTTTGGTTTTGTCGGTAGGCTTTGTTTTTTAGATTGAAAAATCAAATCAAAAATAAAAAAATAAAAATATATCAAACTTTTTACATAAAACTGAACCAAATCATCTGATTGATGTTTATTCAATTCTTCAATATAATGCACACATATACTTAAAATAAACAACTAATGTTCAAGAACCAACTGATAGTATAGCATTTTCAACTGTAGTGATTACATCTTTAACAAATGCTCATATCGAATCATGCAATTATTTGCACAATCAAACTAACCAATGTTGTGTTTTGTTGTATCCCTTAGCTTAGATTTTATTGATAAGACTAGTTCTTTACGCTTATCTCTACAGTGCAATAAGTTGGTTCTCGAATATGGTCCAATCATCCTTGCGCACACTGAGAAATTTTTTGAGAAAACTGACATTTGCTCCGCTATACATGCATGCAAAGCTCACAAAGGAGCTCCTGTTGAACAAAAATTTCCCTTTGCTTCTGCATGAACTGGTATGTGTTGTCTATTGAATATCATTGAATTCAACATGCTGTGAAATATATTATGCTCATTTTGATATCCCAGTTTCCAGTGCTTTCAAGCCCGTATATCTATGGAAGTCGACTATGTTAGCTCAATGTTGCTATAATTAATTCTATTCCTACCAGATTTGATACAACTTTTTATTAGCGCTTTACTACCTCTATGCAATTTTAGTATAGTCTATTGTTTTTTTTTGCAGACTTTGCATAAAGAATGTTTGCTTATGTATGTAAAGCTCTCCCAGTGTTTGGAATCTGATATTTTAGAAGGTTTCCCAATATCTAAACTTATATGATTTGCTTGATCTATTAACTACAGAAATGAGATCACAACACCAATGTCTACTAAAACATCTATAGTAGTTGATAGTCAAACTGATGAATTTATATGTTTATGTCAAGGATAGATTGCCATCTTGATCAAAGACTTGAATCTTCAAGTGAACTTTCTAAATTTCATGCATATATCATAAGCTTCAGATGAGGAACATATTCCAAAGCTTTTAGATGTTAGGTTTTGGGTGTTATTTTTTTTTTTTTTACTAATTCAATGCTTCTTTTTATTTATTAAGCATATTCTTATTTTGTGATTGTGAATTGGAGTTCATCTAAGGGTTTATAATATTAATGTTTTTAAATAATAATGAATCTTTATTATTTAACTGTTGAGAATACTTTTGTAGAAATTTCAGTATTATAATGTATCTTTTGATTGAACATGTCCGTTTTAAATTATTGTTTGTTGACATTTTTGTTCGATTTATGTATAAATAGTTCTCTGATTTATAAATTTTACTTATTTTTTTTATACACATCATTTTTCTATCTTATAGATAATGTTATCATCATATAAATGTGGACATCATCCAATTCCTGGTCAATCAGGTCATGAACCATGGGCTGTTAATTTGCTTTTGTGTTTTAATATTATTTATTATTATTAGTTCTTATTTTTATTTAATTTTAATGATAGATATTCTAGACCACCTTATCCCTAATAGCATCCGCCGATCTCTTTCGAGGATTTGTAAAATGATCTCAAGCCAACTTTTTGCTTGAAAGTAAACTTTATTTTTCTCTCTCTTGTTAGTCTTCTCTTTTCTCTCTCTCTTTCTCTCTCTCTCTCTCTCTCTCTCTCTCTCTCTCTCTCTCTCTTATAATTTCTTGAATGTTTTTTTATGATTCGTTTTCTCCACGTCTGCTAATAGTTATCAACTAATTAATTGGCACCCACCATATATTCTTATCGTTGTCTCTCTCTATCTCTTTACAAAATCATCCTTATAGAAATGTTGTTTATCTCCCAAACAGCTATACTTACGAGACATGCAACTATTTTTTAGGAACAGGGATTTCATTGTAAAATAAATTTTGAAGTAATTTATTTTATTATTTTCTAAAATTTAAAATTTTAACTCAAGTACCAAGTAGTAGTTAATTTGAACTTGAGCCCGAGCTTGATTAGAGCTAATACCTCAGCTATTATTTAAATTAAATATTGAAAAATATAATGAAAGATAAATATTTATATGAATTATAATTTGGTTAAATAAGTTTGTTTTAAAAATTGGCATCATAGTCTTCATTGTTGTTATGGATGTCTTTCTGCATTTTTTTTTTTGGAATAAATGCTTTCAAGTGTTCAAGTTCCTGCTTGTGTGTGACACTTTTGATTAATGCCACGCGTCTGGAATCTGACGTTTTGTGAGACATCGCTTTGAATCTCAAGCTGTGAAGACGTTGGCCTTGCATTTTTTCCTTAAGAGAAAAGGATGTTTCATCATATCGGAGGAGGGGTACAAAACTTAGCAATTCATATGATTTGGACACAATATTCCCTTATGAATGGGATAAAAGAAAAGTTTAAATATTTAAAATTATTAAAAACATTATGTAAAATTTTGTTTGAATTTAAATTAAATTTATTCGAATTAAGTATTAATTATTACAAAAGGGATGTGAATTGTGATTTCAATGAAATGTCAAATAATTAAATTATGTCAATATTTTGTTAGTTTTTTTCAAATAATTAAAAAAATAATTATTGTAATATTAAGTTATATAGAAAAGAATAAAATAGTTGATAAATAAAGAATTGTGAAAGGAATTTTGTTAAGTGGTTTGACTTGACTTATGTTTGCATTTATCCTTAGTCAAATTGATTGGGATTTCACTTAAATGTTCCTCCTTGTCACATTTGATAAGAGTAGATTAATTACAAATAATAATTCTTAGAGGAGACATCAAGAGTAACACAATAATTTTAGTTAATATAAACATATTATAGTTCTTTTATAATAAAATATAAAATAAAATAAGAGTGACATCAAACTAAAGAGGATAAGATGTTATTAATATGATTAGAATTGATGCACAAATATGAAGGACTAGTTACTATGAGCAAGCAACAACTTTAGCCATTTCATGTTGAGCTCTTCTCATTTTTTTAATTTTGCAATATGTTTTTATTAGTTTATTCTTTTTGAAATCTATGCTTATTTATACTAATGTAAGTCCCAAAGTTATAAAATTTGCAATAACTAATTAAAATTTTCAAAGATGTTTAAAATTAGTGATTATGTTCTTGGGGATTTTTTTTGTATTAATATGGTTTAATAATCTTATTAAGATGATGATGATAGAATTAGAATTGTCTCAATAATCTCATAATGCAACCAACAAGTTGTCACAAAATGACTTAGAAGAGAATTTGTTAAGTGGTTTGGCCTAATTCATGTTTACATCCACTTTTAATCAAATTGAACTTTAGTAACAATTGGTAAGAATAAATTAATTATAAATAATGGTGTTTAAAGAAGACAAAAAACAATACAATAGTTTCAACATATAAACATATTGCAATTCTTCGACAACAAAACATATAAGCATCTTATACTTTTAAATCTTTAAAACAAGAGTGGCACCAAACTAAAAAGAGGATAAGATGTTATCAATATTACCCACAATGAAAGTGATACACAAATATGAAAGATTTGTTGTTGTGAGCAAGTAGTAACTCTAGTTATAAGAATATAATTTCATGTTGAGTTCTTTTCTTTTTTTGATTTTGTAATATATTTTTATTAATTTATTCTCTTTGAAATTTACTCTTATTTATACTATTGTGAATCCCAAAGTTGGTTACAAAACTTGCAATAGCTAATAAATGTTTTCAAAGATGTTTAGATTTAATCATTATGTTCTTGGGATTTCGTTCATATTAATATGTTTTAATAATTGCATTAAGACTATGGGAATAGAATTAGGGTTATCTTGATAATCTAAATATACAACTAATAATTTGTCTCAAAATGACTTAGCATTTAATTACAATTATCTTTATATTGTATAACACTATTTCTTAGTACATTACTTAAGTTTAATATATATTATATTAGATGATCATAAGAATTGTATAAGTACAATGTAGCTTATTTTAAAAGTTCTGATAAATGTACAGATGAAATAATGGATTGCCATATTATAATATTTATTTTCACTACAAGTCAAGCTCTTAGAAAAATGTTATATGATGAGATAATATAAAGACAAATTGTTATACGATCATATAATAATTAGTTTAAACTAACTTAAAATGATAGACATACATGCATAATAAACTTATTATAGTAGTATGATAATTTTGTATTAGAATTTGTTCTAAATGTTATGTAAGAAAGAATTGTACCAAGTATGATAAGTTGATCTTCAAATGATAATATAGATTAATAATATTAAGACTTAATAAATAAATGATCATACTCGTATGATACTAATGTATTTGTTGATTAAGTGAACATACAAATGCAATACTTTATTTTGTACTCTTTGATGTATCAATTATTAATATATATAATAGAACTTTGTCATTATATAAGGATTATTTAGTAGACAACCAAGCTACAATGTTATGATAAAGTCGTGCTAAAACTATATATTAATTATATATGTCTGACCATAACCAAATATATATATATATATATATATATATATCAAATTTTAATAGAAACAAGTTGAGTACTCGTATAAAAGGAGTTTAGTACTCATATGATACTAGTGAATACTCAATTCTTAGAAAACATATAATAAACGTATAATATTAATATCTTGTACAATCAAGTTTGTGTTATAATCTTAGGCATAGACAACATGGTGTCTTGAGAGGTTTAAAAGGACTATTTCTTGGTCCTATGCTGCCTCGTTGTGAGGATGTGGGTTCCCCTCCTGTCAAAAGGAGGTTAGGTCAAACTGTTGAGGGTGGAGGTCAAAGGCGTATATTTGCCATAGGTCACTATGTGAATCAGCGTCTTTTGTTTCCTATTCATCAGTGGTTAGCTCCAATTAGGAAATTCATAACTAGAACAGAACTATGAACTATGGAGGGAACTGATAAGAAAACGAAACCACTTTCGTATCTATACATAAGACCCATTGTACTTATACAATATCATAGTAACTTTAAACTTCAATTATAGCTTTAAATCAAAATACAAATAATATAAGTGCAATATTATGTATTGTAATTATATAATCATTATGCAATAAAGATCATGACTTATTTTAAATATAATTTCATTAACTTAAATCTTGGATTTAATCTAGAATTGTTTATTGTCAAGTTTGAAAAGGGCAAAGGTTTAACGTTTTAACCTATGTAATTATAAATAACAACTAACTTAATGTTATTTAGTTGTTATGAAGAGTTTTTGTTTTTCAATGCGCCAAGATCTATAAGTTGAACCATCAAAGAGTAAGAGTTTTGTATAATTCTAAGTGCTTGATTCTTGTTTTAAATAATTATATTTATAATTTAAAACTATACATACACAAAACCTCAAATATATATTAATAACTAAAAACATAATTTTGTGATAATTATCGTTAAGAGTAGAATATTATTATTCAATTTCAGATCAAAAGATTCAAATAACATAACTTAAAAAATTTGATTTTAGATCTCTAGTGAAAAGTTAACATAAATACATCAATGCTCACTTTTGAAACAATCATAAATCCTACTTCACTGTTCAATCGATGTGCCTTTTTATCTTTCATTCTATCTTGTTTAACTTAAAAATCTCTTTCTTTGTTTAGTGAGCTTAGTAACTTTTACTCCATTGAGCCATTTGTCTTGTTTTTCATCTTCTATATTATTTTACTAATTTAAGTCGATGTCTTAAAACAATTTTAAAAAATCCTAATAAAATGATATACTTGAATATTTTTACAAAATATTTAAATATCTTAATCATTAATTTTTAGTAAGTTTAGTAATTTGAACAACAAATATAAAGTTTATTTGATCTACAATTAGAATTCTTTTATAAAATATCTGAATATTTTTTTAATATATATTATATATATTGAACGTCCACTTTATGTACTTTTTAGATGTATTCATATATTATTTATAATAAAGAATACTTCATGAGTTTCGTCCATCAAAACTATAATTTGGGCTTCAAAAAATTTTTTATTCCTCTAAAATTAAAGGCAAAATTCATATATTTAAAAAGAGCAAAGATAAGAATATTTTTTAAAATATAAATTAATATTTTTCATAAATCATTGGATCGACAATATTTATATTTTATTCCAATTACGGTATTTCATCCAAGTCATTTGCCCACGTGTCAGTGGATTTCGTTGACTCGTATTGGCCGCCCAGTTCCAGGTACTGCTCCACAGTTAGTTGGATCAAATCGTCGATGAACCGTCGATGGCAATCGACGGTAGAGTCGGTGCCTTTTGTCTGGAGTGTGGACCACAGACTGATGGTTCGCACGTGCAACACAGGCTGTAACAAACTTTCTTTTTAACAAAAGCATTTAATTTATAAAACACGCGGCTACTTTGGAGTCACGTGTTTCTTTTTTTTTTATCTTTTTTATTTATTTATTTTTCTAAAATCGACTTTATGAATGGCATGTTACATGCTGCGTCTTATTGACACGTTATGATGCCTTATTGAATGGCAAGACTATGGTTAGAGATGACGCTTGGTTTTAGGCCTCTTGTTTTGCTATAGTAGGTAAGGAATAGTGACAATTATGATGATGTGAAATTGAATTATGAAATCTTAGTTTTAAGTTGAAAGAGAAAGAAAATAATGATTATGGTGATAATAAATATAACTCTTATTTTTAAATTGTTTTTAATATACTTTAGATTAGGAATGGTAATGATCGTTGTAATAAAGTTATCTTTTATAATTTTGAGATACGAATGATGATGATCAACATGATGACAATATATGTTAATTTAAGATAAGGTGGTGATGATTATCGTGATGAGAGTGTGGCCTTGACTAGTAGATTAAGACAAGAATAATGTCATTTATTATTATCAAGGTGTGATTCCTATCCTTAAGTATTTTTATATTTAGTTTAGAAATCACCAAGATAAGTGTATTAATCTTACTCTCAGTATGAGATACGAATGATGATGATAGTTAAGATGAAAGGGTGACTCCTTCCCTTTCATCCCTTTGTGTTGCTTTAAGCTAGGGATGGTGTATGTCAAGATTTAGCTTTACAATGATATGGTCGTAACCTCCCAACTGTTATGTTGAGGTATTGTCTCAATTCAAGTAAGTTTTGTTATCATCTAAGGGATCTTATCCCTCTTTCTCACCCATCTCAAAATCATTACAATTCTAACATGTTTAACTATGTTCTTATGGGTTATAAGTCTAAATTGCTTTTAAAATGCATCTCACCAATTCAAGGCGAATTTGCTAATAAAGCTCATGATTTATCTTCTTATAGTTCATGTGACACGTATTTTTCTATATACTCTTTTACCTAAAAGTCTAGTAAAGTTTCTTTTTGTCTGATGATTTTTTTTTCTTAGACATCATTTGATGATCACTCCTCATCCTCTTTGATCATGATAGTTATAGGCCTATCAGCATTAGATTAGCTTGTCCTTGAACCACAACAAATAAGTGAAGATGCTACTCTAATATAATATTATAATATCACTATTTTTATGGTAGCTTATTATCTCAATCCATTTGGGTTTTATCTTTATCTGAGGGTTCTCTTCTCTCTTAGTCGCCAATCTTAAAATTATTATAACTTCAACATACTTAATCAATAGTTGTTTCTTGTTTAATGATTTTTCTTTCTGAGACATCATTTAAACAATCATCCCTTACCTCTTTGGTCTCAGGTGTTATGGTAATATTAGCTCTCTTAAGCCATCTCATTCAAGAAAAGTCAATTTTGTCTCGAAAGGTGTCTCAACACCTTAAGAGTATAATATTACATATATAACTCATAATTTTTTTTATTTATTTTTTTTATGAGATTATTCATCATTGAAAGACCTTGTATAATAAGAGTTACACTTTAATAATATAATGTCTTATTCGTGTATGTGTATATTACAGAATTGATGAAATTAAAATTATATGTATGTGCATATTATAGAATTTTTATCCTTATTTTGACTTAGGACTCTTCATTCTTATATCCCTTTGTTTAGAAGCTTATTAAAAATTACGCTGTCTATTAATTTCATCATTAAGGCATTATTAGACAATCATTATCTATTATCTTTAGTTCTTGGAGTCATAGATGATGATAATAATCATGACGAGTGTAAGACTTTTATTATGATTTTGAAAGAAAAATAATGATCACCATGAATAAGATATGATTCCATCCCAAGATACTTTTATGTTCTTTCTGATCAAGGACTATAATAACCATCATAACAAGGGTATGATTCTTATCCCTTGACCTCTAATATTGATATATGACATGATATTTGGTAAATGATGATAATTATTATAACATCTTGAATTTTTGTTATATATAATATATTGTAGATCTAGAGATTAAGCCAATATGGTTATAATTATAAATAATTTAATGAAATAAAATTATGTTTCTAAACATTTATATTTAATAACAAAAATATTATTAAATTTATATATTTTAGAAAATGTGTTATTAGTTCAAATATAGTTAAAAAGTTTATTTAAGTATACTATTGAAAATATCTCTTCAATAGCAATCTAGTAGAAGTGAATTTTTACTCTTAGAAGTGAATTAATTATAAATTTTTAAGAAAAAAGACTAAAATCATTTCTCTAATTGTTTGAGAGAAAACATGTAATATAATAAATTTAATTCTATCACTTTTAATGTAATAAAAAGAAATTTAACATTGCAATTGGGAGAGGTGATAAGAGTTATAAAAATGAAAAGTAAGAGAGAGATTAGTTAGAAAGAGGAAGAGAGAAAGAAAAAAAAAAGAGGTGGAAGAAAGGTGAAGAGAAACTGTCAACTATAAGAAAAGAGCAGAGTAGCTTAAATAAGAAGGTTTGGATGGACAATTTCTATGATAAGCAAGAGTGAAAGTGAGGAAAGGTGGTAGCAAGGAGAGTCGTTGTGTTTGCTAGAAATGAAGGCAAATGAGTAAGCTAATTGATGTAAGCAAGGAGTTCAATTCTTTTTTATTTAGGTTTTGAACTTATATGAAAAATAAGATAAAGTTATAGTTATTGTAAGTAGAAAAATATGGTTTTAATGGTTTAAAGAAATTCTAAAATCATTTGGAGTAGAATGGATTAGATTTTAGTAAGCATATTCTAGCCTAGATAGGGATGCACTTTAAAATCACACCTTATCATATCCTTAATAATTAAGATAATTAGAGAATAAATACAATTAAAACAATAGTGTGGACATAAAATCCTAAACACAAAACATAACGAAAAGATGATTTTTCTCAAATTCTATCCAAATAAAATCATAGAAGTAATAGTAAATGTCAACATAATAAAAGATCTTAATACAAAAATATATATAATATAAAAATTGTCATGCCATTAACATCCACTATCATCAAAATCTTTTCTACTCTTATATTATAGGAGCGTAATCCTTTTTCATGGCATCAAATTCTCCAACTCTAAATATAATAGATGTATAATTTATGATATAAGAATATGTGAGATTTTATAGATCTTAACGGATAAAATAAATATGATATTTAAATATAAAGACATATAATAAAAAATCATATTTGATAATAAACCATATCAAAATCTAAATTATAAATCATGTATATAACATAAAAAAAATCATATGTAATGTAAATGTCAATTCCTTTTTATTTTTAGTTTCTATTATCAGGTCCAATTCTAATTTAATGATTAAATGTTTTGGATCCAAATTATAATCATATCTATTAATGATCTTCTATCACCATCAAACCATAATAAAGTTATATAAAACTCTAAACATATATGATTTGAAGGCTTATATCCTATGATCCATTATGGGGGATAGTGCCCAGACAAATATGGATTGAAGACCGATACCCTAAAGTTCATCTTAGGGCATGGTATATATATATATATAGACACACACACACACACACACACACACACACACACACACACACACACATAAGGAGGTCATAGTACACATAAACATTGTGTATGTATGGTTCTAAGATCGATATGATCTATCGTAAGATTTAGTGTTTAAGATAATGTCTATGATAATTCATTTTAAAATTTTAATTTTTTAATATATTCATCATGTCATCAAGCCAATCCAAATATCATTTTAAAATCTAATATACATTCTATTTAATTATCATTATTATTTATGTTACCATGTAATAAAAAAAGCTATGTAACAGATAAAACTATGACATTTATAAGCATGTTAGAAGTAAAGCCATGTAACTAGAAGTCATGTAATAGATAAATTATTTGATAAGTAAAAACATTCAAAGAAAAATATAATGCTAGCAACATAAAAATGTTTATAAAACATACAATTTATATTATAATGTTATAACATAGATTATCAGATTTATCCACATAAATACAAAAATAGAATGTCTCTAACCTCTTGTCTCTTTTGATTTCTTATAATAAAATACATGTATATTATTAATTTATTTATTATTAAATACTTAATATTTATTTATTTAACTATAGTTGATCTTGTGTCAATTATTACGCTATATCATTCATATTTGTCTTCATAAGCTTTTGTAAATACTTTCTCTTTTCTTTTTTCATCTTAATGTTTCTACAATTTTGGCTCTTTATCTTATTTACACATTTATTATTACTTTATTATATGCACTTGTATTTATTTTTATTTTTATTCTATTTATTTTAAGTTTTTCTTCTCATTTTTTACTCCACTTTTGTCCTTTTTCGTATTTTTATTTTATTATTATATTATTATTATTTTATTATTTTATTATATTTTTATCTATCCTCCTTTATTATATATATATATATATATATATATATTATTTTATTTTATAATTCCCCTTATTTAATTTCATCCTTTGACCTTTTCCAAATATTATTATTATTATTATTTTATTTTTTTACGTTAAGTCTTTTATTATATTTTTGTTAGCTTTATGATGTTTTATTTATTTTGTTATATTAGTAATTTATTATATTTTTATTATATTAGTACATTATGATATCTTTATTTTTACTATATTTCTAGTATTATTTTGTTGTTTTCATTATTTTTTATTTATTTATTTTATTTAATTGTTCCACCTTTTTATTTATTTATAATATGATTTTATTATATTCTCATTTATTTTTGTTTGGTTTTTAAATTTTGGGTATTTGATTAGTATTTATTTTATTTTTTTATTTTTTATATATGTATTATTTATTTATTTTTCTTTATTTTACTTTTTTAATTTTCTTTTTATTATATTTTCTTAATTTTCTCTCTCCTATGGCCCCAACTTCGATTGGGTGACCCAATCCTAAACCCCAAACTTAAACTAGCTTTCATGACTCTATAAGGACATGATTATATTCTCTAACCCAACCTTGCGTTTTAATATGTTTCAACACAATTACACTCCACATTTTAGTAAATACCAAACATGTTGAAACCAATTATTTAATTATCTCCCTCTCTTATTCCTCCTACGTGATCGTCACCTTTCTCCTCTTCCTATGACAACCCACAGATGGTGGCATCTCTTGCTAGGAAAACCTAATTCCTTTCCACGCCACATGCTCTTCTCTCTTCAAAGCAACAAAATAGTAAAATGAGAGAGCAACAAAGAACTTACCTAGTTAATGACCTCAGTTTCGCAACTCAAAGCTCCTTCTCTCTCAATCAAAGTATTTTTTTATTTTTTTATATCATATTTTTATATTTTGTTACTATTGTAATTTATTTGATGAACTTTTTTAAATTCTCATTAGAGTTTATATTATAGGTCTTACATCCATCATAATAAGATTAGGACTATGAGATGATTAATGAACAACCTCCTTATTAGGTGATTACGTGGATGTGGACCTTATGATTTCTATATTTATGATTTTGTTGTTTATTTTGGTGACTATTATATTTTAGTCATAGTATTATATTGTTATACCCGGTAAAATATTATAGGTTTAATCTTCAATAATTCAATTGTGGCTTGGATGATTTCAGATCGACAGTAGGATGAGCCAGGAGCTCAATTGGAGGCTATTGGAATTTCTGAAATTTTCTGAGGATTTTTCGGAGCACCAAGATTTTTTTTAAAAACCGGAATTTGGATTTTTTTTCTTTTACCGCGCGTGAACCGGACCGGAGCGGTTCAGCGAAGGCGGGGCGGTTCGTCGAGGTACGTTTGCGCGTGCGTTTGGATAAGCCGCGGATAAGCGGATCGGACGGGCGAGATCAGCGGTGGAGATTAACCGGCTGATCGGGTGTTAAGCGGCGTTTTTGGAAGGTCAACCGGCGCTTAATGGGTCTTAACGGGTTATTACCGGTTTAAGCTGGGTATTTAACCTAAACTGTTCGGCTGTTAGGGTTTCGAACGGCGGCTAGAGGCGAAGTGTTCGCGGCGAACGGCGGTACTTTCTGGCAGCCTTCCAAGGGGCTTTTGGTAACCGGAGGTTCGCGGGACAGAGGCGAGCATTTTGGTACCGGTTTCGTTCGGCGAGGAGCTGCGGTTGATCGCGTGCGAACTTCACCGTCGCCGGCGAGCAAAGGTAGGAAATTCAGATTAAATTAGTTATTTAGCAAATTAAAAATATGGATTATTTTGCAAATAGCTACTTGAGCATGCGGATATGGGTTTTTGGAATTGATTAATGCAATTTATTGATTTTAGCATTTTAGGGTTTCTTTTTTTTATGAAGAAGAATATATAAAATTTCCACCGAATTGGAATTTCTGTGCATAGAAGCATGCCTTAGGTTTTGATATTATCATATTGCCATTATTCAGGTTATCTGAATGCTAGAATGATTTTAATTTCATGAATTGGCATAGTTGGATCGGACAACACTTCGGCGAAAATTTTTGTATGGACATTTAGCTTCGCGACTTGATTATATGGAATTTTTAGGCTAGTAAGAGCTTTAGGCTAGTGTTTCCTTGCGTTCGGTCGCCGGAAATCGACGGGGAAAACGGAGACTTCCGGAAAGTCGACGGTTAGAATTTCGCGGGCGACGGGCGAAGGAAGAGGATGAATTAGGGCTAATTAGGGATTAGTCTGATTATTAAGTGAATAATTATTTTAATTATTAATATTTATATGTTAAGCGTCGGCCCGAATTCGGATTATTAACTTCGGCCGGCGGGGTTCTCGGCTCAGCGCGTAGGGGTTCCGAACCGGCGACGAGAACCGGTTCACGGGAAGTGCGGCGCGGATGAGAGAGAAGCGGAAGAAAAAAAAAAAAATTAATTCGGAAATTAATCCGAATTTTCGGAAAAAGGATATGCGGATTTTAAATTCGGAAATTTATTCCGAATTTCGGAAAATGGATAAAGGGCAGAAATTTATTTTGGAAATTAAAATTTCCTGAAGTGAGGAAGAGGTGATTTTTGGAAATCACGTAGCCAAGTTGAAATTGACTGTTGGAAATTACCCATAAATTCAGTGCAGCTGGATTAGTTGGAAGGAAGTGTGACACTTGGGTGCTACCAGAATAGTCAGAATTTTGGTACAGTTTGTGTTGCTTGGATGGCAATGACATGGATTGAGTCAGTTTACTCAGTGTTGGCATATTTCATGGATTGGCATATTGGATCGGACTACTATAGGCCCTATATGATGTTTTAGGGTAGTTGTGGTAGGTAACTGTGCGGTACAGACTTAGCTTTCACAGTATACATGTGGACTGGTATGCGCCTTGTTGTATCTGGACACATGTTGCCGAATCTTGGAGTTAGAGCTTGGCAATGACTGTAGGGGCGTGAGCTTCTATGGAAATTGTTGGGAGAGGACTTCTTGGGACGGTGGCTGAGTCGATCTCTTCTGGTCCATGAGTGTAGGCCTGCGCGCCTGAGAGTGGCAGTAGCAGGGGTGACTCGCCGTGGCTAGTCAAGTGTGTAGGCCTGCGTGCCTGAGGGTGGCAGGGGTGTCTCACGTTGGCTAGAGATCTATGTGACTGGTTCTGTCTATAGTCTCCAGAAGATTGATTGACGAGAGACGCTGCGGTGTCGGG
Source organism: Vanilla planifolia (assembly GCA_023846275.1). NCBI lineage: Eukaryota > Viridiplantae > Streptophyta > Magnoliopsida > Asparagales > Orchidaceae > Vanilla > Vanilla planifolia. The sequence goes on along the minus strand of CM043869.1, from coordinate 37,218,237 downwards.
TGCTAGGCGTTGTGATGCGTGCACAGAGATGGGCGTGTCCCGCTGGCATGCTTTGCCTAGGCGCCATGCGTGCGCAGAGATGGGCGTGTCCCGCTGGCATGCTGCCTGGGAGCACAGAGGAGAGCTACTCTGGTGTGACTGGGGGTGACTGTGGTTGGTCAGAGTCTGGGACTGAGAGTGCCTTTCCACCCTACATTGTTATGCTGTATTTCTATACTCTTACTATTATCCTTCTCTTACATGAGAGTTTTTTTTTTACTAGCTGTCTTTCCTACTGGGCGTAGCTCATTCCTTTATTATCTATATTTTTCCAGTGGCTCGGCAGACTTGACGCCACCCAGCTTTAGGTAGGATCGTGATCAGTAGGCTAGTGGAGGAGATCTGATCTGTGATTTTCTGAGACATTCTGGTTAGTTGATTGTTGCTGTTGGATGTATTCAGTGAGACTGTTATTCTTATGTCTTGTATTACGTGAGGGTGATTCTGACTCATGTACTCGGATGGATGATGTGGTATTTGATGGACTGTGACTTTTCATATGAGTTACATTTTTATACACTATCTTATTTTCTATCTTGACGGTATGGTGTGTGGAGCGCCATTTCATATCGGTGGATGTTATATATATATTTTTTTTGTTGATGGTGAGGTCATTACATGACTATGGAACTTAACCTTGGGGGTTCAGACTTCTATTAGATCGGTTCTCCTACCGGTATGGGTTAGGAGTATTGGGTCTAGTAGGAGTAACATTGCGCGAGTTCATCAGTTAATTCAGGAGTCATGAACCTTATTTGACGGTGTGCCCGGGAGATGGGATCCACATAGTTAAGGAAAGTAGGTGTGTAATGATGTGTTATATCCTATGTTTTTCGTAGGCTACTCAGGTTGGTATGGGACGATCTGAGCTGTCTATATGTAAAAAAAAAAAAACAAAAAACAAAAAAAAAAAAAAAATAACTGGGGTGTAACATATATACTTTCTAATTGTTATAAAGTTTTTATGATAGTTTATAATTCAATTTTGTTTACTTGTTTCCTTTATTAATGGTTCTAATTTGATATAACAATAGTTGGTATGAAACAATTTTTGGGAAATTGTTCACTATGAAGTCTTCTCCTTAGGATTTCAGATACCATTAAATTTTTAATTATTGATCTATCAATGTTAAATTTACTACTGTATTCTCTAATAAAAGTAGGATAAGTAGAGCCTATGACAATTACCAAGTGAATGTGCAACTCCTACTTTTAGACTTAAACTGGAAAATGGCACGACATCAATAAATTAAGAAGAAAGACCCAAATGCGAGCGAGGAAAACAAAAGAAAAATTAAGAAAAATAAAGTCTACTAGTACAACAAAAAGCAATGAATGTTTAAAGTAAATAATATAGAATAGAGAAAAATACATAAATAAAGCACTTATACACAAATTTGTTACATTTAACATGTGTATAAGGTTCAAATATTTATAAGTTTTTCATGTATTTATTATTTGCTTATATTTGTTGACATTATATTTTTTCCTTGTTACTATATTATTGTGTTTACCTATTAAGTTAGTGATAAACTAACACTCAATTATATCCATGGGTCGGCATGGCGTACATCTATGATTCAATGGGGATGCAAGTAATTATTTTATTTATTTGACAAAAATCAGGATCAAGAGGTTTTATGAAGGAGAAGAAATTATAAATATCTTTGAAAGTATGCAAGCTTATTAATTTGACATTTTATTAATAATTATCAAATTTGTTAACTATTATTTATAGAAAAAATTATGAAAATTATCAAAATGGGATTATAAGTGCAAAAAAGGAGGAGACAGTCAATTTTTGAAATACAAATTATTACAAAACTAGTAATGCAAATGTTATAAAATTTAGACTTGAATTAATCATAAAATAGAGGTTGTGAAAGTATTAATATTTAGTTTTTGATAAAGAAAAAATTATTAAATTACGATGTATAGTTAAAAACATTTTGAAAAAATTATGATAAATTGTACATTTTATCAAAAGTGTTATATCTAAAGTTTTGATTAAGTTCTTTTTCTAATTTAATCCTAATTCCAATGGGTGGAGGCTAATTCAGTGGCATCGATAATAGAAAGCATATAAAATGATTGGTATATTGAGATGAAACGTCAAAATTAAAAGACAAAAATAGTTTAGAATAAAGAGAAGAGGATTCCTAAAAGATGTGTCGCAATTTAAGAAAGAGATTGAGAGAAATTATGAGACTTCAAGCATCAATTGAAGAAAAATGTATAAAAGAGAGGTTTGGCTATTTTAGGGAGGGTAGTTTTGGGGAAATTTTTCCTTGAGATTGGGTTATCATGTTAAAGCAAGAGAAGGACAAAAGAATTGGGATTCCTTATGTTGTTATGAAGGAGTTTTTATGGCAATTAAGCCAAGCAAAAGAAGAAAAAGGTAAATTTACTATTTAGAAATCTTGTGAGGTCAATGTGACTCTTACTTGAGAATTTGGGATAGGTGATTTATATATTTAGTATATATAGTTGATAATCTTGAGACTTTTAACACAACTCTCATTTTGAAAAATTAAAAATTGTGTAGGTTAGTTTAACATTATAATTGGTGCTTGATGTGATGTATGATCGCTCCAATTCTTGTTTAAAAATTTGTTAGAATTTATTAGTTATTTTGTTTATGGTTCATATGTCTCATCATATATATTATACTTTTATTTATTCTAGACATAGATGTAGTTGAAATTTGTCTTTAAATTATGCATATAAAATAATCACACTAGACAAGGATACTAAGATATTTTGGAAAAATAAAAAGAATGGAATATTATCTATAAAAATTGATTTGAATCAAAATATTAAAATTTTTTATTGAAATATAGTTTAAAAAAATTAGTTTAAATTATCCAAAGAAAATGACAAATATCATACAAATTTCAAGGATATCATATTTAGTGGGTAGAATCTCATTATAGTAAAGAAAGAAGTATGATAAATAAGATATAATTAATCTAGTCATGAAAACTCATTGTGGTAGATTTAATTTGGTACTAGAGTGCCCATGATGGCTATCCAATGCTATAATGAACATCTATTAATGAAATTTGTTAATCCATCATTTTATGTGAATGTTTGATGATAATAAAATTATATGATATATTACCTAAATATTTGATATTAAATTATGTTCTTAAATATCTTAAAAACTTATTTAAAGATGAACTTAACTTGAAAAGAAAACATTGGTTTAATAACTTTGAAGAAGTGACAAACGGCTCTAATACTTGGGCTTGGACCTCTACCATTCGATCCAAGATGATGTTGAAGCTATCTTGACAAATTGTTTTGAATTAGTTTTATTTTTCTTAGCATATTAAAAGATTAATTCTTGTGATGTTAAGATCATTTTTTTTTACTTTGCATATTTAATCTCTCAATACAAAGTATCTCATACAAATATATATTTTATAATATATTACGTTATTGATGTCATGAGTAACAATCACTCATGACTCAAATATTTAAAAAAGTAAAAATAAATTAACCTAAATTATATACTATATTTATCCACAATTTACTCTACAATTAATTGACAATTATCCAAAACGTGCAGTCATAATTTTTTTATAAGAAAAGACTTATCAAATAATTTTATCTAAAATTTGATGTCTTTTAAATAATTTTTATTTTTAAATAAATAAAACCATCTTTAATTTTAAAAAACATTTTAAAATTTAAATTCATTATTGAATGTATTTGCTGAACTACACAACGGTTTTTGTAATTACAAAGCGTATTTCATATGAACTTCGGGGAGCACTATAAATAAAGAACTAAAAGGAGTCCGAGGGAAAGTCCAAGCAAACTGCGGGAAAGTCAGAACAAGCACGTATTCAACAGCAGCCATGCCGGACTCCGGCGAAATTGCGCAGCCGAGAAGCGGCATCCAAGCCAAGGCTACCGAGACAAAACTCTTACTCGGCACATACGAGCTCGGTCGCCTACTTGGCTATGGTTCCTCCGCCAAGGTCTACCTCGCCCGAAACGTTCGCACGGGCCAGAGCGTCGCCATCAAAACTTTCAGCAAACTCCGCTTCGCTAAAGCTGGTCTCTCCGACCACATCAAGCGGGAAATCTCCATTCTCCGCCGCCTCCGCCACCCCCACATCGTCCGCCTCCACGAGGTACTCGCCTCCCGCTCCAAGATATACTTCGTACTTGACTTCGCGAAGGGAGGGGAGCTCTTTGACCGCGTATCCAGCGCCGGCCGCCTCTCCGAGGATCTCTCACGACGCTTCTTCCAACAGCTCGTGGCCGCGGTCGGGTATTGCCACTCCCGCGGCGTCTTCCACCGCGACCTCAAGCTCGAGAACCTTCTGATCGACGAGAACGGCGATCTTAAGGTTTCCGATTTTGGCCTCTCTGCCCTCCCAGACCAGATCGGGGCCGACGGACTCTTCCACACGCTTTGCGGCACCCCGGCCTTCGTGGCGCCGGAGATACTTGCGAAGAAGGGCTACTGCGCCGCCTCCGTTGATATCTGGTCCTGCGGTATTGTCCTTTACGTCCTCGTCTCCGGCTACCTCCCTTTCAACGACCCCAATCTCATGTCGTTGTACCGCAAGATCTACCGTGGTGAGTATCGTAGCCCTAAATGGACCTCGCCGGAGGTCAGGCACCTCATCAGCCGCCTGCTCGATACCAATCCCGAGTCGCGTATAACCATCGACGAGATCCTCCATCACCCTTGGTTCTGCAAGGGACTCGACGCGAATAAACGGGCGGCGATGGCCAGATTCCACGACGAATCGGAGAGAGGCGATGAGTACTGCAATATCTCCAAGGCGGAGGCAGTGGAAGCCGAAGAGAGGGAGCTCAACGCCTTTGACATCATAGGGTTCTCCACGGGAGTGAACCTCTCTGGGTTCTTCGAAGCACCAGCTGTGATTGATAGGTTCATCTCCACCAAATCGCCGGAGACAATTTTCCAGCTAGTGGAAGAGGCCGGGAGAAACGGGGGTTTGGTTGTCAGAAAGAACGGAAAAGAGGGTCGCACAGGATTGATGTTGTGGGGGCAAGATGGTAATTTAATTGTTCGAATGGACGTTCACCGGCTTAATAGTAACCTGGCCGTGGTAGAGTGGCAGCGTGGCACGCCTGCGGCGAGTGGGGAGCCGTGGACCGGCGAGTTATGGAGGGATATTCTGATCGGAAACCGGTAATCAACCGTTGAAACACTACCATGCGAATCTTGACGAACGCTAAAGTTGTGAACGCGTTGACCGTCGTTGTAAATAGCTATACCTTTTCGGGCAAAAGCGTCCAATATATTTACGTGTACGATTTCCAGTTGTGGAATACTTTATCTGTTTACGCGCCTTTTTAAAAAAGATTCTTTATAAAAGGCAAAAGTTTTTGTCACGACTTCATGAGGGGAACAAATAAAAAGTTATTACAAAATGAACATAAAATTAAATATTAAAATAAAAGTGATATGAAATTTTTTATTAATAAAATGAACAAAATTATACATTATTATTTCTTGTTATTGAAAAATAAAGAGACATTGTACAGAAAAGAATATCAAATAATACACGAAAGGGTATTTTGTGAATTACCGCTTTACCAAATTTTAAGCAATTTTAAATTATTTTATAGTATGAACATATAAAACAAAATTTCAATTATTAAAACACCGCACAGCAACAACGACAGAATACTTTTAGTATTTAAATAAAATTAATGTTACATCATCTGCTCAGCGTGTGCCATCTGTCCTGATGAATCCCAATAAATTTATTTTGATTAGTGATTATTGATACTAAATTAAAGTTATGTTTCAAATGGTAATTGTTAAATAAAAAAAATAATTTATATATTTTTAAAAATATTATTTTAATATATATGTTATTGATAATTGTTGAATAAAAATGTGAAGTATTTTTTTAAAAATTATTTTAGATTTTGAAAATTAACTTTTGCTAGTCTTGTCGTTTTTTTTTTGTTTTTTAAATTAAAAGAGTACGATTTCAATCATCTAATTAATATCTTTATAAAAAAAGTTGAAGTTTAAAAATAATATACAAACAAAGCTTATAATTAAATAATTAAAATTGATATCGAATATAATATTAAGCACAAGCATGTGATTATTGTCCAGATGTTGGGAATATTGTCTCAAGGTGGTACAACAGCAAGAGAAAGAGAAACTTCGCACATATGATTCTCTGTCCTTTTTTTTAATTTTAAATGGAAGAATAACTAATTTTTAAATTTTAATTGTTTTAAAAAAGGTTTTTTCGCTTGTCTAAAAGATAATTTCAAAAACTCTTTTTAAAAAAAATTAAAAGAAATATTTCGTATGAAAAAGAAAGATAAAATTATGAAAAATATTTAACAAATTTTTTTTTTATCTTTTAGACTTCAAAAAAATCAAATAAAAGAAATATTTTCTTAATATTTAGAATTATCTAGTAAAATAGTCCCAAGCATGGTTCGTTGGTGCAAACTTGAAGTGTTAGACAACACGCAACTCATATCATCCATACGTAAGACGCATGCAAAGTGAGTGCATGGTCCACCTTAATTATAAGTATTATCGTTGATTTGTCAATAAAGGGTAGCGTTGGGTGTGTGTCGGCTTGCCTTCTGGAGGACGGTGGAGATAAAGTTAGCTTAAAGCTCAGCAAAAGGAGGATATTATGTCCTTTCATAACTAGTTTTATTGATTTTTGTGAATAAAAATCTTTTCACCACGTCATTATATAATTAATTTATAATTTTAAGATAAAGATTGATAATTTAAGCCCAAAAAAAAATCATGACATGATGTAGCATTTCATCATGATTATGAGTATTTCATAAGTCATCATATATTTTGTGAGTTTAAATAAAAATTATAAAAGAGATTTGAAGAAAAAATTTAACAAAAAATTCTTTTTGAAAATCAAAAGTATCAAAATATCAAAAACTTTATTTTCCCAAAAAATTTTTTACTTGCATTAAAATTTTTAAATTTTTTTTCCCTAAACTTACGAGTTATATGCAAAATAAACTTTTTCGACTTAGAGTTTTATCGTGCGGATGAAGTTGAGCACGATATTCACGAGTTACCATTGACTCTGATGTAATTGTCTTCTCTTTTATTGTAAGATTTTATCAAATTATCACTTTTGGCTATGTAGTCTATTGTCAATTTTATTATAATACATTAGCTTTATTAATCATGTTATTCATATCATTTAATATCAATTCAAAGAATCTAATGACATTATTCATTGGCTCTAACAAATTTAAGATAACAATTTCTACAATTCTCTAATCAATAATTATATTTTAGAAACTTATATGTAACAGCCTTAGTTTTCCCTTATTTTATCATTTCAAGAGAAAGAGCTATTTGAGACGAGTCCAACGATGTTTAGTTTGTAATTCTGGAAGCTCTAAGGAACAAATTATGAATTTTTAGCGATCTGGGATACATTTGTAACATTGAGGATAGATTTTTAATTTTATAAATGCCAGCATAATTCAAACTCGTTTTGGCGAAAGGTATATTTGCAATTTTAAAGGATGTTGGCTGGCTGGGTATATGTGTAATTTTAGGAATTTCTATACAGGTTTATCTGTCTGGGCAGAAGATCTATGCCTAAATAGCGAATTCGAAGGGGGTGTTATACAAAATAACCGGATCACGAGCCTTCTGGCAGTCGGTTCAGGAGGGTTGGAGAAATTTCAATCGCGGTTATAAAATCTAACAAATGTGCATATGAAAAGCACTTCTGTGAAAACTAATCGGCTACGAGGAGGTTGTTGGAGTACAAGGAAGTGTCTTCCAGGAGTTGTGCAAGATTTTTGATAGCCTCCATCGTGCTCTTAGAGGAGTTCTGGCACGCGACAGTGACGGCTGACCAGAATTTCGAAAGGACATCAAGAAGAATCAGAAGTGGGCAAGTCAATTTGTACATCAAAATCAGGTAGATAAATCCCTAACTTGTGATGTAGCATATTAATACGTGTTTTTTTACTTGTTTTTCTTATAGTCACATGATACTTTGGTTGTTGCATATGTTATTTATTTATTGCATTTACATAAAAACTAAAAAGGAAGAAATAATATGGTATGATAATAAAATAAAAAGAAAGAAATATATGAAATGAAATATCTTTTGATATGACACAATTACCTGGATTGATGGTTGGAAAATGACAATAAAAATGGGATTCCCAGATAACATTATCCTCACTACTAGGCCCAGCATGTTGGATCGCAGGGTATCGATCTTCAGATCAGATATCTTCCTAGTGCTATGTGCTATCACCCCATGATGATTTACACCAAGCCCAGTGTTTTGGATCACAGGGTATAGGTGTCATACCTGCCTAGTGGCACTAGGCCCATTGTGTTGGATCGCAGGGTATCGTTCTTCGGATCAGATATCTGTCTAGTGTTATGTGCTTGGTTGGATGCCGGCTGGAGGTCATTTCTTTATAATAATTGGATCCATAGAGGACAATACGTCAAAGAGAATCGGGCCCAATAATAAGACACCTATAATCGAAAATAATAAGGAACTAGTATTGTTTTGGTTTTTCATCGAGCACTATATATGACATCTTGTATGATTTTAGTTTTAAGGATACGATTCATCTTCACTGTTCATGGTATGTCTTTTCATTTGATTTCTCTTTCATACTTGGTTAATTATTGTGGATTTATCTACTGAGATTTATCAAATCTCCTTTAGTTCTTACATCACAGGTCATGCATTTAATGCAACCAATACACCAAGAGCTGGGAAAGTTGCTGCTATGGAGAGCCTTTTTCTCTAGATGTGTGAGAGAGGGGAGGGCTTGGTGTGAGTAAACTTTTTAAAACATGTCTTTGTTTATATTTTTGATTTTCAGGTTACTATGTAAATATTTTAGTTTAGTTCCATAATTTGTTTTTTTTAAATGGGTTCCAATAAGAGTTGGGGTTTGTCTCACTGTCGAGTCCCCACATTGGGTTTTGTTTCTTGTCTTCACTCGATGTTTTAGTGGCAAAAAAATATTTGATGTTGATTTTGTTATCTAGTGGTTTTTGTTGAGGTGTGGGCTTGACAACAAATAATATGAAAACTGTGTCAAGTTATTTGTCATATATAGTTTTGTTAAAGATATTTGAAGATTAATAACATAATAGTTGTAAAAAATACATGTCTTAAGTATTTAACATAATAGTTGTAAAAAATACATGTCCTAAGTATTATCTAAAACACCTTTGCTAAACATGGAATGCTATTGTTAATCTATTATCAGATGATCTAATTAAAAACAAATGATGCTTTTGGCATCATCATACAAAGAAGCTTTTCATAATCCAAAGTTTTTCATAAGGATATTTATTACAACAAAATAATTTTATTAAGTTTTTGACAACTCTTTTTTTTTTAAATTTCTATGATATATTATTATTAGATTTTTATAGTTAACGTTACTCATGATTATCTATATATATTTCATCTCACATAAATAAAAACTATTATAGTTTTTATCTAAATAAATTTTACATTTTATTATTTATATACAAAAAAATTATAACTATTTTTCACTCTTTCATTTCCACTCTTATACTCATTCAACACTTAGAAATAATAATGCAATGATAACTTTAACCCATGTTTACTATGAAAATTCAAAATAATTATATAACAAAAATAATACAATTGTAACTAACATATTTTAATATAAATAAAAAATAATTATAATAATATATGTTATGTTTTTTAATGAAACTATTTCTTATGTTCATAATTCATATTTGACTTTCAAACTTTATCTTTCATTTGAGTCCAAACCTATCAATTAATATTACCTACTTTAATCTTATTAGAGTAATAATTTTATTTAGATAAATCTCAATATAAATTAATTCTACATGATCATTTCAAATACCAATATATAACAATTCCACATATTTAAATCTCTAATAATTATTCATATTCGATATAACTTAAAGCTTACGAAAACTACTTTATATAAGAAGCATATTAATGATATTAGTCTAAATTCATCCATTTAATTTCTTTAGGTGACTTTTCATTTAAATTTCCAAAAAAACCACTCAATAGCCACTTAATCAATCACATTTGTACATTTTTAAAAACTATTTAAAGTTTTTATTCTTCAAATTAAAATACATTCTATAATTTCCTTCAAGTTATGAGCATAGTATATCAATAATGATAAAATTATTTAGTTGTAGAGATTAGATTGGTCATTATCATGTGAAGGTTTTATAACTCATAAGGAATACTTTAAATAGACGTGTAAGTCAAATCTATTAAATGCAATGATAGTATATTGGTATATTAAATGCAATAATAACACTTTTGTATATAATGTTTTCTTTGACTTTGTAGTCTTACATAATCAATTTTTCTCTCACAATCTTAACAACTAGGCATTAAAAATGATATTTAAGATAATCTATAAAATTCTTATCAATACTTAGCTTTTAATTTTTTTTTTTGCTATTTCGCTTGCTTTCACCTCCTCTCTTTTCGTCTTATATTTTTTTTTCTTTTTAAAATTATCATTAAGTTTTATGACTTTTCACTAATTGATTATATACTTCTTTTTTCTTCCCTTTTGATATTTCCTTTATTTGTCCTTCTCTCTCTCTCTCTCTCTCTCTGTCTCTCTATATATATATATATATATATATATATATATATATATATATATATATATATATATATATATATATATATTCTCTTATTTTCTCATTTAATTTCTCTATTGCTCGCATGAAATGTTGCATCTCACACATCAAGCTGATTACTATAAGAGTACATTGTTTTTTCGTAATTTTTGTATGGTTTAGATGCATTTTTGTAACCACCATGATATTCAGAAATATATCCAAATAGATCATCGACTCTTGTTAATCATTTTAGGTGTTTTGTACATTTATGGTTTTAGACAATTATTTCAAGTAATTAGTGAATGACTATGTGACATTTAGCGATTAGAGCATAACTTTTATCATTACGATCAAGATCATCCCAAATAATCGATGTTTATATATTTTGGTGATTGTTTGTTGCCTCGATATGATTTGATCCAATTTTCAAGTCATTTTTTCTTTCTTATAAATGAAATTACTCATATCTTAATATTGAGATCTAATTGTTTACTTAAAAAATTAAGAACCTTTTTTAGTAAAATGAGTTAGAGTTGCTTTTTATTACAAATTAGGATATTATATGCAATGTGTATTCTAACTTCACTAGTGAGACATCTATGAGATACTTGTTAGCGTGACAAGGCTCAAATCACTAAGATTAGAAGATCCAATAAGAAAATTCCTTGTGGTGCTTTGTTGGATGTCATTGGAATATTTTCTAACTTTAAATTCTATTTTTTTTTTTGCAAGTTCATCAAGCTGTATGTTTATTTTTTTTCTTGTTTAGAGATTGTTGTTTTTAGCTCTCCATATTATCAATCTTATATTTGCTTATTTTGGGATGGTGGCTAATTTAGGCATAATAACTAACAAACATAGACAATAATTGGTATTATTCTATTGATCTTTGATGTGTGAAGGATGGGAAGATTTAAGGTTAATAACTCCAAAATTAGCATCTTTAAAGTTCTTTTTTCTAAACTCTCTTTTAAATAATAGTATCGACTAGAAATTGTATTTTTAATTACCAAGAATTTATTCATAAAAAGATGTACATTTCAATTAGTATTCACTAGAATTTACTTTTTGCATAAGTTAGTCATCATAATCTAGCTATTATTAATATATTAGAGCTATATGCATTTCAAAATGTTTACTTTACACCTCATTTCAACTAAAAACAACATTCCCTTATGCATTCCCAAAACAATTATGCTTTCATTATACTAAATTGAATGGATTTTGGTCAATTGCTAATTTATAAAATTTAACTTTTTATGTGCACAATCAAATCAAATGACTTCACTATGAATGATATTCATATTAGTAAAAATATATGCAATTGTGTTGATGAATTAAGATATTTCATATCAAATGAAGAAAAAATTTGAGACAAAGTTTCATAATCTACTATCAAAAGGAAGGTTTATGCTCTTGCATTGATAAAAACAATGAACTTCAATTTGATTTGTCATCAGTTGATCTCACAAGTGTTTGTATTGTAGGATTTTTGTTGATTATCATAGATTGATGGTAATATGTTGTCATGCATTTGATGTAGCATTTAAAATATCAATTTTTTAGTCCCTTTTGACATCTTTCATAATGCAATCTACCACATTGTGGATGTTGAGATTTGATATTGAATCCAAATCATCACTAATTGTCCCTTAAACAACAACCAAACCTAGATTCCTTTGAGAAGGTTAGTCATTTTTTACTACTCTATTTTGCTAAGCAATAATTTGGTTCCTCTTAATAATATGCCTTGAAGAGAAATGAATACTACAAGAAGAGTGCGAAATATGATATTTATACAACCCAAGAAATCAATTTCTTCAAAAGGTCTTTGAAAGTCTTTTAAAAACAATATTAACAACAATTATAGGAAAATAAAGCCATGAGAAATATAAGCAAAAATAACATATTGGAAAGAAATTGAACACAGTGTTCGTAGGTGGTTTGACTCAAGCTATGTCTACATTTACCCCTAATTAACCTATTTGGGTTTCTATTAATTACTCTCTTTCATTATAGCAAGTCATGATAAACTAAATACAATAGTGGTGCTCAGAGGAGGCCCAAATAATATATTATTTTAGCCAATATAAATAAATATTACTCTTATAAATAAATATATACACAAAACTTATATCTTAAATCTATCAAGAATAAATGTGATACCAAACAAATGAGAGAAAGATATTAAAAATATGAATTAGATTAAAAGAATATAATAAAATAAGAAATATATTGTAGTGACCAAGAAAATGATCCAACTAAAGTCAATAAGGTTTGTGTTTTTTATTTTTTTCTTAAATTTTTTATTTTGCACTTTATAACATTAGCTCCTCTTTGAAATCAATCTCTAAAAATAATAATATCATTTCCAAAGCTAGTTACACACCTTTTAACAATTGTATTTTCTTTTCAAAGATTAGTTTAGCTATTATGCTCTTGAGATTCTATTCATATTAGTATGTTAGCTATATCATATAAGAAATGTAAGAATAAAAATAAGATCATGATGATAATTCAGTGATATAATTAACACTTATTGAGTTAAAAAAATATTATCTTACAAGTATAAGAAAGATTCTTATGATGTACTATACCAAATTATAATCTAATTCTTCACTTCTTATATATATTTTATCAAAACGTCACACAAATCATATTAGAATAATATAATTTAATTATAGAATTTAAACAAATCACACATGTCTAATGAAAAATTGCCATTATACGATCTGTATTACCATACTCTTGAAAAAAAATCATATATGAAGTGATAGAATGAGGATGATCACTTGTATTATTATGTATTTATTTTTTTATTAGACTTAGAAAATAACCATATACATATAATAAACCTATTATAATTATACAATAATTATGTTTTATATTCAAATGTTATGAAGAAAAACATATCATAAGTGTGATATGTAAATTATTGTTGTATAATAATATAGAAATTTTAAAATTTAGACTTTATTAGATAATTATCATACAAATACGATAAAACTATTGTAGTTGTATGATACCAATGTAACTATTTTTGTTCTAAATCTTTTGAATAACAATAAATCATTTTAGACCAATACATAGGTCATTCTTGTACATTGAAGGACATCAATTACAATAGTTAATGTATATAGATAATACAAATATCGTACTCATATTACACAATAAGTGTAGTACTATCCTGAGTTATTAACATTTTTTGTGAGTTGAACTAAAACATATATCTATAATGCTATACTTCATACTATACAATATGTAAAGCTTAGCATCGTATAATGACTATAAAGTAAATGATCAAACTAATAGTAATAAGATAAGGTTGTACTATCTGATATAATAATTTTGCACATTTGACCACTACTAAGCTTATAGACTCTGAGAGAAAATAAATTACATATTCGTACAAAGAAAGCTTCATGTGTGAAGAAGTGTATGAACAAAAAGACGTGTCTAATAATATATGCATACATGATTATTCATAAGTGTTACTTTTACAAAGGATGAAGGTTTCACATTCTAACTAGTTATTGTATGGTATTGTATAACTCCATGTGGAGTAGTCATATCATGGAAAGCTTGTCTTCACAACTTCATGATTTGTAAGTTAAGACATCCTAGAGCAAATGTCTTTAACCTTCTTAAAATTCCAAATGCAGGCTCCTTATCATAATTAATATTATCCATACTCATGATCTAAAACTACATGCTCACAAAAACTCAAATATTTGTTAGTCAATAAGAGCTTAATTTTGTAATCATTATCCTTAAGGGTACAATAACACCATTAAGATATCTTAAAAATAGGTCATATTCCTTAAATATGATATTCATCAGGATTATTATGTTAACGATATAATAATGATGGAACATTGGAGTATATCTAACCATTAATCATATCATATAAGTGTGAGTAAGATATCAAAATACTTTGAAATAAATTTGTTGGAGGATGACTTTTATAAATCATATTCCATGTCAAATCAAGTATCTTTTCTAACTAAAGAGAAGTTCAAACAAGTGAATATCAAAAAAATAAATATGCTAAAAGTAGATTTGATTATGCCTAATATTAACATAAAATAGAATGGAATATAACCAAAAGAATATGTAGTTTCAAAAATAAGTAACAAAACAAATTTGCCTCTTATTGTTGCTATTTCATAACCTACCTAAGTTGATACTTGTTGATCCAAAACTATGATGTTTAACACTATCTACTAATTATGCAAAAATGAATTGTAACTGCATAGCAGTCTATAAAAATTTAACTTCATCTTTGACTTATAACACTCATAGCACTATTACGAACATATAAACAAAAATTATTAAATCCTTGAAATATGAATACTTTACTCATATATTACATGATTACATCATAGTTTCTAATGGCATGATTTAATAGAAAATTGTATTAAATGATCATGTAGTAGTTTCTTACTTTAATGATGGCTATAGGTTATGCTGCATCAATTATAAGAAACTCCTTGATATAAATATAATGTGTGAACAACAAAAATTGCATAATATTTGAATATCTTAGCATATGATGATCAATGATGACAATACTAGAATTTGGCATTCACAAAAAATAGATGTTTTCGCACCCTACTTGGAGGTTCTTTTTGTATGCTCGATAATACATATAAGTAACAAAAAATATTATGGTATATTAGAATATGTAGCAAGATAGTGACAAAACAAAATATTAGACAAGGATACTAGTGAAAACAAATTTTTAAAATCTATTTTTATAATAGAATAATAAGAAAAAATAAACTATAATAATGCTTATGCATATCTTAAACTAGTGAAAGTATAGAATAATAAAAGTATCCACATACATCTCTAGATATAGATATAGTATAGAACAATGAAATATATTGTATAAAACTTACCATTGAGCTCAACATAAGGCTCCTTCACTCTCAAAGACCAATGCCACATGTCACAAGGTGTTATCAACTTTGTGTGCAACTATGGCCTAACCTGTAATGCAAGTAACAAACATAATAACTTTAGTAGGTAAACTAACAACTATAAATAATAAAATAGAAATAAAATGTAATAAAAAATAATCCATAAATAATAAAGAAACATTAAACAAAAAATGCATAGCATATGAAAAATACTTTTAGAAATACACACACACACACACACACATAGATATATATATATATATATATATAGCATGCTCAAATAATACATTTCATATTTTCATCTTATATTATTTTTTTTATTATTTCTTATGTTTCATATTTTTTAA
Organism: Vanilla planifolia; assembly: GCA_023846275.1. Taxonomy (NCBI): domain Eukaryota; kingdom Viridiplantae; phylum Streptophyta; class Magnoliopsida; order Asparagales; family Orchidaceae; genus Vanilla; species Vanilla planifolia. The sequence continues at coordinate 37,202,284 of CM043869.1, read as the reverse complement.
AAATATAAGACATGTTTTTCTTAAATGAATATGATATCTTATTCTATGAGATCTTATATCATCAAATATCTATTGGTATCATCACATATTATAACTTTATCCAATAAATAACTATAGTTGATTAACATTTTCAATCATATTATCTTTTTCTATCATTATCCTGCACAAAGTATTACCTATAACAAAGCACAACTTGTCAAGACTTAGACAGTACGAACAATAGTTAGGAAATATGTCTGATTCTGATCCTACTTTGCTTATTAAGGACCTACATTAAGTGCTAGCAATGTTATATTGAACAATTGTGAGATGATATTATAAGTAAAAATTGCATCTACATATCATCACATATTATATCATAAGATTTATTATTAGTTAATATAGCTTAATCTTAATGATCATTTCTTTTCTTTTTATTAATTTGTACTTTTTCATTTTGTCCAAATACTTATAACAATTAAAATATAATATATCATATATAGGCATAATTTCATTTGCATATAAATTTTTATTATTAATAACATACTATATAAGATCACAAATGAATATAATTATCTAATGTCATGCTATTATGTTCATATTAATTTATTTTAAAGTTAAATAATAATATATTTAAAATGTAATTATCTTAGTTAAGTTATTTCCTTTGTGATGGTTTTTATGCAATTTTGTGTTTGCTTATAGTTTCCCACACAAACAATTGGTATACATTTCTTTACTAAATAGCTCATTTTTTTTTGTATAAGATTTTGTAATTACTTGAATTTGCTCAAAGGTTAAAACCCCAAATCTTTCCTTAAAGTTTCTTTTTTCAATGTACCATACATCTCTATGGACATAAGAAGTGGTTTCAACTACCTTTCCTTCACCTATCTTGATTATAACATTAAACAAACATTATGCTATGTGCAAATCAAGGATTATTCAAGAACTAAAACCATATCCAACACCTCTAATCCATTTTCATTAAACTTAATCTTTAACTCAAATCGAGCTCTTGAAATGAGGACTTCTATGTTTAATCCAGTTGGTGAAAAAACCATGCAAAAAATCTAGGAGACGTCTTATGTCAAGCTATATTAAAGTAACACCTTGCTTGACCTCTTCACATTGCATTTATATAAAACTTTTTTAAAGCTTTCCAAAGGCTTGATTCCTACTTTCCTCTTGCTACAATAGCATCTTGATCTCGTCTTCATCTTCCTTTTGAGTACAACACAACAGTCTACCACACCAACTGTAACTGTAGGATCATGAAGACTTAAAAGGACTTTGTTTCTTGAACAAAAGCAAGTTGTTGCTCACCTGGATCTCCTCTCAAGACAGAAAGAACAACTCTTGATCTCCTTCTAAGCTCACTCGGTAGCCCCTTGTTCTTTGCTTCAATGGCTCCTTAAAGGATTACAAGCTTACAGTAAATTATTTTCTTAATTTAGAGCGAAGAAGAAACTGCAGCTCTTACCTTGATGTTCTCTTTAAGCTCAACCTGAAACCTTGGATTCTCTTTCTGTTCCTGTAGGCAAATGCCAATTTACTCATGACTAAAAGTTTATTACATGATTGACATTATCCTTCTTTAAGAAATTCAAAAATTATCATTTAACTTTAAAAATTCATTTCCTTGCAAAATATTCTTTTCTATGGTATGCTTATCTCACAATTTTGAAATACCTTGTATATTGGCATGTTTTTTTAAACTTGATCAAAGTTAATTATTTCAAATATCTCTACAAAATATATCAAAATTTCATTACATACATTGTAATATTAGTATCATATATTTAAATATATAAATTTAGCATATTATATATCATTTATATAAATTAAAAAATTTGTTATTACACTTACATATAGATTGGCTAAAAAAACTAATGCACAATAAAAATTACTATATAACATAATAGAATTGAAATTAAAACATTAAAGGCCTACATTAAACACCTTAATACTAAAGCTTAAAGAATTTCTAATTGATGTATGTAATCAACGCCTATATGCTTCTGCGTTTTAATTATAAGTTGATTAATCTGTTCTTCAACCATATTTACATCACTTGTTACATTATTAGAAGTTATCATCTCTTAAATTGTCACCTTATTTACAAGGAAGTGGATGTCACAAACATAAGGAATGAAAATATATAATTAACTATATTATTGGCTAAAAATAATAATAAAGTTTGCTTTAGAGATAATTGAAAATGTTGTGAACTTATCGGGATTTTGTTAAGATGCTTATTAACTTGGCTCATAAATGGATTTTTTAATCTCTAAAATGTTTTTTAAGCCATGATTAATATTTTAATTATTACTATACACATACCCATAATAAGAAGCATAATTTTGATTAATAAATGATGATGTGTATAGAGAAAATTAAACACGATTCTTTCATTTGTAACCCCGACAACACTAAAGCGGCTTACTTAATCAACCCATATAAAGGCCCATGATCCTGATGAGCCGAAGCTCTTTCGAATACGATCTCCATATTCCCCGTTTTTTCAACTGTTACTGTGCTTTCAAATTATTTCTTTTTAAAATAACTTTATTTTTTCAGTTCTTTTAAAATAAAAAAATCAATAATATAATAACACTTGATTTAATTATATTTTTCAAAAGGTTGATTAAATCCGTTGTTTTTAAGGTAAGATTGCACCAGCAATATTTTTTATGTAATCCGAATTTCATTATTTGTATATGCAAAATTTACTATTTAAAAATTATTATAGTAATAAACAAATAAAAGTTTTAAATTTTCTTTGGAAAAGGAACTTTTTTTATTGAATATCTATTATTAAAAAAAATTCTAACATAAAAGTTTTATAAAGTTCTCATGAAAGTTTATCTAGTTTGTAATATTTGTATTTCCATGCAAAACAACTGTGATGAAAACTATTTTTATTTTTAGTAATTATTTTTTAAAGTGTTTTTCCATTGAAATTTTTATTTTTATTAAGTATTATGTGATAGGGGCTCACGAGTGGCAAAACTCATGACTTATGTGTGAAAAAAATCTTTTTATGTCTTAAAATAAGTAATTAGTTAAATGGTTGATTAATAGCTTGTTCTGTTGATACTTTTAAGGTTGCAAGTATTGAAAGAATAGATTTTTAGAATTTTTATTTAAAGTAATTATTTAAAAATACAATAAAAAAGGTCTATGAAAAATTTGATTGTTCTAACAAGAAATTCATATATAAAATTATATAAAAAATATCTCACAACATATCATATATTAGAGTAGATAAATAATGAATAATATAAGAAAATAGTTTAGATATATCATGAATTAATTTACTATTATATTTATGTCAAAATTATTAGATTTATATACTTAAATTTAAAATAAGAATACTTTATTTAATTTTTTTACCTTTTTTATTTTTTACACTTCTATTGATACACATGAGTTACTATTTTATTCTTTCAAAAGTATGTACTTAAAGACTGATTATGTCAATTAAATTAAAAATCACATAGTTACCTTTTTTTCCTTTACTACAATATCATCGTACCATCTTTTATCTTTATCGCATAGTATGTTAATACCAAACCTCCCTATTGTACCATTTTTTTTATTTATCATACAATATAGTTATATAAATCCCTCTTACCATCCTTTACTTCGTAATCTTCACTCCTTGAACTCACTTAGTAATAACATAATCTATTGTACAATAACTCCATTTTATTTGTCATTCATGACTAAAATAAACCAATAGATCAATACTTTCCTTTTTTTTTCTTATACCTTCCTAACCCATAGTTTTATGTATCATATGATGACCTCATCCTACTATACATTCTTTATAACGCATTAAATCTAGAACTTTACCTTACCCTCTTAGCTCTGTTTATCACTTAATTGTACTGTATGTTGGCTCTATCATTCGAAATATTTAATTCAAATATAATATATACTCAACTGAACGGACCTTATGCTCTCTTTGATGTTCCAAAAATGATATTATCAAGCAAAGATAAAATTATAAAATTAATCATATAATTAGTCTTTAAATGGCCAATTAAAGCATATGTTTTGAAATGAGAATATAGAAATACTATTTAGGTACAATTTTGAAAAACAAAAAATTTTGTAAAATTTCTCTAAATGTTAAAGTAAGCATAACATTGAGAAAAATTCATTAAAAAAACTTATTAGTTCTTAGTTTGAAATTCTCTCAATTACATAAGAATTTATTAGAAATTAAGAAATATATAATAAGTTAAACAACCAATTCAATTTTTTATCAAGTTCTTATAGCTACTTATTAGAGATGTAAGAAACGTCAAGAGAGGGAAGGACAACTAGAGAGAGGAGCAGTGAGGGAATGTTGGGAGGATTGGTACACAATGGAAGCAATTTATGAAGTAATAATAGAAGAAAGAGAATTTTGTAGGTTGTGGACTCCTAATCGGGCTTAACCTGTTAAACAAAAAGAGAAGTGATAGGAGAAAGGTTTAAAACAATATATCATGGAATGGAATAGAATTTGAATAAGTAAAACTTCTAGTTGTGTTTTTGATGTCTAGAGGACTATGTAAGTCCATGATTTTATTCTATGAACTTGGGTTGAATTTCAATAAGGAATGAGATTCTATTGAAGTATAACATTTCTTAAGTTAAAGTATAGTACATCGGCATGCAATATATTATATATGTTGATGCAAAAATTAGATTTGGAGAATTTAAACAAAAACTTACTTATGGCAACGATGAGATAGCACGAATGGACGAAATTCCCGAATTGCCTTAGAATAAGATTGGAGCACCTATTTAGAATAAGTTGACATGATGCATTGAAATTCTACTATTGCCTCATTGATGTTGAATATAACGTGATTTGATGTTGAAATGGTGTAGTATGATGGAACAACGTCTTAGTTTGAAATGATGACGATTCGACTTAGATCAGTCGCGACTCTGTCAGGGTCGAGGGCAATTCGACAGGGATTGACTGCAACTTGGCCAGAATCGATGATGACTAGATTTAGATCAGTGACACTAGGCCTAGATCGGTTTTGACATGGTTGGATCAACGATAACTCAGATAGATCGACTGCGAATTGATTGGATCAATGACAAATCGCCTTGGATCGATGAAGAATTGGCCTAAATAGATGGCAAATTGGATGGATGTGCAACAAATTTGCAAAAATTAGTCTAGAATCACTCAGGTTTGGTGTCAACTCAGCTCGTTGATGATCGTGAATTAGTTGAGCGAGCTTGAGTGCTCGAGTGGGAGCAAGTTTGTGCAGGCCGATGCAGATCAGTTGGGGCGCAGGTACGCCCAAACTTGTGCAGGTCAGCACGGGAAGTCGCTGGTTGATACGGGTTGTTTTATTGGTTGATGTGAGTTGACACAGGTTGCTACAAGTCGAAGTAGGTAGGAGTAGGTAAGCTGATGTTAACACAGGTTAGAAGGAGTTGATATGTCGATGCTGTTCTATAGGTCAACGTGGGTTGACATGAATCAACTGTCGACACAAGCCTATTTGGGCTTCTTTTTAAAAGCCACAGCCAAATGCAATAGATCCCTAATTTTCTTGTTCGTGTTGCTCACAAACGGGAAGACGAGAGATTGTGGTGGTGGCTCAGGAAGCGTCTTGTCTCATAATCAGTCTCCAACAACAACTGCGAAGGTTTTGACCTCACTGAAAGGGCTTCCCTAAGCTACTGATTTCTTTATATCTCTGTTTTAGCTGTTTTTGTTCCTTCGGTCCCCCATTTGCAGTCGATGAAAGGGGGTTTTATAACGATGCTCACGTGGTGTCTTTCCCTTGCAAAGTGCGGTAGATCTTCCACACGATATTTATTTATTTATTTTTGCCACTTTTTTGTATTTTTTTGTTCCTCGACTCTTTATATCCTTATCTATATTATAATAAAGAATTTTATACAACCTTTTTAGAAAGAGAGTTTATCTATAAAACTATCAAGTTATCATTTTTCAAAAGATATTGTAAACCAAAAATATATCAATAATATTGTAATCCGACAATAATTTGAAACGTGAAAATTAACAGTAAAAAATTTGTTAAAGTGATGAAGGGTCATAATGCAAAACTAGCTTTTCTTGAGTTTTTCATGTTACCAATAATTGTCAAAAGAGGGAGAGAGAGAGAGAGAGAGAGAGAGAGAGAGAGAGAGAGAGAGAGAGAGAGAGAGAGAGAGAGGTCTAGGCCATGTTTCTTGAATCCATCATATAACACAACTATGATAAGAGGAAAAAGAGTAAGCAAGAGCATGCTCCCCCATGCTTTTATGTGATAAAGCAACGATAAAGGAATGGAAGAAGTCTAAACCTTGTATCATGTATCTTTTATATAGTGTTATGAGGAAAAGAAGGGGTAGAGGCTATCTCTCTTGATATTTTTTGATATTTGGCAACAAAATACATTAAGAATATGCTAATCAATCTTTAAATGATATTAGAATTTTTAGTAAATTTTGTAAGTAGTCCTTAGTCATGTCGATTAAGAAAATAAAAAATGAGAGTTAATATATTAACTCATACCTTGGTATCTTTAGCTTTTAAGGGTAAAACCTTTTCAATTGGTCCCTACTCCAATGTGTGAGTGCTCTTTGAGTATGATTGCTTTTAGCTGATGATGGCATAGACAATCCTAATAAAGGCATTTGTCTTTTAATGCCACTTAAGAGTCTGATTATCTTTCTAGATTCTTTTGAAAGTACTTGATCTTGTAAGTTTTTTAATAATAAAATTTAGTTTGGAGATTTTTACTCGATACTCCTAAAGGCAGCTATCTGTTAAAAATTTCTCAATTAAGACTTTAAGAGCGTTGCATTCAATAGTATTTTGGCCATAATCCTCATGATACTTACAGAATTTTGTTGTGTCTATTTCTTAATAACAATTTTGACTATCGATATAATCCATTTTTTTGATGGTTGCCAAAATTTCTTCTAAAGGAGTACTTAAGAGAGTACTAAAATGTTGAGAACAGTATTCTTGTCGATCATAGAGAGCCCCTATAAGGATAATCTTTATCACATCATATTATTTTTATCTTTGATTAAGAGAACTTGGAGGTAACAATTCATTCTCTTTTGATTTGTTAGATAGAGCTAAAGAAAATTCCTCTTCATTAATGAAACAAATAGCTCTAGTAAAGATTTCATGTAATAATTTCAACGTGCACCTAATCAAGTGTTTTTTTAAATCTCCCAATTGAAGTGATCTAATGAGGGTTGCTCGAGTTAGTCGAGAGTCCTCCAGATCAATCTCTTTAAATGCTTCTTTAAAACATTGAAGGTAAACTCGAAGTGGTCCCAATTGATATTACTTTAAATCAAGAAGGTATTCAGAGACCTCTTTTATGTTTGACACAGTTAGCGAAAGAGAATAAGAATAACCTTTTGAGTCAGACAAAAGAGGAAATTAACATATGAGGTAATGTTTGGAAGCATTTTGAAGGTACTTATTTAAGATAAGTAGAGAAAACTTTACATCAGTTGGGCCTAATCATGAGATGTAAAAAAGAAATTACCTCAATTTTACTTAAGAAAATATAGGGATCTAAATTGTTATAATAGAATGTGGAGTTAAGTAGTTGAAACTTAGGAGGTAAATGAGTCAAAAGAATCTCTTCAATAAAATGAGAAACCTCTTTGATGATATTTTGAATTATATTCTTTTTGCCAAAAGAGTGAGACTAATCATTAGAGGGACATGTGTTTTCTTGATCAAAAGTAAGAGCTTGTTTCATTGTAAGATAAGGTCGAGAATAAAAAAGATTTTTAGTATGGTGTGAAGTGGAGGGTTTTGGGTCGTATACTATCGATAGATTGGTGGGATGTTGTGAAGAGACGTGCACTTGAAGGTTTTTTGAAATGGGTATAATATAATTTTGTTCTGGTGTTTAGGATAAGGTCTTAAGTGGTTCTTTATTAGAATAAGAGATGTTTTTTATACTTGACAAACTTTCTCTTGATAAGGTGGCTAAACATGTTCTAATTTGCTCTCTTATAAGCATGGAAAGAGTAGAAAGAAATATTGTAAAGTACTCTATTTACTATTAAAATAAACAAAAGGATTACCAATTGATGATTGAAGAGGTTTTAAAGTTTGTAAAATTTAAGGTGTAGTGATCTCTACTGCCTCTTGGTTGTGACTATTAAGTGTTTTTTTTTTGGAATAAAGATAGCTTCATCTTTGGCTTTCATTTTTGCTTTCTTGTTTGTTCCCATAGATGACGTTAGAAAATGTTAATGCAAAAAATAGATTTGTAAAATTTAAACAAAAAATTACTTAGGGCAAGGACAAGACAGCCTAAATGGATGAAATTCTCAAATTGACTTACAATAAGATTAGAGCACATCTTTAAGTATTTTTAAGCAATTTTCAGCCAAAATTTGTATTGGTAAATTTGTTGAACTAGTGCCATGCTAGTGGATGTGTGTTTATGAGCTAATATGAGACACTCCTGTGTCACTTGTAGTTTTAAAAATTTGTGATATTGTGATCACTGTAAGATGGCATAACACATGTGATAAAAATATTAGAAATTATGCCTCAAACTATTTCTTAAAAGTTCAAAAAGAACAAAATAATTATACAAAAGAGATTGAAAATATACTTCAAACTCCTCTTCAAGTTGATGAAAACTTATCTTTTATAGTGAGTCTAAAATAAATAATACATGAAGCAAAACAAAGAAAAGAACTCTTCACTATTTGGATATAAGTGAAGAAAGAGCTTATTAGTGTTATTGTTGACACTAGAAGTGAAAAAGAACCTAATATCCAAAAGTCTTGTCAAAATGCTAAAATTAAAGACTACACAACATTCAAAATTTCATTAACTAGGATGAGTTCATAAAGACTTCAAGATAAGAGTTGAAAAATAATATAAGGTGAAGTTTGTTATTACAAAAATAATACATTGATGAAGTTATTTGAGAAGTAGTATCTCTAGACATTTATCAAATTATACTACGAAGTCCATACTTATGATATTGAGATATTGTTTATTATAAATGAGCATAATGATATCAATTCACAAAAGATGGACAATGCATCCTTCTAACTCAAGATAAAAAAGTATTAGAAAAATATATTATTAGTTCTAATTAAATGAAGAGATTAGTGAACACTTACCAAAGATATATTTTTCTAACAAAATCAAAAGAATTACTTAATAGGATCGATGAAAGCCTCAACCTTCTTAATGAAGATAACAAAATTAGCTTTGCTAGCGAATAAATTTAGAAAAGAAGATTTGATGGGAATCAAATCTCAAGAAGAAGGAAACTATGATTAAGAGATCACTTTTAAGTTTATTAGAGCCAAATTGGATGAAAAAAATAAATAAATGAGATAAAATAATAACAATCAATTATGCATAAAAAGTAGTAAGGTTGCATGCTCAACTGTGTGTGGAGACTCGCTATAGGCCTACCAAAGCACACAATCCAACATTCTAGTTAAGCACCATGTATGAAAGGTATGGGCACGTGCATCGAAGGATATGCTGCACGTGACTATGTGATGGTGTGGAGCCGATGCATGTGCTTTTCATGTTGGCCTTGTTCCACTTACCACAACATTACAGTCAATATGAGCATGAATGGTTGTCCACGAGTAGGATTAGTACCTACACACGTGAACAACAACACAAATGTGACCGTATGTGTCAAGCCCCCACCGACATCTAATACCATTATGTCACAAAGTTATCATCAGAGTCGCCAAATACAGCATTTAAGTGAGGACAAATAAACAAACCAAAGGTGGGGACCCGACGGTAAGACAAACACTAATTCAAAATCCAAAGTATATATATAAAGACATGTTTTTAAACATTTAATCACACTAAAATTTTCCCTCTCACACATCTCTTTGAAAGGGCTCTCCTGTAACAGCATCATTCCCAGTTCTCGGTGTAGTGGTTTCATGTCCTGTGATGTAAGCACTAAATGAGATTTTATAAATCTCAGTAGATAAATCCACATATTTAACCAAGAAAATAAAAGGCATAACAAATACCATTAACAGTAAAGATGAATGTCATACATACATATAAGATAATGTCAAATGAAAGTCATAAAGAAATGCAAGTTCCTTATATTGTGCTTATTACCGGGCCCAATTCCCTTTGACGCATTATCCTCTGGATCCAATCATCAATGACTGTCCTCTAGCCGGCATCCAACCAAGCACATAACACTAGGCAGATATCTGATCCGAAGATCGATACCCTGCGATCCAACACGCTGAGCCTAGTGCCACCAGGCAGGTATGGTACCATACCCTGCGATCCAACACGCTGAGCCTGGTGTAATCATCATGGAGTCATAGCACATAACACTAGGCAGATATCTGATCCGAAGATCGATACCCTGCGATCCCACACGCTGAGCCTAGTGGTGAGGATAATGTTCTCTGGGAATCCCATTGTTTTATTTGTCATTTTCCAAACATCAATCCATGTCATATCAAAAGTCCTTTCATGCCATATTGTTTCATCTCTTTCTTTAGCATATTGTATCATATTCTTTCTTTCCATGTTATTTCTTTCTTTTCAGTTTTTCATGCAAATGCATAAATAATCCACACCATAATATTCCTTTCTTTTTATACCATAAACATATGCAACAATCAAAATTCTATAACAGTAAGAAAAGCATGTAAAAACACATAATATCGTGCTACATCACAGGGTTAGAAAATTATTCTACCTGGATTTATTGTACCAAATTTTTCTTGTCAACTTCTAATTGGTTTTCTTGATGTCCTACAAGGCCATAGTGCAAACATAATCAAGTTAAAATATGTTTATTTGCCAAAAGTTGCTTTTTCTAAAAATTATTCCCAAATAGTTAAAAATTCTGCTTTCTAAAAGCTTTCCCAAACACACCCCAAACTAATCCCAAAAGATGGGCTTACGCGGCACTGAACCGCCCGCTGGACCGCGCGCACGTTCGGCGCTGGACCGCCCGCGCAGAAAAAGCTTTCTAAAAGCTTTTCCAAACGGATTTTCAAAAAAAATAAATCTGGCTTACGCAGGCGCTGGACCGCCCGCGACACTGGACCGGGCGCTCGGCGCGCTGGACCGCGCGCGCTGGGCGCTGGACCGGGCGCGCTGGGCGCTGGACCGGGCGCTCGGCGTGCTGGACCGCACGCGCTGGGCGCTGGACCGCGCGCTCGAAGTGCTGGACCGCGCGCCTCCGCATCCGGTTCAACGGCGTAACCCGGTCCAAAGCCTGGACCGGTTCACGCAGTCCCCCCTCTCTCTCGCGTCCGGCGAAGCCGAAATCTTTCGCCGGCGCTGGATCGGCTGTTTCATGTGCTGAATCGACCGAATCCGGCTCGGCTTCCTCCTCTCGGTCTCCCCCGCTCACCGGAAAATTAAATAACCCTAACGACGAATAAAAAAAATATTTTTTTTTTACCTTACGGAAGCCTTCGCCGGTGTCACTGTCGCTCGCCGGAAATCCTCGCCGGCCGTTACTGTCGCGTCCAATGCTCCCGGAATCCTCGTTGGATGTTAATGTAGCGTGCAGAAACTTCTTTAAGATATTTCTCCGAAATCTCGCCGTCGCACTCCGGTAACTCTTCGCCGCCGTTTTTCGCAGAAGCGCTTTTCCAAACGCACCTCGGTCGGCCTTTTATAAACGCGGTCGAAACTGATAAGCCTTGGTTCGTGAACCACGTTTTTGCAGAAAACCCCTTCTAAATTTTATATTTGCAAATATATCCTCCGCCAATCGGATTTGAACTAAGCCGACATTTAAAAATTACAGATCTATCCTCTACGTTACAAATTTATCCCAAATCTTCAAAAATTCATAATTTATTCATTAGAGCTCCGAAAATTACAAATTAAACATCGTTGGATTCGTCTCACAGAGCTCTTTCTATAAAAAATATAAGATAAAACTAGGGCTGTTACAATCTTCCCTTCTTACAAAAATTTCGTCCCGAAATTTAGAACAGTTCTGGATACTGACCGATCATATCTGTCTCTACTTCCCATGTAGCTTCTCTTTCTGTTTGACCATTCCATAGGACTTTAACCATAGGAATGATTTTATTTCTGAGCTTTTTCTCCTGCCTATCAAGTATTCTCACAGGCAGTTCGGGATATGTCAAATCCATTTGAATTTCTATATCTGGGTCCATATAACTAACAACATGGGAGGGATCTGAAACATATCTTCGCAAAGATGAGACATGGAACACATTATGCACACCTGACAATTGAGGAGGCAAAGCAATTTGGTATGCCACTTGTCCAACCCTTCTTAGGATTTGGAAAGGACCAATGAATTTAGGCTTCAATTTTCCTGCTCTTCCAAATCTTATGACACCTTTTGTTGGACTCACCTTGATAAAAACATGTTCCCCCTCGTGGAACTCAACCATTCGATGTTTTGCGTCATAATACTTCTTTTGTCTGTCCTGAGCTGTTTTTATTCTGTCTTGAATAATTCTGATCTTTTCTGTTGCTTCTTCAACAAATCTAGGACCGAGCAAATTTCTTTCCTTCCCTTCATTCCAGCACAAAGGTGATTGACATTTTCTCCCATACAGCGCTTCATAGGGTGCCATCTCAATGCTGGACTGATGGCTATTATTATAAGCAAATTCCACCAAAGGTAAGTGGCTTTCCCAATCTCCACCAAAATCCAAGATGCAAAGTCGTAGCAAATCTTCCAAGGTTTTGATAGTTCTCTCTGTCTGACCATCTGTTTGAGGATGAAAGGCTGTGCTGAAACGCAATCTCGTACCAAAAGCTTGATGCACATTCTTCCAGAAGTGAGAAGTAAATTTAGGGTCTCTGTCAGATATAATGACTTTTGGAATCCCATGCAATCTGATAATCTGACTCACATATACCTGAGCTAACTTCTCTGCAGAATAAGTAGTTTTAACAGCTAAAAAGTGAGCAGATTTTGTTAGCCTATCAACAATTATCCAGATTGAGTCATGACCTGCAGGTGACCTAGGCAAACCGATCACAAAATCCATTGCCACTTCCTCCCATTTCCATTCTGGAATAGGTAATGACTGCAACAACCCCCCAGGTTTTTGTTGCTCTCCTTTCACCTGCTGACAAATTAAGCATTTTTGAACCCAGTTAGAAACATCCTTCTTCAATCCTGGCCACCAGTATTGTTGTCTCAATTCTTGATACATTTTATTCTCTCCTGGATGTATTGAATATCGAGAGTTATGAGCTTCCTTTAATAACAAATCCCTAAGTTGTTGATGTGCTGGTATGCATAACCTGCCTTGAAATCTAAGTAAACCAGCCTGGTCTAATTGAAAAGTAGATTCCTGTCCTTCCTGAACCCTCTGTATTATCTTTTGCAATTCAAGATCTTCTCCCTGATCATCTTTAATAGAGGCCAACCAATCTGGTCTTACTGATAAGTGTGCCAGCAAAGCCGTATTTATTCGAATATCTACTTCTAGTTGTAATTTATCCATCTCAAAAATTAATTGTTTTTCTTCTGTGATAGTCAAAATGCTACTAATACTAGCTTTCCTGCTAAGAGCATCAGCGACCACATTCGCTTTCCCAGGATGGTAAGTGATTTCCACATCATAATCTTTAATAAACTCCAGCCACCTTCGTTGCCTGAGATTTAGTTCCTTCTGAGTAAAAATATACTTTAAACTCTGATGATCAGTGAAAACCACACACTTAACTCCATACAAATAATGCCTCCAGATTTTTAAGGCAAAAACTATAGCTGCTAACTCCAAATCGTGCACAGGATAATTCTTTTCATGTATCTTAAGCTGTCTAGATGCATAAGCAATTACTTTCTTATTTTGCATCAATACACAGCCAAGACCTTGCAAAGATGCATCACTGTATATATGATAACCTTCTGTGCCTTCTGGTAATGTTAGAATTGGGGCTGAAACCAATTTATTCTTCAATATTTGGAAGCTATCTTCACAAGCTGCATCCCATTCAAACTTTATTGCTTTTCGCGTCAAATTTGTTAAGGGTGAGGCTATTTGGGAAAAGCCTTTCACAAACTTCCTGTAATACCCAGCCAAACCCAAGAAACTTCTAACTTCTGTTACTGTTGTAGGCCTTGGCCAATCTACAATGGCAGAAATCTTCTGAGGATCAACTGAGATTCCTTCTGCACTCACTATATGCCCCAAAAACAAGACCTTGGACAGCCAAAATTCGCATTTAGAGAATTTAGCAAATAGCTGATTTTCTTTCAAAGTCTGTAATGTTAAATGTAGATGTGCAGCGTGTTCTTCTAGGGATTTAGAATATATCAATATATCATCAATGAAGATAATGATAAACTGATCTAAATATTTCTTGAACACGCGATTCATCAAATCCATAAAAGCTGCTGGTGCATTTGTCAGTCCAATAGGTAGTACTAAGAATTCATAGTGTCCATATCTAGTTCTGAAAGCTGTCTTTGGAACATCTTCCTGCTTGATTTTTAACTAATGATATCCAGATCGCAAATCAATTTTTGAAAATACAACTGCTCCATGTAACTGATCAAACAACTCATCAATCCGAGGCAAAGGATATTTGTTCTTGATGGTGATTTTATTGATTTCTCGATAGTCCACGCACATACGAAGACTACCGTCCTTCTTTTTCACAAATAAGATGGGTGCTCCCCATGGGGAGACACTTGGCCTAATAAATCCTTTGTCTAATAATTCTTGTAGTTGTATTTTAACTTCTTGTAGTTCAGTAGGTGCCATACGATAAAGAGATTTTGAAATTGGCTCAGCACCAGGAATCAATAGAATTTTAAATTCAATTTCTCTATTTGGGGGTAACTCTGATAATTCCTCTGGGAAGACATTCAAATATTCTTTAACTATTGGTACTTTTGAGGGTTGATCAAATTATCTATCCAAGTCCACAATGGAAACAAGACATCCAGCATATCTTTTCTTCAATAGTTTCTGAGCTTTGAGCATAGTTATGATAGGAATTTTTCTTCCTTGGCCAAAATAGATTATTTTATTTTCTCCCGGGATTGGGATTTCAATTCTCTTTTCATAACAATCTATTTTTACTTTATGTTCACACAACCAATCTTGGCATGGATTGGTCGGATAGACTCTGATCTACATTCTCCCCTTATGTCATTTTTTAATATTTCTCATATCTATTCATTCCATTTGAACTCAAACTAGCTCTGCTAGTGCTTGGTTCAATGGTCTGAACCTACTATATCTTGAATGTTTCTTCTCTTGAAAAACTAAGACTACCTCTTTTTCTTGTGAATATGAATTTAGACTTTAGATGATCAAATCTTTTCTTCTCTTCTTCTTTGCTCACTACTAGCAAACTAAGTTACAGCTCAAACGTATGGGCATGCTCTAGTAACTCCACATAGTTTATTGTTCGAACGGCTACTAAAGCTGCCCGAATTTCATCCCGTAAGCCTCGTCGAAACATGTAGCATCGTTGTTCTTCAGGTGTTACTAACTAGGGTACATATTTCGCTAGGTGGGAGAATTTGATTTCATATGCAGTAACTGATAGATTTTCTTGCCTGAGATTATTCGGTTCTTTCCTTATTTTAGCTTTGATTGATAGAGGCGTATACCATTGCTCAAATTCTTTTGTGAAGTCTTCCCAAGAAATGTCTTTCATTGGTCGGCTAGAAAATTGAAGCTTATGTCAAGAACTCCGCCATAGTCTGGCAGCATCTTTTAGTACCAAAACTGCCAAAGCTAACTTTCTGTCAGTTGGGCACAACGTCCCTTTCAAAGATAATATTCATGTGCTATAGCTATTTTTTAACAATTATAGGATCCTCTTCCCTAACAAAAGGAGGAGGATGCATCCGCTGAAATTAGTCAACCACCAAGTCGATAGATGCCTCTCCTCTATGACTACCAGTGCTTCCAATTGATTGCAACAAAGAGACTAAAGTTTGTGCTAATTCCTGTTGCGTATCTCCTTGTTACTATCTTTCTTTACCCTTATTTATATTTCCAAATTCAGATCATTCTATGGTTTGAGATATATTGCAATCCTGCAAACCATAGAAGATATTTGACAACTAGCATTTAAGCAAAAAGTATCACTAAACATGCAAATGTATATGATGTGCTGGTGTCCTCACTCACATTTCTCACCTATTTCTAAACCAAAGCTCTGATACCACCCTGTCAAGCCCCCACCGACATCTAATACCATTATGTCACAAAGTTATCATCAGAGTCGCCAAATACAGCATTTAAGTGAGGACAAATAAACAAACCAAAGGTGGGGACCCGACGGTAAGACAAACACTAATTCAAAATCCAAAGTATATATCTAAAGACATGTTTTTAAACATTTAATCACACTAAAATTTTCCCTCTCACACATCTCTTTGAAAGGGCTCTCCTGTAACAGCATCATTCCCAGTTCTCGGTGTAGTGGTTTCATGTCCTGTGATGTAAGCACTAAATGAGATTTTATAAATCTCAGTAGATAAATCCACATATTTAACCAAGAAAATAAAAGGCATAACAAATACCATTAACAGTAAAGATGAATGTCATACATACATATAAGATAATGTCAAATGAAAGTCATAAAGAAATGCAAGTTCCTTATATTGTGCTTATTACCGGGCCCAATTCCCTTTGACGCATTATCCTCTGGATCCAATCATCAATGACTGTCCTCTAGCCGGCATCCAACCAAGCACATAACACTAGGCAGATATCTGATCCGAAGATCGATACCCTGCGATCCAACACGCTGAGCCTAGTGCCACCAGGCAGGTATGGTACCATACCCTGCGATCCAACACGCTGAGCCTGGTGTAATCATCATGGAGTCATAGCACATAACACTAGGCAGATATCTGATCCGAAGATCGATACCCTGCGATCCCACACGCTGAGCCTAGTGGTGAGGATAATGTTCTCTGGGAATCCCATTGTTTTATTTGTCATTTTCCAAACATCAATCCATGTCATATCAAAAGTCCTTTCATGCCATATTGTTTCATCTCTTTCTTTAGCATATTGTATCATATTCTTTCTTTCCATGTTATTTCTTTCTTTTCAGTTTTTCATGCAAATGCATAAATAATCCACACCATAATATTCCTTTCTTTTTATACCATAAACATATGCAACAATCAAAATTCTATAACAGTAAGAAAAGCATGTAAAAACACATAATATCGTGCTACATCACAGGGTTAGAAAATTATTCTACCTGGATTTATTGTACCAAATTTTTCTTGTCAACTTCTAATTGGTTTTCTTGATGTCCTACAAGGCCATAGTGCAAACATAATCAAGTTAAAATATGTTTATTTGCCAAAAGTTGCTTTTTCTAAAAATTATTCCCAAATAGTTAAAAATTCTGCTTTCTAAAAGCTTTCCCAAACACACCCCAAACTAATCCCAAAAGATGGGCTTACGCGGCACTGAACCGCCCGCTGGACCGCGCGCACGTTCGGCGCTGGACCGCCCGCGCAGAAAAAGCTTTCTAAAAGCTTTTCCAAACGGATTTTCAAAAAAAATAAATCTGGCTTACGCAGGCGCTGGACCGCCCGCGACACTGGACCGGGCGCTCGGCGCGCTGGACCGCGCGCGCTGGGCGCTGGACCGGGCGCGCTGGGCGCTGGACCGGGCGCTCGGCGTGCTGGACCGCACGCGCTGGGCGCTGGACCGCGCGCTCGAAGTGCTGGACCGCGCGCCTCCGCATCCGGTTCAACGGCGTAACCCGGTCCAAAGCCTGGACCGGTTCACGCAGTCCCCCCTCTCTCTCGCGTCCGGCGAAGCCGAAATCTTTCGCCGGCGCTGGATCGGCTGTTTCATGTGCTGAATCGACCGAATCCGGCTCGGCTTCCTCCTCTCGGTCTCCCCCGCTCACCGGAAAATTAAATAACCCTAACGACGAATAAAAAAAATATTTTTTTTTTACCTTACGGAAGCCTTCGCCGGTGTCACTGTCGCTCGCCGGAAATCCTCGCCGGCCGTTACTGTCGCGTCCAATGCTCCCGGAATCCTCGTTGGATGTTAATGTAGCGTGCAGAAACTTCTTTAAGATATTTCTCCGAAATCTCGCCGTCGCACTCCGGTAACTCTTCGCCGCCGTTTTTCGCAGAAGCGCTTTTCCAAACGCACCTCGGTCGGCCTTTTATAAACGCGGTCGAAACTGATAAGCCTTGGTTCGTGAACCACGTTTTTGCAGAAAACCCCTTCTAAATTTTATATTTGCAAATATATCCTCCGCCAATCGGATTTGAACTAAGCCGACATTTAAAAATTACAGATCTATCCTCTACGTTACAAATTTATCCCAAATCTTCAAAAATTCATAATTTATTCATTAGAGCTCCGAAAATTACAAATTAAACATCGTTGGATTCGTCTCACAGAGCTCTTTCTATAAAAAATATAAGATAAAACTAGGGCTGTTACAATCTTCCCTTCTTACAAAAATTTCGTCCCGAAATTTAGAACAGTTCTGGATACTGACCGATCATATCTGTCTCTACTTCCCATGTAGCTTCTCTTTCTGTTTGACCATTCCATAGGACTTTAACCATAGGAATGATTTTATTTCTGAGCTTTTTCTCCTGCCTATCAAGTATTCTCACAGGCAGTTCGGGATATGTCAAATCCATTTGAATTTCTATATCTGGGTCCATATAACTAACAACATGGGAGGGATCTGAAACATATCTTCGCAAAGATGAGACATGGAACACATTATGCACACCTGACAATTGAGGAGGCAAAGCAATTTGGTATGCCACTTGTCCAACCCTTCTTAGGATTTGGAAAGGACCAATGAATTTAGGCTTCAATTTTCCTGCTCTTCCAAATCTTATGACACCTTTTGTTGGACTCACCTTGATAAAAACATGTTCCCCCTCGTGGAACTCAACCATTCGATGTTTTGCGTCATAATACTTCTTTTGTCTGTCCTGAGCTGTTTTTATTCTGTCTTGAATAATTCTGATCTTTTCTGTTGCTTCTTCAACAAATCTAGGACCGAGCAAATTTCTTTCCTTCCCTTCATTCCAGCACAAAGGTGATTGACATTTTCTCCCATACAGCGCTTCATAGGGTGCCATCTCAATGCTGGACTGATGGCTATTATTATAAGCAAATTCCACCAAAGGTAAGTGGCTTTCCCAATCTCCACCAAAATCCAAGATGCAAAGTCGTAGCAAATCTTCCAAGGTTTTGATAGTTCTCTCTGTCTGACCATCTGTTTGAGGATGAAAGGCTGTGCTGAAACGCAATCTCGTACCAAAAGCTTGATGCACATTCTTCCAGAAGTGAGAAGTAAATTTAGGGTCTCTGTCAGATATAATGACTTTTGGAATCCCATGCAATCTGATAATCTGACTCACATATACCTGAGCTAACTTCTCTGCAGAATAAGTAGTTTTAACAGCTAAAAAGTGAGCAGATTTTGTTAGCCTATCAACAATTATCCAGATTGAGTCATGACCTGCAGGTGACCTAGGCAAACCGATCACAAAATCCATTGCCACTTCCTCCCATTTCCATTCTGGAATAGGTAATGACTGCAACAACCCCCCAGGTTTTTGTTGCTCTCCTTTCACCTGCTGACAAATTAAGCATTTTTGAACCCAGTTAGAAACATCCTTCTTCAATCCTGGCCACCAGTATTGTTGTCTCAATTCTTGATACATTTTATTCTCTCCTAGATGTATTGAATATCGAGAGTTATGAGCTTCCTTTAATAACAAATCCCTAAGTTGTTGATGTGCTGGTATGCATAACCTGCCTTGAAATCTAAGTAAACCAGCCTGGTCTAATTGAAAAGTAGATTCCTGTCCTTCCTGAACCCTCTGTATTATCTTTTGCAATTCAAGATCTTCTCCCTGATCATCTTTAATAGAGGCCAACCAATCTGGTCTTACTGATAAGTGTGCCAGCAAAGCCGTATTTATTCGAATATCTACTTCTAGTTGTAATTTATCCATCTCAAAAATTAATTGTTTTTCTTCTGTGATAGTCAAAATGCTACTAATACTAGCTTTCCTGCTAAGAGCATCAGCGACCACATTCGCTTTCCCAGGATGGTAAGTGATTTCCACATCATAATCTTTAATAAACTCCAGCCACCTTCGTTGCCTGAGATTTAGTTCCTTCTGAGTAAAAATATACTTTAAACTCTGATGATCAGTGAAAACCACACACTTAACTCCATACAAATAATGCCTCCAGATTTTTAAGGCAAAAACTATAGCTGCTAACTCCAAATCGTGCACAGGATAATTCTTTTCATGTATCTTAAGCTGTCTAGATGCATAAGCAATTACTTTCTTATTTTGCATCAATACACAGCCAAGACCTTGCAAAGATGCATCACTGTATATATGATAACCTTCTGTGCCTTCTGGTAATGTTAGAATTGGGGCTGAAACCAATTTATTCTTCAATATTTGGAAGCTATCTTCACAAGCTGCATCCCATTCAAACTTTATTGCTTTTCGCGTCAAATTTGTTAAGGGTGAGGCTATTTGGGAAAAGCCTTTCACAAACTTCCTGTAATACCCAGCCAAACCCAAGAAACTTCTAACTTCTGTTACTGTTGTAGGCCTTGGCCAATCTACAATGGCAGAAATCTTCTGAGGATCAACTGAGATTCCTTCTGCACTCACTATATGCCCCAAAAACAAGACCTTGGACAGCCAAAATTCGCATTTAGAGAATTTAGCAAATAGCTGATTTTCTTTCAAAGTCTGTAATGTTAAATGTAGATGTGCAGCGTGTTCTTCTAGGGATTTAGAATATATCAATATATCATCAATGAAGATAATGATAAACTGATCTAAATATTTCTTGAACACGCGATTCATCAAATCCATAAAAGCTGCTGGTGCATTTGTCAGTCCAATAGGTAGTACTAAGAATTCATAGTGTCCATATCTAGTTCTGAAAGCTGTCTTTGGAACATCTTCCTGCTTGATTTTTAACTAATGATATCCAGATCGCAAATCAATTTTTGAAAATACAACTGCTCCATGTAACTGATCAAACAACTCATCAATCCGAGGCAAAGGATATTTGTTCTTGATGGTGATTTTATTGATTTCTCGATAGTCCACGCACATACGAAGACTACCGTCCTTCTTTTTCACAAATAAGATGGGTGCTCCCCATGGGGAGACACTTGGCCTAATAAATCCTTTGTCTAATAATTCTTGTAGTTGTATTTTAACTTCTTGTAGTTCAGTAGGTGCCATACGATAAAGAGATTTTGAAATTGGCTCAGCACCAGGAATCAATAGAATTTTAAATTCAATTTCTCTATTTGGGGGTAACTCTGATAATTCCTCTGGGAAGACATTCAAATATTCTTTAACTATTGGTACTTTTGAGGGTTGATCAAATTATCTATCCAAGTCCACAATGGAAACAAGACATCCAGCATATCTTTTCTTCAATAGTTTCTGAGCTTTGAGCATAGTTATGATAGGAATTTTTCTTCCTTGGCCAAAATAGATTATTTTATTTTCTCCCGGGATTGGGATTTCAATTCTCTTTTCATAACAATCTATTTTTACTTTATGTTCACACAACCAATCTTGGCATGGATTGGTCGGATAGACTCTGATCTACATTCTCCCCTTATGTCATTTTTTAATATTTCTCATATCTATTCATTCCATTTGAACTCAAACTAGCTCTGCTAGTGCTTGGTTCAATGGTCTGAACCTACTATATCTTGAATGTTTCTTCTCTTGAAAAACTAAGACTACCTCTTTTTCTTGTGAATATGAATTTAGACTTTAGATGATCAAATCTTTTCTTCTCTTCTTCTTTGCTCACTACTAGCAAACTAAGTTACAGCTCAAACGTATGGGCATGCTCTAGTAACTCCACATAGTTTATTGTTCGAACGGCTACTAAAGCTGCCCGAATTTCATCCCGTAAGCCTCGTCGAAACATGTAGCATCGTTGTTCTTCAGGTGTTACTAACTAGGGTACATATTTCGCTAGGTGGGAGAATTTGATTTCATATGCAGTAACTGATAGATTTTCTTGCCTGAGATTATTCGGTTCTTTCCTTATTTTAGCTTTGATTGATAGAGGCGTATACCATTGCTCAAATTCTTTTGTGAAGTCTTCCCAAGAAATGTCTTTCATTGGTCGGCTAGAAAATTGAAGCTTATGTCAAGAACTCCGCCATAGTCTGGCAGCATCTTTTAGTACCAAAACTGCCAAAGCTAACTTTCTGTCAGTTGGGCACAACGTCCCTTTCAAAGATAATATTCATGTGCTATAGCTATTTTTTAACAATTATAGGATCCTCTTCCCTAACAAAAGGAGGAGGATGCATCCGCTGAAATTAGTCAACCACCAAGTCGATAGATGCCTCTCCTCTATGACTACCAGTGCTTCCAATTGATTGCAACAAAGAGACTAAAGTTTGTGCTAATTCCTGTTGCGTATCTCCTTGTTACTATCTTTCTTTACCCTTATTTATATTTCCAAATTCAGATCATTCTATGGTTTGAGATATATTGCAATCCTGCAAACCATAGAAGATATTTGACAACTAGCATTTAAGCAAAAAGTATCACTAAACATGCAAATGTATATGATGTGCTGGTGTCCTCACTCACATTTCTCACCTATTTCTAAACCAAAGCTCTGATACCACCCTGTCAAGCCCCCACCGACATCTAATACCATTATGTCACAAAGTTATCATCAGAGTCGCCAAATACAGCATTTAAGTGAGGACAAATAAACAAACCAAAGGTGGGGACCCGACGGTAAGACAAACACTAATTCAAAATCCAAAGTATATATATAAAGACATGTTTTTAAACATTTAATCACACTAAAATTTTCCCTCTCACACATCTCTTTGAAAGGGCTCTCCTGTAACAGCATCATTCCCAGTTCTCGGTGTAGTGGTTTCATGTCCTGTGATGTAAGCACTAAATGAGATTTTATAAATCTCAGTAGATAAATCCACATATTTAACCAAGAAAATAAAAGGCATAACAAATACCATTAACAGTAAAGATGAATGTCATACATACATATAAGATAATGTCAAATGAAAGTCATAAAGAAATGCAAGTTCCTTATATTGTGCTTATTACCGGGCCCAATTCCCTTTGACGCATTATCCTCTGGATCCAATCATCAATGACTGTCCTCTAGCCGGCATCCAACCAAGCACATAACACTAGGCAGATATCTGATCCGAAGATCGATACCCTGCGATCCAACACGCTGAGCCTAGTGCCACCAGGCAGGTATGGTACCATACCCTGCGATCCAACACGCTGAGCCTGGTGTAATCATCATGGAGTCATAGCACATAACACTAGGCAGATATCTGATCCGAAGATCGATACCCTGCGATCCCACACGCTGAGCCTAGTGGTGAGGATAATGTTCTCTGGGAATCCCATTGTTTTATTTGTCATTTTCCAAACATCAATCCATGTCATATCAAAAGTCCTTTCATGCCATATTGTTTCATCTCTTTCTTTAGCATATTGTATCATATTCTTTCTTTCCATGTTATTTCTTTCTTTTCAGTTTTTCATGCAAATGCATAAATAATCCACACCATAATATTCCTTTCTTTTTATACCATAAACATATGCAACAATCAAAATTCTATAACAGTAAGAAAAGCATGTAAAAACACATAATATCGTGCTACATCACAGGGTTAGAAAATTATTCTACCTGGATTTATTGTACCAAATTTTTCTTGTCAACTTCTAATTGGTTTTCTTGATGTCCTACAAGGCCATAGTGCAAACATAATCAAGTTAAAATATGTTTATTTGACAAAAGTTGCTTTTTCTAAAAATTATTCCCAAATAGTTAAAAATTCTGCTTTCTAAAAGCTTTCCCAAACACACCCCAAACTAATCCCAAAAGATGGGCTTACGCGGCACTGAACCGCCCGCTGGACCGCGCGCACGTTCGGCGCTGGACCGCCCGCGCAGAAAAAGCTTTCTAAAAGCTTTTCCAAACGGATTTTCAAAAAAAATAAATCTGGCTTACGCAGGCGCTGGACCGCCCGCGACACTGGACCGGGCGCTCGGCGCGCTGGACCGCGCGCGCTGGGCGCTGGACCGGGCGCGCTGGGCGCTGGACCAGGCGCTCGGCGTGCTGGACCGCACGCGCTGGGCGCTGGACCGCGCGCTCGAAGTGTTGGACCGCGCGCCTCCGCATCCGGTTCAACGGCGTAACCCGGTCCAAAGCCTGGACCGGTTCACGCAGTCCCCCCTCTCTCTCGCGTCCGGCGAAGCCGAAATCTTTCGCCGGCGCTGGATCGGCTGTTTCATGTGCTGAATCGACCGAATCCGGCTCGGCTTCCTCCTCTCGGTCTCCCCCGCTCACCGGAAAATTAAATAACCCTAACGACGAATAAAAAAAATATTTTTTTTTTACCTTACGGAAGCCTTCGCCGGTGTCACTGTCGCTCGCCGGAAATCCTCGCCGGCCGTTACTGTCGCGTCCAATGCTCCCGGAATCCTCGTTGGATGTTAATGTAGCGTGCAGAAACTTCTTTAAGATATTTCTCCGAAATCTCGCCGTCGCACTCCGGTAACTCTTCGCCGCCGTTTTTCGCAGAAGCGCTTTTCCAAACGCACCTCGGTCGGCCTTTTATAAACGCGGTCGAAACTGATAAGCCTTGGTTCGTGAACCACGTTTTTGCAGAAAACCCCTTCTAAATTTTATATTTGCAAATATATCCTCCGCCAATCGGATTTGAACTAAGCCGACATTTAAAAATTACAGATCTATCCTCTACGTTACAAATTTATCCCAAATCTTCAAAAATTCATAATTTATTCATTAGAGCTCCGAAAATTACAAATTAAACATCGTTGGATTCGTCTCACAGAGCTCTTTCTATAAAAAATATAAGATAAAACTAGGGCTGTTACAATCTTCCCTTCTTACAAAAATTTCGTCCCGAAATTTAGAACAGTTCTGGATACTGACCGATCATATCTGTCTCTACTTCCCATGTAGCTTCTCTTTCTGTTTGACCATTCCATAGGACTTTAACCATAGGAATGATTTTATTTCTGAGCTTTTTCTCCTGCCTATCAAGTATTCTCACAGGCAGTTCGGGATATGTCAAATCCATTTGAATTTCTATATCTGGGTCCATATAACTAACAACATGGGAGGGATCTGAAACATATCTTCGCAAAGATGAGACATGGAACACATTATGCACACCTGACAATTGAGGAGGCAAAGCAATTTGGTATGCCACTTGTCCAACCCTTCTTAGGATTTGGAAAGGACCAATGAATTTAGGCTTCAATTTTCCTGCTCTTCCAAATCTTATGACACCTTTTGTTGGACTCACCTTGATAAAAACATGTTCCCCCTCGTGGAACTCAACCATTCGATGTTTTGCGTCATAATACTTCTTTTGTCTGTCCTGAGCTGTTTTTATTCTGTCTTGAATAATTCTGATCTTTTCTGTTGCTTCTTCAACAAATCTAGGACCGAGCAAATTTCTTTCCTTCCCTTCATTCCAGCACAAAGGTGATTGACATTTTCTCCCATACAGCGCTTCATAGGGTGCCATCTCAATGCTGGACTGATGGCTATTATTATAAGCAAATTCCACCAAAGGTAAGTGGCTTTCCCAATCTCCACCAAAATCCAAGATGCAAAGTCGTAGCAAATCTTCCAAGGTTTTGATAGTTCTCTCTGTCTGACCATCTGTTTGAGGATGAAAGGCTGTGCTGAAACGCAATCTCGTACCAAAAGCTTGATGCACATTCTTCCAGAAGTGAGAAGTAAATTTAGGGTCTCTGTCAGATATAATGACTTTTGGAATCCCATGCAATCTGATAATCTGACTCACATATACCTGAGCTAACTTCTCTGCAGAATAAGTAGTTTTAACAGCTAAAAAGTGAGCAGATTTTGTTAGCCTATCAACAATTATCCAGATTGAGTCATGACCTGCAGGTGACCTAGGCAAACCGATCACAAAATCCATTGCCACTTCCTCCCATTTCCATTCTGGAATAGGTAATGACTGCAACAACCCCCCAGGTTTTTGTTGCTCTCCTTTCACCTGCTGACAAATTAAGCATTTTTGAACCCAGTTAGAAACATCCTTCTTCAATCCTGGCCACCAGTATTGTTGTCTCAATTCTTGATACATTTTATTCTCTCCTGGATGTATTGAATATCGAGAGTTATGAGCTTCCTTTAATAACAAATCCCTAAGTTGTTGATGTGCTGGTATGCATAACCTGCCTTGAAATCTAAGTAAACCAGCCTGGTCTAATTGAAAAGTAGATTCCTGTCCTTCCTGAACCCTCTGTATTATCTTTTGCAATTCAAGATCTTCTCCCTGATCATCTTTAATAGAGGCCAACCAATCTGGTCTTACTGATAAGTGTGCCAGCAAAGCCGTATTTATTCGAATATCTACTTCTAGTTGTAATTTATCCATCTCAAAAATTAATTGTTTTTCTTCTGTGATAGTCAAAATGCTACTAATACTAGCTTTCCTGCTAAGAGCATCAGCGACCACATTCGCTTTCCCAGGATGGTAAGTGATTTCCACATCATAATCTTTAATAAACTCCAGCCACCTTCGTTGCCTGAGATTTAGTTCCTTCTGAGTAAAAATATACTTTAAACTCTGATGATCAGTGAAAACCACACACTTAACTCCATACAAATAATGCCTCCAGATTTTTAAGGCAAAAACTATAGCTGCTAACTCCAAATCGTGCACAGGATAATTCTTTTCATGTATCTTAAGCTGTCTAGATGCATAAGCAATTACTTTCTTATTTTGCATCAATACACAGCCAAGACCTTGCAAAGATGCATCACTGTATATATGATAACCTTCTGTGCCTTCTGGTAATGTTAGAATTGGGGCTGAAACCAATTTATTCTTCAATATTTGGAAGCTATCTTCACAAGCTGCATCCCATTCAAACTTTATTGCTTTTCGCGTCAAATTTGTTAAGGGTGAGGCTATTTGGGAAAAGCCTTTCACAAACTTCCTGTAATACCCAGCCAAACCCAAGAAACTTCTAACTTCTGTTACTGTTGTAGGCCTTGGCCAATCTACAATGGCAGAAATCTTCTGAGGATCAACTGAGATTCCTTCTGCACTCACTATATGCCCCAAAAACAAGACCTTGGACAGCCAAAATTCGCATTTAGAGAATTTAGCAAATAGCTGATTTTCTTTCAAAGTCTGTAATGTTAAATGTAGATGTGCAGCGTGTTCTTCTAGGGATTTAGAATATATCAATATATCATCAATGAAGATAATGATAAACTGATCTAAATATTTCTTGAACACGCGATTCATCAAATCCATAAAAGCTGCTGGTGCATTTGTCAGTCCAATAGGTAGTACTAAGAATTCATAGTGTCCATATCTAGTTCTGAAAGCTGTCTTTGGAACATCTTCCTGCTTGATTTTTAACTAATGATATCCAGATCGCAAATCAATTTTTGAAAATACAACTGCTCCATGTAACTGATCAAACAACTCATCAATCCGAGGCAAAGGATATTTGTTCTTGATGGTGATTTTATTGATTTCTCGATAGTCCACGCACATACGAAGACTACCGTCCTTCTTTTTCACAAATAAGATGGGTGCTCCCCATGGGGAGACACTTGGCCTAATAAATCCTTTGTCTAATAATTCTTGTAGTTGTATTTTAACTTCTTGTAGTTCAGTAGGTGCCATACGATAAAGAGATTTTGAAATTGGCTCAGCACCAGGAATCAATAGAATTTTAAATTCAATTTCTCTATTTGGGGGTAACTCTGATAATTCCTCTGGAAAGACATTCAAATATTCTTTAACTATTGGTACTTTTGAGGGTTGATCAAATTATCTATCCAAGTCCACAATGGAAACAAGACATCCAGCATATCTTTTCTTCAATAGTTTCTGAGCTTTGAGCATAGTTATGATAGGAATTTTTCTTCCTTGGCCAAAATAGATTATTTTATTTTCTCCCGGGATTGGGATTTCAATTCTCTTTTCATAACAATCTATTTTTACTTTATGTTCACACAACCAATCTTGGCATGGATTGGTCGGATAGACTCTGATCTACATTCTCCCCTTATGTCATTTTTTAATATTTCTCATATCTATTCATTCCATTTGAACTCAAACTAGCTCTGCTAGTGCTTGGTTCAATGGTCTGAACCTACTATATCTTGAATGTTTCTTCTCTTGAAAAACTAAGACTACCTCTTTTTCTTGTGAATATGAATTTAGACTTTAGATGATCAAATCTTTTCTTCTCTTCTTCTTTGCTCACTACTAGCAAACTAAGTTACAGCTCAAACGTATGGGCATGCTCTAGTAACTCCACATAGTTTATTGTTCGAACGGCTACTAAAGCTGCCCGAATTTCATCCCGTAAGCCTCGTCGAAACATGTAGCATCGTTGTTCTTCAGGTGTTACTAACTAGGGTACATATTTCGCTAGGTGGGAGAATTTGATTTCATATGCAGTAACTGATAGATTTTCTTGCCTGAGATTATTCGGTTCTTTCCTTATTTTAGCTTTGATTGATAGAGGCGTATACCATTGCTCAAATTCTTTTGTGAAGTCTTCCCAAGAAATGTCTTTCATTGGTCGGCTAGAAAATTGAAGCTTATGTCAAGAACTCCGCCATAGTCTGGCAGCATCTTTTAGTACCAAAACTGCCAAAGCTAACTTTCTGTCAGTTGGGCACAACGTCCCTTTCAAAGATAATATTCATGTGCTATAGCTATTTTTTAACAATTATAGGATCCTCTTCCCTAACAAAAGGAGGAGGATGCATCCGTTGAAATTAGTCAACCACCAAGTCGATAGATGCCTCTCCTCTATGACTACCAGTGCTTCCAATTGATTGCAACAAAGAGACTAAAGTTTGTGCTAATTCCTGTTGCGTATCTCCTTGTTACTATCTTTCTTTACCCTTATTTATATTTCCAAATTCAGATCATTCTATGGTTTGAGATATATTGCAATCCTGCAAACCATAGAAGATATTTGACAACTAGCATTTAAGCAAAAAGTATCACTAAACATGCAAATGTATATGATGTGCTGGTGTCCTCACTCACATTTCTCACCTATTTCTAAACCAAAGCTCTGATACCACCCTGTCAAGCCCCCACCGACATCTAATACCATTATGTCACAAAGTTATCATCAGAGTCGCCAAATACAGCATTTAAGTGAGGACAAATAAACAAACCAAAGGTGGGGACCCGACGGTAAGACAAACACTAATTCAAAATCCAAAGTATATATATAAAGACATGTTTTTAAACATTTAATCACACTAAAATTTTCCCTCTCACACATCTCTTTGAAAGGGCTCTCCTGTAACAGCATCATTCCCAGTTCTCGGTGTAGTGGTTTCATGTCCTGTGATGTAAGCACTAAATGAGATTTTATAAATCTCAGTAGATAAATCCACATATTTAACCAAGAAAATAAAAGGCATAACAAATACCATTAACAGTAAAGATGAATGTCATACATACATATAAGATAATGTCAAATGAAAGTCATAAAGAAATGCAAGTTCCTTATATTGTGCTTATTACCGGGCCCAATTCCCTTTGACGCATTATCCTCTGGATCCAATCATCAATGACTGTCCTCTAGCCGGCATCCAACCAAGCACATAACACTAGGCAGATATCTGATCCGAAGATCGATACCCTGCGATCCAACACGCTGAGCCTAGTGCCACCAGGCAGGTATGGTACCATACCCTGCGATCCAACACGCTGAGCCTGGTGTAATCATCATGGAGTCATAGCACATAACACTAGGCAGATATCTGATCCGAAGATCGATACCCTGCGATCCCACACGCTGAGCCTAGTGGTGAGGATAATGTTCTCTGGGAATCCCATTGTTTTATTTGTCATTTTCCAAACATCAATCCATGTCATATCAAAAGTCCTTTCATGCCATATTGTTTCATCTCTTTCTTTAGCATATTGTATCATATTCTTTCTTTCCATGTTATTTCTTTCTTTTCAGTTTTTCATGCAAATGCATAAATAATCCACACCATAATATTCCTTTCTTTTTATACCATAAACATATGCAACAATCAAAATTCTATAACAGTAAGAAAAGCATGTAAAAACACATAATATCGTGCTACATCACAGGGTTAGAAAATTATTCTACCTGGATTTATTGTACCAAATTTTTCTTGTCAACTTCTAATTGGTTTTCTTGATGTCCTACAAGGCCATAGTGCAAACATAATCAAGTTAAAATATGTTTATTTGCCAAAAGTTGCTTTTTCTAAAAATTATTCCCAAATAGTTAAAAATTCTGCTTTCTAAAAGCTTTCCCAAACACACCCCAAACTAATCCCAAAAGATGGGCTTACGCGGCACTGAACCGCCCGCTGGACCGCGCGCACGTTCGGCGCTGGACCGCCCGCGCAGAAAAAGCTTTCTAAAAGCTTTTCCAAACGGATTTTCAAAAAAAATAAATCTGGCTTACGCAGGCGCTGGACCGCCCGCGACACTGGACCGGGCGCTCGGCGCGCTGGACCGCGCGCGCTGGGCGCTGGACCGGGCGCGCTGGGCGCTGGACCAGGCGCTCGGCGTGCTGGACCGCACGCGCTGGGCGCTGGACCGCGCGCTCGAAGTGCTGGACCGCGCGCCTCCGCATCCGGTTCAACGGCGTAACCCGGTCCAAAGCCTGGACCGGTTCACGCAGTCCCCCCTCTCTCTCGCGTCCGGCGAAGCCGAAATCTTTCGCCGGCGCTGGATCGGCTGTTTCATGTGCTGAATCGACCGAATCCGGCTCGGCTTCCTCCTCTCGGTCTCCCCCGCTCACCGGAAAATTAAATAACCCTAACGACGAATAAAAAAAATATTTTTTTTTTACCTTACGGAAGCCTTCGCCGGTGTCACTGTCGCTCGCCGGAAATCCTCGCCGGCCGTTACTGTCGCGTCCAATGCTCCCGGAATCCTCGTTGGATGTTAATGTAGCGTGCAGAAACTTCTTTAAGATATTTCTCCGAAATCTCGCCGTCGCACTCCGGTAACTCTTCGCCGCCGTTTTTCGCAGAAGCGCTTTTCCAAACGCACCTCGGTCGGCCTTTTATAAACGCGGTCGAAACTGATAAGCCTTGGTTCGTGAACCACGTTTTTGCAGAAAACCCCTTCTAAATTTTATATTTGCAAATATATCCTCCGCCAATCGGATTTGAACTAAGCCGACATTTAAAAATTACAGATCTATCCTCTACGTTACAAATTTATCCCAAATCTTCAAAAATTCATAATTTATTCATTAGAGCTCCGAAAATTACAAATTAAACATCGTTGGATTCGTCTCACAGAGCTCTTTCTATAAAAAATATAAGATAAAACTAGGGCTGTTACAATCTTCCCTTCTTACAAAAATTTCGTCCCGAAATTTAGAACAGTTCTGGATACTGACCGATCATATCTGTCTCTACTTCCCATGTAGCTTCTCTTTCTGTTTGACCATTCCATAGGACTTTAACCATAGGAATGATTTTATTTCTGAGCTTTTTCTCCTGCCTATCAAGTATTCTCACAGGCAGTTCGGGATATGTCAAATCCATTTGAATTTCTATATCTGGGTCCATATAACTAACAACATGGGAGGGATCTGAAACATATCTTCGCAAAGATGAGACATGGAACACATTATGCACACCTGACAATTGAGGAGGCAAAGCAATTTGGTATGCCACTTGTCCAACCCTTCTTAGGATTTGGAAAGGACCAATGAATTTAGGCTTCAATTTTCCTGCTCTTCCAAATCTTATGACACCTTTTGTTGGACTCACCTTGATAAAAACATGTTCCCCCTCGTGGAACTCAACCATTCGATGTTTTGCGTCATAATACTTCTTTTGTCTGTCCTGAGCTGTTTTTATTCTGTCTTGAATAATTCTGATCTTTTCTGTTGCTTCTTCAACAAATCTAGGACCGAGCAAATTTCTTTCCTTCCCTTCATTCCAGCACAAAGGTGATTGACATTTTCTCCCATACAGCGCTTCATAGGGTGCCATCTCAATGCTGGACTGATGGCTATTATTATAAGCAAATTCCACCAAAGGTAAGTGGCTTTCCCAATCTCCACCAAAATCCAAGATGCAAAGTCGTAGCAAATCTTCCAAGGTTTTGATAGTTCTCTCTGTCTGACCATCTGTTTGAGGATGAAAGGCTGTGCTGAAACGCAATCTCGTACCAAAAGCTTGATGCACATTCTTCCAGAAGTGAGAAGTAAATTTAGGGTCTCTGTCAGATATAATGACTTTTGGAATCCCATGCAATCTGATAATCTGACTCACATATACCTGAGCTAACTTCTCTGCAGAATAAGTAGTTTTAACAGCTAAAAAGTGAGCAGATTTTGTTAGCCTATCAACAATTATCCAGATTGAGTCATGACCTGCAGGTGACCTAGGCAAACCGATCACAAAATCCATTGCCACTTCCTCCCATTTCCATTCTGGAATAGGTAATGACTGCAACAACCCCCCAGGTTTTTGTTGCTCTCCTTTCACCTGCTGACAAATTAAGCATTTTTGAACCCAGTTAGAAACATCCTTCTTCAATCCTGGCCACCAGTATTGTTGTCTCAATTCTTGATACATTTTATTCTCTCCTGGATGTATTGAATATCGAGAGTTATGAGCTTCCTTTAATAACAAATCCCTAAGTTGTTGATGTGCTGGTATGCATAACCTGCCTTGAAATCTAAGTAAACCAGCCTGGTCTAATTGAAAAGTAGATTCCTGTCCTTCCTGAACCCTCTGTATTATCTTTTGCAATTCAAGATCTTCTCCCTGATCATCTTTAATAGAGGCCAACCAATCTGGTCTTACTGATAAGTGTGCCAGCAAAGCCGTATTTATTCGAATATCTACTTCTAGTTGTAATTTATCCATCTCAAAAATTAATTGTTTTTCTTCTGTGATAGTCAAAATGCTACTAATACTAGCTTTCCTGCTAAGAGCATCAGCGACCACATTCGCTTTCCCAGGATGGTAAGTGATTTCCACATCATAATCTTTAATAAACTCCAGCCACCTTCGTTGCCTGAGATTTAGTTCCTTCTGAGTAAAAATATACTTTAAACTCTGATGATCAGTGAAAACCACACACTTAACTCCATACAAATAATGCCTCCAGATTTTTAAGGCAAAAACTATAGCTGCTAACTCCAAATCGTGCACAGGATAATTCTTTTCATGTATCTTAAGCTGTCTAGATGCATAAGCAATTACTTTCTTATTTTGCATCAATACACAGCCAAGACCTTGCAAAGATGCATCACTGTATATATGATAACCTTCTGTGCATTCTGGTAATGTTAGAATTGGGGCTGAAACCAATTTATTCTTCAATATTTGGAAGCTATCTTCACAAGCTGCATCCCATTCAAACTTTATTGCTTTTCGCGTCAAATTTGTTAAGGGTGAGGCTATTTGGGAAAAGCCTTTCACAAACTTCCTGTAATACCCAGCCAAACCCAAGAAACTTCTAACTTCTGTTACTGTTGTAGGCCTTGGCCAATCTACAATGGCAGAAATCTTCTGAGGATCAACTGAGATTCCTTCTGCACTCACTATATGCCCCAAAAACAAGACCTTGGACAGCCAAAATTCGCATTTAGAGAATTTAGCAAATAGCTGATTTTCTTTCAAAGTCTGTAATGTTAAATGTAGATGTGCAGCGTGTTCTTCTAGGGATTTAGAATATATCAATATATCATCAATGAAGATAATGATAAACTGATCTAAATATTTCTTGAACACGCGATTCATCAAATCCATAAAAGCTGCTGGTGCATTTGTCAGTCCAATAGGTAGTACTAAGAATTCATAGTGTCCATATCTAGTTCTGAAAGCTGTCTTTGGAACATCTTCCTGCTTGATTTTTAACTAATGATATCCAGATCGCAAATCAATTTTTGAAAATACAACTGCTCCATGTAACTGATCAAACAACTCATCAATCCGAGGCAAAGGATATTTGTTCTTGATGGTGATTTTATTGATTTCTCGATAGTCCACGCACATACGAAGACTACCGTCCTTCTTTTTCACAAATAAGATGGGTGCTCCCCATGGGGAGACACTTGGCCTAATAAATCCTTTGTCTAATAATTCTTGTAGTTGTATTTTAACTTCTTGTAGTTCAGTAGGTGCCATACGATAAAGAGATTTTGAAATTGGCTCAGCACCAGGAATCAATAGAATTTTAAATTCAATTTCTCTATTTGGGGGTAACTCTGATAATTCCTCTGGGAAGACATTCAAATATTCTTTAACTATTGGTACTTTTGAGGGTTGATCAAATTATCTATCCAAGTCCACAATGGAAACAAGACATCCAGCATATCTTTTCTTCAATAGTTTCTGAGCTTTGAGCATAGTTATGATAGGAATTTTTCTTCCTTGGCCAAAATAGATTATTTTATTTTCTCCCGGGATTGGGATTTCAATTCTCTTTTCATAACAATCTATTTTTACTTTATGTTCACACAACCAATCTTGGCATGGATTGGTCGGATAGACTCTGATCTACATTCTCCCCTTATGTCATTTTTTAATATTTCTCATATCTATTCATTCCATTTGAACTCAAACTAGCTCTGCTAGTGCTTGGTTCAATGGTCTGAACCTACTATATCTTGAATGTTTCTTCTCTTGAAAAACTAAGACTACCTCTTTTTCTTGTGAATATGAATTTAGACTTTAGATGATCAAATCTTTTCTTCTCTTCTTCTTTGCTCACTACTAGCAAACTAAGTTACAGCTCAAACGTATGGGCATGCTCTAGTAACTCCACATAGTTTATTGTTCGAACGGCTACTAAAGCTGCCCGAATTTCATCCCGTAAGCCTCGTCGAAACATGTAGCATCGTTGTTCTTCAGGTGTTACTAACTAGGGTACATATTTCGCTAGGTGGGAGAATTTGATTTCATATGCAGTAACTGATAGATTTTCTTGCCTGAGATTATTCGGTTCTTTCCTTATTTTAGCTTTGATTGATAGAGGCGTATACCATTGCTCAAATTCTTTTGTGAAGTCTTCCCAAGAAATGTCTTTCATTGGTCGGCTAGAAAATTGAAGCTTATGTCAAGAACTCCGCCATAGTCTGGCAGCATCTTTTAGTACCAAAACTGCCAAAGCTAACTTTCTGTCAGTTGGGCACAACGTCCCTTTCAAAGATAATATTCATGTGCTATAGCTATTTTTTAACAATTATAGGATCCTCTTCCCTAACAAAAGGAGGAGGATGCATCCGCTGAAATTAGTCAACCACCAAGTCGATAGATGCCTCTCCTCTATGACTACCAGTGCTTCCAATTGATTGCAACAAAGAGACTAAAGTTTGTGCTAATTCCTGTTGCGTATCTCCTTGTTACTATCTTTCTTTACCCTTATTTATATTTCCAAATTCAGATCATTCTATGGTTTGAGATATATTGCAATCCTGCAAACCATAGAAGATATTTGACAACTAGCATTTAAGCAAAAAGTATCACTAAACATGCAAATGTATATGATGTGCTGGTGTCCTCACTCACATTTCTCACCTATTTCTAAACCAAAGCTCTGATACCACCCTGTCAAGCCCCCACCGACATCTAATACCATTATGTCACAAAGTTATCATCAGAGTCGCCAAATACAGCATTTAAGTGAGGACAAATAAACAAACCAAAGGTGGGGACCCGACGGTAAGACAAACACTAATTCAAAATCCAAAGTATATATATAAAGACATGTTTTTAAACATTTAATCACACTAAAATTTTCCCTCTCACACATCTCTTTGAAAGGGCTCTCCTGTAACAGCATCATTCCCAGTTCTCGGTGTAGTGGTTTCATGTCCTGTGATGTAAGCACTAAATGAGATTTTATAAATCTCAGTAGATAAATCCACATATTTAACCAAGAAAATAAAAGGCATAACAAATACCATTAACAGTAAAGATGAATGTCATACATACATATAAGATAATGTCAAATGAAAGTCATAAAGAAATGCAAGTTCCTTATATTGTGCTTATTACCGGGCCCAATTCCCTTTGACGCATTATCCTCTGGATCCAATCATCAATGACTGTCCTCTAGCCGGCATCCAACCAAGCACATAACACTAGGCAGATATCTGATCCGAAGATCGATACCCTGCGATCCAACACGCTGAGCCTAGTGCCACCAGGCAGGTATGGTACCATACCCTGCGATCCAACACGCTGAGCCTGGTGTAATCATCATGGAGTCATAGCACATAACACTAGGCAGATATCTGATCCGAAGATCGATACCCTGCGATCCCACACGCTGAGCCTAGTGGTGAGGATAATGTTCTCTGGGAATCCCATTGTTTTATTTGTCATTTTCCAAACATCAATCCATGTCATATCAAAAGTCCTTTCATGCCATATTGTTTCATCTCTTTCTTTAGCATATTGTATCATATTCTTTCTTTCCATGTTATTTCTTTCTTTTCAGTTTTTCATGCAAATGCATAAATAATCCACACCATAATATTCCTTTCTTTTTATACCATAAACATATGCAACAATCAAAATTCTATAACAGTAAGAAAAGCATGTAAAAACACATAATATCGTGCTACATCACAGGGTTAGAAAATTATTCTACCTGGATTTATTGTACCAAATTTTTCTTGTCAACTTCTAATTGGTTTTCTTGATGTCCTACAAGGCCATAGTGCAAACATAATCAAGTTAAAATATGTTTATTTGCCAAAAGTTGCTTTTTCTAAAAATTATTCCCAAATAGTTAAAAATTCTGCTTTCTAAAAGCTTTCCCAAACACACCCCAAACTAATCCCAAAAGATGGGCTTACGCGGCACTGAACCGCCCGCTGGACCGCGCGCACGTTCGGCGCTGGACCGCCCGCGCAGAAAAAGCTTTCTAAAAGCTTTTCCAAACGGATTTTCAAAAAAAATAAATCTGGCTTACGCAGGCGCTGGACCGCCCGCGACACTGGACCGGGCGCTCGGCGCGCTGGACCGCGCGCGCTGGGCGCTGGACCGGGCGCGCTGGGCGCTGGACCGGGCGCTCGGCGTGCTGGACCGCACGCGCTGGGCGCTGGACCGCGCGCTCGAAGTGCTGGACCGCGCGCCTCCGCATCCGGTTCAACGGCGTAACCCGGTCCAAAGCCTGGACCGGTTCACGCAGTCCCCCCTCTCTCTCGCGTCCGGCGAAGCCGAAATCTTTCGCCGGCGCTGGATCGGCTGTTTCATGTGCTGAATCGACCGAATCCGGCTCGGCTTCCTCCTCTCGGTCTCCCCCGCTCACCGGAAAATTAAATAACCCTAACGACGAATAAAAAAAATATTTTTTTTTTACCTTACGGAAGCCTTCGCCGGTGTCACTGTCGCTCGCCGGAAATCCTCGCCGGCCGTTACTGTCGCGTCCAATGCTCCCGGAATCCTCGTTGGATGTTAATGTAGCGTGCAGAAACTTCTTTAAGATATTTCTCCGAAATCTCGCCGTCGCACTCCGGTAACTCTTCGCCGCCGTTTTTCGCAGAAGCGCTTTTCCAAACGCACCTCGGTCGGCCTTTTATAAACGCGGTCGAAACTGATAAGCCTTGGTTCGTGAACCACGTTTTTGCAGAAAACCCCTTCTAAATTTTATATTTGCAAATATATCCTCCGCCAATCGGATTTGAACTAAGCCGACATTTAAAAATTACAGATCTATCCTCTACGTTACAAATTTATCCCAAATCTTCAAAAATTCATAATTTATTCATTAGAGCTCCGAAAATTACAAATTAAACATCGTTGGATTCGTCTCACAGAGCTCTTTCTATAAAAAATATAAGATAAAACTAGGGCTGTTACAATCTTCCCTTCTTACAAAAATTTCGTCCCGAAATTTAGAACAGTTCTGGATACTGACCGATCATATCTGTCTCTACTTCCCATGTAGCTTCTCTTTCTGTTTGACCATTCCATAGGACTTTAACCATAGGAATGATTTTATTTCTGAGCTTTTTCTCCTGCCTATCAAGTATTCTCACAGGCAGTTCGGGATATGTCAAATCCATTTGAATTTCTATATCTGGGTCCATATAACTAACAACATGGGAGGGATCTGAAACATATCTTCGCAAAGATGAGACATGGAACACATTATGCACACCTGACAATTGAGGAGGCAAAGCAATTTGGTATGCCACTTGTCCAACCCTTCTTAGGATTTGGAAAGGACCAATGAATTTAGGCTTCAATTTTCCTGCTCTTCCAAATCTTATGACACCTTTTGTTGGACTCACCTTGATAAAAACATGTTCCCCCTCGTGGAACTCAACCATTCGATGTTTTGCGTCATAATACTTCTTTTGTCTGTCCTGAGCTGTTTTTATTCTGTCTTGAATAATTCTGATCTTTTCTGTTGCTTCTTCAACAAATCTAGGACCGAGCAAATTTCTTTCCTTCCCTTCATTCCAGCACAAAGGTGATTGACATTTTCTCCCATACAGCGCTTCATAGGGTGCCATCTCAATGCTGGACTGATGGCTATTATTATAAGCAAATTCCACCAAAGGTAAGTGGCTTTCCCAATCTCCACCAAAATCCAAGATGCAAAGTCGTAGCAAATCTTCCAAGGTTTTGATAGTTCTCTCTGTCTGACCATCTGTTTGAGGATGAAAGGCTGTGCTGAAACGCAATCTCGTACCAAAAGCTTGATGCACATTCTTCCAGAAGTGAGAAGTAAATTTAGGGTCTCTGTCAGATATAATGACTTTTGGAATCCCATGCAATCTGATAATCTGACTCACATATACCTGAGCTAACTTCTCTGCAGAATAAGTAGTTTTAACAGCTAAAAAGTGAGCAGATTTTGTTAGCCTATCAACAATTATCCAGATTGAGTCATGACCTGCAGGTGACCTAGGCAAACCGATCACAAAATCCATTGCCACTTCCTCCCATTTCCATTCTGGAATAGGTAATGACTGCAACAACCCCCCAGGTTTTTGTTGCTCTCCTTTCACCTGCTGACAAATTAAGCATTTTTGAACCCAGTTAGAAACATCCTTCTTCAATCCTGGCCACCAGTATTGTTGTCTCAATTCTTGATACATTTTATTCTCTCCTGGATGTATTGAATATCGAGAGTTATGAGCTTCCTTTAATAACAAATCCCTAAGTTGTTGATGTGCTGGTATGCATAACCTGCCTTGAAATCTAAGTAAACCAGCCTGGTCTAATTGAAAAGTAGATTCCTGTCCTTCCTGAACCCTCTGTATTATCTTTTGCAATTCAAGATCTTCTCCCTGATCATCTTTAATAGAGGCCAACCAATCTGGTCTTACTGATAAGTGTGCCAGCAAAGCCGTATTTATTCGAATATCTACTTCTAGTTGTAATTTATCCATCTCAAAAATTAATTGTTTTTCTTCTGTGATAGTCAAAATGCTACTAATACTAGCTTTCCTGCTAAGAGCATCAGCGACCACATTCGCTTTCCCAGGATGGTAAGTGATTTCCACATCATAATCTTTAATAAACTCCAGCCACCTTCGTTGCCTGAGATTTAGTTCCTTCTGAGTAAAAATATACTTTAAACTCTGATGATCAGTGAAAACCACACACTTAACTCCATACAAATAATGCCTCCAGATTTTTAAGGCAAAAACTATAGCTGCTAACTCCAAATCGTGCACAGGATAATTCTTTTCATGTATCTTAAGCTGTCTAGATGCATAAGCAATTACTTTCTTATTTTGCATCAATACACAGCCAAGACCTTGCAAAGATGCATCACTGTATATATGATAACCTTCTGTGCCTTCTGGTAATGTTAGAATTGGGGCTGAAACCAATTTATTCTTCAATATTTGGAAGCTATCTTCACAAGCTGCATCCCATTCAAACTTTATTGCTTTTCGCGTCAAATTTGTTAAGGGTGAGGCTATTTGGGAAAAGCCTTTCACAAACTTCCTGTAATACCCAGCCAAACCCAAGAAACTTCTAACTTCTGTTACTGTTGTAGGCCTTGGCCAATCTACAATGGCAGAAATCTTCTGAGGATCAACTGAGATTCCTTCTGCACTCACTATATGCCCCAAAAACAAGACCTTGGACAGCCAAAATTCGCATTTAGAGAATTTAGCAAATAGCTGATTTTCTTTCAAAGTCTGTAATGTTAAATGTAGATGTGCAGCGTGTTCTTCTAGGGATTTAGAATATATCAATATATCATCAATGAAGATAATGATAAACTGATCTAAATATTTCTTGAACACGCGATTCATCAAATCCATAAAAGCTGCTGGTGCATTTGTCAGTCCAATAGGTAGTACTAAGAATTCATAGTGTCCATATCTAGTTCTGAAAGCTGTCTTTGGAACATCTTCCTGCTTGATTTTTAACTAATGATATCCAGATCGCAAATCAATTTTTGAAAATACAACTGCTCCATGTAACTGATCAAACAACTCATCAATCCGAGGCAAAGGATATTTGTTCTTGATGGTGATTTTATTGATTTCTCGATAGTCCACGCACATACGAAGACTACCGTCCTTCTTTTTCACAAATAAGATGGGTGCTCCCCATGGGGAGACACTTGGCCTAATAAATCCTTTGTCTAATAATTCTTGTAGTTGTATTTTAACTTCTTGTAGTTCAGTAGGTGCCATACGATAAAGAGATTTTGAAATTGGCTCAGCACCAGGAATCAATAGAATTTTAAATTCAATTTCTCTATTTGGGGGTAACTCTGATAATTCCTCTGGAAAGACATTCAAATATTCTTTAACTATTGGTACTTTTGAGGGTTGATCAAATTATCTATCCAAGTCCACAATGGAAACAAGACATCCAGCATATCTTTTCTTCAATAGTTTCTGAGCTTTGAGCATAGTTATGATAGGAATTTTTCTTCCTTGGCCAAAATAGATTATTTTATTTTCTCCCGGGATTGGGATTTCAATTCTCTTTTCATAACAATCTATTTTTACTTTATGTTCACACAACCAATCTTGGCATGGATTGGTCGGATAGACTCTGATCTACATTCTCCCCTTATGTCATTTTTTAATATTTCTCATATCTATTCATTCCATTTGAACTCAAACTAGCTCTGCTAGTGCTTGGTTCAATGGTCTGAACCTACTATATCTTGAATGTTTCTTCTCTTGAAAAACTAAGACTACCTCTTTTTCTTGTGAATATGAATTTAGACTTTAGATGATCAAATCTTTTCTTCTCTTCTTCTTTGCTCACTACTAGCAAACTAAGTTACAGCTCAAACGTATGGGCATGCTCTAGTAACTCCACATAGTTTATTGTTCGAACGGCTACTAAAGCTGCCCGAATTTCATCCCGTAAGCCTCGTCGAAACATGTAGCATCGTTGTTCTTCAGGTGTTACTAACTAGGGTACATATTTCGCTAGGTGGGAGAATTTGATTTCATATGCAGTAACTGATAGATTTTCTTGCCTGAGATTATTCGGTTCTTTCCTTATTTTAGCTTTGATTGATAGAGGCGTATACCATTGCTCAAATTCTTTTGTGAAGTCTTCCCAAGAAATGTCTTTCATTGGTCGGCTAGAAAATTGAAGCTTATGTCAAGAACTCCGCCATAGTCTGGCAGCATCTTTTAGTACCAAAACTGCCAAAGCTAACTTTCTGTCAGTTGGGCACAACGTCCCTTTCAAAGATAATATTCATGTGCTATAGCTATTTTTTAACAATTATAGGATCCTCTTCCCTAACAAAAGGAGGAGGATGCATCCGCTGAAATTAGTCAACCACCAAGTCGATAGATGCCTCTCCTCTATGACTACCAGTGCTTCCAATTGATTGCAACAAAGAGACTAAAGTTTGTGCTAATTCCTGTTGCGTATCTCCTTGTTACTATCTTTCTTTACCCTTATTTATATTTCCAAATTCAGATCATTCTATGGTTTGAGATATATTGCAATCCTGCAAACCATAGAAGATATTTGACAACTAGCATTTAAGCAAAAAGTATCACTAAACATGCAAATGTATATGATGTGCTGGTGTCCTCACTCACATTTCTCACCTATTTCTAAACCAAAGCTCTGATACCACCCTGTCAAGCCCCCACCGACATCTAATACCATTATGTCACAAAGTTATCATCAGAGTCGCCAAATACAGCATTTAAGTGAGGACAAATAAACAAACCAAAGGTGGGGACCCGACGGTAAGACAAACACTAATTCAAAATCCAAAGTATATATATAAAGACATGTTTTTAAACATTTAATCACACTAAAATTTTCCCTCTCACACATCTCTTTGAAAGGGCTCTCCTGTAACAGCATCATTCCCAGTTCTCGGTGTAGTGGTTTCATGTCCTGTGATGTAAGCACTAAATGAGATTTTATAAATCTCAGTAGATAAATCCACATATTTAACCAAGAAAATAAAAGGCATAACAAATACCATTAACAGTAAAGATGAATGTCATACATACATATAAGATAATGTCAAATGAAAGTCATAAAGAAATGCAAGTTCCTTATATTGTGCTTATTACCGGGCCCAATTCCCTTTGACGCATTATCCTCTGGATCCAATCATCAATGACTGTCCTCTAGCCGGCATCCAACCAAGCACATAACACTAGGCAGATATCTGATCCGAAGATCGATACCCTGCGATCCAACACGCTGAGCCTAGTGCCACCAGGCAGGTATGGTACCATACCCTGCGATCCAACACGCTGAGCCTGGTGTAATCATCATGGAGTCATAGCACATAACACTAGGCAGATATCTGATCCGAAGATCGATACCCTGCGATCCCACACGCTGAGCCTAGTGGTGAGGATAATGTTCTCTGGGAATCCCATTGTTTTATTTGTCATTTTCCAAACATCAATCCATGTCATATCAAAAGTCCTTTCATGCCATATTGTTTCATCTCTTTCTTTAGCATATTGTATCATATTCTTTCTTTCCATGTTATTTCTTTCTTTTCAGTTTTTCATGCAAATGCATAAATAATCCACACCATAATATTCCTTTCTTTTTATACCATAAACATATGCAACAATCAAAATTCTATAACAGTAAGAAAAGCATGTAAAAACACATAATATCGTGCTACATCACAGGGTTAGAAAATTATTCTACCTGGATTTATTGTACCAAATTTTTCTTGTCAACTTCTAATTGGTTTTCTTGATGTCCTACAAGGCCATAGTGCAAACATAATCAAGTTAAAATATGTTTATTTGCCAAAAGTTGCTTTTTCTAAAAATTATTCCCAAATAGTTAAAAATTCTGCTTTCTAAAAGCTTTCCCAAACACACCCCAAACTAATCCCAAAAGATGGGCTTACGCGGCACTGAACCGCCCGCTGGACCGCGCGCACGTTCGGCGCTGGACCGCCCGCGCAGAAAAAGCTTTCTAAAAGCTTTTCCAAACGGATTTTCAAAAAAAATAAATCTGGCTTACGCAGGCGCTGGACCGCCCGCGACACTGGACCGGGCGCTCGGCGCGCTGGACCGCGCGCGCTGGGCGCTGGACCGGGCGCGCTGGGCGCTGGACCAGGCGCTCGGCGTGCTGGACCGCACGCGCTGGGCGCTGGACCGCGCGCTCGAAGTGCTGGACCGCGCGCCTCCGCATCCGGTTCAACGGCGTAACCCGGTCCAAAGCCTGGACCGGTTCACGCAGTCCCCCCTCTCTCTCGCGTCCGGCGAAGCCGAAATCTTTCGCCGGCGCTGGATCGGCTGTTTCATGTGCTGAATCGACCGAATCCGGCTCGGCTTCCTCCTCTCGGTCTCCCCCGCTCACCGGAAAATTAAATAACCCTAACGACGAATAAAAAAAATATTTTTTTTTTACCTTACGGAAGCCTTCGCCGGTGTCACTGTCGCTCGCCGGAAATCCTCGCCGGCCGTTACTGTCGCGTCCAATGCTCCCGGAATCCTCGTTGGATGTTAATGTAGCGTGCAGAAACTTCTTTAAG
Source organism: Vanilla planifolia (assembly GCA_023846275.1). Classification (NCBI taxonomy): domain Eukaryota; kingdom Viridiplantae; phylum Streptophyta; class Magnoliopsida; order Asparagales; family Orchidaceae; genus Vanilla; species Vanilla planifolia. The sequence goes on along the minus strand of CM043869.1, from coordinate 37,158,288 downwards.
ATATTTCTCCGAAATCTCGCCGTCGCACTCCGGTAACTCTTCGCCGCCGTTTTTCGCAGAAGCGCTTTTCCAAACGCACCTCGGTCGGCCTTTTATAAACGCGGTCGAAACTGATAAGCCTTGGTTCGTGAACCACGTTTTTGCAGAAAACCCCTTCTAAATTTTATATTTGCAAATATATCCTCCGCCAATCGGATTTGAACTAAGCCGACATTTAAAAATTACAGATCTATCCTCTACGTTACAAATTTATCCCAAATCTTCAAAAATTCATAATTTATTCATTAGAGCTCCGAAAATTACAAATTAAACATCGTTGGATTCGTCTCACAGAGCTCTTTCTATAAAAAATATAAGATAAAACTAGGGCTGTTACAGTATGAGTAGGGGAACACGGGTGCGAGTGTGCAGACAGACATGGATCAAGTCAAATTTTATGGAATTTATAGAATTTAGAAAAATTTTATATTTTATGTTAATATCATATTTTTTTTATTTTATAATTAAATATTATATCAAAACCTCTATATAAAGAGGTGAGATGGATAGGAGAATCAAGTGAGAACCTTTAGAAGTTGGAGTTTTGAAACTCAAAATTTTAGAAATTGTGAATTCAAAATTTCTTAAAGAGAATTTTCTTAAATAATTTGATCTCTTTGTGACAAAAAAAACTTGATTATTCTTCTCCTTTTTTGTTTCTCATCATTATCACGTTTTTATTTCCATTATTATCACTCTAAAAAGAAAATCTATTTACGACGACTTAGGATGAGAACACCTCATAGATTGATCAATACATCTTTTTATCTTTATCATTTTACTTCTATATTGAAAACCCAAGTGTCTATTATAATACACCTTAGCTTCATTACCTTGCCTCTTCTTTCAAATGATAAATTACATCTATTATCGTCCACTTTCTTGTAATGTTTACACTACTAACTTCTTATTGCTTTGCTCCCCAAATTCTAATACTAGGATGGTCTCCTTCATCATCACCAAATCTTGTCACCTTATTCATATAATCATTATATGTAAATTTTACCTTATTTTGCTTAAATCATACCTCCTTTTTTATTCAAATGATGAATTTAATTTCCAATAGGTACACAGATACATTCCACATCACAAAATAAGTTTATTTACGAACAAAATCTACACTGCTTCTATACTAGGAAACTATAATTATTTTTCCTTCACTTTTTATTATAATATTTATAATGCATATATGTTTTATAAAATTTGAAATTATTACTAGTTTCTATTTTTTTGTTGGACTTTTAATATGCAAAATCTTTTTTGTTTTGCTCAAACATTCTACTTTAGAATGCTTTTAGAAAGTACCACTTTCATATTTTTTCTATAAATGTGAACAAATTTTGCTCTACAAATATGAACAAATCTTAGTTTCTAATAAGTTGAAAAGCCACCCACTTATATACTTTATAGATTGAAATTGATGATCCTTTAAAAACATAAATATTTTATAGTTTTGTTTTATTAATAAATGATATTTTGATCATGATTTTCAATTAACAATATTAGTTGTTATGATTTTTGAACAATATGAATTATTATTATTATTATTATTATTATTATTATTATTATTATATATATATAACTCATATTAATAATTAATCGAGTTATGTCAACTAATAAAAGAGTTTAAAATTTTTTTTCCAACTGATTAAGATGAATATGACAAATTTTAAGTAATTTTTATAATAAATATAATATAATATAATATAATAACATGTGGGTGCACTTAGGAGCTGAAGTAGACATCCAAGTAATGCAGAAGATAAAGGTCACAAATATAATTTTTAGATTTAATAATTGCAATCAATTAATTTTTCATTATCTCCTTAATATTAATTAATATTTATTGTTTTTTTTCATTCTTAAGTTTTAAGAGTTCCCGTCAACGGTCAAACCCATTTTTGGGATTCTTCACCAACCACGTGACTTTAATGTGTGGCTTCTAATTAAAATTTCTATTCCACATGTACATGCGATACACGTTCTACGTTTCAACTAACATCGTTAATTATAAAAAAAAATATTATAGTTAATGTAAACGCAATATTGCTTTATTTAAAAAAAGCTAATTCTACAAAAAAAAGTATTAATTAAAAAATTATGATCTGTAAAATATAATATATCCAATTTAAAATATTATTAACAATATGATTCATAAATAAATATCCAAACTTTTATATAAGGCATTTAAATTAGTTCTCAAAAGCATGCTTAGCAAAGTTTTCCTGGAGAAAAACATTAACGCTCTTTAAAAAAACTTTTATATAACATTTAGATATTTATATAAAACTCATATAAAAACAAATTTATCATAATTAAAATTAGTTTAGATATTTATAAAAATCTCAATTACTTATTAGAATATATTTTTTTAAAATTAAATGATAATTCAAATTTTTGTAAAATTAAAATTGAATTCTACTGTAAATAAATAGGTCGATTATTATTATTATGAATTATAAAATTTCAATAAAAATAATATGAGCGACAGTAAAAAAGTGAAAATTAAAACATTTTGCATAAAATAATAAATTAATAAATAAAACAAATGACAAAATTAACAGTATTAAAAATAGTCGATTCAATCAAATGAATTTAAAAAAAGTTGATTAGATCAAAGATTAAATTGTCAAAGTGTATAATAAAAATAAAAACTTATATATATTATTTATGTTACCTATTGTTCATGCAATATTTAGGCTTTAAAATAAATGAAAATGGAAACAAACTCTCACGTGGGAACAATATAACGTTCCAATCATTTAAACGAAATAGTTAAAATATTCATAATTAAAAAGAAATCTTTGAAATCTTATGGATGAATGTACCATTAAGTTATTTATTTTTTGTAAACTCTATCATGATAGTCATATTTCCAATTTGTTATTTATTAAGAACAATGTTTTGTTTTAAAAAATCAATGGATTGTGATATTTTGTGTACTTCTTGATATATTCTCAGCTCATCATAATTCATGTTTGAATAATATTTATAAATTATAATTGCAAATACATTCATATTTATAAATGTTTTAATTAGAATTTGGTTAAAATGTATTTATAACATAATTCACAATATTTTTGATATAATATATTTGATTCACAAAATTAATAATTATTTTAAGCAAATAAATTGTTGATATTTCTATTCATCACATCAAATTAGGCATCATTTGTTATTTGAAAAAACAATTAATAATAAATTATTTTTTTATGAGTTTTTAAGTGATAATTTATTCATTTTTAGTATTTTGAGTAATAAATTTTGATATTGATTTCATGATTATCTAAAAATGTTACATAAATTTGATTGCCATCTCTCTCAATTATATTGTATCATTATATTCAAATTGAATTAATTTAAATTTTAATAATATGAAATGTAATTATTCAATAAAAAATAATTACAAACTAAGAGATATAACAATAAATCATTTAATATAAAAAATAAAAATGTTTATAATATATTTATATAATCATAATCATAATTGTTAAGATTCATTTACAATCAAAATTATTGATACGTACCTCATAATCAAAAGAAACATTAACTCAATTTAATAAAAATAAGTCATCAAATATTTTTAGATAATTGATATAGTATATTTTTTTATTTATTTAATTTTAATTTTTTTTTAATTTTAAAATTTAAAAAAAAAACTTTAATTTTGATGAGGGAATAAAGAAATCCGATAATCATGATAAGAATTTTTTCCTATTCTTTTAATTATAATAATTACTTTTATGTCATAATAAAAACATTTATAATATTTGATCTTTCTATAACACATTATTCAAAAAACTTTTATAAACTACATTTTTAAAATGAATAAAAATATTTTTAAGGGGCTTTACATTTTTTCAGAATTAATCCGTAAATTTTCAGATCCTATAATATAGATAAACACATTTTTCATAAAAAAAATGGAATAAAAAGATAATTAAAAATTAAACATCTAATAATCGTCGTTAATGCTTTCATACCAACGTCTATACATCGTTAATTATGAACAACATGTGTACTTCGACAACCCAGCACAGCATGTCAACTCTTAAAAGAAATTTTATAAAAGGAGAAATATAAAAATAAAAAACTATTATTTTAAAATAGAATATTCAGTGCATTAAAAAATTACATAAAAAAGATAAATGTGAGAAATTGCCGACCTAAAAAGCTTTGAAAAAAAAAACACTTAACGGGAAAAAGCCGGCATCCAATGGCGGTGAAAGCAGAATCCTCAATTTGGTTAAGCCGTGTGATTCCACAAAGCTTCCCTTTCCACGCCTTAAAAAGGCCGAGGAACATCTTCTTTTGGAGCATCGTCCTACTTCACACCTTACTTGCCCGTCGGGTCCACCTTAAAAATGGATCCATCTCAGTCGCCGCTGCCTCTGGCCGCCGTCTACCCCTCGTCTTGTCTCGGCCGATTCAATTCGGCTGTGGCAAAATGTCGCCTCGGACAATACTTCAAGCTCTCCCAGCGCGGAACCAACTTCACCACCGAGCTCCGTGCCGGCACGGCCACGTTCCTCACTATGGCTTACATCCTCGCAGTGAATGCCTCCATCCTCTCCGATTCTGGTGCCACCTGCTCCATCTCAGACTGCATCAACCCCTCTCCTACCTGTAGGTTCCCCCCAGCAGTCGACCCCGGCTACTCATCATGCCTCTCCCGCGCCCGCCGAGACCTAATCGTCGCCACGGCCGCCGCCTCCATTATAGGATCCTCCATAATGGGTCTCCTCGCTAACCTCCCCCTCGCCCTGGCCCCTGGAATGGGTGCCAACGCCTATTTCGCCTACTCCGTCGTCGGCTTCCACGGCTCTGGCCATGTGTCCTACTCCGCCGCTCTTGCAGCTGTCTTCCTAGAAGGACTCCTCTTCCTCCTCCTCTCCGTTGTCGGTCTCCGCTCTCGCCTCGCCAGCCTCATCCCACGTCCCGTACGCTGCTCCTCCGCCGCCGGCATCGGTCTCTTCCTTGCCTTCATCGGCCTACAGAATAACGAGGGCGTCGGTCTCATTGGGTTCAGCCCCTCCACTCTTCTCACTCTCGGTGCCTGCCCACAGTCCGCCAGAGCATCCGTCGCCCCTGTTGTCACCCTGCCTAATGGAACGGTCGCCCTCCTCCCCGGTGGAACTGTCTCCTCCGACATACTCTGCCTCCACGGCCAGATGCAGAGCCCCACTTTCTGGCTCGCCGCCGCCGGCTTCCTGATCATCGCCTTCTCCCTCATCCGCAACTTGAAGGGCTCCATCATCTACGGCATCGTCTTCGTCACCATCATCTCATGGTTCCGAGGAACCGACGTCACCGCCTTCCCAGACACACCTTCCGGCAATGACTCCTACGCCTACTTCAAACGAATCGTTGACATCCATCCTATCCGATCCACCGCCGGCGCCTTGAGCTTCGCAGACATCGGTCGCGGCAGATTCTGGGGGGTGCTTTTCACATTCCTCTACGTTGACATCCTCGACACGACCGGTACGCTCCACTCCATGGCGCGTTTCGCCGGATTCGTCAACGACAAGGGCGAGTTCGAGGGGCAGTACTTCGCCTTCATGTCCGACGCTACGGCCATCGTCGCGGGATCTCTCCTCGGGACGTCTCCCGTGACGGCGTTCATCGAGTCTTCGGCGGGGATACGGGAGGGTGGTAGGACAGGGCTCACGGCGCTGACGACGGCGGCGTGGTTCGTGCTATCGCTTTTCTTCACGCCGCTGCTGGCGTCGATACCGCCATGGGCGGTTGGCCCGGCTATGGTGCTCGTCGGAGTGATGATGATGAAGGCCGTGACGGAGATCGAGTGGGGGGACATGAGGCAGGCCATCCCGGCATTCTTAACGCTCATCCTGATGCCCCTCACCTATTCCATTGCCTATGGCCTCATTGCCGGTATCGCCTCCTTTGTTCTCCTAAACGGTTTCGACTGGGTCGCCTCCGCCATAGCCAGCCTTCCCGCTGGAAGGACAAGCTCGTTGGATGCCGAAGTAAAAAATTCGCCGGCGGACGTTGGTCACGCCAATAGCTTGGTCGAGGTTTAAGTTTTTGAAAGGATCGACCATTAACTTAGGGGTAACACCACAAGCAACAGCTTCGGCTACACGAAAGTTAATAAACATCTTTTGATTTCAAACTTCAAAGAAATTTTCTGAAATTTTAAGAATGTTCTAATACTTTTTAATTTGAATATAGTTATAATTTTGTTATAAAATATGTCAATTAATTGGTGAACTTACGGTATATTTATCGTTTAATAAAATACTAATTTGAAAAAAAATATAACACAAAGAAGAGCAGAGTTAATCAACAACTTGGCCTTGCTTTTAGACCTTCAGCTAACTAAAAATTAAAAAAGAAAAGAATAAATGTTGGATGGTAAATATTTCAAACCATTGCTTGGTGGTGGGTTTAGGTAAAATCAACCACCGCAACTTACGTAATTATATTGCTTTTTAATTTACACTCTGCATTTTATTTTATTTTTAAATTTCTTCTTTAGCAAATATTTATTTTATCAAAAATTTATTTTCATTTATATATATTTTTTCTAAAAGCGGAAAAGGGCCAGATAGCTTTTGTCTCTATGAAACTTAAGGAATTTGAATATTCCTCGATGGCAAAGGAAGCTCGGTCACCGTCTGAAGAAAAATGTTACAAATCTTTATTGGAAGAGCTTTATATGTGGATTAGCTTTTGAATTCTTAATATTTCATGGACTTTCTTCAACACAACACCTGTTGATTCAAGTCGTTTCATTTCTTTTTTTAAATAAAGAAGCTTTAAAGGCTTTTTTTTAATTAGTTGAAAATAAATGAGGATAAATCACTTGTAAAAGAAATTGACACCTATCCGTAAGAATAAAGTTTTTTATAAATAAAAAAATAGAAAATAATTTTAAAAATTAGAATTAATCCAACAACTTATGCGTTGAAAGTTGATTTCGTCCCACTGCTTCACGGCAATGGAAGTGGAGAAGTGTTGCACGGATATGACATCCGACCAATGCCTAACCCTTGGTAGGAAACGTTGAAATCGAGTGCCGCCTGCCTTCAGCTTCAGTGGCATGGCTCCTTTGGTAAAACCATTACGGGAAGAATAAACTTTAGTAAATGGAACTTTAATTAGGCATCATCTTTTTCCCTCGTTTGAGAAATAAAATATAAATATAAATAAATATTAATATTAAATAAATGATTTATTATTTGTTTTCGTCTTAACACATCATACATATGTCTCCTATATGTTCAAACTTTATAAACAACCATTCATGAATGACTAATTAGATTGGCGAAGATCATCCCCTTCCAACATAAATGATGTCTATCCAATATCTAATTTACTAATAGTCTTTCATTTTAGATAATCTCACACAAACTCTCACTTAGATTTGTCTATCAACTTGACTAGATTAGGCAATTGTTACTTGATATAGCATTGTGATTTAAACCACATATTTATCATTTAGCTAACATGTAGAATAGTTTATTGTCATTGTTAATTGTTATTAGTCTTTCTATTAGTCCATCTAGTTTTTCATTATAATCACTACCTACTAACCCAAACTTATATATTTAATGAAGAAGGATATTCTGTGGATCAACTTTGATAATTAACTCATATTATCTATTAAGGCATAGATTTTCATAATTTATTTTAAAAACTAAATATTGACATTTGTCTTTTTCTATACAAACTTGATTTCAACTAAAATATTTCTCTCATTCTTTTTTCCTCTCTCTTTCTCTCTCTCTTCTCTTGTTTTACTCTCGATCACTCTGTATTTTCTTACAAATATTTTTTAAATTGTAGCTGTTAAAACCTTAGTTTTAATGTCAAATGTCATACCTTACCCATTCAATTAGCTAATTATCATTAATATTAAATAAATCATAAGAAATAAGAGTAAACCAATGCATTAGATGATATTATACACTATTCATCAAATAAGCATGATAATAAGACATGATTCTCAATCCTATTGTTATCCTTAAATATAAAATAAATCATATCCAAAATATGTCATCATCATATTATCAATTATTTTAATATAATTTTACATAATATTCTTTAAAATAATAATTATAATATTTTTATCTCAAACCTCACTTTACAAAAGATGTTAAACTAGATATATAATATTAACAAACAACTATTTAAATTTTTAAACAAAAAAGATACAAAACCTCATAATTGATCATAGGAAGAGCTACCAAGCCTCTTTAGATATTATTAAAACCATTATATTATGGTACAATAGTTTCAAAATTGTTAGTATAAGTGGTGAGGTATATATTGCTTAATTAGCAAACTATTATCTACATATAACATTAAGAAATATATTGTAATGTGATAAAGTCTATATAATAAATGATTTAGAACAATTCATATGACATCTATGTAATGCACATTTACTATCAAAGCAGATAATCAACAAGTAAACATGTGAAATAAGTAAATTCAATAACATGTAGAGACATTTAAAAATGCACAAATACATTTTGGATCATAAATAGTTTTATCCATATTTAAATATATTTTATTTATTTCATGTAGTACTTGCATCTATTTTTCCTAATAATTATAATGCATTTCTCATAATACATTTTTTGATCTTTTTCTTTTCTATTTTTATCATTTACCAATATTGCCCATATATCTCATATTTTAAAGTTGTCTCATATGTGTTTTTTTATTAAGATTTATACTTTTTTGTTTTTTGTTTTCTAAATAATTAGTTTACTACACACACACACACACACACATATATATATATATATATTTATTTATTTATTTATTTGGAATCATGACATTATATTTGCCTTTACTTGTTAACATACATGGGCAATTAGAAAAGATATTATATTATGTCATATATGCACATTAAGACGTTATACAAAGTGCTAATAATGTCAAAACTTAATGTCATACTATATAATATTATATCTATTTATTAAGATATAAGTATAACATAATTGGCTAAAAATCATATTATATTATATCATATCTACATATCAAGGCTCTATATAAAATATTTAAAAAGTCAAAACTCAATACATCAAAGTCTTACATAATATACTAATAATATCTAAGTAACTTAATCTTATTATCTTTATATATTAAAGTTCTATACAAAGTGATAACAACACAAAAGAAAAGAAGCCTTCAATGTTAGCTCATAACCTAGTTTTAACCAATGCTTATCATATATATCATGAAGTGCTAAGGTTATTACTTAAGTATTTTTCTTTATCAATATTATCATTTTATTCTCTCTAGTAAGCATGTCATGGATGGTTATAATTGATATTATATTACATCATACTTGTACATCAAGGACCCACATAAAATTCTAACAATATTAAAACTCAGTTTCATATCAAATAATATTATATCTATCTACAGAGGTCAATGCATAATATAATTGGTTAAAAATCAAATTATGTTATATTGTATCTATATACTAAGGCTTAATATAAAATTTTAGTAAAGTTAAGTATTAATACATTAAAGCTCAACTTAATATATATAAATTATATTTAAGTAACTTAATCTTATTATCTTTATACATTAAAGTCATGTACAAAGTGTTGATAATATAAAAGAAAAATATCTTTAATATTAACTAGTAACTTGATGTTTAACTAATGCTATTATATGTGTTATATAATACCAAGATTATTATTTTAGTATTTTTCTTATTCAATAGTATCATTATATTTCTTTTACTCAAAAGCTTATCATAGATGACTGGAAATATTATTCTATTATGTCATACTGGCACATTAAGATTTTATACAAAGTTTTAATAATGTTAGAAATCAATATCATAACACAACATATTATATATACTTATTGAGGTCTGGGCAAAACATAGTTACCTAAAAATTGTGATATCTTATGTTATACTTTCATATAAAGGTTAGTAAATTTAGGACATAATACGCCACGATTTTGCTCAATACTAGCAATATCTATGTGACTCAATTTTATCATCTATATATATTTAAGTCATATATAAAGTGTTAGTAAGTAGAATAAAGATGTCTCTAATATCAACTCAAAATCTAGTGTTTAACCAATGCTTATCATATGTGGTATGTAATAATAAAGTTATTATTTAAGTTATTTTTTTTATCAATGGTACCATTTTATTATTATATCTTTTAAACATTATATAACTTATTTGATAACAATAAAATTATGATGTTTGTTAATTTTTTTCTTAACTATAAATTTTAAATCATGCATTTCAAGAGTACTTAAGTTATCAATATAGATAATTTGATCATATAATAAAAGGAGCTTAATATACATGTTTGGGTGTTAACCATTACAGACACTAAGAAAAACACGATTGAGTAACACAATGAGAAGATCTTTATTAAGTCTTTTTATTTTAATAATTAAATTTTTAAAATCTATAACAATTTATTTAAGATACTTAGAATTTTTTAAAACAAATATTTCATCCTATTTTATATATAGTATCTATATTAAAACTTTACATTCATACTAAGTTATATCATATGTTAAAACTAAATAAAATTAGATTTAAAAAAAAATTAAATTAAGTAAGGTTTAAATTGACTTGATTATTCACTACACTTGTACAATAAACTTATCATAAAGTACAATAAATCATTGAGATGATCAAACAAAACATCGATCAATGGATCATAGGTAATATGATTATTTTATACTTGTCATACCAGTACAATGCAAATGTTATATAGTACATTAATAATTTGCTTAAGAATTTGATTTGAGATTTAGTGTTTTAAAAGTTTGTATAATAAGATATCACTTTTCATACTAATATGTTAGATTTATTAAAGGGATCAGATAAGGGATTAGACAGATCGACATGACATGCTGATTGGTTTCATACAGTAAGATGATATTCATTACAATCATATAGTCTTTATATCGATTTAGTGAGAGTTTAAGACTTAGACTATAAGCGAACTAGTTTTAGTCATACAATAAGTTTTAATTTACGTAAAATATGATACTATTTTACTCAAGATACTAAATTTATAATTTATTTAAATATTTGATAGATTTACACTGTAACAGTATAATTCCCTTATGGTATTCATATGATAAATTTTCATTAATATCAATGGCTTCTAATTATTGATACATTCTAATTTTTTTCCATCCTTTTTTATTTCATACTTTAGCATAAATATGGCAATCAAGTTCATATAATTCAATTAAAAATAACTAATTGTATCCAATTCTCTTATGTTTTCTTTTCATTATTTAATTTGGTTTTTTGGGTTTCTTTTTTTAATCTAATATAGAACCTATTTTTTTATTTGTCCCAACCACTCTTTCAGCTACTATTTAAGCTTTTTGATTTGGTACAAATTGATGTTCTAAGTTTAATTTTTTATAGGATTCAAATATGATAAAATTAGGTTTGATTTGATTACTTGAAACCTATATGTTTCTAAGACAACGTAATCCACCTTATATGCTAAAGTCATGCATATTTTGCATCACAATAATTAGAAGCCATTGCTTGGCTATGTTCATTTTATTTTATGAAGAAAATTTTTTTATAAACTTCAAAAATAATAAAACTTTTTCAAATCACCTTTATACTTTTTTCACTCGAACGAAGATTTTTTACAATCTTTTTTAAATATATTTTCAAAAAATTATTTTTAACTCACAACTTTATTATCAAATGGAACCTTTAAATGCTCAACAGTTGGAGTTTAACACGGCTTCTTCTTTTTTTCTTGCACGCAACCAATTCTTGAATTTGGAAAGTGCTGTCATTTGCAAGCCATATGAGAAAGGTTGACATATTTGGTAAGCGTCAATGGGCATCTGTTCAATGCTTTAATAATAGATAATGGCTATTTTGTTATATTATTTTTAAAATCCGTTTCACAGAAAATATTTTTGAAAATATAAATTAAAAATACTCTTTTTAAAAAGCGACTTCTTTTTCTACCAAAAAATAAATACTATTTAATTATCTTCCAATCTTACTATGTTATAAAATATTTATCAATAATATATTGATTAAATATTTAACAATAACATTTTTCAAGTTAGCAAAACATGAAAAAAGGCCATGAAATTTTTAAATAACTTATTTAACATTATCAAAAGGCAAGGACAAGTAGAAAATATCTTGAAGTATTGATTCCTAAATTCTAAAAAGATGTAATCATTCGGGTACTGCAGGTTGTTCTTGAGATGCTGGTTGATCACCTATCCATGACCAGACGATGTCCTTTAAAGCTGGTCTGATATGCTGATTCAATAGCCTTTGATACTCCAATGCATCTCCGTTGTTCTTTTTGATATCAACAAGATGAAGTGAAGGAGTCATCTCAAAAATCTCCACATCAAGAGCCAATAATCCTCTGCAGCCTTCTTTCGTTCTTTCCAATTTCAAAACTCCTCCATCTTTCTTTTTCAACTCCAGCCTCGAACTCTTGGCGACCTCTTGGATTTTTGAGAAGATGGTCGACGCCGTCTCCTTAGAAGTGAACCTTGCTTCCCCCTTGTCGGCAGCCACCTCAAACAGGCCAGAAAGATCAAATCCTGACGAAAGAGAAATGATGTCAAATGCATTCAAGCAGATGGGTTTCATTGATTCTCGCTTTCCATCTGTTGTGTTGTCTTCCAGGGATGTAAATGCAGCATTAACATCCTTTGGCATCGAGTCTTTATCTTGTGAGACATATTCCTTCTGCTTCACACCAAGGTCCTTCGTAAACCATGGGTTTTCTTTGATTTTTGCAAATGAGATACGGGTAGCTGGGTTGGGTTCCAGAATTCCGGTTATCAATTTTCTAACATCTGGTGTGAACCAATTAGGACATTTGAACTCTGCTTTTCTTATTCTTCTGTACATTTCCATCAGGTTTGGATCATGGAAGGGAAGATGACCAGCCATAAGAACAAACAAAACCACACCACAAGACCAGATATCAGCTTTAGCACCATCGTAACCTTTTCTATTGATGACCTCTGGAGCAACATATGCTGGAGTACCACAGGTCGTATGGAGTAAGCCATCATGTCTCTTCGACTCAGGAAGAGCGCTCAAGCCGAAATCTGAAACTTTTAGGTTACCATCGTCATCTATTAGGAGGTTCTCGGGTTTTAAGTCTCGATGATAAACACCTCTGCTGTGACAGAAGTCTACAGCAGAGATCAGTTGGTGAAAATATTTCCTTGCAATTTCTTCCTTCAGTCTGCCTTTGGAAACCTTATGGAACAGCTCTCCTCCCCTAACATACTCGAGGACAAAATAGATCTTGGTTTTGCTCGCCATAACCTCATCGAGTTGCACGATGTTTGGATGTCTCACTAATCGCATGATGGAGATCTCGCGCTTTATTTGATCAATGAGTCCAACTTTGAGCACCTTCTCTTTGTCGATCATTTTTATAGCAACACTCTGCGAAGTTTTGATATTTCTTGCGTGGTAAACCTTGGCAAATGTTCCTTGTCCTAATAATCTTCCTATTTCATACCTTTGCATCAGAATGCAACCTTTGTTTTCTGTTCCCATAACTTAACAATCTTCTTTGCAGCAGTTCTCTCTAAATTCTAGGATTGTACCAATAAGGAGAGTTTCCAGCGATCATATCCAACTTGGTGACCCAATAACAGTGGATTTCGAGAGCTTCTTTCTCCTTGTTCTTTATCTTATTAAGTTCATGTTGAAAGACTGTTCAATCTCTGGTGTCAAGAAGGATAAGGCTGATAGAGAATTACATACTCATTTGCCATAAACCACGATGGCGTGACTTGAACACACATCTTTCAGCATTCCCTGGAATTTGCCTTCAAAATCTGTTCTCAGATGCATATTATTGAAAATAAATTCAGCATATTGTACGAGGATGATGATAATGAGATGAACTTCGCTTACAAAAAAAAAGGATGAGATGGTGAGATAAAAAGAACAAGCAAACTCAGCTGCAGCAATGAAAAGAATGAAATCTTAATGTCAAGAGAAATAGAAGGTTGGCTTCGGTTCAAAATTGCTACCAATTCTATCTTTGAATTGAAGTTTTCCATGTGATCTCGATCCAATTCAAACTTTTGATAAAATTATTTCATCCAATTTTAATCTAAGCTAAGCCTAGATCGTCACTAATCAATTTGAGTTCGATCTCGCCTAAAAAAGACAACACTTTTAACTAATCTTCAATTTTTCATTCAATTACTTGATCATAAGAAATTTATATTTTTAATCATGATTAGATCAACAATGCACACAACTATGATTCTACAAGTTTATTTATTTATATATTTAACCAGCCTTAGATTAATAAATGCATAAATATATTAATAGATATAATGTTATTTGGATTCTAGTTCAATCATATCCAGGCATGGTTCATAATACTCTCAAAATTTTTTATTTAACCTACGCAAAGCTCATAATTAGTTCAATGCATTTAGATTTGAGTTTGATTTAAGCCAACAAGTTATTCGATTATCACACAATCTTCAAGCTAATTGAACAGCCCTGCTTTTGTTAATAAACAGTTGCATAAAACATTTTTTAACTCCATGTAGCTAACCTAGCACAATTGATCGACTATGCTTTGTGCAATTTAATGAAAGATGAAGAGAGTACTTATTTGAACAGATTAACTAAAACAGCCAAGAAAAGGAAACACGTTATTATAAGCTACGAGGAAAGTAACGTTCCCTCTGAGATACATCTGAACCTAATTCTTTTTTATTAAGGATATATAACCACTCCATCGAGCATATGTAATTTGATGGAGAAAAAAAAAACAAAGAAAAATCTTCCAAACCAATCCCTAACAAAACGGATGAAAAAAAATGGATGGGAAACTAAAACCAGCGAAAGTAAAACGAAAATGAAAGCTAACAAACATAAACCCTGAAAATGACCAATTTCTGTACTTAAAAGAAGAACTACCATGACTAAATAAAAAAAAAAAAAAATTGAAGCATTCATGAACCGAAACCTAACTGATTAAAATCGATGATGAAGACGAATGATCTCCAACCTAATGAGCGAAATTCAGCAACCCTAACCAGACGATCAACAGGGACGATAGAAATGGAACGAAGAGACGGAAGCGTGCATACGATTTTGAACTGAGAAACGAGATCTCCCAAAGCCGACAGCCTCTTGATCCAAGCAGCCGAGCTCTTTCTCTGCGCCTTTCCTTTCCTGACGCAGCTCAGACCTGCGCGGGACGTGCTTAAATACTTCTAACCGCGACAGGTGCAGTCCTCAAGTCTTCGCCATTTCATTTGAGAGATTACTGAAATACCCTCGATTCCATTGCAACATCGGCGCGGTACAGAACTGGACTGACGGTTTGTTTTTGAGTTTCAAACTCAATTATCAGTTATCAATATTTTATTTATATATTTTTTTATTGCAAACGTCAAAAAATGCATCATAAATAATCACATTTTATTCTATAAATGTGCTTATTTCCTAAATCAAATTATTTTACAACAATGGCCATGCGTAGGGCATTAAAGATGCAGTCTGTTAGAATTTTGGACATCGTAACGTAAATAATGTAGTCCAGGAAAAGAGAGAATTGTTTAGTTGGTTACGTAATTTTTCTAACAAGCGAAAAATGGGATCCTAAGCTTTAAAACGAAAGGACGGCATATTCTAACGCGAATGTCTCGATGTAAAGTATTTATTTATTTTGTATATCCGTAAACTTATCCAACGTGCTGCCTCGTATTCCGTGGCGCTCGTGGCTTCGAAGGGCAAAACAGTCATTGTGTTAATGTTCTTCGTTTCATTCATCGCCAAGTTGCACAGATATGGAGGACTTTAGATTTGACACTTCTTTCTTTTTTATTTCTCTTCGTTTTAGGATAATTGAAATACATATTACGGAAAATATTTTAATATAAAATTTTATGGACAAGCTTTAATGAATTTATTCTTAAATTCATTAAACAAGGAGTTTAGGTTTAGTAGAATATTTTAAATTTTTTTTTTTTTATGCTTTTATAGAACGTGTTTTAAGATATTTTTCTAAGTTGTCAACGTCAACAAGAACTGGTGTTGGAAAAATGCTCTGGAGCTCACTATGCTTGTGAAAAAAGTAAGTTTAGATTCTAGAGAAATATTTTTTTATTTTATTTGTTTCAAAGTTATAAAATTTCTTCTTAATTATTAAAAAAATTAAAAATATATTTTTCACATAAGATCTTATAAAAAAGGTTTCAGCCAATAGGTATTATTATCTAGGGATTTATCTTGAAAATACTAAACTTTTTTTAAAAGAAAAAATTAAGTAAAATCTTTGTTTGTCATAAATAGTAATCGTCATTCATCTCATAGATAACAAAGTATTATTGCTTTGTTTACAAATTGTGCTAGGGATTCGATCAAAAAATTTATGACTAATACTAGATTTATTCATTTGGCAATAATCATGATTGACTTATTATCCAATAGCTATTTTGGTCCAAAGACTCTTCTTGAAAAAAAAAAGTTAACATTTTTTATGTAGATTCTTCGTAAGAGTTACAGCTATCAAAGAGTAATGATTTGCAATTCATTTAAAAAATATTTAAATATTGTAATTTTATTTATAAGTTATGTTGAAATAGATTTATTTGTCTTAAAATAAATATAACACAAATCACTATATATCACTTCACGAGACAGTAGTTATGACTTTGAAAGTTTTTGAGATAATTGTTAAATTTGACTAGAAATTATAACTGATCGAATTCTTTGTAATGTTCTTTTTTGTATTATTTTATCTCATGTTTTTATCTATACAAATGGATTATTTCTTATTGATATGTAACATCATTTTTTTGAGAAATATTATCAACACAGTTATGAATTGAGACAAATTTTTCAAAAATGTACTTACTTTCTTGTAAATTATTGTAGTCATTTGGTATTGATATAAAGAGAAGTTAAAAACTTGGAGAAATTATCTATATTTCATCTTATTGCACTTTAAAATTCTAAATTGGAGTCAATCTAGGGATAATAATCTTTTATGATATGAAAAAAATTATATTTATCTGTTAATCCATATCATAAAAAAAATAAAACAAACATAAGAAAAAGAAAGTCATACAAAACTGATAAATTGACAATTTTTTAGTTTCGAAAATCATATGCTAACTCATGATAAGCCCATATAAAAGTTGGGGTTTACTTTTAGGATTGATGGTCAGAAATACAATCTGATCACATAAATTGGGCCTGGTCATAAGGGCCTAGACAGCTTTGACTTGCGATAGACTTTAAAATTGATGATGGAAATCTAAACCGTTGAATAAGTAATAATTATAAAAAGGTTTAATAAAATATGGATATTTTAAAATAATACTAAATAGAATATTATATTTCCATTATGAAAACGATAGATCTCCTCTTCGGACATAGAATAAATGCATGTCATAAACATCAAACACAGTCCACATCGATATAACATATATATATATATATATATATATATATATATATTACCTCTCCTTTCCGCCGGGCATGAAGAGCCGATTGCCGCACTTGCACCGCCAAGCCATCGGGTAGTACTCGTCCGTCACCAGCTCCCTCGGCGGCACCGGCGCGTGTACAGGTCGACACGGGTTGCACTTGCCACACTTGAACAGGCACCTCGGCGGAGCCGACCCTGGACCCAGTCCTCCGCTTATCCTCTTCTCTTCTCGAAACGCCGTCTAATTCAACATACGATTTTCTCGATAAAAAATAACAGGATTGTAGATTGTAGCAGCCGAGGGGGTATGGACACGAAGAACTATACCTTGGAAGAAGAAGAGAGAGCTCCAAAGGCCTTCAATGCTGCGAAACGCAGAGCTTCTTGATATGAACTGTCCTGCTTCTTAATGCTGGCTCTGGCGATTCGAGGATGAACAGAAAAGATGAACAGAAGAAAGCAGAGCAGAAGAGCCGTAGTTGGCAAGCATTGGGTCGGCTTGTCTCTCCTCCTCTCCATCGATAAGGAGAGCTAAGACATGAAACTAATTCCTTCTCGGAATGCCGCACCCAAGAGACGACAGATCAGAGACTACTAACAGGAGGAAGAAAAGTGATGGGGTATTTTGGGGTGTATTGCGCTGTCGATCGAGCTCATTCGCTGCTCCTTTCTTAGGAGGAATCAAAAGGTTCCTCTGCTTTGCGTTTGGCGCGGTTGGAGCGATGACGGATTCGCCCATGGTGTTTGCCATAAACGGCACGGGCGGTACCCCGATGGCGCGATGGCCGAGGTGCCTGTTTTAGCTATGGCAAACAGACGGCGACCACACGGTCCATCTCCCAGTCGACAACCGTGTCGGATTCGATCGCCGGAAAAATGAGGAAAGGTTTGATGGATTTATGGCAATTAGTGGGTCCATGGAAAGCGAAGCGGCGGTGGAAGCTGCTGCGCTAGCGATCTGGTCGATTTAATTGGCCATGTGTCGGTGGTCAGGCGTGTTAATATCTGATCATCAATAATTATGATTTGATAATATTAAATAAAACTTTTTATGCTTCTTTTATTTGATCTTAATATATTTTCCAACGTGCTTATCAATATTGTCCAATAATTTAAGTTTATAGGAACAAGAGCTCCTTTGATTTACTATAAAAATTTATAAATAAAATAACAATTATTATTACATTTAATAAATTCCGCCGGCTGTTGGGGAGTGGCTAGCATAATAGTCATATGTGAGAAATTGGATCGAATTTATACTTAATCGCTCAATAAACACATAATATAACTAAAATTGTAGTTGAAAAAGATTTGAAGAAATTGATATTAAAATATTATATTCGGAAAATTGATTTATCCAAATAAAAGTATATTTGGCACGCGAAATTTTTTAAACTGATCTATCGGGATTCCTGTCAGGATATTTGATTTTTTTTTTGAAAAATTAAAAATAAAATTATATTGATGAAACAAGAATTTTATGGAAAACGTTAATCAAATTTTGTTTTTTTAGGTTTTTCAGATTTTTAATTCTATATTTTAAATTTTTTAATAAATATTTATTAAATATATAAGTTTTTTTCAAAATTATTTTTAAAGACATCTTTATTCATAACTTCATGTTTAGATGGAAAATTAAAAAATAAGATGTATTGTGAACAGACTTTTATGTGAAAATAAAATTAAATAAAACTATTTATCAACTCGCTGTTTTTTCTGCGCGTTACAAATGCGCTCTGGTTATCACTGCTTTTCTTACCGGAAGGAACAACCGTAGAATAGATTCGTTACCCGATTCGTTAAACTAGGCCTTGGAATCTCGGTCTCCTGGCTAGGGTTTTCAAAACAAGTCAAATCCCTGCTCTTCTTTTGTTCTTTGGTGCTTGTTAATATCAATTTGTGCTATCTGGTTAGAGATCTGATGGAAGGCAGTGGCCAAGAAAATGCTACCGGTCAGATTGGTGGTGACGCGAGGAAGGAAAGGTCGACCGAACACTACTCATCTTCAGGAGGCTATCGACTTTTCGGTCGACAGCGTTCCGTCAACCAGATAATCGGAGGCGGTAAAAGTAATTTACGAAACACTCATGGATTGTCTTCATAGGAAGCATTTGAATGCCCTGAAGTCTGAACTTCTGTTCTCTTGTTTTGGGTTGAGTTCCCTGATTTTTGAGTCTTTTGTTTAATTAATCCTAGATACTCATGAAGCTCCAAGTAAACATCCTTTGACTTGTTGACTTTTTTGTGTTGCGTTAATAGAATAGTAAGGTTAGCATCTCATGCAGCGCTCAACAGAAAAAACGGAGAATCGATTTGGAAAAAGCCGATTTCAAATGGTTAGGATTAGTGTAAGGATTATTTTGAGGGCAATGGTAATTGAATGACAAGTGAGGTGCGGGTGTAACATCAATGTAAGATCATTTAATCTTTGATTGGTTTAAGTAACCAGCCTGTGCAACTGAATGAATGGGTTACAAACAACAAGTGGGGGTGTTTAACATGGAATTTGTAACGAAGAAAGAGTCGTGGCAAAATAAAAAGCTAAAAGCTGTTCCAAGAGAAAATTGCTCGCTATGAATTACCACAAAGCAGAAGATATATCTGAGACAAACAGGAGCATGCATACTATGTTTGTGAGGGTAACGAGATACCTTACCTTGGTAATGCTAAAATTATGTAAGATCATCATCTAACTCAATGTGACAAAGAAAAATAGAAACTTATGAGGGGTCACGAAATGATTCTGATTTACTGTCATGGATGTATTTTTGGAAAACTTGGACCATTACAACCCATTATTTAAGTGAGGAAAATCTATCTTGGATGCATTGTTCTATTCATTGTATGTTGGCAAATCTATCTTAGCTTTGATCATGAATAGTTTTGATCTTTTATTGATAAAAAATGACATGATGTTCGTCAATTTATCGTCATTCTTATCATTAATCATGAGAGTAATTGTTGTGATTCTAATCTTTCATGAGTGGTGGATTCTCTTCCTTGCAAATTTGACTCATTTTAGTTTTTCTTTAGAATAATTGTTGTGGTAGATTGTTTCTTTAATACGATCTCATGATAATTTGCATCTGGTGATTTATTAAGTTTGTTGCTCTGGATCAGGGTCTATTGGCTTTCTTTTTTAGAAGTCATGACTGACCATATTGTGATCTTTTATTTCTCAACACCCTTTACCTTAGTTCAAACCATGATTGTTGCCCTTTGATACTAAAAATATGATCCATTAATGAGTTTTGATCTACTTTTTGGACATTCATTTATTCTACGGATCTTCAATTTTTAGACTTGAATGAAAGAGAATGAATATTTGCTTCCTCAGTTTTTCGACGACAAGCAATAGAGACCTGATGATGAACTTTTCAAACTAAAACAGAGGAAAGAGAAAATAAAGAGTAAGAGTTGGAGAAAAATTGTAAGAAATGACTGACCTCCTAATATACCATCATATGAAAGTGAATTCTTTTATTAGAACTTTTCTTGGGTGTATATAGACATACCAAAGCACATTTTGCCTTTTATGACTTTAAGTTGATGGCAATATGAACATACCATACTCAGCCCTACCATTAGCTAACTTAGGCATTCCATTAGCCTTTTTGAATAAATCTTGACCCTCGAGATCAATGTGTCCAGGCCAAGTACATTGAGAAAAAAACCCTTATGAGGAAGTAAGAGCTTTGATGGGGCTACCTATTTACTGTTCCTCATAACCATGTGACCCTGTGGGTAGCCTGCAGGAGATATATACTCTACTTTGGAGAGGCCAAAAAGATTTGGTGAGGGGAAATTTCCCTTTTGTAGCCCTCCTTAAGGGGAGTAATGTTGCTTACAACCTCTACAGACATTGCCCAACCTACAAACATCCTCAATCTTTGAGAAAACAATGTTTTCCTAATAACGAGCCCTTTTTTGTGGGTTCAAGTCAATTGAATCTTCTTTACTGTACACAACTATATGTTGCATTTACTCGTTAACCCCTTCATCAATACCTTCATTTGGGGAAATTGAGGCATGAAAATTCTATCTTTCCTTTATTTTGATCAAGCCAAATGTGATCCTTACCTTGACCATTTGCTTCAATACTTTGCCTAGTTTGAGCCATCTTCTGGACAACATTCACTTTTCCTTTTTTGCTTCCCTTCAAGGTTTTGTTACTTGATTCTTGAATTATATTTCTTTATTTGAACCTTAACAACCTTAGCTATGTCCCTTGACATTCCTTGGTAACTTCGCTCTTTGAGAGCATCATATGAATGTTTTTATTATTCCTTCTTAGTTCATGTTTGGAATGGAAAGAGACTAGCGGCTATGGATAATACAGACTCATTCACGACAATCTTGCTGTGATACCACAGTGATAGAGGAGTCAGGATTGAAAATGCTACAGCTAAATCTTGCTTTAGGCTTTAATATAAAAATTGATTGAGAATAGTTGAGGAAGAAAGAAAGAAAAAAGAGAAGGATAACTTACACCATCCTTTGCCAGTGCACGCTTGCACCACTCACCCAAAATCTCCACGGCGAATAAGAAACCTATATTAGGGATGGCTATCTTACACCTCTTTTATCTCAGTGCATGCATGCACCACAAAAAAACAACTTTGAACAATAACCTCAGATAAGGGAGGATTTCTCTTATTTGTACATGCATACACAATAAAAAAACCCTCACGGTTTTACATTGATAATTAAAACATTATATTTTTATTTTTATTTAATAAAAGTATTTAAATGGCTTACAATAAGAATTTTTATACTAAAAAATAAATTGAAAAAAGGACCCTATTTAAGAAAATGATGCAAATATAAGAAAATATACAAAAAATGATAACATTACCTGTGTCTTATATATGACCCATTACAATTATTAAAAACTAAAAATGCTAAATGCTTAAGAAAACAATCTTTATATAAGCACAATGTCAATCTCCTAATGCAACTTATATTGCATTACTTATTGCATAACTCATAAGTGTTAGAATTTCATTCAAAGGAATATCTAGTGCAACTACTTGTCGAGGAAATTCATTCATATTTGCACAATTTGTCCCTATCAATGATGAAGGCCATTCCACTTGCTCAATCTCTCAAGATATCCCTTGAATACACTCTTCAATGTGTTTCTTGAATTGCTCTATTGATGTGAATTATGGGCTTAGAGAAAATTGATAGAAACTTTACTTATGTAAGAATCAAAAAGGTGATTACAAGTCAGAAAGAGAGGCTTGATTAACCTTATATGTCAAGGAAAACCTTGGAAGAGGAAGATGAAGCAAGAGAGCAAACCTTTGTTGTGGAGATTAAAGGAGAGGAAAGAGGAGGAACACTTCAAACAAAGTGAGCCTTACTTCTATCAAGACGAGCCAAGAACGTGGCCTCCTCTCGTTTTTTGAAGATGCCTTGTTTCAGACCCTTGAGGGCTTACTTATGATTGAGGAAGTCTGTGAGATTTGTTGACATACGATGATGTTATTTCTATATTTGGGAGTTTATGATTGATATTTTTTTGAAATTGACTAACTAATTGAGGACAATTCTTGATCTTTGTTGATATGACTAAGTTGGCTATAATGATTAGGAATCGGTGCAATTAATTATCCTTCATGTTCCCTTCGGCTTAACTTGGTAGTTAACAATTTGATGGATTGAGTTAAGATGGCAAGATGAGTTGTACGTGCCCCTACTTTGATTTAAAGAGTTGATTTATCTTCTTTGATTTAAGGAGTTGATGTATCTTCTGAGAAGGTAAAAAGTGATCAACGATTCTATCACTAAGAAAAATATAAGAAAAGAAGCTTTAGTGGCCTTAAATCTTCTTTTTGTGTCACATGTTTCCTAAGAAGATGAGCAAGCTATTAGGTAGACATTTGAAAGAAGGTGATCTTTGATTGACACGTGGTGGCTAACAACGAAACAACTAAACAATTGAATTGAATAAAAGGTAGATGCATGTTCCTAATGGTCGATGAAGGTATCGATCGCCATGTATCCCCTTTGAAGACTTCTCTATCCAACAACAAGCCTCGCCTTGAGCCGTAGATGAATGCCAGGGTCAGACTTCAAATCGATAGTTGAGATTAATAGAGCTAATTTTTATATCTTCATTTGATTCTCGAACCCTTCATGCTATTATTTATGTTATAAGTGAATTTTATTAACATGTTTCTTAAAAAACAACATGCAAATAAAAGCTTAAACCTTACAATTGATTAGTAGTACTTACCATATGAGCGTTGGTTCTTTTGGCCTTTAAAATGGAGTCATTAAGGGCTTTTAAAACCTTAATCACTT
Organism: Vanilla planifolia; assembly: GCA_023846275.1. Lineage (NCBI taxonomy): Eukaryota > Viridiplantae > Streptophyta > Magnoliopsida > Asparagales > Orchidaceae > Vanilla > Vanilla planifolia. Next base: position 37,134,484 of record CM043869.1, on the reverse strand, counting down.
CAACATAAATCATTTTGTATCATCTTTTGGTTTTTCATCAGAATAATTATTGATTGGAAAATGAATCATTGGAGAGCCATGTTTGATGTTGATAATACCTTCTCTAGAGAAGGAATAGGATTAGAGGAAAGAGTAATAAAGATCATTTGGAAAAAGGATTGAAGAAAAATTAGAGAAATGATGAAGGTAGGGAATATGGAGATTTCCTTCCTTTTGATTCCCCAATGGAGCACAATCCATTTTAGTAGTTGAAACGAGTTGCACCATTTAGGAAACTCAATAGTAACTTAAAAATCACGGGCCCAACGAGACTGCATGGGTAGACTGACTTGCCATAAAACCCTTTCCTTGATCAATGCCCTTATTGAGATTCTTAAAGAAAAGAATATGATTCCCTTTTCATTGGGTAGTGAGTCGTATCTTCCTTCTAAAGTTGCTCAGATGGTTGTAGAACTAAGCAAAAAGTATCACCAACAATTGAAACCTTTGACGGGCACCAAAGTTACCGATGTTAGAGCAGAACTGAACTAGATAAAGAAAGATCTTACTATTCTACTCAAGGATTCCTAGTTGGTAGGTCAACCTTCTTTGGATTGATCTGAAGTTCCTTTGTGTGTTGCTTCACAAGCAAATGAGTTGAACTACACTGACAGCTACATTCTGAACTTGATAATGCAATTGTTTGATGAACCTAACCCTGAATTACTTGGTATTCCTGCTGGTGCTGAATTGAAGGAGCTAGTGGTGCAAATATTTCTATAACAAAAGGAATTTAAATTTGTCAATTTTAGATGGTCATTGATTGAATGGGGAGATAGTTGGGATGAAGAATGCCTTTAAGGGAAAAGCAGATGAAAATCGATAACTGAATTCTGTAAAGGATAGTTTAGAAAATGAAGTTATGAGTTACCGAGAAAGAATTGAGAACTGGGGGCTGAAAACAAATTTCTAATCGAGTTAATTGATTCCACCTCGCATTTTTTGGAAGAAGAGAAGTAGGCTAACCTTCTCGTGGATTCAAAGAAGATTGTTAACGAAGATACACAGGTTCTCCTTTCTGCTTGATTTTATCTTTCTGCTGAATGTCAGAGAGTTCTTGAGGATTTAATATGGAGCTTTGACTATGTAATCATGTAAATTTAGCTTCTTTGAAGTTGATGCTAGCACAGTAGCATGCTTGATCAATCAGGGACGATGAAGTTGAAAGTGGCTCTTCGAGGTTCATTTTGCCAAAAGGTTATAAAGTACTCTATACTGTAAATGTATGTAATTATGTGCTGTTAAATTGAAAAGGGTGTTTGAGACATTTTCATTTTTTTTTATTTTGGTGCAATGGATATCAGAGTAATTTTAAAGTAGTTAATTAAAAAAAGGTGGAACGATAATGTGCTGTATGATAAGACAATTATGGATGAAGGGATTTATGGTGACTAGACTCTCTAATTTAGACCCTTTTGGTTATAATTTGAATCTATAGTGAAAATTTTCTTTGTCAAATCATTGTCTTCTTTGATGAAGATAGAAAAATTTCTATGTTCTTCTGCACTTGAATTTATGGAAAAAATGATGCTAAAGAGAAAAGTTTTTGACGCTTTTGATGAAGAAGAAAATTTACTAATTTCAAAGAAGGTTGACATCTCTATTTTTACTAATTTCTTTCTTCATGGTTTGTTTGTTCCTTTTAAACATTATTTTATTGAAATATTGTATCACTTTAGTATTGTTTGGATTCAATTGGCTCCTAATATTGTTGTTGCAATTTATTTCTTGTGGAAGTTTTAGAGATGAATGGATTAAATTGGTGATCAATCAAAGTTTTACATATCTTTGAGTTGATTGAGAATTCTGTGTATCTTAGGTCGATTTCTTCAATGACTAAGAAGGAAGAAATTGTTTTATAATGCTCACCTCCAATCTCAACTGAAGGCAAAGATTTGTTTTTGTCATGGGAGCAATGTAGATTCAAGAAAACTCTCCTCTCAACTACAGTAATAGAGAACTTGGACAATGTTTTTTTACACTCCCTTGAAATATTGATTAGTACTTCGAATTGTTTTCTAACCAGGCCCCAGATTATGATAGATGGTGGATCAGGAACTGATGGAAGAACATCCAAATAGTAAAAGGAAAATTTAAATTGGTGAAGTGGAAGTTTTTAGAATAACTATTTGCAAGGGAAGTCTTTCAATATGGTTGCAAGATGAAGGAAAAGCTGAAGGAATAGAAAGAAGAAAAGAAGAAGCTCAAGACCAAATACTTGAGGAAAGAGGAGAAGAAACACCAAAAGCTGCTGAGATGGATGAGGGCCTCAAAGCCTTTTTAGCAGAGGAATTAATAAAATAGAAGAAAGCAGTCACTAAAAAAAATTAAAAAAAATAGTAGTTGAAAAAACAGGGCTATTGACTCCTTTCGACGAACCAAAGAAGAAGAAAGTATTTGTAAGAAACCTTTGGAAAAAGCTTATTTGTAGAACTTGAGTTATCTAATTACTTGAAGAGGCCCTTCATTGAAAATCCTAAAAAGACATACTCCATAACTAATTTTCAATGAGAGTATTCTGTTGATGATCAAGGAATGATGAGGATGTTGGTTAACTTATGAACTCTCAAGGTGTTGAATAATGCAAAAATTATGGAGTGGGTTTTCGAGGACCCTTGTTAGGGATATAGTTCTTATGCTAATCGATAAGGAGACTCCAAATTCTGAAGTTGGAGGGGGCTATCGAGAGTGTCCCAATACTGGATACTATTGTTTCCATTCTTGTATATTGTTAGATTACTTGTGTAAATACTGCTCAACCTTCCTCAGTAGAACAGAATAAAGGTTCACGGGAGGAAGTGAATAAAAAACGTTTGAAGGATGTGGATGCATTGCCTTTCCCAGACGCAAATAAGGATGGGCCTCAAGTGATAAAGGTATTGAGGTTGAGGCTAACGAGATGACCATTGAGATGGTACTTGGAGTAGCCATATGGGTCCAATCTTATATTGATTTCAAAAAGGAAAGAAAGAGAAAAATATCATTTAGTTTGGCTTCAATAGTTCAAGAAAATGGAGTTGTTCTATATAAGATGCTGTTTAGAAATTTCTGGTTTATATGTTTGAGAAAATAATGAAAAATCAGGAAAGAATTTTGATTGAAAAAGAGAATTACATAATTAAATTTGAAACCATCTATGCCATTAGTAAAGCAAACAAAAGAAGTTGATTGCCATGGGTCAAAGAGTTTGAAGTGAACGTGCATGCTGCTTGCCTCACCTCATAAGATGGATTCTAAAAGGTGAACTTAGATTACCGTGATTACAAAAAGGAAAGAAAGAGAAAACAATCACTTAGTTTGGTTTCAATAGTTCAAGAGAATGGAGTTGTCCTATGTTAGATATTGTTTTGAAATTTCTTGTTTTTATGTTTGAGAAAATAATGAAAAATCAGGAAAGAATTTTGATGGAAAAAGAGAATTACATAATTAAACTTGAAACCATCTATGCCATTAGTAAAGCAAACAAAAGAAGTTGATTGCCATGGGTCAAAGTGTTTGAAGTGAACATGCATGTTGCTCTCCTCACCTTATAAGATTGATTCTAAAAGGTAAAAGTAGAATACCGTGATTACAAAAAAGAAAGAAAGAGAAAAAAAAATCACTTAGTTTGGCTTCAATAGTTCAATAGAATGGAGTTGTCCTATGCAAGATATTGTTCTGAAATTTCTTGTTTATATGTTTGAGAAAATAATGAAAATCAGGGAAAATTTTGATGGAAAAAGAGAATTACATTATTAAATTTGAAACCATCTATGCCAATAGTAAAGCAAACAAAAGAAGTTGATTGCTATGGGTCAAAGAGTTTGAAGTGAATGTGCTACTCTCCTCACCTCATCAAAATGATCCTAAAAGGCAAACTTAGAATACCGAGATTACAAAAAGGAAAGAAAGAGAAAAAATCACTTAGTTTGGCTCCAATAGTTGAAGAGATTGGAGTTGTCCTATGCAAGATACTATTCTGAAATTTCTGGTTTATATGTTTGAGAAAATAATGAAAAATCAGGAAAAAATTTTGATGGAAAAAGAGAATTACATAGTTAAATTTGAAACCATCTATGCTATTAGTAAAGAAAACAAAAGAAGTTGATTGTCATGGGTCAAAGAGTTTGAAGTGAACATGCTTGTTGCTCTCCTCATCTCATAAGATTGATTCTAAAAGGTAAACTTAGAATACCGTGATTACAAAAAGGAAAGAAAGAGAAAAAATCACTTAGTTTGGCTTCAATAGTTCAAGGATTGGAGTTGTTCTATGCAAGATACTGTTTTAAAATTTGTGGTTTATATGTTTGAGAAAATAATGAAAAATCAGGAAAGAATTTTGATGGAAAAAGAGAATTACATAGTTAAATTTGAAACCATTTATGCCATTAGTAAAGCAAACAAAAGAAGTTGATTGCCATGGGTCAAAGAGTTTGAAGTGAACGTGCTACTCTCCTCACCTCATAAGATTGATTCTAAAATGTAAACTTAGAATACCAAGATAACAAAAAGGAAAGAAAGAGAGAAAAATCACTTAGTTTGGCTTCAATAGTTCAAGAGAATGGAGTTGTCTTATGCAAGATACTGTTTAGAAATTTCTGGTTTATATGTTCGAAAAAATAATGAAAAATCAGGAAAGAATTTTGATTGAAAAAGAGAATTACATAATTAAATTTGAAACCATCTATGCCATTAGTAAAGCAAACAAAAGAAGTTGATTGTCATGAGTGAAAGAGTTTGAGGTGAACGTGTTGCTCTCCTCACGTCATAGGATTGATTCCAAAAGGTAAACTTATAATACCAAGATTATGTAATTAAAAGTCGAGAAGTTTTGTGTCATTTTTTTGATCCCTTTGGAAATGGAAGACAAAATATAGGTGATTTGAGAGGAATTTAAATATAAAGAAAAACACAAAGCACTCGAAAAACCTTGAAGGATGAGGAGATTGTAGAATGATGGCTGAAATTGGCTTGATTTATGATATGCCAATATTTGTAGATGTTTTTGAAGGATTTATAAGTTTGTCTATATGGCAATTGATAGATGATATTCTATTTGGAGGGATTTTAGTTGGCCAAAACTCTTGTAGGGTATTAGAATGAGATTTAGACAATTAATTTTGATTGAAAATTGATCAATCAAATAGAGTTAGTTCTTAGTGAGATGTCTTAATTGTGATCTTAAGAATGACATTCTTTAAAATGGGAAAGTGATTGATAAATAGTTTATATCAAATAAGTGAACTTAGGATGAATCTAGTCCTAGGGTGTTAATCATACACTTAAGGGCAAAATAATATAATATATGATTCATTCATAATAATCTTTGAGTACTTTATTCAAAAATAAGGTTGATTAACATAAGAGAAGATGGATGAATAATGCTTTTACAAACTTTTATACAATGGAATAATAGTGAAGGTTAATGAATGTAAGATGCAAGGATAATGTCTCTCAACACTTTCATAAAATAGAATAGTGGTAAATGTTAATAAAAGAATGATGCAAGGGCAATGGCTCTCATGACCTTTATAAAATAAATAATGGTGAAGGTTAATGAAGAAAGGATGCAGGGGCAATGTCTTTTGAGATTTTTACATGATTGAATGATAGTAAAGGTTAATGAAAAGAGAATGTTAAAGCAATTCAACTCGAAACTTTCCCATAATGGAACAATGGAGAAGGCCAATGAGAGGATTCAAGATAATGTCTCTTGAGATTTTCTCAAGATGGAATAGCAATGAAGGTTTACCAGATGATAATGCAAAGGTCAATGAGTCGAGAATGAACAAATTAAATCTCAAACAAATATACATCAAGGTATGACCTTTAAGAGGGATGTGAGGATATGCAATTGCGCTAATAAACGATTAGTATTTGTAATTTTAAACCTTGAGAAAATCTACAATGATGATTAACCACCACAAAAGTGTCATATAAGTGTCAAGCAAAGGTGATCATGTACCAGACCTATGAGATGTAGAAATGGATCAATCTTTGTCAAGTCTCAAGGTTAATGATTGAATCATAGAGCAAGCAATGTTTGAATAAGGTAATGAGTTTTCAAAATTTAATGATTCACCACTTATTAATGACAATTATGCTTGAGTAAAATTGATTTTAGAGGTTATTAATTTGCCCCATGGAGTCAGATCATGTGATTTTGGAAATATACTTTTAATTCTCAAGATGTTTAGTTTATGGTTGTAACAAGAAAACTTGGACAAGCACATTTGTTTAAATAAATCGTAATTGTGTTGTATCTCAAGAATAATATAAACAAGTGTAAGATTGTTACGAAGTATGGAATTTGTTGATGTCTCAAATTAAATCAATTCATACTTGTTTTAATTGAGATAGGAGAAAATGAAGAATAGATAGACTTATCATGGATAAACTTTCCTCAAATATATTTACTCCATGTTTTCAAAAGCTTTTCTCAACTTTTTGAAGCTAATAAGCATTTTTTCATAGCCTTTACATAAAGTAATTCCTAATCAAGAGCAAGCTTATTTAGGCATTCTTCACATTGAGAGATTTCACATTTTATTAGAACTATATCTCCAACTTTAAGAGGGTGCTTCTAGATATGTTTGTTGAAATATCTTTTCATGCTTTCCTTTCTAGTGCTTTCTGTTCAACTATTTCATATGGTCCATTGACCTTTTTACTTTCGAGTAGATCCAACTTGAGGCATCTAGCCTTAAGGTTTTTTGCATTTGCTGCAAGATTGGTTGTTGAATCTCTTAAGATATATAAACTAAGGAGCATGGAGACTTAGTGTTTGAAGATGGTATGGTTTGATATGCCCATAGCATACCAGGTTGTTCATTGGCTCATTTTTTTTTCTTCTTTTCTAGATGAGGCTTCTTTAGGAGACTTTTATTGACTACATTTATTCATTAATTTTGGGATTGATGGTAAGCTGAAGCATATTTAAGATGACAATCATATTTTTGATAAAACTATTGAAGTTCTTTTGTTTGGAATATTATTGTATTATTAGTTACGATTGTTAAATTGGCAAAAGATATCCATTCATAACAAGTTTGTGACCTCACAATTGTCAAATCAACTAAAGCTTTGGCTTTCATCTATTTTGAAATAAAATTGATAGCCATGTGAAAGTTCATTTTTCCACTTTCAGTACTTGAGAAATTGCCAAGGAAATGTTAAGAAGTTAGGAGTGTGATATTCACAAGAAGGTTGAATTATGCAAATCGTAAACTTAATTCAAATTTAATTTTCAAATAATTTTGCAATGAAATTCTTTTACAAATCTTAATTGTTTTTTTAAACAAGTTTTACAAAATTTTGTTTAACTTTAACACTTTGTATGATAATGCAAGGAAAGACGCAAAGATTTCAATTGTTTCGATCCATAATCGGATCTGCATCCACCTTTGGCCAAAATTTTAGGTAAAATACTAAACATTGGGCCAAAAGTCCCTACAAGCATTAGCCTAAAAGTCCCTACAACACCAACTTAGAAAAGCCTACAGCATAGGCATAGAAAAGCTTACAGCATAGGCTTAGAAAAGCCTATAACATCGGGCTAAATGATCCTATAAATTATAGGTAAAAGATCAATAAAGAGAACAAGCATAAAGTCTCAACAATGAGACAATAAAAATAAATGCAAAGTTCAAATTCAATAATTTTATAGTTAAGTATAATCAAAATAAGAGACACACTAATATGATATTAAAACAAGTAATTTAATAAGATATGTAATGTTGTTCAAAGGAAGTTGGTATAGAACAAAATGTAACTTAACTCAATGTAGGAAATGTTGTGAAGAATGATTCATAGAATCACAAACTTGTTCTCTTTTCTTAGAAATAAAGATATTCAAGCGATGCTTTATTATGTTGTTCTTCCGAGTTTTGATTCCTTCATATAGATATTTTCAAGTTCTCCAAACATTCCTTTAACGACTAAATTAATTTTCATAAAAAAAATAATTAAACTAATTGTTACTAATTATTTTGAATTGGTCACTATTTGATCTAAGGAATATGCCATGAAGTTAATAATTTTTCCATTTTTTGACGAATGAAGCAATATCTTTTTGCACGGTTGGCCAAAAAAGTGATGTAAGATTTTTATTGACTAAACTGACCCTCGAGAAGATGGACAAATTTTATGAAGGGCTTGACAAAGGATTATTTGAATATCTAACCTTCTATTTGAACATAATTCTCAACCTGATGCTTGATTTTCCTTGCTTTTGGCTTTTGAGGAGGAAGAAAACTTGAATTAAGGTAGGCATTGAGACCATCCGTTTGGCATGGAGGTCTTTTTAGTTGATTGAATAGTTTTTCTTGAAGTTCAATGTCGGGCTTTTGTAAGAGGAGTATTTGTAGTTGAATCTCCAAAATTTGGTAATAAATTTAAGTTTTTTATTTTCCTTTCGTGGAATTTGGATAATCTCGAAATGATCAAATATCTTAATAATGAATAAGACTAACAATGATAAATTTTTAATATTGAATCCTTACCATAATAAGAACCATTTATTTTGTTGACTATTAGTTGAGAATTATCAAAAACCTTGGCAAATTGACTTTCAACCATAGAGTGATCTTTACCAAAAATCAAAGCCTTTTGCTTAGTTATGTTATTTTTAGCAAGACATTTGATCATAATTGTTCTTTTCAATTTAATCGACTAGGGGAATGAATTTGATGTCAACATATTCTTCTCTTAACTCATCACTTATATATAATGTTCATTTTATATTTGATAATTTCATTAACAGGTTTGCCAATACTTGTGATTTTGAAGATGAGTGAGAAATGAAGTTGGATTTGCACTTGTTATGCTCAATGATTTGTAAGTGGTCAGATACTTTAGTCAACTAAAAAATTTGTCTTATAGGTTGTTCAATCGACATGGGCATGAAAATATTATAGTTAATGGTGGACATAGCCAAAGTTGAAGTAGGCTTCTTTAGGGGAGAATATCTTTGCTTTGCATCTTTCAAAGAAAGAGAGACAATAGATTGAATTTTGAGCATTTTTTTTTTAACAAATCACAATATAATAACATTACAGTTGGGATGTAACAAGCTAAAGAAATAAAGGTTCTCCAAGAACAAAGTTGGCAAGTAGAGGAGACTAAAACAAGTCTTCAATTTTTTAAATGCCTTCTCACATTCTTTTGTCCCTTGAATTCTTGACTTGTCACAAAGTACTTATAATAGTAGCTAAGCTCTGTTCCTAAACCTAGAGTTGAATTGATTAAGACTAGCAATTCTCTTCGTGTAAGACATTGTACATCTTGATTGGTTTTTGAGGAAGGCAATTGATTAGATATTTGACCTTCTTAGGATTTACTTGAACCGATTTATTGAAGTCCATGATGACTAAACATTTCTAGATGATGCTCCAAAGATGCATTTTAGAGGATTCAATCTTGTATTGAATTTGTGGTAGGTCTCAAATATCTTGCTTATGTTCTTGATGCACCATTCAAATGACATGTTTTTAATTGAAAGATTTGATAGGTAGTTCTTGCATTCTTTAAAGGAAAGCACATGACCATATAACAAGTTTCAAAATTAGTGACAAATGAAGTTTTTTCATCACATGCTTCAACACCTTTGTTCTGATGGTAATATAAGAAGGCATCTAAAAAGCTAAGGTAGTTAAAGCAAGTTGGTGAATCTACCATATCAACTATTCTTCAGAATGGTTAGGAATCATTAAGACAAGCATGATTTAGATCAGTATAAATTGACACACAGGGGCCACTTCCCATCACTTTTCTTAACAAGGATAACATTTGCCAAATAATTAACAAAAAAAAGTTAAGTTGAATGAAATTTATCAATTTCATTTTTATTAATTAATTGCTTTTTAGAACCAAGGTACATTTCTTTTTTTGAATGGATGAGAGATTGGAATTAACATTCAAATAATATTGAGCTATTGATTGATCAATCTAGGCATATCAAAAGGGTACCATTCTAAGATTTCAACATTCTCGACGTACTAAGGGTTTTCTTTCTTTCTAATTCATTCTAAGTCATTAGAAATGATTAGATGCCTTAATGGATAAGAGGGGGTTATTGGAAAAGATATATTAGAGGAAATAGAATAAATTGAAGTATTCTAAGAAAGCTTGACAATAGAAGTAGATTCATTGGAGCTCTTCATGGTGTTGAGATAATTGGCCCTTGATTGGTGAAAATTGTGTTGGAGTTGAACAATGCTTATTTCAGAATTGAATTTAATGTAGACGTGTGCAATTAAGACAACAATGTTGAATTTGCTCATTGTCAGGTGTCCCATGATAACATTATTGGAGGAAAAGCCATTAATAATTAGAAAATCTATCACATATATATGACAGATCTTGAAATTCCACCAAGGGTTAGAGCCCAAGGAATTATTCCCTCATTTTGTGGATCCCTAGGAAAAATAATGACAAATCTAAGATAAGAAGGAGATAATTTTCGGTGTCGGTGAGAATCCAACACACCTCAATATTATCTATCAAACCTTTAATGATGATTACATTATCATAGTGATTGCTTAAGTGATGAAGATATTTTGGATTGAAATAGATTGGTATTTGATTAGCTCTTTTGGATGTGACATTACTGTCAAGAGCTGTCTTAAGAGATTTAAGTGTAAATCTTCTTGAGCAAGATTGTTTTCCTCTAGAGCTGATAATTATTATGTTTATTGGATCTTGCCTTAGTGTTGGAAGATAAGAGGTTGATCATCAGTACAGTTGAATTGAAGGAGATTAAGAAAATCTTTTGGTCATTAAAGAGAGGTTGGGTCAGGCTTTCTTAATTTTGGCCAAGATTACTTCATGAGATGCATTGAGAGAATGTATCAAATAGATGCTTTGAGAAGGATAGTTGTCTTGGGTATTTTGATTTTGGTGGTGAGGGACACCTTGAAAAAACTCTTGCATGATTAGAATTTGGTGTAGGTTTTTAGAAGTATAGGTAAGAGTAAAACCTTTCTTTTTTAGGCTTTTGGCCTTAGCCAATAATTACTCTCTTCTTCATTGGTGTAGCGAGTAACTCGATTAAAAATTTCTTGAAGAGTTATGAGAATAAATTGAAGAAGCGATCTCTCAAAGTCACTTGGCTAAAGTGACTATATTAGAGCAATGCAAATTGAAGGAAAGTATTCTTGCTTGACCTATTTTGTTGAATCTTTGAAGTTCTCGTTAGGATCAAGAAGACTTTATTCGACTTTCTTGGGCTTGGAACAAGAAGCAAAGACCTTTAAAAATTGCCTCTTAAGTTGATTAAAAGAATGGACAAATTGAGGTAGTGATCTCTAGAGCCAATTAAATGAAGTGTGTTGTACAAGAATGGTGAAAATCTTGCACTTCACATGGCCATTTGCCATGTGGAGACTCGTGTTCTTGAGCTCTCTAATTTTCATAGAAGAAAATTGAATAGATAAATTTGATATTTGATGGATATGGGGTAGAAATAACCTCGCCTAAAAATGGAGAACTTCAGCTTCATGTGGATTATATCCATATGCAAAGAGAAGATGGAACTCTTTTTTTAGCGTGATAATAGTACATAGATGAGGTTATATATGGGGGGAATATAAGGAGGATGACTTAATGGATGGATGGGTGTCTAAGTAGGACAAGAAGTCCTAGTCGACGTTAAGGATGAAACAAAGTTGTTGGAGTGCAATATGAGGCCATATGGGAAGTTGTTTTTTCAGAATTTTAGAAAGATAAAGGAGAAGGATTGGATATGTTCTTAGGCAAGAGATTAATGGGGTCAGCAGAAGGTAGTGGATAAGATGCTGAGGCATTCTCTGAAAATTGACGATCTTTGGGGGCCCTTTAGATTTAAGCTGCTTTATCATCAAGGAAGGTAGACTGGTTTTTGATGTTGAGAAAAAAATCATTTGTTATTGAAATGGATGAGACAATGGATCTATAGGTGAAGATATTTAATTTGAAACCAATGGAGGTGGAGGAGTTTCTTCACTTACATAATGAAGATCAATAGATGTACCCTTTGGATCTTAGGACTCACAAGTTTTGTTTCTAATTTTTAGTTTGAATGACCATTTCCTATAGGTTGTGCTGGAAAAAATGTTAATGTGAATCATGAATTTAGAAAAATTAATATAAAATTATCAAAAAAATTAAAAAGGTGATTACAAGTAAGAGGAAGGGATTTGATTAATGTCACAAGTCAAGATAGAGGAAGACGAAGAAAGAAAACTTTTGTCTTGGAGATTATAAAGAGAGAAAAGAAGAATAATTGATCAAAGTGGGACTCACTTATCTCAAAATGAGTTGGGAATAGAGCCTTCTCTCATTCTTCAATGATGCCTTGATTCAAACCCCTAGGAGTGTATCTATAACCAAAAAAGTCAGTGAGATATGCTAAAGTAGCGAGACATCATTTCTGCTTGTCCGAGATTATATTTGTTATTTGTTTGTAACATTTAATTAAGGATGATGCTTGTTTCATATTGATGGTGGCTAAATTGGTTGTAAACATTAAGAAATGTAGTTAAATGTCTTCTATGTTCCCTTTGGCTTGAGCTAGGCAATTAACACTCTAATGGCTTGAGTTTAGATTGTTGGATGAGTTCCATGCGTCTTAAACTAGATCTGGATGGTTGAAGTGTCTTCGTAGAAAGTGAGTAATGCTTCTATTGTCTAGGAAACATATAAAAAGAGGATCTTGAATAGCGTTGAACCTTCTTTGAGTATTGTGTAGCACTCAAGAAGGAGGCCTATCACTCAAGAATATGAAAGAAGCAAAGCTTTGATTGACATATGATGATTGATGAGATATAATTAGGTTTCGGTTAGATGCTAGCCTTGGTTACGACATGACAGTCAAACATTTGAATTGAATAGAATGTAGATGGGGGAGCTCTTGAGGATGAAGCAAAGTCTTGAGAGCCTCTTGTCCCTTTAGAAGGCTTATCTCTGTCGAAAAGCATGCCTTAATTTCTTGAACCCTCCATGGATGCTACGCAACTTAGTGCATATCGATGACAGAGTAATTAAGCTAACTTCTTCTAGCTCCATGAGGCAGTGCTCAACAATCCAGAAAACAAGTGGTCCACCATACTAAACCATAATGCATTAGTTTCAAAAAAATGAGTTATTTTCTAATGAAGAATAATCATAGAGGAAATAATATGTTTTAGTCTGATCTAACCATGAATCCAGCTTCTCCATGTCAGTCTCTCCATCGTACGCCTATAAATCTATCTTTTGGTTTCATGTTACTTTCTTGGCGTGTTGACTCTTTAATCAATATTTTAGCATTCTGATTCACCCTAATCTTTGTTCATGTGTAGTTCTTAATGATTCATTCATCCCCTTGATAATAAACTTGACATCTGCACACATGTTATCAGCCTTCATTTTTTCTTGTTTGGATAAAAATGGAAATTTATTGACCAACCTTGCCAACTTATACCTTGGATACTGCTGATTACTCTATCCTTTTACAATAATATTTTTCCTTTCACTACAAAAATAAGTGTATCATCTCTTGTTGGTTAGCTTGCCGTATCTGTTTAGATTTAAGATGAACGAAATGAAAACAAGTATTTTTGTGGTCGGACAATTGATTTATGATTCTTAGTTCTTTTACTTGTGGCTAATGTTCATTGGGCGTTGAGTTGTGTATGTTAACTTGTCTTTTGTAACCTCTCATGTTAGTTGCTGATGTCATCTTGTGGAAATGCTGGGGAGTTTCAGTTGTCGTAATTGTTGTTGCTACTGTTGCATGGCTTGTTTTTGAGCTATCAGGATTGTCATTCCTGACAATCACCTCTGATGTACTGCTTATTTTGATCGTGCTTCGGTTTATATGGGCTAACAGTTGTGGTATGCTCAATAAGTAAGTTGATATTATTATCACATATTATATTTACACTTTTCTGTGTGGTTTACCTTTAACTTTGGATGCTTATCATGATATTTTCAATTTGTAGATCATTGAAACCTTTGCCGGAGTTATTACTGTCTGAAGAGATGGTCAATAACACTGCAGCTTCATTTCGTGTTAAAGTAAACAATATGTTACTTGTGGCACATGATATTGCTGTTGGCAAGGACTTCAGGTCTTTTTTTCAGGCAAGAAACCATCATTGACATGGCATGATCGAATTAATGTTCTTGTCCTTAACGAGTTGGGCTTTTCTTTTCTTCCCAACAGGTGGTGATTTTCCTCTGGTTGTTTTCTCTTATGGGTAGTTTATTCTCATTCGTCACTCTTTCATATATTGGTACGCATCCTTTCTCCTATTTGTAGCTTGGCTTAGTTTAATTGTACATCAAAGTGGACTTGGCTTAGAATTTTCACCTTACGATGCACCAAGAGCATGATTAGCCTCATATAGTCTACAAAAACAGATTAGAAAAAGTATCCATTTAGCTACTTTTTTAGATCAGGTCTGACTAAGATCTACCCCATTTTTAATAATTTCTGTTATAGTAAATCCAAGAATGTTATATTTTACAATCACTAAAGGAAGTTTGATTCCATTGTAAGTTGTGAATGGAACTTATGTGGGTTTCTGAAGTATTGTTGTATATTTAAAACAGGTACTTTACTATTGATTACTCTTCCCGCTTTGTACAATAAGTATGAGGAACGTGTAGATAGATGTGCTGGATTAGTACAGCAGGAGTTTAGAAAGCACTACCAGATTGTAGACAAGAATGTTCTTCGTCGACTCCCAACCCGTCGACTTCCAACTCGTGTGGCTAGAGATAAGGATGACTGATTGCTTTGCTTCATGCAGGTGTACCAACCGGCTAATCTTCGAGACAGCTTCAATTTGGCTGCAACATTCTTTTCATGTGAAGGTATTCCATCAAGCCTATTTCTTAGAGAATTTGTTTTATGTTCTCGTTCATATGAAAACTAATTGAATGAGGTTATGTACAGAATGTCATTCGTGAACGATTGCAAAATTATTTAGTAATTCACTTTAGTGTCTTAAAGATTTGTTTGCAAATGGCAACTAAGGTTCAGAGGCTAACTGGTGCCACAGTTTTGTTGCAGGGCTAATAAGGATGATTGCCATGGTTCATGTATGCTGTTTGCTCTTGGCATTGTTTAGAGGGTACGTTTTGATTTTTTTTTTTTTTTTTTTTTTTTTTTTTTTTTTTTTTGTATGTGTGTTCCAAGCTTAAAATTATCAAAATTTTAGTTTTTATGCATAAACTATCTTTTTTAAAAGAACCCCTGTTTATTTTCATAATGCTAAAGGTGGTGATTTTATGTTTTTTTTTGTTAAATTGAAGATATAAATAAATAGCAGAATTACAATTTTATATTTTATCATTTGGTTGAATAGAAATTTAGTGTGAAATAGGAAAACTGTGGAAGGATCAGCAGCATTGTTCCTTCTGGGAAGCCTTATTCACTTATGTTTGCTCACCTTTACATGTTTACTACAGATCTCAAGTTTTAATTCTAAACCACGAAAAAATAAAATTTTATCAAGTTTACAGTTCAAATCCAGATTTTAAACCGGACTTTTAATTAAAAGTTTGTAACATTTTCTGAGTAACATTGCCTTTATAAAATACATAATCTAAACCAAATTCAATACAAGACAAGAAATTAATCATCATATAATAATTTTACTCATGACAACTTGGTCATGTTTCTTGAAATACGACAAAGATAATTACAACTGCATAACATGACAAGGTGCTACTCGCAATAGAACACTCAAAAGGCATGATTGAAACCAAATGCAATTCAGACTTCTGATTTTTTTTAATCAAATGTACATTTATTTATATTCCTCCATCCACGAAATGTGCATATAAGCTCATCAGAAACCCTTCATTCACGCAAGTCATAAAACTCAAAGTAGGTTCTCACATAAGCTCGAGTGCAGTCTCAAGCCAAGCCCTGTAGATATCATCTGAAAAGAGCACGAAATGCACCTGCAATCCCAGATAAAAAAAACTTAACATTTAATGTCAGGTGTGTAGGTCAACGAACAAGTGGATAAATAGAGCGATGTGATCAAATCATCAAACTCCTGGCTGTTTCCCTACTGCAGGCAATTGGGTTGTTATTAGGTTATTTATCAACAAGTGTGTCCGTTTGAGATCCGAATGATTTAATACCACTGAGCTCAAATCTTAGTGGAAGCAGTTGCTATAGTAACATTTCATTCTGCCAAGATTAACACAAAAAACACTCGCACAATAGTGATCAAAAGAAAGAGATGTAGAGAAACTAAATTTTTATTTAAAAGATTGATCCTATAAGATTACTTATTAAACAGACTTGACAAATAAAAGTATATACTCATCTACATATTCGATCATTCCCAAGCAAAGCTCTCCAAGCAATAGCTTGGACATTACGAAGAAAAACTCCCATCACATCTAAAACCAATTTTGAAGATTTGAATCAACTATAGAGCTGGGAGGATTAAAAAACAATCGACTGCATATTATCACAGTTGGACATATTGTTAGGGTTGATCAGGCTCTTTGTTAAGGGAAAGAAATCCTGACGCCTTTATCCGTTCTACTTTGTGATCAACTAATTGGATCATCCAATGTGATCAAATTTCTCATTTCTTCATCCACTCCATGCTTGAGAAACACGGTTTTTTTACATCATCAGAGTGAACCTATTATATGACTGATCAATGAATCTGATGGTGTCACTCAAGGACCTATTTTGCCAAAAAATATGATCCATGACAAATCATTTCATTATGGGTCCCCACCTTTGAAGAGGGAACTAGCTCTGAGTTGAATAGCTACAAACAGAGAAGCTAACTGCCAACCACACTGAGGTGTTAAACAATTTCTTGAACATCTCCTTCAATGACCACATCATATAGAAGGTCATTGACTCATGATGTCATTCTAGTCACACTCTACAACAGAATGTTTTATACCAATGTTCTTATTGTCACTACTTGCTACTAAATTGCGTAAGACCAAGTCTTTTTCACAGAGGACATTAATTTCTACCCTCTGCTTGGATACCTACCTCCTTCAAAGGTGGTTTGTTCGAATATTCCTTCAAAATTGGCTTTTTAGAAAACAAAATAACATGCTTCTTTGGCTCCATCCTCGTGAGGATTGTGTGACAAGGTAATAAATGTTATCCTACTTAGGACAATATTTGTCAAGCAACCCCCACTGGTGAAATCTCTCGATATTGCAAACTTGAATATACACTAACTCATCATCCCATGTAGATATAATCTGAAATCCACCTAAGTACATATGGACTCCAGTGTTGCTTTGTTGGTAAGTCTACTTCTTTCACTAGGCTCATAAAGACTAAGTTGATTATTAAACATCATATATAAAAGATTGCTTCACCTACTCATGCTTAACTTAGACTCTGATGTGAAACAGTTCTTTGTTTATCAACAATTTATCCTTTTCTCTTGACAATGTCATCAAAGAAAGACTACGATCTATAGCTTTTAATCCCCTCTAAGGCCACTAATCCTTCAACTACAATGTTGGTTATCTCTCTTATTGTCACTTTCTCTTCAATTTAATAAAGTTTCCAACACCTCTATTTAGGATGCCTAAGCTCTTTGCAGAACTATTTGAAATCTAATGTAACAGAAGTCTTAAGTTTAAAAAACCTTTTTATCTTCTTACCATGGTATTGTCATTTTGAGGCCATTCTTTTCAACCACTTTGTTTACACTTCTTGATAACCATAGTAAATAAACTTATCATGATAATCATTAAGATAGAAATAGATTCAACACATTGACTAGATGTACATGTAAGTTAGATATTTGACAAAAATAGACTAATCATTAAAATTTACTTGATGAAACCCTATGGTATGCTCCCACCCTAATTGCCCACGTTATTGCATCAAGTTGTACCAGCTTCTCTTGCACTCCTTTTCATACCTCTTTGGTAGAATACATCTTGCAAGAGCTTCTCAAAGTTGCTCCAACTACACCCATTTGTTGCTCCAGAGTGATGGGCATTTTGCTATGTTAAAGCATGATGACAAAGTTTAACACATGCATAAGTGACATTATTTCAAATATAAAAGACATGAGAAGAAACATATCCTTAGTTGATTAAGTCAAAAAATTAACTTCTTAACATATACTCCTACTTTGATTGTCCATGTCATAGTCTCAAGTTATACAACTTCTCTTGAATTCATACCTCATGAGTAGACTTCATCTTGCAAGCTCAAAGTTGCTCCAACTATACCCCATCAGTTACTCCAAAGTGAAATAGACATTTTATACTAAAGCATGATTATATCAACCACAAAAGTCATATGAGGAGAAATAAGTCTCCAATTGATCAAGTCCAAAATCTTCTAACATCGATCTCTCTATCATAAGTTGGTTGTTAAATTTTGGCCCTATCATCGAAAAGTCTTAGATTATTATCCATAATCTAAAGGGCGATGTCAAAGCCACTATCTCCAACATGAGCGTCTTTAATGAACCTATGCCTTGGGTTGCTGTTTATATTCCCTTCTGTTACACCCTTGTGTTTGATGAGTCAAGCATAAATGTTTATATTTTATTTAGGCTTGATTTTAAGTAAAATTGCTAATGTTTAATTAAATCAAGCCATGTATTTCACATGTCTAAAATAGTGGTCTCTAAGGACCTTGAAGCCATGGCATACTTCAAGGAAATTTGAGACGTGCTAGAATTTTCATATTTGAGATTTTATTAATTTTTTTTGAAATTGAGATGTCCAATTTTTAAGATTATGAGGCACACTAGTAGTATTAATATTTAAAAATGTTATAAAATTAATAACTATTGAATTTTGATTTTTGAGCCAAGCTTTATTGACAAAAAGTATAGACATTGGTATTTGATTTTTTAAAATTATTTAGAAATTATTTTTCATAAATCTCTTTTCATAGTCATTTAGAAAACTTATAATACTATGATAATATAAAATTATTTTGGTACAATTATATTTAAAATTCTAGCACAAAAATTCTTCCAATCAACCTTAAAACAGCTTAAGTCTCGGGAAAATTCACTGTAGCACTGGGCGGGCCGACCCGTCACGCAATTAGCCCGTCCAGGTCTTTTAGAAATTAAAAAAAAAAAAACGAATTGGTTGACCCAAAAAGGGGCGAGCCAAGACCGCCCAAAGCCCGCCAAGAGGACCACGGCGAGGTCACACTACAGCGGTGGTCAACGGTCAAATAAACAGTGCTCGGCTAAGCCAAGCCCGCCCAAAGCCTGCAAAGAGGAGCTCGGCTAGGTCAAACTACAGCGACGGTCAACGGTCAATGAACAGTGCATGGTCAAGTCAACCCGACCGGGTGGTGAAATCCCGGTCAAGGCAGGGGGGAGCCAGCCCCACAAAGGCTCGAGATGTTAGCAGCGCAAATCCCTTATAAAGCGCTGCGCCGATTTTAGTTCTGCAGTGTGGGACTAAAAATCCCACCTTATAACTTCGGCAGGATCCAAAGGCGCAGATCAAGCCCGCGCAGATCCAACGCTCCAGATCAAAATCGAACGACTGTTTCGCGAGTTTAATTGGCGTCGTTCGTTCAGCGCGCAGATCCAACGCTCCAGATCAAAATCGAACGGCTGTTTCGTAAATTGATCAGCGCCGTTCGATTTTGGGCCCGGATCGAACGGTGGCTGCTTTCCGTCCGTTGCCCAAACGGCTAGTTGTTTTTTAAGAGCCGTTGAAGGTTTGTTTTGTGCTCAATTTTAAGCTCTATAAATAGGGATGAATTAAGATTTATTTAGTTTACCTTTGCTAAATTATTTCAAAGATTTCAGATCTCAAATTCGAGCAATCACAAGCAAAAACGATGCCTTCAAGCTCAAAAGGAAAACTGCAACAAGGCGCTTGAAATTAGAGGTTCATGATTCAATTTTTCTCATTTTTATCCTTCTAATTTCTCAATTGTGTGTGCCTTTTTTTTCTCCTATTTCTCCTAAGTTCTTTTTGTCAATTGTTGTATTTTTTGTTTTGGGGTAAGGGCATCCCAGCAGTAGTGCTAAATCCCCGGGTTTGAGTTGAGCCCGGAGAAAAACTCAAGTAGGTTTGGGATTAGCCGTAGTAAAAATCCCAAGTAGATTTGAGGTGAACCGTACGAAAAACCTCACTTGTAATTGGTGCATTTAGTGGATTTTTCCCAACACCGGTTGGGGGTGGAAGTAGACTCGGTTTTGAGTCGAACCACCTAAAAACTTTTGTGTTCAAATTTCTTTATTAGCACTTAAAACTTTTAAGTTTTAATTTCGGAAGTTATAAAATTTTTTAAATACACAATTCACCCCCCCTCTTGTGGGATTTCCTTAGCACGAAACACTTCATCTTCCCTTTCTTGTTGTCATGCAATAGCCTCCATATCACATTATAATTTTAAAATCTTCATCACCATTTAACTTGTTGGGTATGCACTACAAAAAGCAATCCCAATACAACCAGCATCTCTTCGTTTTGAGCCATTGCTTTGCTCCATCAATTTTACCGCTTCTAGAATTGCAATCTAGACCTTTGTCATTGCACAAATGCCACAGGATACAAAACAATGACATGCTAACTCCTCTATAATAGTTGGCATGGAGGCTCTGTACTACAAAAGTGATCGAAATCTTTGCTTTGATTCGCTTTAGAAGATATCAATTAAAAAAGATAACAACAATAATAGAAAACAAGAGAACTATGTAGATATCAATTAAACAAGATATGCAACCCATTTGATACAAAAACTCCTACACAAAACCCTTCTTGTCATTACTATCTCTCTCTATGAAAATTGAAGCACTCAAAACACTTTTGATATAGAGAAAATTTGAATTTCAAAGAACACGTATTTAGAAGACAAAAATGCAGAAAAATTGAACTTTAATTGATAAAACTACTCAATCAAGCACTTGATTAAGCCTTACAAGGATGCTTCTTAATTTATTAAGATTTTCTTTATGAAGAAAGCTTCTTCATTAAACAAGTTAACTATAACCAAATGCCCTAACCTCATGAAATTTGCATTAACAAACAAATTCAAAATACAACATAAGTATTGGTATGTGAATAAGCCATGGTTCAAATTTAAAAGATACAAATTTTAACCAAAATACCTTACAAAGGTCCCAACCCAATTTGATATGGTGGGTGATAACACTCATCCTAATTAATCAAATTTTTAAGATTTGAATCACCAGTACTCGTGGAAATGATTTAAAGAAAAACTTTAAAAAATTTAGATTGTGCACATTTCAATAAATCGAAATGTCTAATAGGCCTAATCAAACCATTCAAAAAGGTCAACCAATCCTAATCGCCTTAGCCCAATCCACCCGCCATCTACTACTTGCATGGGAAGCATGATTATCTCAATCATCTAATCCAACTTATCAGAAGTTCAAAATAAGGGATCAAATGATTTGTTTAGTGAATCATGTGAACTAATCTAATTGTAGAAATTTTTCTAGCATCTGTTCCCTTGATTTTTCTGCACCTTATTTGAGAATCTTTTTGTTGTTAATTTACATGAGTAGGAAAAAAAAGCTAATTCCCTGATCACAAGACACTATTCCAACATCATAAATAAAACATCAGAAAATTACTTCCTAGAATTTGTATACTTAAAGCAAGGGTTCATGTTCCATTGAGAAGATAAAGAGAGAAAGAACATGGGAGGTTCAAAGAGAGAAGAGTTTCCACTGTGCAATAACATGATCGTCATTTGCATGCCTTGCCTTGTCCTTAAGAGTAGATCTGTTGGCAGAGAGAATAACATGATCGTCATTTGCATGCCTTGCCTTGTCCTTAAGAGTAGATCTGTTGGCAGAGAGAAAGTTTGCCCAAAAAAGAGGCCAAGGTGTCACAAGTTACTGTTATAAAGCAAGTTTGTGTACCAACGGGATAGGAAAATGGCACTAATGTTGCAATAGTCAAGATACCTTCAAATTTAATAAGATGAAATATCATTTTTTATTAGTAATAACTTATTACTACTATAGTCATTTGTATTTGTTAGCGCCCTTCATGCCTCAATTCAAAGCCTGCATTGAGACTCGGAAAAGCAAACAAACAGGATTAACTTTCCTTGGATAAAACTTGTCCTTTGCCACGTGCATTATTTATGTGTACACAGGAACCAAAAAAGAAAACCATTTTGATATAACTATTAATCTGATTCTGACTTTCCAAGGGCCCTTTACAACAATTTTTTTACCATTGAAGAGAATGGAAGTAAACTGCATAACAAAGGATGCTTAGGACAGAGGAGTTGATAGAATTGGTTCCATCTAAACCCAAGGTTTCTACCAGAGGGAGACAAAGCTGAGGTACCTGTTTACTCAGATCTACTACAATGATCTATAATAACTTAACGTTGACAACTTCCTTAGACCAATTCAACAAAAAAGTGTTACTATTTGGAAGATAGATATCGCCATGTGCATAAACAACTCCATTGGTCAAGAATATGCATTTGAAACTATCCATGTTTCCAAGTTGAAAAGCAAAAAATGTTACATTTGGTAGAATAGTTTGTCATCCTAATCCCTCATTTTGTCTCAGGAACAAAAAAAAAAAAAAAAAAAATCTATTATATTTGTATAAGGTATATAAAAATTAAGAATTACTTGGCTTTCTGATACTTATTTTAATCTGCATTGTATAATTAAGCAGTCATCGCCTATATTTGTTAACAGAAAGTAACATCCACAGTAATTTACTTGTATACTTTCAAAGCACAAAAAAAAACATATTATGATGACCTTATTTCACCACACATGCATGTGACATCAAATATGCTGATCAATCTCAGGTATCAGCAATATCATTGGGAATATGATTCCCCAAATTTTTCTATAGCATTCGAACTCATGGGGATTTATTTGATTATCATTAAAAACAAGAAATATTTTATTTCACTAATATTACGTTGATTGAAGTTTTAAAGTAACATCAACATCAAAGTGCTCTGGATAGGAAACTAAATGTTTCTGAATCTTGATAGAAATATGTGAGTGCAGATGGGATTGTGCACCAAGGCTACTAATTACCGGCTCCAAAATTCACTACACTTGATAGTGTTTAGCAGAAAAATAAATGTATTTCTCAATTAATAAACAGCATTATAATATTTATAAGCTTTTCAAATAATGATAAAAGATACAAGAACCAATAATCGAGTACCTCTTTGAAGTCATTTGGGAACTCCTTTATTGCAGATATAGCTATTTTAGAAGCTTCATCATAAGGATATCTAAAAAATATTAAAATGAAACAAGATTATGATATTGCAGAAGGACAAAAAAAATGACATTTGGCTTACTACCAATGAGATGCAGTCTTATATTTTAGAAAATATTATATGTACATTTACCTATAAACACCACAAGAAATGGCTGGGAATGCAATGTATTGAATGCGGTTCTCTTTAGCAAGTTTCAAGCTATTTCTGCAATTCAATAAAATATAAGCTTCAAAGCATACTAAATTTTATCATTTGACAAAAAAAAGTATAACAAAAAAAAAAACAAAAAAGAAAAAAAATGCAAAGAATGAACATAGTTTGATCAGTAATTACTTCAAACACTGCCTATTCCCACATATTGAGAGGGTTTGAATATACCAATATTGCTGTGTTGCTTCTTTATAGGCAAGCAGGTATGTAAAGTGGAAAGTAGTGCATTCAAGCATCAAATCTTACCTATACGCATTACTTAGGAGAACCTCAGGCTTCTCACAAGCACCATAAATAGGCCCAACAGTGTGTATCACTCGAGACACAGGAAGCTGGAAAGCACTGCTTGATGATCAAACACCATTTTTTATAAGGTTACCAAGGAATGTAAATGCAAACCAATTGCTCCAATACTCACGGCGTAATTCGTGCTTCTCCAGTAGGGCAACGAATCCCAGGTCGAACCTCTGGCACTTCATAACAAGCAGCTTTTAGTTCTGGACCAGCAGCTTGGTGTATTGCTGCAGGAATGGGAAAAGGTATACCAATATTATTCATTTGCATCTATTTTTAGTAGAACTGACAAATGTATTAAGATTGGTTACCTCCATCAACACCACCACCTCCAAGCATTTTCTCATTAGCTGCATTGACCTATAAAGATAATGACCAAGGAACTTACGTTGCAATTTCAATGTGGCTATGCTAAGAGAAACTTACACTTATGTTAACAAGCAACTTCAAATATAACAATGTTAAAGTACGGATGCTATAGTTTAAGAGCAAACTTCAGTTTTTGGATAATATATTATTATATAATCTCTCGAACCCACAAACTACACCATATCTGCCAAGGAGGTTGTCTAACAATTTTAAAACAAAGCAAGGACTGAGTGTCAAGGTTGTTCATAATTTGACAGTAGTTTTGAAGGTACAAGCCTACCCATTTAGTAGAATATAACAATTATATTACAGCATTTTTAATGTTGAAACCGTTATATTATTATTAGCTAAGAAAATGTTTATAAATAAATAAATAGAACAAAACCAAATAATCAGAAACATGGAGAACATTCTCATTATTAACATTCCAATAACAAAAATCCTTGTTACTATCATTTCAATAACACTGCCTCTCAAGCTAAGATATATATATATACATCATAGAGATTTAGTTTACTGCAAATATTGAAGAAATATAATGACCCTACAGCTTTTGTAAAAAAAATAACTACAATCAATTCTCCACTGCAAACATGAGTTATGATCCTTTTTGATGGAACATCCCTAATAAAATGTGATCTACAATAGTTTTGTTTCTTCATAAAAATTAGGATTGCTCATACAAAACAGGATTGCAAATTAAATGATGACTTGATTATCACACCAAAGAGTCATTCAAATTCCTTATAATAACATCATTTCATAAATGGAATGAAACACAGCTCTATATTTGATTTTAGTACTAAATCTAACAACAGCCACCACTTTGTTGTTTCTCTATGACAATATTTTCTCTCACAAATACATAGTATACAGAAGTAAATCTCCAACCTCTAAAAGAACTCATATAGTCAACATCAAAAAAGACTTGAATTTGTGAAGTGGTTATATTTCTGATATTTCAATTTTTTTCTCAAAGACTTATTAATATCTTAAAATCCCAATTTTTCTTTACATTTTATACCACAAAACAACAAAGGAAATATCATGTTGAACAACAATCAAGTAGATACCTACCAACTAAGTAATAATAACGAAAAATATCATTGTTTACATAAGAGAATTCCTCATTCATTAGAATCAAGGTTTACATAAGAAAATTATTTTGTATCTAAGAAGCTCAAATTTCTCAAGGCCTATGAGATATTTCCTATAGAAAAAGGAGACACCACCTTAATTTTATCTGAACTTGATGCCAAGAAAATATTCTAGACCAAAATTTTCAAAAACGAATGCCATTTGAAATTACTATTTCATTTTTTCAACACAAGACATATCATCCCCAATAAGAAAATTGTTTCCACATACACCGCAAAGGTTATTCCAAATAACTATTCAAAAAGATTACCATAAAGAAATGAACTATTCACTTTCATTTGGAGTAAAGGCCACTATTAATTAATGGCAATGAAAAGTAGAGGAACAAAAGTCATCCAAGTCATTGGGGACTAGGTCTCAAATTAATGCAATGAACTCATGTGTATCCTTTGGCCACCACACATGCTTTGTAGCAATCATTAGTACCATCTAGATTCAACTTAATTGTGAAAACATATTGACAAGAAATATGTTCCAATAAGTGGTCGAACAAGGTCTAATGCATTAAGATCAAAGAGACTCCCCATTTCAATATTTATTACATGATTCCTATTAAGATCCAAAACAATAGTGGTAACTTGCTAAATGAGTAGCGGATATCCAGACTTACCCCAATAATAGCCAGATGAGTTATCAGTTCTTCGATAGTGCTAACAAGACAGAAAGAGAATGCAATGCAGACTTCCATGACTATGATTATCATAGTCCAACTTCTGGTTTTAAAAGCAAGAGCAGTTTGGTCAAGAGTCAAAGAAAATTGAATACTTGGAGAGCACATGAAAAAGCCAAGAGATATTGAGAACTACAAAATAAGCTATTTATTGAACATGAACAAACTTATATAATAGATGAAGACCAAAGAAAAACTTGACCACAAAAAACATCTCATTTTGCTTTTACCAAGTATTATGCTTGATATTTAATGAACGACATTTAAGAAATTCATCGAGATTGCCTTTAAAGGTGCCATAGTAATTGCAAAGAGATAAGTCATCAAATTGCCAAAAGATGTATGAGTATGGAGTACATACTTAAGAGATGTTATTCTTTTGGATACATGAAACAAAGAAAATTCCATATTCTTTTGCAATTTATTGAAACATGATTGTGGCAATAATATAGGTTCAAGGCTATTAAACATCCATTTAAGAAATGCATGGTTAAAGATTTGTCATTTTGCTTATTTGATAGTATCCATTAGTTCAACAACTGCAAAGTTTGGATGATAAAGTGTCGCTTAAGATTCAAGAAGAAAAAATAATATAAAAGACCATAAGAGATAATTAGTACCATTAACTTTAACAGTGCTATCCAGATTTGAGGGCTTTGTTTTAGAGCGAAGGGTTGAGAAACCATCATGAAACATTACAAAAAAAAAAAACTGAGTAAATTATTCAATGATTGGTAACCCATCTTAAGGAGACAGTATATGAGACTTTGGACATGTAAACATGCGAGTAAAATGGCTACAAAGAAAATGAATGGAGGCAATGGGACATGATGAAGCAGAATAGCAAATGGAGGCACATAAGTGAAGCAAGTGACTACAACATATGAGCATATTACACATTAT
This sequence comes from Vanilla planifolia, assembly GCA_023846275.1. Classification (NCBI taxonomy): domain Eukaryota; kingdom Viridiplantae; phylum Streptophyta; class Magnoliopsida; order Asparagales; family Orchidaceae; genus Vanilla; species Vanilla planifolia. The sequence goes on along the minus strand of CM043869.1, from coordinate 37,107,662 downwards.
AGCAATAACAAGAGACATAGATGAGGAATGCATTGAGAGCCAGAGTATGGTGGGTCATACATGAAATTTGGTCTCACCACTTATTGGTGTCACACCCATTTCTTGCCAATGATTTTCATAAATCAAGGTTCATTTAGATGTATTATTGACCACTATTAAGCTTCTCTTGGTAGCTAAAGGAAACATATTACTTCATATCAAGAATTTTGAGGCCCTTTCCCCAATAACTCGACTAAATTATAATTGCCTATTTTTCTCTAGTCATTAATAATTTAGAAACTTTAAACATTAAAACATGTTGACAAAAGATTTACCATGTAACTAACACATTTAGGGGTCATTGTCCAAAATCAATTGCATCCTTATTAATGCCAATCCTACAAAACTCCTATCATATGAAATAAGATGCAAGGGCATATAACTTCAAATGGCTCCCATATAAAAGTATGTTGACGAAAGATTTACCATGTACCTAACACAATTAGGAATCACTGTCCAAAATCTATAGCATCCTTATCAATGCCAATCCTACAAAACTCTTATCATATGAAACAAGATGCAAGGGCATAAACCTTCAAATGGATCCTATATTCTCTGTTGCACAAGTACCATGCAACAACTCCTATGATTTGGGGAGCATGACAAATCCGAGCAAAAGTCTAGAGAAAGATCCTCGAAACACGTGTTCTTCATAACCATATATTGTACACTTTGATGACAAGCCCTTTTAGCACTCACAACATTCTTCTCGTTACAAAGTTCTATAATATTTTTGTTGATCTAATATGCTTCACTTTGTATGGTAATCACTCATTCAAAATTTAATCTCTTTGTTCATTTTGCTGTCTAAGAATTTGAATAAATTCAAATATGCTCAAAATTCATAGCTATTTGTTAGACCGGCAGAAAGATATTCCTTTAGGACCTTGTATTGTTTCAATATCTCCTCTAATATAACAAATCAATAGCTGTGAATTTTGCTAACCCTAACTCCATAAGCATACCACAACCGTGAACCAAAGACTTCATATTCCACATGATTACTACATGAACAGAAATCAAACCTCCAAGGCTTGCTTTAAAACAATGTGTAGAACTTTCAAACACAACTCCAACAATAATATGGTTCTCTAATAACACTTCAACATGAAGTTTTGATAGTTGTTTTTGTGACACAACATTGGGATAAAGGGGCCAAACCCATTACCAAACACTTATTAACCCAAAACTAGGTTAATGGATTATTTAACCCAATTTGCAACACTAAACCCATTAACCTTGACCCATCTAAAGCAATGTATCTTTATGCGACATCAACTTCCCTATTCCTATCCCAGAATTTCTCCTTACAAAGACGCCTACAATCAATAGATTGTTCGTTGTCTCCCTCGACCTAACAGTAGTAGACATCCCTGAAGATGATGATTTCGAGTTCTTCAACTAATTCAAATTGGATCCCATCATCCCCATCAATGACGAGATCTTTGATGATTAGGATACACCAAATGCACCCCATCTTCAACCATTGTGTCATCACTAAGGCGGAGAATCGGGACTAGAACTAGGCTTGCAGGAATTAGATTTAATGAGCTGCAAACTACGGTCTTGATCAGCATCATCGTCCTCATTGATGTCGACAGAGATGGATGGTGCGAATGGTAAAGAGGTTTGCTGCCTTTGGGTGACAAGGTTGTTACCATAGTTTACAATGGAAATGGTAGACAAGCAGCATCAGCAAAAAACAGAAGGTTGAGGCGAAACTACTTGCCGTATTAGTAGTATATTGTAGTTTTAGGATTCTTCCATCTTGGCAGCTATCTCCCCTTATAGGATAACTAATTTGTTTTGTCATGTTTTGTGGATCTTTTTAATAAACTACATGGGGATGCCAATGTTTATGTATTGTGGTTTGGAAGTTCTAAATTATTAAATGGATAGTTTAGTTGAAATGGTCTTTAATCTACATAACATTAATGGAAAACAAATGACGATGACCCATTTGATGCTATTATTATGATTTAAATATTAATTTTAAAAAAGCTAAATTTTTTATTACTAATTATTTGTTAAAAATTTCTTTAGGAATTTGTTGAGAAGCTTTTTATGTGAATATTAGACTTGAGATAAGCATTATATATCATTGAAGGTTGTGTGAACTTGTGATCATTATTCCGGATGGTGAAGAAATTGTCTACGTGAAATGCCTCAAAATGCCAAAGTTTATTATAACATTAAGTTATATTAATGACAAACTCATTTTCTTTATAGTTGTTCTTATATATATATGTGTGTGTGTGTTTCTAATAAGTATCAAAAGATAAAAATTGTGAAAGATCAAGAACACATCACCGACATGTGTCTCAAAACATAGCTTTGCTAGAGTCAAAGCATTATCAAGCTAATTTAAAATACACTTACAAATCATTAACCCAACATATATTTCAAATTCAAATTCATTATAATACAATCTAACTCGAGATAACAACCAAATGCAAAATCACCCCAACCTAATCTAACATAAGATAACATCCAAACAAAATTTCATTCGTAACCCTATTAACATAGGAATAACTAAGTTAAATTAACCCCAAATGATTTAATCCCATAAGTTGTCGAACATGCCATAAAGTGGTTATCGCTATCACATAATCTATCAACACTTGAGCCTTAATTGCAATTCTTATGACATTCAAGGTTCTTTTTGCCTAACTCTACTACAAACTTTTGTAATCTTCCAAAAATATTAAGCATCCCAAGATCCTCTTCAATGGATGATCGATTATGACCCTTATGGAGTGATTCTAGCAAATAAGAATATAATCTTCTCATTGTCATAATTTCTTTGATATGGGATATCAAGTCTTGGTGCACATAAAACATGACAGCTACAACCACATCTACATTAATTGCAATAAGGTAAATCAAGATGATTTATTCTAACTTTGGACTACTATAAAGACAAGCACTTAATAATCTTTGTGCTATTAAAATACCTTCTCACATCCCTCCATCCATTCCAACTTCTCATTCCTTAGATCTTAGAAAAACAGAAGACATTCATTTTTCAACCCTTGACATAAATAGTTAAGCCTAAACCCATAATTTTGTATATTTTTTTTAATTGAATTGTGAGATTATATCTCAAATATAGCTCATAACTTTTTTAGGTTGGCCACACTTTCTCAATTGTCTAATAAGTAACCCAAGAATTCTCATAAAGATGCTCTAAAAGCACAACTCATTGAATTTAATCACAATTTCATTCAGATCTTTGCTGCATTCTCCAAAGTTATGGATTTTTACCAAGATGTTGCTCACATATGGTTCCACATCACAGCCATTGTCTCATCAATATGTTGCTTTAGAATTTAGTAAACCAAAAGGCATCACCTTTTGGCAATATATGTTGTAACAAGTACTAAAAGTCATTTTCTCCTCATCATACTCTAGCAGATAAACTTGATCTCCTGAAAAACACCAACAAGCTTGTGCCAACATACCTTAATATAGAGTCCACCAATGCATGTTAGGATAACAATCCATAGGACAAACAAAGTTTAGATCTGCAAAATTTATGCATATATGCCATTTGCCATTTCTTCTTTTTTGACCAAAACCATGCTGGCCATCAAAGTTTGGAAAATGCAACTCCTAGGTGAATCATGCTTAACATTATTTATCAATTTCAAACTTGACTTCTTGTCTTTCTTGATTAAAATCTCATGTTTAATAGGACTGGTATCATACAAAGTATTAATGTGATGTTGGCCACTCACTTATCAATCCCAAGAATATCAAAAGGTGACCAAAGAAAAACATCAATGTATGGCTAAAGGAACATCATCATAATGACCATCAGTTAATTAAAACTCAAATTACTCTCATGAATAAGGTGAATAACCATAATGGGCTTCTCAAGATAGACCATGCGTTTTCCATCTCCTTTATAGAGACAAAGAATAAGACAACACATTACGATAATTTCTGCTGGATAATTCTAAGTCCAAGGTCAACAAGATTTCTTCCATGCTTATCCACAACTAACCTCATGCAGTTGTGAAATTCCTCAGTAATTAAGCTTAATCACTGCATTAAGCTATGATTTAACTCCATCTATCCCTTATTCTTCCAAAAAAAAAAATCTTAACAAATTTATTTGATCTCAAAAAGTTACACAACCCAAATACAATTAAATACTTCTGAACAAACTCTTTTCAAAAATATATTCATCTTCAAAATATGCATGACATTACACTTGGCATGTTTTTCACAATACAATAAAAAATATTGATGTTTTATTCCGTCTCAATCAAATTTCTAAAATATCAACTTTATTGGTTTAAATATCAATATTTAACAAAACACAAAACATTTGTACACATTATAACTTCAGGATGTCATATTTTCCTTATTTTATAGAAATTTTGTCTTAAAATTTAGAAAAAGATTGGATATTAAATTTTCATTCATCCACAAAATCAAACTCAACCAAATATCTTTCTTTACCTCTCAATCTCACAAAGGAGATTAAAAATTACTTTGTAACCAAACTTTATTAACAATAAATGACTCTCCCAATCTTATCCAAAATACATGTAGTCTCAATAAACATAAGACTATACTAAATCTCAATTGTGTATCACATGTTTGATAGACATTTTCCAAAAATGTGGTCTGTGCTTAAAATCTCTATCACCATTATAACTTTTGGTACACCTTAAAGTCATGCAATCGTTTACATACAGATTTTGGACCAATCTACTACATCTCTTTTCATTCTTGACCCTTAATATCTGTATTTAAGCTTTTGCTACATCCAATGCATAATCAGATCTTCATCAATCTCTTATTTTTTTAATCATTTCTCTAACAATTCTCATCCAGATACTAATCCTCTTTGATAGACTCCAACCACTCGGGCTTTATTAAAACAAATTGAAATAATAATCTCACATGTCTTTGTATTTCTCAAAGCTTTTGGTTTTCTAAGTTTTCTTAAAGCTTTTCCTCCGATTCTCTGCTTTTACTTTCTGCAGACTCCCTCTTTAAGTTTGCTGGAAGCTGATCCTTTAGCTCCAGCCACCGCAACAACCTTCACCTTCTAAAATTCCTTTACTTCCTTCTTATACAGCAGAAACTTTGCACAGCAATCCTCCAGTAACTGCTTACTTCCTTACCAGACTTCCTTTCTCTTTTTTGCTCTTTCCTTTTTCAAGCCTAGCAAGAAGCTTCTCTAACTCTCACCATTCTTTCTTCTTATCCAAGCAAAGTCCAAAATCAACAAGATTTCTGCCATGCCTATCCACAACTGACCTCAGGTGGTTGTTAAGGTCCAGAGTAATTAAGCTTAATCACTGTATCAAGCTGTGATTTAACTTTATTTATCCATTTTCCTTAAAAAATCACAACAAATTTATTTGATCTAAAAAATTACAACCCCAGTACCATTAAATTCTTTTTGACGAACTCTTTCCCAAAATATGCTTATCTTGAATTATTTTGCCATTAACACATTTTTTGAGATGTTATCAAAATATTAACGTTTTATTATCTTAAACTTTTTAGAACCTCAACTTCATTTGTTCAACTATCAATATTTAACAAAAAACAATATATTTGTACATAATATGATTTCAAGACATCACAATTATGAAAATATTATTTCATCATAGATAGATGATTTGACCACCACGGTCAATCCTTGTTATCTAGCATGACTAATGATGCGTTAACAATTCTAGTAAGTGAATTTTACTTGGGAGACATTTGCCAAGAAAATTTAAGATGTGACACTCACATAAAGTGACCACAATCATTTTGGAATTGACAAAATTTACCTGGGTTCAAAGTAAACATTGAATCATTTATTGGTGGCAGGTGTGAACACAATACTTATCCTTTCATAACCAAAACTTCCTTAGGAGAACAAAAATTGGTATACCTCTCCATGTGCATTAACTTGATTGCTGATATTCTCCTCTTTCTTAAACAAATCAGGTTTCTCGACACAAAAAGCACAAGCAAACTTAAACCATGGGTGCTTTGCAAAGAATTTGTCACCAAAGCACTTTTTATGCCTTCTTTAATGATTAAGATGCTTTTCACATAATATACAAACAATCTATCCCCACACCTTAAATGTACTTTTAATCTACATTATGCATTTGAGGGAAGCTTGTGAGTGATTTTCTAGCAATTTTAGCTTTTGATGTCTCCCTCCATTCACAATCTCCCCTTTCATCTTTCCTCCCAATCACAATCCCTTTTTAATATAGGTTTTGCTACGTCATGGATAGAACTTTTGTTTAGGACAAACAAGTCACCTAGAATCAAACTATGACAAAACTAACTTTCCAAATCTAGTTGATAACGAAGTTCCACTTTAGTTTATTCTAATTATTTAATTCATGTATTTATTCTAGCATTTTATTTTAAGTCACTTTTGGATATTTGAATGAACCTATAATAAGATATGCTTGTATATGTAACTTGAATTATTTTGAACAATATAAGTCATGAAATTCAGGTCGGTCTAACAATGAACTATAAATAATAATCTTGATATAATAGTTGGAGGTCTTCTTGCTAATGAATTAACTGAGCTTTGTCAGGATTCTATATCTAGGTTTTTTGTTAAGTGTTGTTAGGGACAGATTCCAAATTGATGCAAACATAAAGGACTTTGAATAGGTTTATGCTCTCTTCTCCTTTATCTACCTTCACCATTTCCTTCTTATTTCATCACCCCACAAACTTAATTTTACTCCACATTCATTTTTATGCTGAAATTCACTTGCATCTGCATTCATTTTTGTTTTGCAAGTAAATTTTCCTATGTATTTCAAAGAAATCCTAATTTGGATCTCTAACCATAAGTGACCAAGACTTTGTGTTTTCTACAAACTCAACATCTGAAAAATATCAAATTGGCACCAACTAGATCCAAATTATTTTTAATCTTGAAGAGACCAAGTCCCACCAATGAGGTCGTATGGTAATGGTAAAACTTCACATTAATCTATTTTAAAAAGCAAACAAGGGCATGGAACCTTGGGTAGCCCATCAAAATAATCTTGTGCTAACTCCTACAAAGTTGAAGAAATGGCCTCAATCAAACAATAAACACACATAGAATGCTCATCACAAATAATTTGGACTTTGGGATCTTCGTTTTTTTTTTTTGTAATATTAGGATTTGAGTACCAATGGGTAGATATATGTTTTTGGACCCTCGTTCATAAAAAAAATGTAGAAAAACAATCTTCTAGTTAATAATAATAGCCTTTTCAAGTATGATCTTACTTTTCCAAAACCACCAAAAAATTATTTCAAGGCTCACCAAGAATATGAAACTGCCAATAAGCAATGCAAAGAGTGGAATTAATTTATCTCCAAGATGATAAATTCCTCAACTAGATTTAAAATATGAAGGCTAGATGGAATGTGAAAGTGTTAGTCATCAAAGGTGAAGATAGATGAACCAAAGGCATTAGAGGTATCATCACCACTACTAATGGTACAAAAACAGGTGTGATCATTAAAATTTGAGACAACATTGTTGATGCTTGCATATGCTAAAATTATTCATGGGAAATGAAAGCACCAATAGATAATAGAACTTGTGTATAATATGCCATACTTGATGGATGATATGGAGCTTGTAATGGAGGTAAAATGTCGAAAAACAAATTGATCAACATTTTTCTTGAAGAATTTGGAAATCTTGATTTAGTTGTTCCATCTTGCTAAGAACTACTAGAATTTAGTTTTTACTCACAATTTGCATAGGAGTACCAAGTATGATTAGTATTATAGTAACCACTACTTTCAACCATCTTTAGAAAAAGAAGATGAGATGAAACTCTCAACAATAAAACCAAAAAAATATTCATGTGAAAAAAATGAGAAAACATTAAGAGAAAATAAGGAAAAACTTTATTAGGTAAAACCAATTTAATGTAAAAAAACACATAAGCTATGCATAAAAAATGATCTAATAGTCATTGATTGTTATTATCAATATAAAAACAAATTGAAGGGTTTAACAATTGATGAAATAGGTTCAACAAAGATGTTTAACAATTAATGAAATAGGTTTGACAAAGGGTTTAATATTATTGATGAAATAGGATCAACAAAAAAGAGGCTATAAAGGGATTTTGATTCTATGGTCCATTTACACGAGGTGAGCCTTTCTATATGTAAAAGAAAGTCAACCTAATGGAATAGAAATTACACAAAAGCAGTACCAATAAAACAAATAAGAACGAAAATGCCTTTTTTAATCTACGAAATGATGTTGGTAATAAGAAAAGGGATCCCCTAATGGTTGGACCAAATTTGGAACATCTGCCATTGTCACTCCTACACACACAAGTAAATCGCCATTTCCTAGCATAAAAGGTAGTTGGCATCAACCATTCATCTTAAGTACTCGTTATCTTCAAAAATCTCTACAAGAAAGAATATTACTTTTTTGACACTTATGCATACTAATTATTAGTCATATTGTAATTATAACCTTAAATTAGTAATACAACCTTTATTCCATGATATGCCCTTTGAAAATTGTGCATACATTATGTCCCTTCTTTGTAATTTGCTCTACTACGGGATTTTTATGCTTGAAAAGTTAGCTCCATGTTACACTCAGAATAATGTAATAAACTCCTTGTTTAGTGCGCTTGATGATGAGACCCTTGCCTTGTTACTCTCAGATTGGTCGAAGTAGTGAGCTCAAAAACATAACAAATGACATAAAAGATTTCCAAGCATTTGAGTAAAACTTGGACGGTCAAAATAACACGTTCCGTCGTTCTTTTCTGCTCTGTTTTTTTTGAATTTTGTGTCTTTCTCCAGCACCTAATATGCGAACAAATCTCTCAAAAATACACTTCCAATTTAATTGTAACACGAAAGTCTATGCACATTATTAGAGATGAAAAGCTATAAACAAAAAAGAAATCGATCAACTCGGACGAAACCAGAATTAATCGTGTTCTCACAATAGCATCTGTCGAGCCATCCACGAACCACGTAGTAATGTCCCCTTTCTGGAGCTTGAGGACGCTGAAAGGTGAAAGTTCAAAGCAATCAACGTCACCGACCCTCTCTCTTCTCCCGCTTGAGAACGAAATGGCAGACTTCGGCCCAGCACCACCAGCGTTGGCAGCGCTCGTAGAAAAAAGTTCCCCTTCCATCCCGGCAGATACAATGGGAAGCGTAACAGAAGAATGCAGCGGTAAATGGATACGAACAGAGACGAGAGACTCCAAAAAGTTTCTAGGGTTTTGACGGCCCAACTGAATGCTCCGAAGACAGCAAACTCCCCTCCCGAACACTACCGAAACGCTCATTGCTTCGGACAACTTGTTACTTAAATCACGTGAAGTGAGGTTTGCTTGACATATGGTGCAATTTGAAAAAGTGAATTTAAAACTCTTTTTAAAAAAGACACTTTACTCTTTTCTTAATCAATATTTTATTTTTAACATGATTTTTTAAAAAGCCTTTACTCTATTAAATTGCAAGCCAATAATATATTTATTTAATCATATAAGTTTAAAAATAAATTATTAAACATTAATCATATAATAAACAACTAAATTACATATTAAATTAAAAAAACTCATCTGATTCGTCTAATTTCTGCTTAATTATAAGAAGAATTATTAATGCATATCTATTAAAATTTATAAATAAGAATTTGTGCTAAACAAGAATTTATTTGACAGTTTAAGTAAAGAACTAATTAATCAAGTTGAACTTGAGAGAGTAAAATGAGAGAAAAAAATCAATTTATCAAAAAAAATTATTTTCATATAATAGTATATTAAATTAAATTTAATGTAACATTTGAAAAATGGACAATATCGATAAAAAAGAGATGATAATTAATTTTTTAACTCCTAGTAGGTTAATTAATCTTAAAAGAAAAATTATGATAAGTTTTGAGTTTTTTTTTTATATTGGATTTTAAATATTGCTTATTTTTTATAGATGTTATTTGTCTTATATTAAATTTTTTATTTTTCATAAATAGATCATATTTAAATAATTTTTTTTTTAATTTTATAATTGAGATACAATAGATGATTAAGAAACTATCAATTATGACTTGAAACACTAATTATCCGATTTGAGTAAAAGGATTATTTATCTTATAGACTTAGAAAAAATGAAATAAAATATTTTAAATTTAATCTTCATAAATTTTTCATATCACTCATACAATTATAGTTTATATTAATTAATCTAATTTGTATTTACTAATCAAAATAATATTATTGGTTTATTGTTAGAAAAAATTAAAACACTTAATTCTTCCTTTGAAAATAATTTAGAGTTTGTTAATAAAAATCTTTTTTTTTTTTTTGACAAGTAACAATTGCCCAAATATCTAATTATTAATAAATATATTACTTATAATTAAAACTATTATTAATAAATCCAATTGTTGATGTAAATCGTAAATCAAACATCCAAACCCCAGCAATACTCATTTATTTTCATTTACCAAAAAATCACGATATTTTTAATTTTTTTTATTTTCTATTTTAAAATGAAAAACATATCATATTGAAATCATCAACTCATTGATTTATATATATGACATATATGACATAAATGATCGATTAATTTCTTTGTGATAACATTTCTTTTATATATCACAAAGAAATTTATAACAATCGGAGTTCGCCAATTTCCTCCGTTATGCCATCAACATGCATGGTTCCTCATGGAACTGCTTCTCCCTTCTTCCACACAAACTAGAATCCAACAACGGGAATCAAATCCCTAAATCTTCCAATCTACGACACTTAATACCGACACTTGTAGGCCTTACTTAGCGGGTGCCAAACAAACGCAGCTACCTCAGCCATTAAACGGCCCAACTGTCCTCCCGGTGAAACGAAGAAGGAGCGGAGAACCGGAAATCAGAACTGACCTCCCTCAAAGGTCTGCCCAAACTGCCAACCTGCAGGAGCCACGTCGTAGCACGTGATTGACTTGCCGTCGCTAGTCGTGACGCGGAAGGAGAGGCTCTGTTCGTTGAGGTACGAGTTGCTCTGCCAGTTCTGCCCCCAATTGCGAGACATGGGCTGCCAGTCGGTCTTCGAACCCTTGATCGCCACCGAAACCACGTCGCCGGCGCCGCCCACGTTGGTTATCAGCACCAGGTTGAAGTAGGAGTGGCCATTGATGGTGAACCTCACCCCACCCTTCTTCAAGCAGGGGACTCTGCATCCGACATGCACTCGGCATTCAGGACAACGCACATTTTGCTATAATTAAATGGATTTCATGCGGTACGTACCTTCGGAAGGCTACGGGAACGATACCAGCGCGGTACTGAGCGATTTGGAGGAATGCGGGCTCGGCGAGGTCGAAGTGTTGAAGGGGAGGGTTGCACCACCCGCCGTTGTCGTTGGCGAGGGCGTAGTTGGGAGGGCAGAAGTTGGTGGCGGTGACGGTGATCGTGCTGGGAAGGCACCACCGCGGGTCGTCGTCGCAGCGCATTTCGTAGCACGAGCCGCAGCTCTGGCCGTTGTTGAACAGCGCCGTGCTAAGGGCCGCCGTGTTCGTGCCATACCCCTGGCTGTAAAGGTTCCCGTAGCCGCATGCGCCGCCTACAAACCATGGAAAAGCCGATCTTTTTAGTCCAAATCTTTTGGCAATCTGATGAATAAACTAGAGATTTAGGGACAAGATATCATTTTTGTAGGAGATTCTCGTACCCATTGTGCCGGAGGCGTCGCCGCCGCCATAGAATGTGGCATGGGCAGATTGCCAACCGTAGGAATCGGCGGCGGTTCTTGCAACGAAGAAGCAAATCAGGAAGCCGAGAAGCCAGATGAGGTTTGCCATCGAAAGAAGCAACCTTTGAGAAGGATACGATTGGGAAATGGCAACGATATGGATGGGAGGAAGGGGGGAAGAGTATCGTTATTTATACTGAAAACAAGCGGTAATTAACTAATTACTAATTAGCCATGGGAGGAGGCGAGGTGAACAAGCAAACAAACACACAGGAAAAAGAAGCGACGAATGGAAGCTTAGGTGATTCTCACGTTCTCAGGCTAACAGACAACGACGGTGGCCGAAACGGATGGGAGAATAAATGACGCAGATCGGATGCACATGCAACGGTTCGGGAGCAGGGGGCCAGGACCCAAACCGGTGGCCCGCACCGACTCAAACGACCTCGTGATCCAATTTTTTATCTACGTGTAGCCATCACGCGAACCACCCGTTTCCTTGGCTACTTTCCGTTACTGGTTTGCTGAAAGGTATCTATTCATCCATGGACGAAGCCTTTCACAGTTGACCATGATGATTTTGTTCAGCTAAAACTACCATTATGCATTCAAAGAGTAAACACCTTCATTATTACATTCATGGATGTTAATTGTGTGTTATAATTTTATTATTATAAATTTTAAATGGCAATTATAAATCTTGTATATTTCTATTGTTTGATAGGAATACTTACATTAGATTGTATAGCTATTTTCCATAGCTAGTGGAGATAGCCAATATCATAAACAGCATTTTGCATGTTACTTTATTCCTTAGTAGGTTTGATTTGGTCCAATGTTCTCAAATTATAATCCAACATACCCAATTTTTCTTTGGGACATCCAATTGCATATCTAGGAGCTATCAAGTACATTCAAATTACATTAAAATGTATTTCAATTTGTTTGGAAACATTCAAATAGATAAATCACATTGAGTATAGTTTGGTGCACTCTTGATATGCAAACTTTGGAGTGGTCCTAAACAATGACATGAGTCACACACTCGATTGGGTCACATACTATGTGTGTGTCTTTTTGTGTGGATAAAAAGAATGGTAGTGTTTACATAAGAAAAGAGTGGAGTCTATGATATTTTATTCAATCTTTTATCTCTTCTTATCCATATTTAGATGCCATTTTAACATGAATTTGTGGACATTTTTGTTGATGAAAAGCTTTTAAGATAGAGTTTGCAACCACATTTTAAGAGGTTTCTCTACACATGATGAGTGCATCAATGCCTGTCATCGTTGGGATATAGATGTTGTCCATTGTTCAAGGTTGCTCTCGAGTTTGCCAAGATGTGTGTAGCAATATCTATTGTAATTTTTATATTGTAATTTCAATATTTTGCTTCATGTTCTTCTAAAAAATATCACATATTTTATTTTCTTATTTGTGTTGCTATTATTATACCATTCTCCCTCATAGTTGCTTAAGTTCTAGAAAAAAAATTCGTTATTTAGAATTTAAATTAACATTCAAATTTTATTGGCACAAATAAGTTTCATTCGTGTGCTAATTTTTTTTCATACAGTAAGTAATTCTATAACTCATTAGGAGTGTTTTTTCTAACAATATAGTATAAGAATTGATCCAACCGATATTTTTATGAATTTAACATATTCTAACTTATGAAATTTCATAACATTGAATGAAACTATATACGTTCAATATTGTAAAATTTCATCATGTTCAAATCCCTCAAATTTCGTGCATTTTGCATTGCAAGATCACAATAAAATAATATGAAAATGTATTTTTGCAAAATGTTATCTTGGCATGAAAATTTAATGTGTTGATACAAAAATTTGATATTTAAAAGAATCTTTATCATGTAAACCAAGCTTTCTTACTAAGTATCTATTTCACTTTCAAGGTCAAACAATTTATGATATAGACAAGCATAAGAAATATAAAATGCCTAATACGACATTACTTTATGTACAAAAAATCTTCAATAAAAGGAAAATTTATGATGTTGACTAAGCTAAATCAATTTTACCATAAAGCATGGTTACGTAAAATTCCCAAAGACTTTATGGAAGCTCAAGGAGTATCTATAGGCTTAGGTATACATTAAAACCCATTTAATGTTAGCAGACAAAGGTTAGAACTTGCTTCAAATTATTGAAACTTTAGATTAATTACACTATTGGCCTAGGAGGAAAATCCAATGTGACTTTAGGCCTCTCAAAAGTGGATGTCCTTTTAGGTTTTCTCATAGCCATTGTACATTTTTTTGGATGATGCTTCATGCCAAAGATTTTGTTTGTAGCTCAAGGTCTAAGCTATATGAGATGGTCATGGCTTATGCTGCTTTAGAAATAAATTTGCAATACGAAGCTTAGGCTATCTAAGTAGGGTTAACTTGAATTGCATAAGGGATGTGTGTTGGGAATTGAGATGGCTTGAGGCTTAGGCAACACATATGAGTTATGACTTACACGGCTCAAAAGTGTCAAGAAAATTCCCTAATGTGGATGACATAGATTGTGCACAAAAATAAAGCCAAAAGTTGGAATTAGACAATAACACAAAATAAAACAAATAGTAAGTTAAAGATGCTCCTTTTAGGTTACTTGAACCAAGATTCTTAAAGATTGTTTATGAGAATTACTATGAGATTATGAATCTTCCTAGGTGAATCTAGGTGTTACCTTCTCAAGAGTTAAAGGGAGGCATCACTTTTTGTGGAAATTCTTAACTCATCCTCTTTAAAAATACATAGTCAATTTTTATTTAAAATCTTTTTATAATTTGTATTGAATTTTAAAATTCTAAAATATCCTTTAAAATTTCAAAATACGTTATTTGTATTTTTAAATGTCATTTTGTATTTCTATGTTAGCAAATTACTATTGTATCATTAATGTCTTTATAAATAAGGATGGTTATCAAAAATAAAAAAGAAGATAATGATGAATGAATAAAAAATCTTTTATTTATATGCTTTTACTTTTGTAAACAAAGAGTATACATCTAACTTTAGCTTGAGATATTCTAACTTATCCTCCCCTTGTGAGAGATAATGATCAAAATTGGGAGACCTTCTATCGAGAGAGTTAACAACCAAAACTTTGTAAAAAACAATTATCAGATGCAAGAGATCTTTTATTGAGAGAGTTGATGACCAAACTCTTATGAGAGATAATAATCGAAAGTGAGAGACCTTTTATTAAAAAGTCAATAACCAAACCCTTATAAAAGATAATAATTAAAAGTGAGAGACCTTCCATTAGGGGAGTTGATAACCAAACAAATTTTTGCTTCCTCCAACACCCTCAAGTCTTCACCCGCCTTTTCACTTTCTCGATCAAACTACTAAATTGCCACATTCCTAAATAATGCTCCAAATCCTAGCCTGTTATCTTGTTATCCATTTAACCAAATTTTTCCATTTATTCAAACCATCATCTCATCCATCTTTAGTGCTCTATATGTCAACTCATATGAAACTATAAAACATCATTACCAAAAAGATACTCTTTTAATAATTTTTATTTTTTTAGATAATAATCTTAAGTTAAAGTTATTCTTTCTTTTATTAAAAAATTATACATAAAGTTTACCTTAATTTTTCTATTTTTGTGTGAAATTAGATGTGACAAAAATCACTCTATGAGACTTTATACTTAATGTATTATCACTAACTCTATTTAATAATCTATTTTACAACTTGGGATATCAATCTTTAAATAATTCTAAAATATCACAAACTCCACCTAATCTTAAATAATACATAATATTCTTTTATATTTTGATGATCTATTAAGCAACTTCAACATTGTATGCTCTCAATTAGACATTAGTAAAATTCTAAATTTATCTTATATCAACTTTAGTATCAATGAACATGATTTTCTACTTAATATAAAAAATATTTTTGTCTTTGGGTATATACTAAAGAACTCTTAACTTATTTTGAATAAACTTTGTCTTAGGTGCTGATACAAAAAATAGTAATATGAGTCTCCACTATTTTTCTTAGGAATCATCTAGTTCTATCTAGGAGGTGATCTAGCATAAATGAAACTCTGATTACTCATCATTTCCTATAAGCACACCCATCTCAGTTTTTTATGCTCTATAGCTATTGTCACTTTACTTTCACAATTTTTTTAAAAAAACATATATAAAAAATATAAGATATCTCTCATTATTTTTCTTTCTTAATATCCACTTATGTGATAAACACTTGTATGATCGTAAGGTCTGGTAGGTATTATCAAATGACAAATCAAAGTCCAGAATCAATTCAAAATCAAAAAGAAAACTTAAACCAAAATTTTATAATAAAAATATCTTGATTAATAGCCCGTCTCACCCATATGGTTAGACAAATTCTTCTAAACCAACAATGTGAAGTAAATTCTAGAATAAAAAGAGATAATAAAAGAAAAAATGTCATATATAATGATTTTGAAGGAGAAAATCTTAAGAAATGTAAGAATTATAAAAGATATGATGATCCTTCTAATGAATTCAACCAAAATATCTATAAGAGAAATCATGACTATAGAAGGAAAAATGAGCCTTTCGATGTGTCAGACCAAAATGATAATCTACATATAACTAATGAAAAGAAAAGACCTAAATGTATAGAAAGAGAGAGCATATCTCTAATATAAAATTCAATTCCTTAACTTTTGATGGTAGTACTGATCTTAAAGATTATATAGACTAACAGACTAGTGTAAAAGATTACTTTAACTTACACCAAATGAATGAGTACAAAAGTATCAATTTATTAAGTTTAAACTCATTGGTACTATTTATAAATTTCTTAAAAATTTAGAGCAACAACATAAAAACTAATGATAAAGATGCATCCTAAAATTAAAGAAATCTTAAGGTTAGATTGCACAATAAATTTATTCTAATAACCTATAATGTTGAATTGTTAAATAAATAACAAAATTTTTTAACCATTAAGGAGTATATTAACAAGTTTGAGAGTTATAAACTTTGGTGTGAATAAATAAACCCAAGCATATAATACTCTCTCATTTTAAGATAGGTTTAAAGAAATGAATATAAAGTGAGCTTTACTTGAAAAATATTACTACCTCAAAAAAGCTTATCATATAACAAGAAATATTGAAAAATTAAAACATCCTATTTTAAGAGAAATAACCAACCAGTCTGTCTAAAGGCCTATATCACCATTTGTCAACCCATTCATACTCGCACTTTGTCTACCCCCTCTATCATAGTTATTAAATCTCTTAAATCCACATTATCATATACTTCTTCGCACATTTCTTCAAGCCAATCCACACAATTTGGAATTATTTATTTTAAGTACCATGAAAAAAGACATGTAACTATTAGTTGCCTAAAGAGATCTATGACTATGAACTTATATAGTAATAATAAACAAGAAGATTTAGAGAAAGAAAAAACATAATGCCTAATGAGAAAGTTGAGTAAGAATTAAAAAACATAATTTTTTTTGTAGTTTTAGTAGTTAAGTACACCCTTACAACCCCATAACTAAAAGATTATTGAAAGTATATCAACATCTTTAGCACCAACATAAAAATTAAGGAACAATCATATATGATGATTATAAATAGTAGTAGTTGTATCAATACAGTATCCCTTAAGCATGTTAAGAGATAAGAGCTTCCTTATTAGAATACCAATTCCTTACTTTGAGTCATGAATAGATAAACCTTTTATACCTATTAAGCGATAATATTATGTACCCTTGAAATTAGGTAGGTATAATGATGAGATTTTATGTGATGTCATCATACCTAAGTTGTTATATCTCTTTATATTTGATGAGTCAAATCATAAATATTTAATATTTTCTTTTAATGGGCTTGTTTAGTGTGAATTAGGTATAGTTTTTAATGAACAAGTTATGCACCATTGAAGATGGTGAATTAGTGATATTCAAAATACATTGGAGTATTCAGTAAGCTTCAAAGATTGAAGACATGCACATAACATTTGAATTTTTTACTATAGAATAGAATGTTAGCTTATTGACTTTAAGACACATTTATGTTGTATCAATTTTAAATCACATTCAAGCATCAAATTATTTAATCATCTCTTTGATTTAAAAAATAAATAAAAATTTATTTTTCAATCTCATAACTCTTTTTTGGTTAAATCTTACTTATATATCTTTGCCCAATTATGTATTATGTTGATTATTAAATCTTGGTTAAATAAAAAAATTAATTCTGTCAATTTTTTCATAATTAAAATTAAAAAAATATCACCACATCCCATGCTTGTTCCCAAGTGCAAACTCTTAGGCTGAGCAAGCCCGAGCACAGGCACTCCCAATTCTTAAGTCAAAAGCTATCGAAACAAAATAGGTCAAAATCAATCTTAAAGATGATATAAAATCCTGAATCAGAAAAGATAAGAAAAAGGACCGAGCCAAGCATGCAGTCAAGCCAATTATACATATTGGTCGAGTTGGACTTATAATAACTTGTATGTATCAAGTATGCTCAAGTGACGAAATTTTGAGCACACGAAGGGGAAGCCAGACCCAATTAGGCTTGAATATAACACCCATGCAAACATTTATAAATTGCTAAATTTCTTACATAAACTGAAATATGGGACTAATTCTTGGTGCTAGTCTGCTTCCAAAATCAAAAGCGATTCAATGTCATTTGATCATGCATTTTCAAGATCACATGGTGGAATTTTCCTCCACTTTATTAAACAATGATAATACATCTCATCATTCATTCAATCTCTGAGATCTAATAGTAATTATTGATTTTATCGATCTCATATGATTTATCTTTAGATTTGATGGCTATAGCTTGATCTTAATTTTTCAGAATGCTAGAATTCTTTTTGTCTTATCTTTGGATCATACAGCTCCTAATTATTTGATTTGAATCTTATAATTGAGATCTACTCTAACTTTATCATTCTTTAATTGAATGACCCAAATCTCATCCAACATGATCAGATGTCTTATATCAAAGTATTATATATGACAGTCTGCATCGCTTTTGATAGGATCCAACGACTCTAGTTTATCTTGCTTAATGGCTAATTCTCCAGTCGTTGCATTAGTCATTTTAAAAAAATATTTTAACTTATTTGGAAAAGCCTATTAAGTTGTTTGGTAATAGTTTTTTAAATAGCTTTTCCCTCACTTTCTAATGATTATAATCAAAATTTTTCTATAAATATATAATCATTATAAATAAAATAACTAATAAATATGGATCAATCTTTAAGATCTTAATAAAGTACTACTTAATGTTTTATTAATATTAATTACAACTTGTCATTCTCAAATTGTCAATATTTTCAAGCTAAGTCTTACACTTTTAAACTTTTAATTTCTCAATTATATTCTTAAATTTAAGCTAGTTTTACCTTATTCAATTAATTAATAAGAATAGGAAGTTGTATAAATTTATCAAATTTTTCTTGTCTTGCTATATTTTTTTTCTTTTGGGTTAGACAGCTTGACATTTGTACAAACTTAAGTTCAATTTGATCTCATAAAAAATTGAGTTGAGGTTGAGCTAGCAAAATCCTAGTTATAGTTAAACCTATAAAAACTAGTAGATTAGAGATGAATTATAAGGACAAATCTCAAGTTGTAATTTTTTGTTAGTATTGTTTTTATTAACCTCAATTGGGGGTGAACATAAGTTCTAATTCGAGCCAAACCAGTTAAAAATTTTGGTGTCTCATTTTTATTTTTATCTTTATTTTTCTTTATCATATTAAAAATTAATATATATATATAATCAATATTTTTATAAACATAAAATTATGTTTGATTATTAAATATAATAAAAAAATAATAAATATTATAATAAAATCTATAATTTACCCCTTCTTATGAGATTTATATACTAGTTTTCACTTCACAAGTAGGCCAAGAATGACTTTTTGATAAGAATACGACTTTGAAGGATAAGACTAACACTTGCTTTTTTGTTCATGAAGGGAAGACATCACATTGCAAACCTTGTCCCACCTTACAAAAAATCTCAAGCACTTAAGCCTAGCAAATTTATAGAAAATTGTAAGCCCAAGTATAAATAAATGAGAAAGACAAAGAATTTAAGCTTGATCACAATACCTCAAGTCAAAAAGATCCTCGATCAAGGAGACTTAATTTGGTTTCTTGTAATTAAAAAATTAACTACTATCCTATCAGACTCATCACTTATTATGTAGGCTTTATTAAATAATTTTTTGACATTTTTTAGATGATTTACCTGACACTCTAGTTTTCATGCAAAACATACAACACATGATTAATCTGGTTCCTGAGACAAGCTTACCCAAACTTCTCTATTATAGGTTAAACCTAGAGGCTCATATTGAGTTAGCCTATTATTAGGAGATATACTTAAAAAATAAGTTATTTGAGAAAGTATTAGTCCCTATGATGTCTTTGCACTTTTAGCACCCAAAATGTTTGTCAATAATCAAGCATTTAACAAAATAATAATAAAATATAAGTTTTTAATTCCTTATTTAAATGATCTCTTAGATCAGATGTTAGATTCCATCATATTTTCTAAGGTAGATATAAGAAGTGGTTACCATTAAGTAAAGATTAAGACGAGAGACAAATAAAAGATAATATTTAAGACTAAAGACAATTTATATGAATAGTTTGTAATATCATTTGGGTTATCAAATACACCAAGTATATTGATGAGATTAATGATTATGGTTCTAAAACCATGTTTAAGACAATTTATTATAGTATATTTTGATGACATTTAGTTTATAACAAGTCTATTGAGGATCACCTAGACCATTTATGCAGATTATATAGTACTCTTAAAAGAGAATACTTATTTGTCAGTCTAAAATTGTGAATTATTCATGCTCGAGGTAACTTTCTTAGGATACATAGTTTCTTCTAAAAGATTGTATGTCAATTTTAACAAAGTTAAGGTAATTAAAGAGTGGCTTACTTCAAAAATAATTCATAAAGAAACTATCATGGTTTAGTCCCCTTTTATCAATAATTATTAAAAAATTTAGTACTATTATCACCTTGATTATCTATTATACTAAGTGTGGCAACTTTACTTGGACCAACTCTATAAACCTAGCTTTTAAAAAGTTGAATGAGGCTATGACCAAGGCCTTCTAAAATTGTTTGATTTTTTTGCTGTCTTTGAAGTTGCATGTGATGCATTAGGAGTAACGATTTGTAGTGTTCATAATCAAGGTAAAGATCATTAATTCAATCTTCAAGTCATAAGAGGCATTACTTGCTATCCAAAAAAATTTATCTTATACTCTGACTATGAGGCACTTAGGTTTCTAAAATTTTAACAATACCTTAATCAGAAGCATGTCAAATAATTTGAGTACATCTAGAAGGATACATTTGTTATTAAATACTAACTTGGCTTAGAAAATAAAGTAGTTGATGCACTTAGTTGACGTGTTCACATATTAACCATTTCGTCTATAAAGATCCTAGATTTTGACCAAATTAAAAATCAATATTCTAAATGTTCTAACTTTGACATAATTTATTAAGAAATCAAATCAAATCCAACCCTCATATCTAAATATTTTAGCTTGAAAAATTGATACATATATAAGAAAAATAGGTTTTGTATCTTAAATTCATTACTTAATTTTTTTTAGTTTGAGAAACACATGCTCTAGGATTATTTAGTTATTTTGAAGAGAGATAAGACTCTTAGAAATGTCTTTGAAAATTTTGATTGGCCTAAAATGATACATCATATTGTATCTATTATAGCTCAATGTTGCAAATATACAACTGCAAAATTTTCAAATGTAGGTTAATAATCTTACATTTTATTACTTATACTGATAAGCCATGGTAGAACATCAGTATAGATTTTATATTTAGAGATTACTTAAGACCTCACATAAAAATGAGTCTATTTTTGTGGTTATTAAACATTTCTCTAAAATGGCTCTTTTTATCTTTTATTGTAAGAAATTGAATACCAACCATATAGCCAAGATTTTTTTTAATACAATAATTAAATTACACGGTATCCCAATGACCATTATATTAAATCGAGATTAAGATTTACTAATTATTTTTGGAGGACCTTATGAAATTTACTAGGGATCAAGTTAAAAAAATTTTCAACTTGCCACCCACAAACGGATGGATAAACGAAAGTGGTAAATCATAGTCAAAAAAATCTTTTTCATAGATTGATAAGGGAACAACCTAAGATTTGGGATCAGCTATTATTGCAAGCCAAATTTATATACAATAATTTTGTGTACCCCAAAATTTGTCATGAAAATAAGCTTGGTCCCCCATTGATCTTATTCCCTTATCAATAGACTTTCGAATTTTTATCTCTATTTCTTTTTTTACTTCTCATATCTCTTAATTATATAAAATAATATCTAAAAAAATTAATCTAAGTAATAAAAAATATAAGAAATTAGTAGATTCTCATAAAAAGATTAAGAAATTTAATGAAAAAGACTATGTTATAAGTAGAGTTAGGTTCAAATTATTTCCATTTGGAGCTTACAAGAAGTTACAAGCATATGGAGCTAGACTTTTTATAATTTTTTAAAAACTAAGAACTAATGCAAAGAATGTTAGATAATGTGGACGATAATTCTATGATAGATGATGACATATTACATTATATTCTATTTGGTTTTTGTATTGTATAGCGGCTTTAAGATTATATGTATTAGTTTTATTTGATTGTTTTATATGAGATGATAGATTTTAGATTTTTTATTATCACTCTTGCTCAATTTTGAAATTTGGCTCTCTAGTTTTACTGCTTGCTCTATTTTAATCTAATAATTTGGTATTTTGATTAATTTATAAGATTTTATTTAGATTAAGTTAGGTAAGATGTGATAGTTTTCATAATAGATTTTCAATTGCCTATTTACTTATTTTATTTGCTTTTTCTTGTCCTTCCAACCCATAAAAATGACCATTTATGTCATCTTTGATTCTTTTGTGGTGGGGAACGTCAACCCATGCATCCACACTTATATCAACTGATAGTAGAATAAGTTATATGGTAGTTAGTTAGCTACCAATAGACTATGGTATCTCTATTAACTTTGCTTATTGTCACTTAAAGATGTTAATAACATTTTCTCTTAATGAGATTAACTTGCATGCTTGTTGGAGCATCACGTTTAAGAACTAATAGGTATTTTAAACCTCATAAAGTGCTAGGTTGTTGAATTTTGTAATTAAAATGACTATTTAATAGTTATGCCAACTTGGAGTATAAGGCAAACTTTTGCACTATTTTGAAGGCTTCTCTATAATGATGCACCAATTATAGTGTGCACAATGATTAATGCAATCTTTAACACTCTCTTGTTATATCCAATCCTTACTTAAGAACGAATGACTTGGAGATGAGGGATTTGACATGGTGGCGATCGAGAGATTTTAGAAAATTATAGATTGCTTTATATAAACATCTAGTCATTAAGGGTCATCTTATTTTATATGTATATATATGTATATATGTACATACATATCAATTTCTAATTGTATGTATTTATGCATATATAAAATTTTGTATCTATAGATATATGTTATCATAATACATAATACTAGATACATTTGTATCCAAAGAGTGAAACTCTACCAATAAACACTAACTCAACAATGTTTTTCATAAGCTCATATTTTAAAATTGACACATTATGTAGTGATCCTTGAAGTAATTATTAATTTTTTTACGAGTTAAATCTATCATTGTCTTAAGAATGAACCGTAACTCTTCTATTCAATCTCATCCAATCTTTTGTCATATTATTCACACTATCCTCTAAAAATAATGTTGCTATGCATACGATTATTTTGTGTAAAAAGAGACCTTTTAGTTCATATCTTTTGTTACCTCAAAACTTGCTAATGTTTCTCATCTATTACTTACAAAATGTAAATGAGTCATCATAAAAATGAGTTACACTTCTAATAATTAAACTCTAACTCTTTCTCCCATCATTTTATTGAGGACATCATCAAATGGATAATTCAATGAGTTCTTTCCAAAAGAGGATGTTGCAAGAGCAAAGCTGAAAAAGAGACCTTCCAACATATGCCCCATGGTTTGGTTTGGTCTCTTTAAACTTCTATTTTGTCAACACCCATCTAACTTATATAACGACTTGCTTCTTGTGTTTTACCGACATATCATACAGCTGTGGGAGATCAATGCTTTCCGGAGCAAAAGCTGCAAGAATTTATTGTGCATCGAGAGTGATTCATGGCTGCATTGTTGTTAACCTTCATCTTAAGTTATGTTTGCCATAACTTCTAAAAAGTACTTCTTATTGCTTCTTAACTTTAATAATCATGTTAAAGACTATCATAAAAAAAAATACCTTTTTATTCACATGAATTATATTTAAAAAATAAACTAAAAAAGCATTGATGTTTTTTAAAAACTACTAATCGAATTAAATAAATTTTGTACTAATCATTGCTCATCATCATAGTTCGAAGCAATTTTCTAATCACAGAAACAAATCAACCTCAATTAGCATATATCAAGCCGTCATCAAAGGAACCCTAAGAATTCTTAAAGCTTATTTATGGTTGTTAGTTACAAATGATGAGATTTATTAGGATTAATTAATTAAATTCTCTTGGTATAAAAGAATGGGATGCGTTGAGGTTTAATTTGTCCATCCAACAATGAGAAATATATGAAGAAGATGACACATAGTTTGGCCCACCATGTTAGGGGGGGCACATGGTGATTAGTTAGGGTTCATTTATTAGGGTTGGTATGTTAGACCAAGGGAGAGATCACCCCATGTGAGGTGCTTTTTATAAAGCCAAGAAGAATCTCCACAAGATAGAAACTTTTGTCTATTCTCTATGAGGATTTTGGACATCTCATGTCATGTTGACCCAATTGGCCTCACTTGGAAGATATTCTTTTTTATTAAGTTTTATTTATTAGTTGCTTGTTTATTTTGAAAAAAGGGTAGTTGGTATAAATGAATAATTTGCAACTTGTTATGGTTGCTACATTGGATTCTAAGCATCTCCTACATGTAGATAATGGTTTGTGTGAAATGGGTTAAGCTATGGTAAACTTTTAGTGAATATTAGGTTATCCTTTAGAATAAATTTTAAGGAATATTTTAAAAATCAATCATAATTTTTATTCAAATATGTTAATTCATGCTAAAATTCTATATTAGTTTTCTTATATATTTAAATTCTATTTGATAATAACCTATAAATATTAGAAATAGGTACGATGACAATATTTTATGAACAAAAGCAACAAAAACAACTTTTTATTAATAACAATAAAGTTTTGACAAAAGAAAAGGTTAGTTATTGGAAAAAAAATTTGCAAGAAAATATTCCAAACCATGTCTCTTGGTCAACATCACCTAACTTTGTTTGGTTAAATTGGAAAAAATTAATTGATTATATTGTTATTTTCACCAATAAAGTCAAAAATTGAAAAATAATGGTGTGACCGACAAAAGCATGTTTTTTTAACTTGTGTGTAACAAATTTCTACCAAGCAAAGTCAATATTAATAGAGATGGTTGAGACTTTGTTTGGATTTTAAGCTTTGTTCACAATGGCCTTTGTGTTGAGATTAAGTAATTAAAAAGATCTAGTTTGGTAAGGATTGTCTAAGGCATTTATAACATGTAAAGGGAGTTTGAGTCTCGGATTATTTCTCTAGAGGGTGCTAGATTGGTTTTTTTGGGTCTTGGTAGTTTTTTAGAGCACTTAGGTCTTAAATTGCTTTTTGGCGAAGAGCACAAATCTCTTATAATTTTTCGATAAATTGTTTGTCTCGAGCATTATTTTACAAAGTAATCTAAGCTTACTTTGTAAATAAATTGTTTATATTTTTTTAATTAAGATTAAAATTTCATTATTATTTTTTATGCTTTTTGTATTGTTGTACATCTTATTGTTACTACTATATGCAACCTCATCACCATTGATGTTGATGATGAATCATCTCAAGACATAGAAATTTGGCAATTTTCATAAGCTATGATCAAGATATAATATTAAAAATAATATCGTTATATAAGTATTCTTTTTTATTTCTAAATATCAAAGATAGAACTATAATTATTATAGAAAATATTATTAAATTTTAATAAAGAACATCACAAGAGATTGAATAGTAGTTAGAGCAAGAATGTACAAACCAACAAAATCATCAAGATTTTTTAGTTGAGAACATAACTTAAGTTAATGATCTAGAAAATAAACTAGAAACTTTTGTAATAAGTTAAACAAATCTTTCTAAATAACTTATCCTTTGTTGATCTATTTTTTTCCAACACTCTTTTAATTCATCGCCACGATCCATCAAATACAAGAAAACTTTAGCAATTGCTCAATGTAAATATTAAAACTACTCTTTTTTGGATAAGTTATAATCATATATTATTTGACATTAAATATTTTTTTGTTCCTAAACAATTTACTAAACTATGATTAATAATGTCAAACCTAGATAATTAAATTACAAATTATACTATGAGATAATTTAATTATGAAAGCAAGCTAAACAATCAATGAAATTTGTTATTGTTTTGTGAAATTAATAATTTATAAAAACTAAAACATCTTAAATGTATTGTTTATGTCTTATATTAAAGCCTCTTACATCATAAGAACATGTTAAGGTCTAAAGCAAATTAAAAGGATAACTCAAACAAATTCCATTTGTTGTGATATATTTTTGTTTAAAAGACACAATAAAATATTAAAAAAAATGCAAAACTTATTCCAATTATAAAAATACTCATATACAATACAATGAACGTAGTAGTTAGTTGTAAAATATATTGCTACAACTTTGAGTTTCAATTAAACTCCATATTATAATAAATTCCATGACAATGATCGATATGGTATCTGAAAAAACAACTCAACAAACATGTATAATATAGAATAAAATAATTATGTTATGGTAATGATATAATGTAAATCATTAGCATTATAAATTTTTAAAATAATTTTATTATTAATAAACTAGTAAAGTAATTTTTCTTATATTATTTTAAAACAATGGAATTATTCTTTTGTAGTATTTTTTTTTACTTTTCAAATAAACGAATTAATCATAATTATGCAAATACATTATTCTTTTTACAAATATCTTTTTCTACAAGATAATTTCTTAAAAAATACGTGACGTGGCGGCTTAAAAAATACGTCCACGTGCCGGTCCACCCATTCTCGTGGCAGCCCGTGGTTTCCGGTCTGCCGCGGAAACCTCATCGGACCGGTCTAATCTGTGGCGGGACCACGTGCCGGGGCTTCTGAATTCGCACGCGGATTCAGCGGCCGGCATTCGGCGCGCGCCCTTCGCCTCACCGCGCCACCGTCTTGTCTTGGGCTCCACCTTAATAAATACCGGAATAGCTCCTGCCGCCGCTCCTCCAAATCGCGAACGTGGCCGTGTCGGCGGTGTCAGCTTATGGATGATATGACCGCTCTCGTTACCCGATCCACATATGTGAACTCTTGATGGCACACACGTCATTCATAACTGAACCAGAAGGTAACGTGATGCCCTTTGGGTGTTTTAGGTCTTGGTTGCGTTTTTGAATTCTTACTTATAATAGTGGCCTTTATGTGTCACCTCCACATTAATTTGTTTAAATAATATATATATATTCATTTTGAAATAAAAATAAAAATTGATTTTATATAATAATTTTATATTTAAAATTGACTTTTGACCTTTATACAACAAACTCTAAATTTTAATTATTTTTTATCTCATTAATTTTGTTATATTTTTATTGTATTTGTATTTTATTGTATTGTGATTAGAATTGTGAAGATAAATTGGACCTTGATATTGTTTAACATTATAATTATAATTAGAGTAGTATTAAAATAAAAAAAAATCTATAATTTTTATAAAAAAAATTTAAGAATAGAAACTCCTCAAAAGAAAAATGGAATAACAAAAGCTTCCTCTCTTATGTGACTTTGGAAAATCATTACATAAATGGTATGGAGATGGAGATTAGAAAAGTAGAAGAAATCAACAAAGTCAAAGACTATTTTTAAAAGTAATTCTTATTCTTACTTATAATAAGCACACCATACTTTAGTTTTCTTCATGCTTAAGGAAAAAAGGGTGGCCAAACTTCTGTTATCTTCATTTTTTTGAGCACTTTGGATTAAAAGAAGAACCCATAAAGATCTTTAATAACATGCTCAAGATTAGAAGAGATATTTCTTTTTTTTACTTTTTTCTTTTTAAAACATATTTTATTGTAGAATATATTTTATAAACTTTTTTACACAATATATAATTTATTAGAATAATAGCTTATGACATAATATTTAAATTAAAATGATATAATATTATTAAAAATTTACCATGCAATAACTAATTATTTTATCTTTTCAAAATTAATAAAAGTTAAAGTTTTACTATTTCTAGTTTCATCACATGCGATATGTACATAAAACTATATATGATCACAACTGATCATACACTGTAATGTACTTTGTTCATGTCTATGCTAACCTATGGATAATATTTAGAGAAAAACTTATTATCAATTTAAAATTTAACTACAATCATTATAAGGTTAATAATTTATAATTTAATAATTATAATATCATGACATGTGTCATTTAATAGAATGATAACATAATATATGTACAATATAATAAACATGTATTATCTCAAAAGTAAAAAAATTATTGAAATAATTATTTTTAAAGTTTAAAATTATTGGATTTTAAATTAATAAAAACACCATAAAATTGATCAAAGATCATAAAGAGAGAAAATCTCTTTAGTTATGAGATGTGTGATGGATTCTTATTATAAAATTTTGATACTTTTGAGGAGCCATTATCTTTTTCATCTTTAACCTTTTGTGTATAACTGGTGCGGACACCAGTTACATTCGAGACTTACGACGCGCCCAATCCCGTCAGGCACGATATAGCTCGAGGAATTTATTTTTGTGCAGGGTCAATTTGGAGCTCGAAAATAAAATCTGTGCTCAAAAACGGACTTTTAAAACATTCAAGACGCTCACCGACGACTCAGGTCCCACCGCCCCGCCGAACGCCGTCCGTCCGCCGTCGTCCGCCGGCAGTCCGCCGGCCGCCGCCCAACAAACCGCTCCGCAGGGGCGCTCGCGCGCGCGCTCAGCCAGGACCGCGGCGCACCCCCGCGCGCGGGTACCGCACCATCGGCGCGACGGCCCCTGCGGGCCGCTAGCGACCCGTCCGCCTCCAATCGGGTCACCGCGGTCGGTATCGGGTCCGCCCGTCCCGATTATGCTTTCGGGTCACCCGCCCGCCCTCGCGGGTCGGCGCGACCCGAACTCCGCCGCACCCGCCCACGCCGCGCCGAAAGCACCGACAGCAGTGCCCACGCCCATACGCGCGGCGCACGCACGCGGCGCACGTGCGACAGCTCACCGTCCCTTGCAAGTTCTAATTAAGTTTGGGAACAGCTTATTTTAAGGCTTTTTATGTATTTTTGTACCCTTAGGCTCCCTATAAAAGGGGAGGCCTACCCTTATGTTAGAGGACGCTTAGTGAATGAGAATTTGTGTTTTCTTGCATCTTGTTGAGAGCTCAAGTGTGAGTGCATCAAGAACTTCGACGTGCTGATTCGTCGAGGCTCCGATACTGGAAGGAGGGGTGTGAGGCCCAAGCGGTGAGACGCCGTGCCAGTCCATCAACCATTCTGAAGCAATATCTTCGCGCTTCACCCACGAAACGCAAGTCAACTTCCGTACTAACGGTACGCTCGGAAACTTCCCGCCACTTCCCTTACTTGACGTGTTTCCTTCGCGGATTTTGGATTTCCTCGCTGTTCACTTTCCTACTATCCGATTTTCTTCGTTGCCTCTGGTTCACTCTTTTCGCGTACAACTTACTTCGTTATCCTCGAAACTAGTGTTGATTAGTTCGATCATCCGACTCTTAAGTCTGTGTTGAGCGATCTTTCAAAATTTTATTTTTCGAGATCGGTATTATTAACCCATCCCGAGTACCCCGTGTCTGCGCCGTCGAGAGGTAGCGGGCCTAGCATACGGAGCAACCTCTGTGTTGCCCACGGTCCCCTCTTGGCTAGGATCGCCTTGGACGGGTGTCTCAAGCGTGTTACCTTTTTCGAAATTTCACGTAATTTCCCACAAGTTTTCTTTATTTCCCTAAAAGTTTGCAGGTTAATCGCTTGTATTGCTCAATAAACAAAAGCTTAAATCCGTCCGGCATCAATAACACCTAAAATAGCCATTGATATGATGGCGTGAGGTTTCATTCCCTAAGCTAGAGACTAAGTTGGATGATTTCTAATATTAGTAATATACATTGTAATGTACTATAAAATATATTCAGTGTTTTCTTATCAAAAATCACTTTCATTCAACTTATAAGACTTTTTTATTTCTTACAAGAATATGTCTACTATTATCACTTTTCAAACATTCTATTAGCAAAAGTACTAATTTTTTAATAGGTCTCAATTTTCTAAGTTTA
This sequence comes from Vanilla planifolia, assembly GCA_023846275.1. Classification (NCBI taxonomy): domain Eukaryota; kingdom Viridiplantae; phylum Streptophyta; class Magnoliopsida; order Asparagales; family Orchidaceae; genus Vanilla; species Vanilla planifolia. Next base: position 37,077,377 of record CM043869.1, on the reverse strand, counting down.
ATACAAAATCAAGAAAAAAAAATTAAATTATTATCTTATTTGAATTCAAAAGTATTCTCTAAAATAGAATCTAAAAAATCATTAAATCTCTAAACTTATAAGACTTTTTTATTTCTTACAAGAATATGTCTACTTCATATTATTGTCACTTTTCAAACATTCTATTAGCAAAAGTATTAATTTTTTAGTAGGTCTCAGTTTTCTAAGTTTAATACAAAATCAAGAAAAAAAATTAAATTATTATCTTATTTGAATTCAAAAGTATTCTCCAAAATAGAATCTAAAAAATCATTAAATCTCTAAACTTTTTGTTTTATTCGTTCTTATCATATCAAATGAATTCTAAATTCAATAAAATTTTAAAAAGACAACTCATAAAAGAGCAACTTTGATATATCAAAGTTTTTTTGAAATTTATTTTATTTTATAGAGTTTTGTTTTTATTTTTCTTCAATAAAATTTAGTACAAATTCACTCTTTTAACAAATTTCTTATCTTTTTTTTCATATATTTAAAACTTTCTCCATTGCTACTTTTCATGCTGATCTTAAATCAGCATGATCATTTTTTTGTCAAATTGCTATTTTATCTTATGATTTATTTCTTAGATTTCATAATCACATGAAACCTTTATATCTACTAATTAGTTTTTCTTTTCTTTTCATACATCCCTCTTATCATTACTATGTTCTTCTTGATAGAGGATATCATTTTTGTACATCACATGATATTTGGTCTCCAAAAGTGCAAACATCACACTCTTCTTTTCATTACTTGAATTAATGATGAATTTAATTACTATTTGGGTTTTGTTCTTGTTGTGTTTTTTTATGTATTGTTCAATTTTGCTATAATTGTTAGATGCCCTTGAAGATTCATTACAATAGTTAATTTAGTGTTTTTTTTTATGATGTATCAATTGTCTACCATTGAGAAAGTATTGTTGTTTGCTTTTCGTACATATATTAATTTTGTTATTAAATCAACATTTATTATTTAGAGACCTTTTTTCATATGAAATTTTCATGAGCTATCTATCTTTTGCTTCATTTCAAATTATTAGAGCTTTAAAATTATGGGATTATGAACCATCATTGAGTATGCCATTATTTCAAATCATCTTTGTTTTATCTATGAAGAAAATAGTAGAAACCTTGAATGAACATCTAAGCTTCATGACTTTTACTTATGATGAGTACCTTTCATTTGATGATGTTAGTAATTATAGACCATAAAATATTTTTATGCATAGTCGTTATTATGGTTTGTATGATCTTTTAATAGACTGTGATACTTGTATTTTGTACCATCTTAGAGAATATCAATATGTAATATCTACCCTTAGTGATGATGTTGGGCTATCATATCATCTCTTTTTCTTAGCTATACATTCTAAATCAAATCCAAGATTTATACAAAAAATAACACTCACAAAAATCATCAATAAAAAATCTAACCTCAATCTTAAAACTTTTACCATTTTTCTTAAACCAACAATTAAACCAAGTTCTTTTTTTTTTCAAACATAGCACACTAAATAAACTAGAGAACAAAATCTACATTCTTATATTATCACTACAATTATATATACAATACAAACTATACCTTCTATAACTTATATGAGCCAGATTTAGAAGTTTCCTAGCTTTCAAAATAACCCTATTATTGAAGATGACATCACTAGTGATGATGATTCTATATTTGGAAGGAATTACTTTTTATGTATTCTATGTGATAAGTTGCATGATGGCAATGTCCCTTTCTATGAGCTAGATAAGTTATACTTAGTGCTTATTATTTAACATTTGGAGGACATTCTTTTAGATGAGTGTGAGAATTCCTTCATACCTCTACTAAAAACTCCATCAAATTTTGTAGTCACACTATCATTGAGCCAACTTTACCTCCACATTGTTATAAATTTACATTATTGTCTCCATTGAATCTTAAAGTGTCACTTTTACTGGAGCCTATATTGTCCACTTTTAGCTTTGGATTCTATTTTGCTTTTTCTTGTTAGTCATATAGACTTTATCCTTCCACTTACCACTACTTGCCCCATCGAAGGCTAAGCAAATTTATTTTATATGATTATTTAATATTTTTAAGATTGTTTAGTATACTTCTATAAGATTACTTAGAGTCCTTCAAAGCTACTTCTAAGAGTAGTTTTAAATGCTAACTCTATAAAAGTTCTATTACTATGAGATGATGATCTTCTTCCATTTGTCATCATAATTGTCGAAGAAAAAGAATTGATATTTATGTAGTTTTTCAGCATTTTATATTGCATTCCACTAAATGATAGGTGCTTATAATTGATATTAAAAACTATTTCACCTTGATGATTATAGTAGACGAGCATTTAGCAACATTACAGAAGGTCTCAATAATATTTTAAAACTATTTCTATTTTATAAAATTCATTCCCAATTATTCTAAATCCACCCATCATTTTTAGTGACTATTTACATTTTTGCTAAAATATTAAATAGATTATATCATCAATGATGTTATAATGAATTATCATGACATCATCTAAGAGTTTAACATGATGTCACTATGATGTAAGTATGTTGTCATGAGAGCATAAGCCTTAAGTAACCTTTCATAAAACCAAGAGGGTTTCTTGCATCCTTATCATAATTCTATAAAGAGTTGTGTAAACATGAGATACATATGATGGATGCTTAATATGAAATTTTGAAGTCTTAGGGAGCCATTACTTTCATCATCTCCATGTGTGATCTCCAAATTCTATCCATAAAGAAATTGATGCATAAGTTCATTCTCTCAATTAGAGATAGTATGGAGTGAATCTATCTTAAAAAATGTGTCATTACAGTGCTAATACAACTTATGTTTGATATTCTTCAATTATTTACCACCTTATAATAATATTTTTCTTTTTTTTACAAAGAATCTTTCCACTTTGTAGTTGTTTAAACTTTTTCAAAAATTTTAAAATCAAAACCTATGAATTTTTCTAGATGAACTTCTTTCACTTTGAGTTGAATAATCATCCAAAAAAAGGCCACTAAATTTGAATTCAAAAGCCATTTCCCCAAAAAAAAAAAAAGATTACAAGAAACCATCAAGTTTCTAGTGTTTTTATTTTCTTAGCTTTTACAATACCAAATAAACTTTAAATTTTATAAAATTTTGAAGGAATTACAACTCTCGATACCACACAATTTTCATATTAATAACTTCCTATTTTGAAATAGATATTTTAGATCTTTGATGACTAATTTAAATATATATATAATATTTTTTATGATTATGCTTACCTTTTGACGTAGAAAATTAGTGTTAAAATCCATTAAAATTTTTCAAAACACTTTTAATTCATAGTGGAAAGTTTTGAATTTAAGATTCATTCTATTTTATAATATTTTATTTCTTTTTGTTTCATCAAGATTTAGGATATATTCATTATTTTAACTATTTTCTTCTTTACATTTTTTTCACTATTTTAAATATTCTTATTGTCATAACTTTTTACAATAATCCTATACCATCATAATAACTGTTTCATAACATGTTTCAATACTATTTAGTTTTTAAAATCTTGATAAATTATTATTATTAAACTCTTTGCCATGCACCTCCTATAAAAATTAAATATCAAATTTTTATCATATAAAACTTATTTATAAACAAACTTAATTTATTTTTTATTTGAAAAACATAAATCACTCGTTTTATATGCAAAAATAGGAAATTTAACTTAGACTATTAAAATATCACTATGATTATCTAAGCTAAGTGCAACAATATATCCAATTAAATTATGTTTAACAATGTACAACTTTAAGTAAAATATTGAAGTGATGTAACTAAATTTGACTAATATCACAAGATTAAGCCATATAATTTTAGCTAATGCTAAATGTCCATTATGACAATTTAATCTTATGGCTTCATTTGAACTTATCTACACACTTGATGTAAAGTACTTCTCTTGTAACATTTTGTTATTAGAACACTAAGTGTACTATTATAATTACAAGATTATATAAAACAATATGTATCTGACTAGTTCCTTTTTTATATCTCTTAAGGTATCATACTCATAGGATAAATCACATTATATTGTACAATTAGAAAAGATTCATAAAATTTTAATATCGAGCTCTTGAGAAAAATGATCTACAACGTAGGATTATATCATATGATATATTATATGAGAAACTCACAGTCCTGATCAATAATGGTTAGATTCACACGATAAGTAAATATATTAATATGATACTAATCTACTCAATTCGCAAACAAAACTCTCGAGAAAGTATGTATTGTGTTAATATAATAATAATATTATACTAGTACGACATAACTCTATTTAAAATTTGTCTATACCACTGACTTATCGATTATGCTATTTTGCTGAATGTGCTTACTGGCTTTATTATATAGAGCTTTTGTGAGTTTTGTTTACTCTTTCCCTTAAAATCACTACAAATTTGCTTTGCTTCATTAGGATTTTAAAACATTAGAGATTGATGATGGTTTTTTTTCCTTAAGATATCATGGCTTCACTATATTGACTAAGGCTTTTGAAAGGATTTGTTGATACTACAAACCTTTTTTTGTTTGTTTATTTAAATATTGACATAACCATTTACTTAAAATATGCAAACAATTTGAACATATAAAAAGAATACTCATTTAATTAAAAATTTGAAAGATTAGATATAAAATACTTCTTAATCCAACTAAAATATAGTGAACATGACTCAATATGTCATACTAAGTAAAATACGGCTTTTTGTCTCATAATGCACAACATATGAATTATTACCTAAAAATGATTTTTTTGTATTAAAAAGCATGATATTATCGCAAGCATAATTCAACACTTTGGAATTACGATATATGTTTGCATAAAAACCCCATTATTGTATGCATGTAATTATTATGCGTAAACTTGCATGACGAAGAAACTAGCATGTGAGGTCGTACATGTATGATATAGATAATAGATAGATGGTACTAAATAATAAAATAATGAGTATATAATTATTAATTATGCGGATATGGATACGATACCACTCAAGCAGTTGAATTTGAGTATGGAAAACGTGAGCATAATCTTTATAGATCTAATAATACACGCATAATTGCACATGAATCATGCATCCAACGGTAGAAATTATTGGAAGGACTAACGAGTAAGATGAAGCTTCCTTTTTTTTTTTTTATTTTAACTTTAAAAATGGGATTTAAAAATGGAAAACCAACAACATAAAATGTTGAAGATTTTTCAGGAAGAAATTTTAATAATTAAAAAATTTAACACAATGGAAAAGGGGAAGAACAATTTCAAATTTGTAAGAAATATTTTTATTTTCAACAAAAAAAAAACAAAAAAAAATGTTCGGTATTATAATATTTCAAAATTTGGGTTTTATTTTGATATTGGCCAGCATGAGGTAGAAGTAACACGAAAAAGAAAAATAAAAAATAAAAGAAATAAAATGCAATAATTTTCATGGAAAAAAATAAGCAAAAGGCTTTTTTTACTTTAAAAATGGTATTAAAAAGGAAAACCAATAGCATAAAATGTCGAAGAATTTTCAGGAAAAAAACTTTTAATAATTCAAAAAAATTTATATAATGAAAAAGGAAAAAAAAAAACAATTCCAAGTTGGTAAGAAATATTTTTACTTTTTATAAAAGAAAGCAAATAAAACATTTGACATCATAATGTTTCAAATTTTGGGCTATTTTGATATTGGCCAACATTAGAGGAGTAACATGAAAAAAAAATAAAAATAAAAAATAAAATGCAATAATTAACATGAAAAAATAGAAAGCAAGAGAAAATCATGAGAGTGATGAAAACTAACTAATGTGATAAATATGAAAATAATATATAATTATTTTCTATTTACATTTCCAAATGATATCTTAAATTAGGTATAGTATTATTTTTTATATGTCAATAATACGAATAATCAAAATAAGAATATTCAATACTATTCTTATAATAAAGGATTTGCAATACTTTTACTTGTAATCAATAAATTATTATTTTTTTATTGATATTAGTCCAATTCAATTGTCATAATCTCATTATGTTTTATTAATCTTATTAGTTATATCTATCTTTTTGGTCTTGTCAAAATCATCAATTTTGAATCTTTTTCATAGCTTGTGAGAGTTTTCAATTATGCTACTATGTTGATTATCTAATAACATTGTTTTTGGCTATCCATTAATCCAATCGTGATCATAAATTGTTTTGCATTGCCATTGTTTACATTATCATGTAAGTTAATTTCAAATGATTTTGATATAATTTGTCAAATAATTTATTATCATGAGAATTTAAATTAGATTCAGTATACAATAAATATATCTCATAATCTAAAAATTTAAACCTATAATAAGAGATCATATCGATTATATCCTATTATTATTTGAATATCATTTTTTTCTATCATATTTATACTTAATATATATTAATTAAAAGAGGAGATAAAGAAAGCATTCGTGAATGATAAAAAAAATAACAAGTTCAGGTTATGAAAAAAGTCTTTTAGAAACCACTTTTTCTCTCATCTAAAATAGATGTATCTAAATATAGTTTTCTTCATATCTAAGTTATACCAATTTACCTTTCAATGTTCCATTGATCACTTCGCGTAAAGATAATATCCCTTGGAGCATTATATTGTTTGTTTTTGAATTAAATTGATTCAACCATTTTGTTTCTAATAAGAAAATTTAATTTATTTAGCAATAGTTGAAAGTTAAATTTAAAAACATTAGCCATTATTCTTAGAAAAATAATTTAAAAATAAGATTTTGTTTATCAATCAATGTTCAAAAATTAATAAAAGTTATTTTCTAAAAAATAATTAAATTTTTAGTTAGATTATATTTATATTTTATCATAACAAGAGAAAAAAAAAATATTTTTGATTTTGACAAAAAAAAATTTGCATTTTATACACATTGTATACATATATAGGAAAGTCTAATGTTAAGTTTACAAATTGTTCAAGAACGGGCAAATATAAGTAGAAAAAAGAATAAGTAAATGAAACGATAATGTGAAAATACTCGAGAAGAAAAAAAAAATACAATTACTATTAGTAAAACATATTTTCCTATAATTTCTTATGACAATAATATATATATTTTAATAATTATAATAAATCTCAACAAAAGGATTAAAAGTTGAAACGGTTATAATTTTTTTTATGAGTTTATTTAAAGAAAAAAGTATGATACCAAATAATAAGATAAAGATAGGTTAAAAAAGATAACACATCTATCAAAGATTTACGAACACTAAAGAGATACTTGACATTTAAATCTTAAAAAGAGACACAAGATAACAAATAAACACTTATTAAGGTTAGAGCAAAACTCTAGTCAACCCTAGAATCGACGTGACCAACCTTATTAAAACTTATTAAAAGACAACGAAAGCTTGTGCTTGCGTATGAAACCATGACAAAAGAAGACCCATTCGACGAAGAGAGAGGCGACTCAAAACTCATTTTGACTAGAGGCTTGATTGAAGTGAACCACTAAAGAGACTAAAAAATCTGAGAAAAAAATGGGTTAATGTCAACAATAGAAAAAAGGATGACAAATAGAGTAAGCATGTAACAATTAGAGGAGATGAATAAATAGAAAAACAAGTATTTATATTTCAACTATTCCAATTGATCTCAACACTAAAAAAATATGAGAATTTGTATGAAAAACTTCTAAACAATACTTTATTAAACATTAATTAAGTTAAATATATAATTTAATAACTTTATTTGGATATTATATAGTCTAAATAACTTGCATGTGAAATCTTCTACATGACATTGTTGATTAATTTGAAAACGAAATAACCTCTCTTGTTTGAGATGAGTAAGATCCTGTAACCTCATTCCTATCACAAAGCAATGTTTGGTTCATACTTCAATTTTAAGCTGCTTCTACAGACACAAACCTTGTTTTGTTAAAACGTACCATCTGAGATCAGATAACCACCTTTAAAAATGCAAAATAGGATCAAATGAAGTACATAATAACAAAACGTAGCACAGGTGAAAAAAGCAGTGAAGTGGGAGATGATGAAGCGAATACATCCTGGAAAGCCATCAATAAACGGTTCACATGAATCAAACCAATGGAATAGGAAGGAAAAGAGTACTAAGGTGGAAATGAACAGATCAGGGTTATGGGCATGGGAGTTTAAGGAAGAAGAAGGCATTGCTTTGACTACCTTTGTTAGAAGTTGCTGCTGCTCTCGCTTGCAGAAATGGAGGAACTCTCTGTCTTCAGTCGAAGCGAGCCCTTGCTGATGTCGAGCCCCTGCAGCCTCCCGAGTGGATCTTGAGACATCATATCAGAAAGGGAATGAGAATTGGAGATCATTTGATGGTTTGAGTTTGCAGGCTGATGTTGAAGGTAGGCAGATGACAGCTGAATGGTTTGGTGAGGGAAGCTCTGCAGCTGCTGCCGATTTCGGAAGAATGAACTATAGGGTATCGATGGAAATGCTGCAACGTTAGCTTCACCAGAAGATGGCATTTCTCCTGTCGCAATTTTTAGCCTGTCTACTTCTTGCTTTAGAGCTTCATTCAGTGCTGCAGAGAAGTATAGGGATTAACATTCAGAGAAAGAAGCAGAGGAAAGAAAATAAGAATGATAAATTCAATACCACCTTGATGGTATTGTTTGGCATACAAGTACTACAAATTCCACTAAGTTGTAGAGATAAACCTCTCATTCAACTATTCATGAATAAACTACTAGTCACCCAGATTAAAGGACCACACATTGTGAGATTGAAAGAGCGATTAAATCAAAAGCAAAACACTAGATGAGTAGAGGGCATAAAGATTTTCATGAATGCACAACCTCTTAAGTTCTACTCCTACAATAGTTATGACAACACCCCATAGTTGACTTGGGAAGAGAATAAAGGATTTAGGGTTTCTTATGCATGCACTTGAACTCTTAACACCAATAATCTTTGCCTCATACAATCTTCAAGATATCCAATTGTATCAACATGAGCTTTCCTATTATTTCCTTTACCATTTTTACTTCCCAGTTACATTAAAACTTTGCCAAAATCTGTCTACTTGATGCATCATTTGTTATGACATTTTTTTAATCATTCATAGAATCCCTCTTCATATGCATTCATCATGTCCTAGTCATGCCATCTCATATCATGAAAAACTCGGATGAGAATAATAGAGGATTAAGCCATAGTTAACAACCACCTTAAAACCTTTTTAGATTAACATCACATGAATCATAAGCAGCGTAACTCATATGATAGCTATACTTGGATGACAACACTAATGTCTTTACCATATTAATAAATTGATTGAAGTTTTTAAAAGATAAATCTGCAATACTAGTTAATCTTATACCATCCAATCTGACATAAAATATTTCCTTAAATAATAGTAACTGATATTACTAAATTTTTATGTATTATTTTTAACTTTCAGTTGTTAAAGATATAGTTTATCTTGATTCATCAAATGAATTAATAAAAATTACAGCATTCAAATAGCATTTTATTCGTTAGTTGAAATATAGTTTACAATAGAAAAGGTTTCTTTAGATTGCTTAAAATAAACAAATACATTTCAAATTAAATTTTTATCTGCTATGTTTCAAAATTTCAATGAAAATTTAAATAGAACATAAGGGAATAAATTTCAATAAAGTAACTAGAATGGTCCTTTCATCTATTGATTATTCTAAGTTAATTTAAAATAAATCATTAATAAAGTTTGTATAACAATTTTTCCTAGTTCTGATGTATCAATTTGGGGTTATAAGCATGCCATCATTTATTCTCCTTAAATTTTGGAATACATTTTGAAACACATGAAATTAATTTTATTGAACTACCACAAAAATAAAGTGTAGCCTTTAAAATTTTTTAAACAAATTTAAAAAGATTAAATAACCTAATTTTTGAGTTTTTAAATGATATTTTAGATTTTTTTACTATTCTAAAAAAAGGTCTCATTTGATGTTTAAGTTTATAATTTTAAATTAAAAAAATTATCATAAGACAATGACATAGATCTTCTTCCTACAATTACATGACACAGCTTTGTGGTTTGAAATCGACATTAAATAATTGCATAGATATTATGCCCCAATTCTAATGTTTTTGTTATGTTCTTAACATAATTGTACCAACATGTCTTCACAATAACTAAACACGATAAATGTTAAATTTTTTGAGTGACTTATTCCCCATTATTTACTTTTAAACGTGTCATAGAAGAAAAGAAATTAATGACAATGTCCTCACAAATGTGTGTAAGAAATGCTAACAAACATACTAAATCACACGTGCCTTTTATATTCTATTATATATTGTAAGATAAAAGAATTAATTGATTGCTATAAAATCCATTAAAATGTTTTTAAAATTAAGTTTAATTTCCTTTCATGGCTAGAAATAATTTGTGAATGTTCATACAATGCTTTTGTGAAACCTCTCGTTATGAAATATCTTAGAATTTTATTTTTTTTCCATACATCAATATATTACATTATATATACTAAAATAAAAGAATTAATTATTTATTATACGATCCATTAACATGATTTTGAATTCAAATTTAATTTTCTTTTCATTGCTTGGAATAATGGTTGTGAATGTTCATAAAATGCTTTTGTGCCACCTCTTGTTATGGATAAAAAATAGCATGGATGACCTTTGATTGTAGAAGTTTATTTTTTCAATACATCAATATTTCATATTACATACCAAACAATGATAAAAAATAGCATGGATAACCTTTGATTGTAGAGTCAAATTAACAAAAATAAATGATGCCAAAGATGAGTAGATCTCATGGTGCAAAATTTTATGGTAGATCAAACCATTAAATATGCATATCATTGGACCATCTGCTGGGGCATTAGATAGTGGTTGAAACATCCAATCGGTATATAAGATAGTGATAACAATAAGTCCTTCAAGGATCATACAAATTAAACCGTTCAATTTGTCGGAAGAACTACGACAATAGTACAAAGGCTCCAAAAACAACATGCTGGTTAGTCCATCTAATTTGTTGATTCTATAGTGATAAAAAAAGTGCAGTTTGACTTTGCAAAAACATGAGAAGTTCAAATATCATGCATTCATGATGACCAATCTATATCTAGTTTGTATTCATATTTAACAATGGAAATCAAGCTATAATCCTGAATAGGGATCGATATGCATAAGAGAAGAACATGAAGGCTTCTTATAACTCTAATTTGAGATATCCATTAGTAATTGATATTATCATGGATACTTCCATAGTATTCCTTTTCAGATTTGGAGGTCTTCTATGCAAATCTATATACACTCTTGGTCATTTATTTTTCTTTTACATCTTTTGTTTAACTTATTATTATGTTTCTCTGCATTTCAATACACTATGTGGTTCGATTAGTATTCAATTGAATTTTATTTAGGAGAATAGTTTTGGCAACCATTCTCCATGAGAGGACATTCTTGTATCAAAGTAATATATATTGAAGTACGAGTAACAATGATGGATAAAGGAAAAGCAAAAGAAGTAATCAATTGGAAGGCAAAGATTCTACTTTTAGAAAATGCAAATCAAGAAACTCTTTGTATTAGAATTGCATGCATTAGTTCTATCAAAAGAAAAAACAAAATAGATGAAGCAAGAAAACTAATATCTATTAGAGCAATAAGTACTAGGTATTGTTCAGTTCATAAAGATGAGGCCAAAGTTTTCCACAGTAAAAAAAATAGATGACGATAAATTTGACGAAACATTGTACATTATGTATAAGCTTTCTAAATCAAACAAGGTCTATTTGATGTATTAATTTCTTAGCTTGAAAATGGCTAAAAATGCTTCAATGATAAACTCAATTAAAGAGTTTAAAGCAATCATGACCCAGTTGAGGTTAGTGGGCATCATTTTTTTTATGATGAAATAAAGGATTAAATTATTCTTTTGATAAAAACTTGTATGGTTCATAGTGGTGATTAATGTGAGTAGTGCATCTAGTCAAAAGGAGTAGAAGCATTAAAAAGATGTCAACTACAAATACAAATATTGGAGAAGCTATTGTTCAAGTTGCTTTGACTCTTAATAGATAATTCATTTGAGAATTTGATGAGTCTCAAGTGAATCGTTTATTTCATTCCAAGTTCATAGTTATTTTTAGAGTTGCATTGCATAGAAGTTTGGTAGGGTTTATCTTGTTGATAATGATTTTTGATATAAAGGTTAAACAATAAAGTTAAAGTTAAGATTACACAAGCCCCCATGGAAGCAACATGATGTGTGATACGTTGGTGATTTAATATGAATTTGATTTATATTAATCAATTGGATAGCAATGAATACAAGCCCATATTTGAGAATGGCTCATAAAGAACCATGGCAATTACTATGTTGCAAAATTGGAAACCGAGCAAAGAAAATGTATATAACTAATAACAACAAGGACAATAAAATAATTGTTGTCATTGAAGTTGATTCCAAATTAGGATATTGCAAACTTGGCCATATAAATGAAAATAGAATGAAAATCATGACACGAAGGGTTTTCTATCAAATGAATGTAGATCTTTGAAAGGAATGTATTTGAGAAAGCAAAAATGGGTCAATTCAAGAATGAGAAGGGAACAAAAGACAAAGAATGTGGAGTTGATTCACACAAATGTGTGAGGTCCAACTATATTGCATTATTTTGGAGAATTGTATTATATTGTGACTTTCAATGGTGTTTGTCAAAAAAGTTAGCATTGATTTTTGAAGGAAAAATCTAATGTGCTTGTCACTTTCAAAAGTTGAAAACTTGAGATAAAAAATGAGTGTCTTTAAGATCAAGTGTATATGAGTGATTATCAAGCAAAAAGAGAATTTAAAGAGTGTCATGCAATATACAAAATCAATATGTTAATAACACTTTCAAATAAGCCACAATGGAATAATCTTTAAGCATGCAAGGTGCAAGATATTCCACACAGAACTACCTAAAATGCAAAGAACAATGATATATTTGATATATAGCAAACCTACGTGAGGTTTGTTGCATGTTATTGTTATGTGAAAATTGTCATGCAAAAATGACATTCCAACTTTCTATGATTTTAAAACTGAAGCATTTTGTTACTATAATACTGTTATTTTTATGTTTTTTCTTGTTTTGCTTCACGAACTAGATTGCTTATACTAGATGATACCCTAAGACATATTGATATTTCATTTAAATCGCTTTAATTAGCATCATTTATTTGAGCCAAAGTTATCTTTTATTGGGTTAAATCAGTTTGGTTTAATTTCCATGCAGTAATTTGCATATTGCATGCAATTTGGTATAATATCTCTAAAAGTTGTATAAGAACAAAAGATAGGTGTATGTTTTATTTAATTACAATCATTCATACAAGATCTAAGGTCAATTTTGAACCATACAATGTCACAATAATAACCTTAAAGCATGTCAAAACGTGTCATACATTTAACTTTTTTTTGGTTAATATACCTTATTGTCCTTCTATATGATTTGAGTCAGTTTTAATTTAGCTTGTTTTTTCTTGATTCAAAAAGTCATATAGGATTTACAAACCTTTACAAAAATGTGAACTTGTCAACTAGCATATCTTTTAGTATAATAAGAAAAATTTTATAGTTTCTTCTTATTTGTTGATAAGGTGATATCTGATCTACCCTAAAACAAAATGTAAGAGATATTTTGTGTTCTTTAGAGTGCAAGGCTTGATATTTGTTATCATCCATGCCATGTTTTGATTGGCTTTTATTTAGTTTGATTTTGTATGAAATCTTCTCATTAGAAGATGTTTCGTTATGAACATCTGATGTTGACATTAAATTTATGCAATACAATAAGAAGAGATTTAGCAATAAATCAATAACAATAATTGCATAGTGTTCAAAGATCATAGTATGAATTAGTAAAGTTATAATGACTATTAAAACTTGAATTTTTAATTAGGATAATAATTTTCAAATATGACCCCTAAAAATATATACTCAATAACTTCAATAAATAGCCCTCTTCATTTCTTTTCTTATCTCTTAACCTCATCCCTCTCTCTTGCATAAGTTTTCTTTTTTCTACAAGCTCATAGCTATTCCTCAATGTTAGCATTGTCTCAATCAATTATCTTGACCATATTTATCTACACTCATCATTAGCATGACCAAAAGGCATCATTTTCTATGCCATTGATGTATGGATGCCAAAAAGGGTGCCTTGTACAAGTTGTCCATTTTCATTTCTTTTTTTGTACAAATTTCTCACATTTTCAACACTATTGATTCTCACTGCTTAAGAAAATTGTCTCTTCTCTATGACTTTGTTTTTGTATCCATTTTTACCATTTAGGAGATCAATAATGAGTGTAAAGCCCAAAGAACTTAAAGAGTGTCGCTTCCAAATCTAGCATGAAAATCTAGACAAAAAGTCACAGAAATATTTGTAAAAGTGATTTTATATGCATGTCATCATGTGCTTACAAGATATTAAAACTAATCAACAATAAATAAAATGTACATAAATCCATTTTTTATGCATAGGTTGACAAACATTGGTATGTACAAACATACAAAGGCATGTACAATGCGCATAATGCATGCATAACCAAGCTAGCGTGCGTGTACATATTGTATGCATATAATTGGAATTATGCTTATACATGTTCAATGTAGTTGAAAATATATAAGTGTACAAACAAAATTATGCACGTACAATTCAATGCAAGGGTAGAGTTCTTATACATACATAAATAAAATAATGAATGTACATGTTATGCACATGCACTAGGAATTATGCACATATAATTTTGTAGATTGGTGCAGATTAAGTTAGTGGCTTAGGATGAAACCAAATTTTTAGATTTGAAGAAGATAACAATACAAGAAATTATTGAACCAATTAAAAGAATAATCATAAGATAAATCTAAGGTTGGATGAGAGTTTCTACCTATTCATTAACTTTCTTACTAGATAGAGAGCCATTTGAATTTTAGGAGAAATATCAATAATAATTGTTACCCAATAACTCTTAGACCTATAAAAAGGACCTTTAAGAGGGAAACAAATTAATCCATTCAATCCGAAAAAAGGAGAAAAATATCATGATTTGAGAGATCCAACAAAAATTTTCCCCTAAGAGAGATCAAAGTTCTTAGCAAAGCTTTGAGTTTGGAAGGATTGAGGGCGGCAATGTGTTTAGTATCAAGATACTTGCTAAAGGTAAACTCTTGTTTATAAAATTTGGTTAAGGGTTTTCTCAAAAAAAATTAGAGTTTTCTTATGACCAATTAAGTGGTCTTATGGTCTCTCAAGTAGTTGGCAGTATAGAGTTCAAATCCCTTTTAAAAAAGTTGTCATGCCATTTTTATCTTCTTTTGTGTGATTCTCTCTATAAGTGATGCCTGTTATTTATCTTAATTTATCTTCTTCCTTGTGTGAATAAAGTGCTTCCCATTATTTTCCATTAAACTACTCCATTGAAGGGGAGTTCATAACAAATATGAATTATTTAAAATTTTGTTTCGATAAAATTTAGTTCAAAACTCTCCAACTTAAACATAACTTTCTTTGTTAATCATTGAAATTAAAAGACTATCATAACCCATACCTATATTTTGTCAATGCGTTGTAACTAAAGGAAAAGGAGGTGGCTGGGTTGGTCAAGTGAAGGAGATTGGAAAGGGGGTGAATGAGGGAGGTAACATGGAAAAAGAAAAAAAGAATTGATTCCATCTCCTATATCTTTACTATATATATATATATATATATATATATATATATATATATATATATATCCTAACAATGATTTAGGATTTATGCAACTAAACCTACTTAGTATGGTTAAAACATGTTATGGGTGATAGTGCTTGTGTACTATAAAAAGTTAATATCCATAATCGAAAACGCTTAATAAATAAGGAGTGCTCAAGATTAACAATTTTTTTATCACTTTCATACATCTATTAAGGAATAATACTCTTGGTATATCTACAGAAGTTCCACTACTACCATAATTCTTATCGTAATAAAATGCACCTTACAATTCTTGGTTTATCGAGGCATCGGCAACAGGAGCAGATGTATAAGCTGGGGTGGAATGGTTTTTTGACCTAAAGAGTAAGAAATGAATCCTCTACCTTGTAACAAAAGATTGGCAGCTTAGCCTAAAAGTGCATCTATTATGAACAGATATTAGAAAGAATTTGAATGACATCTGTCATCCTTTATATCCCAATGTTTAAGTTATGAATCAATGCCCAACTTCATCTCTTAAGAATCCCATATACATTATTAGCTTGGGTCTAAAAACAAGACTGCAATTGGCAAACTTCACAAAAACTTTCTAGAATAAACCTCTTGCCTAAAGAAAAAAATTTAAACTTCTTCAAACATTAAACAGCGGTGATCTAATGTACTTTTTTAGGGAGTTGACATAAGCATTAATCCATAGTGTTGTTTCATGAATATTGATACTACAAAGAACAGGAAAATAAAACCACAGTAACTTTCCAAAATTCAATATGTTTTACCATCACGTAATTGAGCTTGTTGTTCCATGGCTTGTAACCGTAGCTTAAGCTCCATATTTTCTGCCGTCAGCCCAGTCGTGTCCCTCTGGGAGCAAAGAAAACACACTCAGCTTTCTTAATTGGATGTGACAAATAGAAAAACAAGAAATAATCTGATACAATTAGGACTGATAAAGTTCCCAAAGTTAAAGCCAGCTAGAAGATCCGTTAAGCAAAAGCCAATTGAGTATAATGCCATAGTTCAAGCTCAAAACAAAAGAGACAAATAAATTGTCATATATAATCAAATACCTGGTAAGTGCGTCATATGTTTTCAAATATATGGTAAGGCTTCAATAAGTTTGACTATAAAACATAGGCCCATCTTTGGATATCCCTACCAGTTTTTGTTGTATTCTGCATATTGACCATTTTCTACAAGGTTTGAAACTTCTCATTTGTGTGACCCAGTCGCTTTGGGTGGGCGTCAATTCAGTCTGATCCCTAAGGCAAGTTTTGCCTTCTAGTTTGTTCCAACAAGGAAATCAATGCAGGATTTAATTGCACTCCATATCTACAAACTTCACTAACCTTACAAATTGCTTTAGAAATAATTAACAACTATGGATATTTACAAATATTGTACAAAAAAAAACATTATATATACATACATTCACACTTAAGGACAACAACTTCAGTTTCTTAAACAATGGTAGCAAGGACGAAAGAAGAGAAAAGATATCAAATATTATATAGAAGAACAAAATATGGTTTCTAGCAAACAAAATACTTGAAAATTTACCATAAAAAAAAGATATAGTTTGATCATGCAAAGCCAATCAAAGGAAAATTAGAGTCAGGTGATTACATGTTTGCACTCCACATCTATAAACTTTACTCTTCTTCCTAAGGTTCCTAAAATAAAAGTGCAAAACGTGGAAAGCAAGAAAACCAAGATTTTAATTGTTACATAATGCTCAGCAGTTGATTTAGGACAAAAAAAAAATGAAAGTGTAACTGAGGGGGAATGAAATGGTAAGAAAATATCAAAAGGAAAAAAAAAAAAACCATTCTACCATAGAAGAGAAGAATGCTTAATAATTTGTTCTAAAAGTATATCAATCTTGACCAATAGACAAAAATTACATAAACATATAAATATTTGGCATGACCTAGAAGATCCCTGAACATAACTGCGACCAATACAATAAATAAAAAGACAATCTCATCCAACTAGTTTTAAGCACACTGAAAGGCCAAAAATGCAAATACCAATCCTAACAGTCCAAGACATAATCACATCCAACAAGTTTTAAGCAAATTGAAAGAACAAAAATGCATGCAAATACCAATCCTACCAGTCCAAGATCATGAAAAACAAAATAACAAAATATGATCAGCTTCAAAAATTCAACAACTTAAAGATTGAACTGTTAATAGTCTAAGGCCTCATGACCTGCTTCATTGAAAGATTTTGATGCAAACCTGGTAAAGTGTAAGCTGTGCTGAAAGCGTTGTAGCTTCAGTTTGAAGAGTTTGGACTTTCCTCTCAAGTTCTGAGATGTACCGTGCCTTTCTTTCCTTTGAGCGAGCTGCTGATTGTCGGTTAGCTAGGATCCTGCACAAATTATTAAAAGAATTCCATCAACCAAACATTAAGGAAACAAGAAAGCACATAATTATATGTTAAACTATAAATACTCGCCAATCATTAAGCTATTGCAATGGTGAAAAGAAGTGTAATCAGTCAACATTAGTAAAACAAGATTCTTCAATTGTTTCAAGAAATATAGGAAGCGAACTTTGGAAGGAGAAGCGTGTATTTCTTGCAGTGTTTTGCTTATTATATAACCTTCAATTCCATACCCCAAGGGTATTGTGTCCTCTATCATTTTTGTCACATGTCATTTTTTTGAAGTCTAGAAGTAATAACTTTTTTCTAGCATGACTAACAAATCAAGAATTTTTTTTTGTCAAACAACAGATACTTCATGTTCCATGCAAATCCTGGCACACATTCCCCAACGCTCATAACAAAAAGTATACATTCCATAACAATTTCTACTGATGGAGAAAAAGCTAAATATTATGTGTGTTATAAACATAAATGTTTCAGCTTACTCCCTCGACAATTGTATCAGAAAAAACTGCATAATTGTTCACAAGAAATAATATTTTTAATGTGTTATTTAGGTAGCTAACATAGCTTGAAAACCAAAGATTACTTGAAAATGTATACCAAACAAGAGCTGGACTCAAAATGTTCACTAAAATCTTAGGTGAGAATGACAGAGGTTTGAAGCTAGTGTTGTAAGCCATTGTACGTAATGCGTGAAAAATTAAAGAAACCTATTTTCTTCTTGCCTAACTAAGGTCTTAGCATAAATGACCAACACTAAGGTTCTAATCTAACATATATATAGCTACAACATTCTCTTGCATTCAAATGCAAAACTACTCATCAATGTGTCATTCTTCCTAGAAGACTAGCAAGAGTAATTCCTTTTCTAGTAAATACCTTTAAGCAATCATCCAATGATAACTCATTTCCCTTGTGAAGCAAGAGTTATCACATAATCATTGTTGCTTTGTCTCTCATTTTCTTTGTTTGATAAGTGATTGCAACTTATGATAACTAAATCATAAAGTAAGATGGCTTGCCACCAAAACATATCTATCGCCTCCATGTCACCATCATATAATTAAACTTTTCAATATGAAATAGTACATTACAATATTACCTCTGTAAGTTCAATGTGCAATTGAAATTACATAAAATTGATTACCAATGTATTTCTAGTCTTGAAATCCTGAATCACTTTTTTAATTCTCATAATCCTCACAAAAAAAAAATTACAAGTTCAACATATAAAAATAAAATTACAGGTTCTACAATTAAATTAAAGTGATTTGTGTTGATCTAATCATATATATATATATATATATATATATATATATATATATATATATCACATGTACGTGTTCAAGGGCAATAGTTCCCAATTAAATGAAATGCTAGAATGTCACAATCAGAATAAATAAATAATAAGTTAGAATTATGAGTATATGTTTGGAATGCTTGGAATTGAAAGAAAGAGTGTCAAAAGTTTATTTTTGATATAAAAATAATTCAATGGGTGATTGAGACAAAATACAACATAATTTTTTCAGCAAAAATACAATCATATATTCTTGACAACATTACCAAAGAACTTATCACTTACTGGGTTTTGAATGAAAAACAAATTTGAATGCAAAATAAAGATTATGATATGCACAAAGAAAGTGTAAATCGAAAAGCTGGTTTACAATAAAAACAATTAACAATGCCCAATCCATGAGAAAAAAGTGCTATAAAGTTTACCATATCTCAATAATATCTCCTTAAATGAATGGATTGCACCACTAAGTTTGTAGGATCTAAACTAATAAGCAGGTTCACTGGTTATATTATTTTTATTATAGATACACCTAGTAAACAACATATTAGGATTATTCAAACTTAGGGTAAGGCAAGTAGAACCAAACATTTCTTATCCAAACCAATTAAATTTATTGGAGTTACCCCAACCCATATCTTTAATTCCACTTACATCAGGTAGATCTCATCCCAATGCTCTCACCTAGCCACTGGTAAGAATTATCCTAGAAGACTCCCTTTGGCCAATTGATCATTCCATGTATAGTTAAGTTTTTGGCCGGTTGGATGGTGCCTTCCAATGGTATTTCTCAATCGATCACTCTATAAAAAGAACCACATCTAATTTTGTACTAGACTAATAGCTGAACATAAATCAAGGTTTTCTGATATATAAACACAAAAAAAAGAGCAAAACCCCTTTATCTCAACTAAGATAACATAAAGGATAAGCTATCCCAAGTTAATTTACCCATCCTTATTTTTAATGGATCACAATTAAAATCCTTCATGAAGTAGAGTCAATTAAAAAAAAAATCTCTTATTAGGATATTTGAAATGGCTCAATTAGTAAGAGTAAATGAAAAATAACATCTAAATAATTTTTGACATTTAATAATTTTTAATATACTTCATATTCAAAAAACTAACGGATCACTTAAATTAGCATCTAAATATCATAGTACAATCTTAGAAAAAGGTATTTATTCAATATGATAATGAGTTAAATTTTAATTCACAATTTCATTATGTTGAACGAAACAAACAAAACAAAAAGCAAGGGCAAGGATAAGAAGCATGCAATGACATTGTATAAGGTAGCAAGAAAGATTTTCGACATATGAATAGGTAGGATGTAACTATCACAAGAGCAATTATGACATGATTTTACAATTTCTAGTGTAGAAATAAATTATTGAAGCAGCCAAGAGCTATTGTTCTTTAGAGTTATTATAATCAAATTATATAATTAAAGTAAATTAGTAATTTTTAAAAACTGAGTGGTATGATATTATCGAAGTATTACAAAAAGAACAATAAGGAATGTTGCCCTACGCATGTAAAATGATTTTTAGAAGTGAAATATCAATAAAAAAAAATTGTATAACTTAGAGGAAAAACAACAGAGATGAGAAAATTGAACTAGCCTTTTTGCCCTTTTTGGATCAATAGCAGCGAGTTCTGCAAGCTGCTCCGCCGTCATGGCCTTCTTTGCCTCCATCACCTCTCCAAAAACACCTTCCTCCTTTGTGACGGCCAACAACATGGAACCCCCGTCCATAGAGGTGCTGTGCCGATGCTTCGCTTTTGACGTTGCTGCAGCCTCACCACCGTCTGCATTGCCGTTTTTGTGCAGTTCTACACCAGCCGATCTCTCCACTCCTCCGCACACACCGTCTTCCGAACCCGATCCGCTTCCCTCCAGCTTACATCCGATCTTCTCGATGTCCATATACGTGGAAAAAAGATCGTCTTCCGATCCGATCTCCTCGAAACTCCCCGCCTTCACGGGATCCCCTGATCCCAGATCGAAGTCTTCAGGGATTCGGAAGGTAAGCTCGGATCTGGCCCTCCGGTGATGAGGGCCGCGCATTGCCACTGCCTCGTGGCTAGGACATATGGCCGGGCCTCCAGCAGCCACTGCCGGCAATGGCGCTGGCGAGGGCTCATTATGCCCCGCAGGGCGGTGGAAACCGGGATTCAAGCTGCTGTCAGTGGTCGAGGTTGGGGATGGATCTAAGGGATTCGTTTGCATTTCTTGGGCTCTCCTCGTGTGGTTTCATAAGGAGACGGAGAGCGGAGGATGCTAAGGCGAGCGATGGGCACCAACGGCACCGGGACGAAGATATCCATTTTTCTAATTTAAAATTTTCTTCCTGATTTTTTTGCTCGGCATATTCCACGTTACGAGGAACCTACAAAACGACGATAGTAGGCATTAATCGACTATTATTTAACTTTAAATTATAACAAACTTAAAAAAAAAACAGACTTCTTTCAATTTTAATGTGACTTCCATCCAGTGCTTCAATGATTTAATGATTGAAATCAATTTCAAATAAATCTAAAAATCAAAACATATCATATTTTATTCAAAGAATAATATTTTTGTTAATAATGTGTTTATCTTTTAAGTCACCACTTTGGACATCAAACAATCCTTTTTCAACGGCAGACCAGCCTATTTAACCGTTTCTATTAAACTCGATAGAAACTGGCCAAAACCGAACTTTTTAAAGCAGTTTCAAACATGCGTCACATAGTGAAGCAAAGCAAGGTACATCATTGAATCTTCAACAAACCTATACAGTGATGTCCGGTGCAAATGACACTAAAGAAACAGCACACGAACAGCAGAAGAGAAAATAGAAGAATTTATAAGACAAAGAAAGGAAGCACAACACGCATATATCAAGAAGCAAAGGTATCTGAAACGCAGTGTTCATCCTCCTCGCCACTCTCGCTCTCCACGGGAGCTTGAGGCACCTCAGCTGGGCTCATGCTAACCTGCTGCTCACTTGTTGCCAAACCTGCAAGCTTGTTCTGCTTCAGATAAACCTCCAGCGGAAGACTCGCAACTTGGAGAAGGCTCATCATGCTCAACCTCGACGAACCCGCGGCCTGCTGCTCTGCGTCGCGATGCGGTCGGCAGTTCAAGTCTATGTGCCCCTTGGACACATCGAGGCTTTCCATAACCTCGCTCTCTCCTTGGGAGTCCGTGGCTTGTACGTTTTTATAGGAGCTGCCATTCCCTTCAAGCTCTTCTCCGCCAGCCCACTCGGTTCTCTTGTTCGCATCGGCTTCCTCGCGTTCGGATCGGCGCTTCTTCTTCTTCATCATGAGCGTTTTGAAACGTCGCTTCACCGTGGTGCAGACGTTGCAAGCGCAGGTTGGGCTGTGCTTGGGTCCCTTCCCACTTGGCGGCTGAATGCACACGATGCATGTGCAGCCAGGACGATGGCGAGGATGCCTTGTGGTTGCTGCAACAGGAGTGGCTTGGGTGCCCACGTCCCCAACTACTGCAGCGATTGCCAAGGCATCGAGACCGGTTGCCTCGGCTGCAGATGGAAGTTGCTTTGAACTAATAATTCGACGCCTTTTAATCTCTGAAGAAATTCAGTTCAAGGTTAGAAGCAGGCCTTAGAAAAGAGGAGGAGAAGCTACGTAAGGCTAAGTTCCAGTTCAAGTTGATACAAGTAATGATCAAAAAGAGAGCTTCCATTCAAACTGCTAAACAATGGATGAGGGAAAGCAATGCTGAACATCTAATTGCCAAGTCTTGAAGAACTTATATTAAGGCATACTTACTAAAAAGTGCATGCATGCATTTTGGGTTAGCTTCGTATCAATGATCGCAAGTCAACACACTCGTAGTACTAACCTGCGTGCTGCTGAAGGAGAGCTTGTAACTCGCTTGCAGGCAGTTCATCAAGCACAGCGCATGAAGACCTATAGCAACGTCATATGCATATGCGAAGTGGAATAAAACATTAATATTGAAAAATGGAATTAGCTAATTTAAAGAAAAATAAATATAACAGTCAAAGAATATCAAAACAGCATAGGCAAAGTAAAGCTGGGCAACTTGCTCAAGTAGTCGATTTGTTGACAACATTTTTTTTAAGCTAAATTTAACGTGTTTTCTTTACTTTATTTTCAAGTTCATCCATCAAAAGCATTCTCTTCAAAGCCCAAATGGAATGTTTTGGTTAAAACTTCAACAGAAAGTAACACACCTTTTTGCATCCCAAGTATTATCAGCACATGTCCATTTTGGAGGAGGTAGAACTTCAACAGGAATCCTTCGCCATTTAAAGCAATCATCACACTGAATCCATTGATCATGTTCCCTATAAGTTAAGCTTCAGTATGTCAATATTAAGGCCATCACGCATTTCTTGCACAACCAGTAATGCATTACCAACGCAATAATCAGCAAACACTAACTTATATTTTTGAAGCCAAGTATAGTTTAGATCAACAAAATTTGCATAGCACGGCAGAAAAATCAAAATCAGCAAGCTGATCTTATGCTAGGCATCCAAACTGGCGATCTAGACTTAAATGTCTAATAAGAATAAAGTACTGATGGATATCCTTACCAACTATAAGATATGTGGGTAATAAAAAAACCAAGTTTCAACGCAGCTAATCTAGTGAATGACAAGCTGTTTAGAATGCAACATGCATGGAAACAGCAGAACGAGAATTCTCGGTATTGCAAACAATAATACCATCAAAATTAACTATAAATTTTGTTTCAAGTTATTAATGCAGAATCGAAGTCATAAAATGAAATGCAACAAAAAGAAATTCTAGATCATGAATTCTGGCATACAAGAACAGCTGAAGTCAAATGAATCAGCAATAAAAACAATAAATCTTAAAAACTGATTTCCTTACCCTGGTGACCGTGCTGTAAAAAAGGATCTCTTGCCTATAACTGGTGGCTCCTGCAGATTTGAAATACCTATTAGTTCAACTTAACAAAAGATATAAAATCAAAAAAAGGAATAAAATAGTCAGCTTCCAGGAAGTACGATACAATAAAGTTAACTTCTTTCCAACAATCTCCAAAAGGCAACTTCACTGTGACAGGTGGTAAAGCAATCAAATAAATCATAAATGAAATTTTTGTTTATGGATTACTGTGCAGGACTTGGTAAAGAAAAAACACTTAAAGATTGATCAATAAATATCAATAATTACACCAAATGTGTAAGCTTCAAATGGGAATGAAGAGCAGTTGTTTCATCCTGGGTTGTATTCAATAGTCAATTGTAAATTCACAAAGAGAGGCAGCGTTTGGCAAAATGTGGAGAGCATAAACACAACAACGAATAGGGGACTTGTATGCTTACAATGCAAATAAAAATATGATAATTAAGTGTTATCATTGAAATGCAACAAAATTTTCTTTAGGATGTAGCATTCTTGAAGAACTTTATCTAGAGTTTATTTCAATTTGGACTTAATAGTAGTGATTTGGGCTTAAAATTAAGGCTTAAGAATCAGGAAGGCTAATGAAACATTTGAAGTTGTGTATTCAGTTTAACTGGTAAAACTAATATGAAGCATAAGCAGTTATGTCATTACTAAAGCAAACACACTATTTTTTAATATAAAGATAAAATCTTTCATAGTCTTCAAATGCCACTTAAATTGTTGGGATCCTCTTGAATGGCAAATTTGCTGTCCACTGATGATTGCAGTAAGCTGGTTCATTGAACGAGTTGCATTTTTTGGCTTAGTTATCTTAATGTCAAATTGCACAATCAAATTAGCCATTAATATCAAATCTGCATGGGATATTTATCTTCAATCTGTTATTATGAGCATTTCAATTCGAGTGCTCCAATCAGGTTAGTAGGTTCTTATACATGGTTCAATGTTTAACAGGCTGGCATAGCCTGCTTTGAAAATTCATTTAGCATAGGTGTGTCTCAAAGAGTCGCATCCATGCTTATGCGTATCTTCAATGGAGAGTTTGGCGCCTACAGATGCTTGAGAGTGATTGCAAATCACTTTTATTATGGAGGAGACCTAACCACAGTAAATGTGCAGGTGAATTGATGACAAAGTTAAAATTCAAGGTAAAACCAAGAAGGATTGACGGCTAGGCTTACTGTAAGCTGAATTTGTAGGCATAATGATGGCCAAAAATTAGGCCTAGGTCTTGCCATATGAACCTTATAACAAACATTTTAAAAAAAGCCTTTTTTTTTAAAAATACCAATAGGTTTTAGAACATGTAAAGAGCAAGGAAAGTTGTCTGGAACTTAAGATATGTTAAGGCCAACAAAGGGCTTACGTTTAGAAGGAAAATGAGGTAAGATTAAATTACTGCTGTAGGATTCTTTGGAAATCTTGCACAAGTTATACAAAACTCAGATTGAAGTAAACATCAGTGCATCACTCGTCAAAAGGCCATAAAGTAGGTAGTCGGAGTGTGAAAAAAGAACCACTGAAAAATAGATTTTTTTTACTTTGCACCATTAGAACTTCTAGAAAAAGCTTAGATTTTGTATTACAATCACTCTGTACTCCAAATAGAACAATTAATCTACAAATTGAACAAGTTTCATCACTAAAGACACATTGGAAGTTTGATTAAGGCATGCAACAAACTAATTATGACAGCTTTTCAATTCCTTCTCAAAACAAAAGTTCAAATGAAGGTAAAACAACAACCACATGAAAAGAAAACACTTTAGATGACCTTCACAGAAGTTAATACAAAATATTCCTTTAGTAGATCCTTAACTTCACGAAGAATAGCAAGCCTTTAAAAATTTCTTGAACTATCTTAGTTTCTTAAGAAACTTTGGTGAGAAGATATCACAATGAATTTCTCATCACCCAAGATTTAGCAGTAGCTGAAGCATCAGCCATCAATCATCTCTACAACAAAAGTACAAGTGGCATTACCAAGGGAACAGAAGTTAGATTGAAATCAAAGTTAATCTTATGATCTGTTATGATGATCATCCGGAGAAGTTTGCAGCAAATAAATGAGAAAGGCCAAAAATAGACCAACAAAAGCTATGATGTAATTTTCAGTTCATTCAAGGTGATCTTATGTTTATCAAGATCAAATAACGGAAATGAACCAAAATTACCCAAAACTCGTTCAAACACAACTTAAAGATGTCATGGGGATACATCAGCAATAACATACATAACGTGAAATACAAACAAAACAAAGTCACAACAAATAAATAGTTACCACCAAATGAATCACATCGCATGATATCATCTGTCCTAAACTACAAAAAGATAGACCTGACGAGGAGCCAAGATAGGCAGGCCTGTGACAATGTACTTTGAGACTTTTGTTAAATAGAAACTAATTGGAATTTCTAACAAGCATAGTAGAAACAGCATCATTTGTAATCGAGCTTGTATATAATGCAATAGCAAGCAAATCACTAGTATCATGATGCACAGTATGGAGTAGAGCAACAAGTGTGAGACTACCATCTTAGGAGGCAATGGAGGTACACAAAAGCATGAATTTTGAACCATATCCACTAAAGGTACCTAAATTAGATAAAGAAACATCTAGACCTGGAGTGTCATCAATGCACTAGAATATGGAATATGCACCATATGAAAGTGGTGATTTTGGACAGTGTAGCTAGGAGTTTTCCAAGAACTGTCTTTGGATAGAAAAACAGATCTAGTAATATTCAAAGAACAATAGCAAGACAACTAGATGCAATTAAAAATGTACCATCATCAGTATACAAAAACACCTCAAGCACTCTCGCATATAAGTGTCTATTCCTCAACAAAAACATGGAATAACAAGAGAAGGTGCAAAAACAAAATCTAAGGAAATTGTGATAGAATGAATAAAATATTCCTAAGCCTACAGTTGCTTATTAATAGATCCACAATGAAATTCTTTGTTAACTTATTGTTCCCTAATTCTATCTAAATAATTTGTGTTCAATTGCACAAATTTGACAAATGAGCCCTCAGCTCATCAAGCTCACTAGAGAAGAAGAAAGAGTGGGCCATTTATTGCTTTATGTTTAGGTAGTGATGAGAGTTTTGAAGAAATTTGTTCAAGGTTTTTCAATCGGTTAATTTCTTAAGTGACCATTCTGCCACTGAAACTACAAACATAAATGTTGGATTCCCATTATGCATCATGTCATTGTCATACAACCATAGATGTGTGTTGTGATCTTGGGCACAACATCACACAAAGAAAAAAAAACAATGTTTCCATTCTTTCAAATCTTTTGGGCAGCCATCAAGACACCATGATAAAAATCCACCTCTAAACTACCCTCATAAGTATCAAACTGAATATACTCTAAATCCTTACTATCGTCATCTTCTCTAGGTCACTCAACCACTAGGTTTTGTTGTGGATATTTGGTTGCCACATGCCCATACATTTTATAAGTATGACACTGGGTGTCATAACAATAATGAATCATATCAATTACATTAAAATTCACCTTCATCTTACCTTGTGACTACTAATATCCTTTAAAGTGCTATGGTCAGCTTAATAGATGGAGAGGTAGGAATCTATTATGAAGATGTGTGAACCTCCAAAACTTCAAGTACACCTCAAAATATACTCGAATTAAAATAATAACGCATTACATAGTCCAAACCTATAATATAAATACCTTCAAGAGTATAAACATTCTATCTTAAGAGCTCACATGCAAACTAACGTGTCTGTTGCTAAACCAAGCAAAAATAAAGTAAAAAAGTTCATTTAAATCATATCTAATCATACTCTATTTCATTTGACTCATAGTCAATAACACCCACACAAATTATTATCTAAGTTTGCACAATACGCCCAACCTCTCTTGATAAGTTATTGAAAGATATCACTCCTTAAGTAACTCTTTCATCTCATCTAGGTTTTGACAACATCTTTATCACACTTGGCTCTCTTTTGTTCAATTCCAATTCTAGAAATGCTTGCCTAACCAACTAACTTGATTTGAGCAATTAAATTTTCATATATGTAAACACTTGATTCCAATGATCAAATGATTCATTCTAAAAAACAAATTCATTAAAAACTTTAAATGGCCTTCACGATGAAAAGCATGAATCCTTATTATCACATTCGACTATATTATCAACTTCTAATCAATCATATTAGGATATTGATCAATCTCCCCATTGCAATTTTATCTAAGTTGTTTGAAAGGTATTTGACCTCTTCTCATGCTATGAGTTCATCTCCCAAGACAAATGGTAACTCAAACTCTTCTTCTTCAAAGTCTTCTAACAATTCAAAAGATTTGTGAAATTTTCCAACAATGACAAGTCTTGGGATACATTTTTTTTTGGTTGAGCCTAAATAATTCTTACATCATTAGTGAAAAATAATACTTACAAAATTAGACAAGGAAATCATGTCATTTAATAACTCTTAAGAATAAAATTCATCATAGCTATTATGAACATGTGAAGTTGTTGTTGAATAGAGAAATAAACATTGGCTTATGTGCTATTCAAAAATAACACGAATCCAAGTTTTGATACCAAATTTTGACATCATACATGTGCTTCTAAAGTTGTACTAAGCTAAAAGGCATCTCCAAAGGGTGCTTTAGATAGCTTAGAGTATTTGAGAGTGATTGTAAGTTACTTTTGGGTGTAGAAACAAACTAGCTAAATGATACATGCAAGTAATTTATCTTTGGTCATATAAGTAAACTAATTAAATGAATACATATAAGTAAAGCAATTAACATGATAAATCTATGATGAGTTTTGTTCCAAAATCTCAATAATAATCTTTCTTTAAAATTTATACAATAGTGGTATAGTGGAATGGCCAAAAACATAAAAAAAGATGTGAAATAAAGAGATGATGCACAACTCAAGAATGAACTCGAAGAAATGTTTTGTTTTTCCTTTTCTCTCAACAAGCTTAGTTTTTTCTTATTTTTTCACTCTCTTGATAAAAAGTTTAAATACTTATTTATTGTGGTACAAAAAGTATTTTTATCATCTTACATATGACAATTTTTTTTCCACATAGGCTCCATGCACTTAGCCTACTACATAAGCCCACAACCCAAGTATGACATTTTGAATGACACGTAGCCAACCATGACGCTTGCGTCAGACGTGCCTTGGGTGTCACACATGCTGCACATCATTTCTCAATGCCCACAAATGACTTTTTTATGCTATTTCCTTTTGTAAGAGTTATGTTTTTCTTCAAGTCTTCTTCAATGTTAAATGATTCAATTTCTTGTTCCACATGGAACAAATTGCTTTACTATAGCTTTATTCAAAACTTAGGATAAAACCAAGTACTATTAATGGCTAAGCTTAAGGTCATAAGTGAAAGGTTTAAGAAATAGGCTTAAAGATGGACTAACCTTAGGTATTGTAACAGGATTCTTAAAACAACGATTTTGATAAAGGTTAATTAGTTTTTTGTTATAAATGTTGGCAAATAATATACACAAAAGTGGGGGTGAATTGTGTATATTTAAAAATTATTATGATTTCAAATATAAGATAAAATAACAAAAGAAACTTTTTGTTTTCTCAAATGAATTCAACCAACTCAAGTACTCTTATTACAAAAATCATTTGTTTATCTTATAGCACTTGAACTCATTTTTTAGAAAATGTTCATTAATTTTCAAAATACTTTTGTGGCAATGATAATTATAGTGCAATAAGAAAAGCTCGAGATGCAAGTAAAGCAAATAATACACTAGAGTTTTTTGGTTATTTGGTCCAACCAGTGCTTACATCCACCCTCGGTCAACCTGACCCAGCTTCCATTAAAAGACCACATTCTTATGCCACAACCGGTACGAATAAACCTTACAAAACCACTCCCTTTCGACAAAACTGGTAAAGA
The DNA here is from genome assembly GCA_023846275.1 of Vanilla planifolia. NCBI lineage: Eukaryota > Viridiplantae > Streptophyta > Magnoliopsida > Asparagales > Orchidaceae > Vanilla > Vanilla planifolia. Next base: position 37,047,046 of record CM043869.1, on the reverse strand, counting down.
TACACCTTACAAAAAAGAAAAAAAAACAAAAACGACTTTACAAACCTTACAACTCTTTTAACAAGATAAAGCTCACAAGTATCATACCATTTACTTAAAGATATATATGATGCAAAATTAAATGTTGTTAAAAGATGTTATCAATCAAGATGACAGCTTGATATAAGATTGTGAATGAATAAATAGAAAAAGCTATGAATGCAACAATAGGAAGAATGTTCTTGATGATTAAGCAAAAACGGTAGCTAAGGATTTTGCCTTTCCACTTTGCAAAATGATTTCCCAATTTGACTATCATCCTCTTCTTATTGATTTTCATTTCTATTTATATTAAATAATGAGTTATACCCAAATAAAAGAGTTTAAACAACTAGATTTAGATTCCCAAAGCATATGAAATAACTATGGCAAGTTTCGACGACACATCATATGCTAACATGGGAACCTATAAAGGCGATGACTCATAAGTATCGCCTCAACGATGTTCCTGTCTGACCTACTGATTTCTAAGCAAATAAAGAATCGTACTGATACAATGAGGCATCATAGAGTACAAAAAAAAACAATCTTCTCAAGTCTGATTTCTGAGCTATTGGGAATTTGCTATACGGTGCATGAACGTACACTACGACAAGTTCTACAATAAGTTTACTATCATATTCGTACGATAAATTGATTATATTATACGATGCAAATCTGTCCAATATATCATTTAAGTCTCGAGGTAAATTTCTCAGGTGAAATATATATCACACATGTTAAAAAGATATATCGTACAGGTACAAACAAATTTAGATAACTAAGTAAAAAACTAGACCAATTGGGTAAAATGGTCTTGCACTTGTACGAAAGTGATATCATCTAGGTATAACGAAAAACAACTCGCTCACAGCCTAAGTTCTCAACTCACAAAATTCAGTTAAATGAATCATATTAGTACGATAGTTATTTCGTACATATACGACAATGCAATTCCAGTTCATACTCTCATCGTTCAGTCCGATTCCATGTTCGATCCAATTGAAGAATATGTTGTAGAATTACAATAGCTAATATCATACTGTACGAAGCTTAATAACACTGAACCTCAACTCACACATCTCAGGTAAATTAACAACGTACTTGTATGATAGATGTATCATATAGATATGAACAATATAACTAACACAGGATTGTACCTGACCAATAAGCAGTCCAATCACATATGTTAGTCGTATTGTACAAAGCGGAACTCGTACAAGTATAATGAATATAAATATGCAACACTAAATGTTTTTGCAAGCTATTAAAATTGACCATTACATGCATACACAAACTTATATATCTAATACACATTAAAGTAGTTGTGTAAAGAGACCCTAGATCAGATGCATGCCTAAGTTAAATGCAATCTTATATGTTATATGAATATCAAATGATAAGTTTAACAATTCTAACCCAAATGATAAGTTGAAGATGAACTTTGGATGAGCAACCACTCCACGAAGAGCTGAAACAATGGCTCTACAATGTGCAAGTTGAGCCGAGCTTGAGCAATGCCACTAAGTTGTCACAAATGATCCTCACATGTGGATCGCTCCAATAAATTAATTAGCTGAAACTAAAATCACTTAAAAGAAAATATTAGTATAAACATAATGGTTTTGTTATCATCAAACAAGTGAAACAAAGATTAAGACTTCAACACTTTTAAATAATATAATTATATAGAAAACTGTTTGGAGCTTAAGGCCAAAGGAAGGGTGCAAACAATAAGGTTGGGTTTTGCAAACTTCTTCTAATAAGAGGATCTAAGGAAAGCTATTAAACAAATTATACTAAATGTGTAGCACGATTAAGCACCATTAAACCAATCATCACTCATGTAAAAAAACATAAAATTGGTCGTTGGAGTGTGCAAGGAAAAACAACGAAAGGTAAAATTTTTGTTCAAATTATTATCACTAAAACTTGATGTTAAAACTCATACTAAGGAGCATAATAACTCAATACTTCAATTAACATAACTAATTTATAAAACTAATGCTACAAGTACCAAAGTACCACTAGAAGCTTCATTAAAGCAAGCTCCAAACAAGGAGATAATGATGAATTTCAACACTTTTCACAACACAAGGTCAAATCAAATTGAAAATGAAGAGAATGAAATACAAGCACCTAAATAAGATCTCCATTAAAGTTAAAACACAGTATCTCATTAATAGATCATTGAATCCATGAAGAGTGCAAGCATTGAAGAATCCCTTAATCAACAAATTAGCAATTTCTTAAGAAACATTGGACATAAAATACCAAAAAAATTTGTCAACAAAAAGGGGTCAACCACAATTAAAAAATTCCATTGATCCTTAACCTTCTCTACAGCATGTCTACACTGGGTAATTCTAGGGGTATAAAGCTTGGGCAGAAAGTCAACATGATAAGTCTAGTGCAATTGCCTAAGGGTAATCAGCCAATTCCTATCAGCAAATTGCCAGATGCAATCTAATCATCACGTGGAAAGGTCTACTGCAAATAGCATATGTCAATAAATGACTGAAAGTTGTGTTATTGTTTTTTTAGCATCTAAGGTGAACCTTAACAATGTAAAATCCTACAGGACTCAATATCACCTATAACTCATATAAATCTTAATTAAGGCTATCATAGGAATACATGAAAATTTACACAACATTCATAATATAAAATACAATAAATATATAAAACTAGAGAAATGTCCCATCAATCTTCCATTCTTTAAGGTAAATAAGCATAACAATACTATTTCATGTTTTAAGTTTTGTTTTGATGGATGAGCCATAATGCTAGGAATAAAGTTGCAATGAAACATGGCTTATAGATATGATGTTGACTATACAATTGTTTCTTATGGATTAAGTTTAACCACACCTTCTCCATCACAATGTGGGGATTTGGTTAGCAAAAGTCTTTGCAATTCATCATAAACTAACCTATTAATCATCTAGCTCCCAAACATGTAAATATAGAATTAGTACAATATCTTTTAATGATTAAATTGCATTTATTACATTATTGGTATTTTATGTTCTTATTTCAAATATAAGATTAGCACTCATATATAGCCAAACAATAACTTTATTTTAATCAAATCACATAAGGAGTTGACCATGAACACATTTAATGACCAAGGAATACTTCTATGAATACATGATATGAATTATGTTATCTAGAGGAAACAAATTAAATGACCAACAATAATTCAACGAGTACAACATGTATTACATTATCACATAATATAGAACAACAATTAGAGTATATAAGCTTGATTGAGGAACACTAAGATGTATAGTTCAAAAATCATTTTGCACGACTAATTTCTATGAAGAAATTAAAACCCTAAAGAAATATCAAAAAAAGACAATTCTTTTCCTTCAAGTGAGACCATTCCCCTCACTATCAATAAAAAAAGATTCTTATAGAACTAGATAAAGTGAATTCTCCTAGCATATAAACTATTCAAACTATGATGCTCCTAATCTACAAGCTATTTGAAATAAGGTTTATCAATTTATCAAGACTATACGTGCACAAGAAATTAAAGAAAAAAAAAAACATGATGGCAATGTTTCTTAGTGCAAAATAAGAAGTCTACATAAAATCTATTATTTCAAAAAGTTTGTTACATATTTAAGAATGCAACAATATCAACATAGTCAAAACTGAGAGAATAAGCCAACAACAGGAATCTTGGCTATAAGTTACCTCATACTCCTCAAATTCTTGATCCTCGATTATAACAATGCTAGGTTTAACCTTGGGAGGTGGACGCAGCAAATCTTGGGCCTCCTCCCAAGTAAGCTTTAGTTCCATGGCATCCTCATTATCCATAAGCAATCTTTTACTCTTGGAACCAATGCTGCGACTTATCTTGTCCGACACAAGCAAAGGCTGGAATAATCCCTCTTTTACCCAACTTCCACGCTTATCTGTCTTTATGCAACTAACGTTTCTGTCAGATTAATATAAAGTTTTAGGAAATGGCTCATTGACTTCAATGAGTAACTACTTACTATAGACAGGCTCTCATTAAATCCCGAACAAATGGTTTCACTTCCAAGGGCTCCATTTGCCATAGCAGAAATTTGGGACTCCTGTTTAATGGAAGGTTTAGGACAAACATGTTAAAACATAGTAGCATGCTAATTCAAACAGCACAAAAAGGTTCAGAATATTATGACAAAAATAGGTTAAGGTGAACAACTTTGGGAATAATAGACTACTATAAAATACAAAAAGGAGAAATACACAAGAGATGACACTTGCCTGAAGCTGCACAGTATCAGTTGCCTTTCGAAACCCCATAACAAGTTTTCCTTCGGGATCTATCCGGCTGAAAGTAACTATTGAAGACAAGAAAATATAGACTACAGCACCACAAAGACAAATGCAGCATAGAAACAAATGATCACATTGAAATGAAGGATTTAAATTGAAGTGTAAGCCCAAATATGCAGAAAATATAAGAATAACAAGGAATGGAATAAAACAAGTAAAATTGACATATTTCAATCTGACTTGCAATGCAATTCACTAGAAGTATCAAATATAGGAAAAAAGAAGATTAGGCATGAGTTATCAGAAAGTCCAACATCATTTCTGAATAAATCTGAACTAAGGTGCTAAGCATTAGAACCTCCAGAGCAATGGAAAACAAATCCCATTACTTTGTACCTTTTGTTTGGAGAAAGGAACTTTTTACCAGTTAAAGAAGTATGAAAATCTTATTGAGTTACCAGTTGAATCTAGGAATAAAAATTTCACATTGTGATGGTTTAATTCTCTGGTGGGACATGCATCATATTCACATTAATGATTTCCTGTCATGTGCTGTAGTTCAGTAGCCCGCAACCCATTGTCTGATACCTACGACATTAATAGGATTAGGGATTTTTACACCTCCCCAAATCAGCAAATTTTACTTCTTCCAAGAATTCATCCAAGTAAAACAGATTGCTAGTTTGAATTTATATATAGAATTTATATTATGATTTGATCTATTCCTTCATGCAGCATGAAGGAAAATCAAAATTTAATTTATTGTAGTCATTTTGTTGCATATTATTGATCATAGAAAACTATGCTCATAGCTTTTCTGTAAAAGCTAAACTGAGACCACCAATTTATGCAGGTGATGTAACAGTTATAGTTGTGAAATAGGCACCCTTGGCATAATGTTCAACCTTAGGTCATGAGAACAAATCCAACATGCCAACCAAAAAATGGTTCCACAATATCAAAAGAGCATAATATCAGATATCACATTTCGAATGTGTCAACAAATCATCTAGTGATCAGGTAGACAAGAGCGAATACCTGTATCTCCAGCTTGCAGCTGCAGGGACTGTATGCAAGGAGTGACACCCTCTAACACATACATTCGGCTGTTGTTATTTGGCCAAAATCTGAATTGGAAATGCCAATCTTTTCCTTTAGCATCTTGAATTTTCAATGGAAGACCTTCTGGTTGAGAAATTGGAGGGAAATATGCCTATAAGAAAAAAAAATTAGATTGGCTCAAAAACATTGAAAAATTTTCTATCAACTAAAAGCCTATTAGTGGTGTGTAATTCAAACTCCATGCGAAATTTATGAAGTTACAAATTATGAAATTGAGATTTCATATTATGTGGCTTGTCTGAATGTATTCAATGCATAAATTATTTTGAAATTGTTTTACAAAAATCAATTTTTGAACCACAGACCATTGGTGGCCAATCGAGATGAGTTCCATATGACGTGGTAGTGATCTAGAGAAAAAGAATTCATTCTCCCCAATAGTTTCAAAGGAAAAAGAAATCTACGATTTTAAATATTGCAGAGATTGTGTCAATTCCAATGTTATTCAAATCAATATTTAAAAAGCATGCAAATAAATTGCTAAGATACTATTCATATACAAGGCCAGCAACATCTCATCACAAGTGACCAAAACAGAAACAAGCAATAAAAGAGTTCAGGTCCTGTTACTAAACAACCCAAATGATGCAACACATCAATTACTTGGGAGCAAGGCAGCACACTCCAAAACATTCATGCTAGTTTCAAGAATGGTCTAGATATGAAATGCAGGAAGTAATAATCAAGGATTCATGTCCAAATAAAAAAATATGCTCCTTCCTCCATACAATAAATATCTGCTAGAAGGAACACAAATCTGTATTGATGGAAAGGAAAGTGCTACTCAGAAGGAAAAAAGATTGAATTTCAAGAATAGCTATGGATCTCCACTTCACAAATGTATGTGAGGACAAAGAATAAGACTAAGCAAAGCACAAAGTTGTATAATAGGTACAAGAATAACCGAAAAGTATCATAAACGAGTAAAGTACCTCCGCACATGCTTTGGGGAGGACTAAACGACCAATCCTCCCAGCATCACTTGCACTCAAGACCTTCTCAAACAATGGTACAATGGTTGAGTTTGAACTTGGATGACTATCAGTTAAGATATCATAACATTAACAATACAAGATGGAATGTTCATGCTTTAAGCATGTTTAAAAACCTTTCGAACAGAAATCAACTAAAAGATATCAAGCTTCTATTCAGTTTTAAGTAGAATAGGATACTTTCCAGAAATCTGCCGTAATTCCTGATCAGTGATCCTAGGCCAATATCGAGGAAGTAACTGATTCCGACCCCTCCCTTCAGCAGGTGGACGTGCTACACGCATCTGTGGAACTAGCTCCTTTGCTGCATCAGAAGTGACCCCAAGGTTTACCTTTGGCAGCTTTGGTAAAACATGTCGTGCCCTCTGAACATTTTGGAATTTACTCAAAACTTTATTTTGATCTCTTGCATCACCAGCTGCACTACCATGTGGAAGTAAAATTTGCTGAGCTCCAGCATTTGAACAAACATCAAAAATTTTGCCAAGGTTTTGACCACCAGTACACATGCTAACATAACCATCAGCAAGCAAATTACTAGGATTATTTTTCAAAGCATCTTTAGAATCATTCTGGTGAGCATTTTGCGTCAGCCTGATGTGGCCTTGTTCTTGAGCAGAGCACCCTGGGCGTCCTAACTCCCCAATAGGGAGCATAACTTGCTCCGGTTTGACAAGCCCAAAAAGCCCATTAGAGTTTTCTCCATGAGCTAGAATCACAGTGCTATACCCAATGACTTCTGTGTTTCTGGCCAACTTTATTACATTACATTTAGTAGTTACATCATCATTCACAATGTGTTCTAAGGAGGTAGCTTGTAGTTCAGATGACCCATCTGCTCCTGATACACCCAATTCACTCATTTTTTCATCAACAGAACACCTAGCTGATATAGAAGCACACCTTTCAGAGTTCTGAGGCAACGTATCTAAATTGGATTCACCTGAAACCTGTGAATTAAATAGATCAAGTGTATAATTAGATGTACAGTATGTGTGAAGGCAATTTCCAAGAAGTTGCCATGCTATGGACGAAAAGGATGATTTACCAATTCAGTGTTATGTTATTATGTTATTTTGTACAAGGTAAGCAAAGAATCAACACAAAAATATGGTCATATTGCTGCAACAGTGCCTTGCTAACTGCATGAAAAATTGAACTGTCAAATGAAATGGAGGCACTCTGTATAGGGATGGGAATTAGTCAAGCTCAGCTTGAGCTCAGGACAGATCAAGCTTGAACAACAGAAACAAGCTTGATCTTGAGTTCAACACCACCAACCGAGAATTAGATGACATGGTTTCATTCTGCTGAGATGTTAAACCATATGGAAGCATTATGACATCCAAAATCTGATTGATACAATGGTGAACAAAGACAGCTATGAGAAAAGAGCTGCATATAACTTCAAATTAATATTTTACAATTTTTAAATTTACTTTGCATAATAAGAATTTCATATGAGTGTTGGGATTAGTTTGAGCCATTCTTAGATTGATTAATTTGGCTCGTGGACTAATAAATAAGTTGAACTTGAGCAGGCTGGGCCCTCAAATACATCAATTTCATTATGATTCCTGCAAATATTATAGGATCAGTCCTTGAAGAACATAACAAAAACTATTACCATATATATTTGAACTTTTTTTGGATATATTCTATATTATGAAGAATTACTATCAACAATAGTAACGATTAATTTAAAAATCCACAACATGTAAATATTAGATCAATAAACCATCAAGGTATTAGTTGAGCCACATATAGATTAAAGAATTTAAGAAAACATTAAGCAACATAAAAATCTCGAGTTAAGGCATAAGATTTACTGTCCCGTCTAATCTAAAGGGTGTGCCAGAACAAGTAAAAACTTAAAAGCCCTTGTCAGCAGGATAAATTAAAAATGTTTGCATCAAAACTGATCCTTATTTACCATAATAGCTATGTTATGCACATTCAATTATAGAAAATACACAAACAAGAAGATTCAAACTTCAAAACCTCAGTATGTAGCATAGTAATATTGCCATAATACATCATCATCTACCTAAATAAGGAGCAGGCATGGCAGCGATGATTGATAAAATATGTAGAGTATTAAATATATAACAAAATGAACATGATATCAAACTTATAGAGCTAGGCCTACAAAAGTACACACAATATGCTGGAGTGTAGATGGGTTTACAGTGCTCTCCAATTGAACTTACGCAGTTTACAAAATTCTTCGAGCAGTTAAGGCACTGGACACCTCCACCATCAAGTAATTCGAGCATAGATTTAGAGGCAATGCATCCACAATGCAGGAGCTGCACAATAAAACTCAAAAGTCAAGGCTGAGTTCAACTGCAACAAAAGAAATAAGAAACCCTTATGCTTCACCATACCTTGCCACAGAAAGCACATCCTCTCCAGCCAGATTCTTTTTGGTGAAATATGTCACAAAATACAAGCTGTTCATATGCCAACCTACACCAAAAGAGAATTGCATTGCAATAATCCATAAGTTCAAGAAAGCAGAGATATCAAAAGAAGTACAGGTAAAATATCAAGAAAGCTGTACTAAGAGGTATACATTTTAGCTGTATGACAGTGGATTAGGCATGCCCATATTCAAAAATAACAATTGCATGCACAATTACAAATGAAAATTGATAAAAGATTTTGCAAAAAACATACATCTGGTTTCTTTCTTAAAGAAATAGATTCACTATGAAAATGCAATCATCATCAAAAGAAAAACCACATGGTAAAAAACTCTTGAAAACATACATAGTTCCCACCATCTGCTGGCACATTGTAGTGGGTTACCAAAAAACGAGTAGTGCACATAATGCTTGTTTCCCTGACACTGGTTATTCTTGAGGACTATACTAGTGAGAAAAAATGAAAACAAGATATAGAACAAGGGTACCAAGCCCTAGTAGGTACGTCTACTGTTGTCAAGTTATATGCTGTATGTAAAAATTCTTTGCCAATGTCACACAGGAAAATTAGTCACTCTGCAAAATGTGAGCCACACTTTGTGAATATATCAAGACAAATGCAGGAAAGGCTTCCCTTACATGCATTCCACAGATTAAATTTGGTTTAGCAATTCAAGAGAAAGCAGGGTAAAAAGCATAAATAAATGGAGTTTTGTTTTGTCATTTCAACTAAGATTTGTGTAGCCATAGTGATTGAACCTCAAAATTGACCAAAGTATTTACTGGGTTAAAATTGAACAGGAATTTATGAGACAAGCAACAAGCCAAACAATTAAACAATATTTTTTAAGACAATTGTAGCTAATTAAGCCTCCAATTAAGCCAACTAAGACTATCATATATTCTCATACTACAGTTATTGTTGAGATTGACAAAAAGTTTGTTCAATGCTATCAGCTCCAAATCTACTCGACTCAGTATTTTTTTTATTTCACTGCAACTAGGCTCTCATCTTGGTACCACTTGCATCTAATCCAAAATTGGTCAACTTACCCTATAGGTTTGAGAATTTTTGTTGAGGTGTAATTAAGAAGTTTGGCTGACCAAAGCCATGATGACCAACTTTTCATTGCATATCACAAGCTTAGAATGAGAACTAAAACATAGGATTTTCCATTGTTGCTTAAAAAATCTTTAGATCGATAGCCATCAACAAAAAAAACTCAAGCATGTGTGTTAGAGCTACCTATTTGTACAATGCAGCATTGCCGCCATGTCTTACATCTAACAAGTCCACTAACATAGCTCACTGCAGGTCTCTTTCTTCCTGCTTCCCTTTTTCCTTGCTTCTGCTCGCCCATAAGCTTCTTCCTCATCTTCTTAATCCTCTCCACTATGAGAAGGAAGCTTTCCCTTAGCCAAATGTCTTTCTTGATTCCATTATCTCTCTACTAATCTCAAATTCATATAACTACATTAAGTATCCATTATATATATATTGGCCTAATCTAATTAAGGATTAGTTTGAAATAATTGTTATCGAATATTAAGATGACTAAAAAAATGCAAGTTAAAAATTGTCAATAACTGCCTTTACAAAATGTATATAAAACTATCTACTAAGTACTTAATTTGACGAATTTAATTAAAATGCCTTTTTTAGTTGCAAAAAAAAATGAAAAAATAATAATTGTAAATTGTGAAGATAAAAAGGTTTAATGAACTAGTGAGACAATATGATGAAAAGATAGTGATGATTCTATCATTTAAGAAACAAGTAGAATTTATTAAGTTGTTTGACATGACTTAAAATAAGTGCTTTTAAACTCAAAATAAGCTGTTACCAAAAATAAATATTTAAAGTGATATAAAAAAATTCTAAATAAAAAATGTTAGGAACATTAGATTAACTCATTTGTTTGATATAATTTATGTTTCTAAAATAAATATTTGACTTAATTGTTATATTAGATAGTACGAATGGTAGTGTGAATCTTGGAGATCCTCAAATTTGTCTTGTGCATCTCTCTGTAAACGATTCTTGTTAGAGGATAAATGTATCATTCATTGCTAAAGCTGTCCTTTGATACGTGACAAATTAAATTAAGTTTTATACATCATCTACGTCAATTAACATCTACAATTATCACTATATACTTTTACTATAATTACTTATAGTGAGCAAGTTGCAATAGAATTGATATAGATTTTCTATTGTTGATACTTTTCTTGAGATTGCGACATAACCCTTACAAGATAGAAAAATATAACATCGTGACACAATAATTAATTACATTTTATTCTATTCACATAAGACCTAACATTTTATTGCATTCATAATTCATGTGAGATCTATGATGTACAATATTACACATTTATATGATCTCTATAGTTTGTTGGATGTGATGTTCAATGGTAATATGTTTCGATATATATGATTGGCTGGTCAAATTTGATGACTTCCAATTCAAACAGGCAATGACCTTCCTTCTTATTCATGAAAATCATAGTATACTAATAAAGTCATAATATCACTATTGAGCTATGATAAAAGGATAGTTAAATATCTAATTTAATATATATATATATATATATATATAAATATATTATATACATATATGTATATATATATAAGGTAATTATATCACCAATGAGTTATAATAACAGACTAGATAAAAATGTGATTCATATTATACACATGCATACATACTTTCATGTGCATGCATGCACGCACACACATACACAAGAGTGATTTTAGTTTAGCAATCTAGACATTTGAGTGTTGATTGATATTGATATTAATTATTAAGTCTTTAGATTACGTAAACATTTATGCTATATAGACTTGTAATGATTAATATAATTGACTTGATTAATTAATTATAAGTGATATTTAAAAATTTAGTATACATTTTTTTCATTATTCATGAAACTATATACATAACAACATATTCTATACTTACTATTGGTCGTTTATTTAAGTTAGTTACATAAATTGGTTAATCATTATCATAAGGGCACCAACAATAGATTCTCTCTTTGGAATCGATAGTTTTAAGTGTTAGTTATTTTAATTGATTATCTTGTGCCTTCAATATTTGTTTTATCACCAATATTGTGTTGTTTCCAATGTTAAACTATGTCGTTTAGAATTCAATATTGTCATTAACCTCTTAAATGAACAAAAATTTGTTTAACTTCTAGTACAAAATTATCTTCATTAAGCTAACACCATAAATTATAAAATGTCATATTACAAATTTTCCTTACAAAGAAAATAAACCACAGTGATCACCAAACCAAAATGCAAAAAGTGGCCAAGTCTCATCAAAAAACATGTCATGCATCTTCTCAACATTCATGTCTTACTATCCACATTCCTCTGTCAATCCTCGAATACTTCAAAAGAGCCCTAGATTTTTTTGAGCTTAAACCCAACTTGTTAACCATGAATAAGTTGTTCTACAAGAGATGTGTGGTTAGTTAACTTAAGTGCAGTGTTGATGCAAAATTTAGATTCAAGAGAATTAACAAAATCTTACTAAATTGAAAATCTCAATAGTTTGATTATAAAGGAGAAAGAGAAAGCTGTGATCCTCACAGGTCAAAATGGTCAAGAAAGAAAGCAAAAAAAGGAAAGCTTTTATCTAGCCGTCGCCTCCCTTTAAACTAAATTGCTGGGGCTTATTTATAACTGCCAAATTGAAAGATGTGTCATAGCATCATTCAAGATATGGTGGAGTTACAATCATCATATCAATAATATCTTGATTGTTTGAGATGAATTTGTGCATGGGAGAGTTGTAGTTACATTGATAGTAGCTTAATTGTCTAAGATGTGATCATACGTGATACAATTACTACCATTATTGAGAAACTCAAAAAGTCACCTAAATAACAATTTATCTCCTAGGGGTCAAGTATGTGAGCCTTTCTATTGTGATAGGAACTTAAACTTCAAAGTTAGGTTTATGTCAACAGATGGAGCTTGAAGGGAAAGTCTCACTGAGTTAATCTCAAATAGCTTGGACTTGAACAAATTGACTCCAATGCCTAGTCCTTTGAGGGTTTGGCCTTGAGCAACTAGGACACAAAGGTTGAACCTTAAGTATCTGAGCCTCGAGGATCTGGCTTAAGCAACTGGGTCTTTAAGATCTTGAACTACTACATCTCGATGAGCCTAGCCTCAAGCAGATGGATCTCAAGGGTCAAACCATGACCATGTGAGTATAAAGGTTCTAGCCTCAAGCAGTTTGTCATCAATGCTTCTTACATGGCTACTTTTTAGATCAACAACTAGGATTTAGTTTGTAATTTTTACATCTTCATGAAACATATAACTTATATATTTCTTCAAATTTGAGGACATAACATTTAGAAACAAAGAATTTGAAGGATGCTACAAATCAGTTCATGTTTTTAAATAAGTTGTATTTATATAGGGATTAGATGAAGGAATACCTTTTGTTTCTTCAAAGGCGTTACATGATGAGTTCTAGCATATAGAGCTCTAGATACTTTGGTAGGTTTTACAAGTTCCATGGAAGGGAAGTGCAAGTGAGGCATATGAAAAGTTGGATGGCATAATTATTAACTCATGCAAGGCACACTATTCTAGGAAGTGGATTTTCCTACTTGTAACATGGATAGATTTGAATGTTGTACCAAACATGACTTAGTTTATGTAGGGTATAAGACCACAAACATCCTCTCATAACCACATGACATGATGACCAAAGAATAAGGAGGAGAAGGGGCAAGAGGCAATGGAGAAGAAGAAATTGTGGTTACCAATTCTCAACAATGACAAACAAAGGACCAAAAGAAGACATCACAATTGCACGAAGGAGACAAGGGAGTCATGGGGGTGAAGCTTACTACACAAAAGAGGAAGGAGCAATTTGCAAAAAAGTCTAAAGCTACTTTTAAGGATGACACTTCTATTATAGAAAGTTAATATGATGTCCCTCTATTACAATTAGGACAATTGAAAATATTAAAACTTCCAACAAATATGAAAATGACCTTGTAGCAGGCTCCACTTCACAAGATAATGAGGCCTCTAAGGCTACTAAGGAACAAGCTAAGGTGTCTCTATGCAAGAAGGCATGACAATTGAAATCAATATGGATGATCCAACATGTGGTAATCCTCCCGCAAAATAAGGATGGTTACCAACGAAAGAATTTTTAGGGTTAGCTTTGCACATCAAGCTAGATTTCATTCCAAACCCTACTTTGTCACCAATTACAATTACATAGGAAAAGCAAGAAGAAAGGAAGGTAAGACTAAGTAGAAATTCCCATCAGCTTGAAGATATTGAGTGGCCACAATCCCTTTAGAAATTTTCATCAGCTAGATGCTACCCAAAACTTGGGAAGTAGACATTGCAGTCAATAAGGGGGAAACCTGGAAAGCCAAAGTGGAGATTTGATCTCCAAAAAAAATTGCTAAAGAAGAAGAATAAAATGTTGAAAGCAGAAATATAAAAGCTCAAATCCAAGAAGAATAGAAAGGAGATCTAGAGAAGGCCAGTATTGACTTTTAAACATCACAACTAGCACAAAAGAACATATGAAAGGTGAATCAAAAAATTAGAGAAGGATAAGGCTGATTTAAGGAACCAAGATAAGAGAGATCAATTCTACTCAACAGAAGATGATAAAGGCCAATCAAATAGCTGATTTGGACAAAGGGAAACTGAAAATTCTGAAGCAAACACCAAAGAGCATAGAAAAATTATTGAAAAACTAGAGATGAAAAAGGAGATAATTAGAGATGTAAGCTTCAGAATCCACTGCTTTATCAATCGTGGAATGCAAAAGATCAAATGAGCTTTTGGACTTATGCATATGGTTGGGCATTAAGCATCAACAACCTTGTTACAATAGAGATGACAGATTATGTAAGAGCAAATGGCCTTCATCAAGCCTTTGGAAGCTTAGTCCTTCCCTTGATTGCCTTAAGGAACCCTGACTGGAGTCAAATGACAATGTCAGGAGATTCATGTATGATGAAAGCAGTAAGCCAATGGATCTCAAAATTAAAGACATTTTCTTAGATTTCCATGTTCTATAATTTATGCTATTTTTTCTATGTTTTGTGTATGTATTTTCCTAAGTCATTTGTTTGGCTATGCTCACTAATTTCTTCTCATTAATACTTATAGGGTTGACTATATAATGGAATGTGGATTATGTTAGCATTGTAAGTGCTCATTTATAGGCTGTCAACAAGCATGCAGTTTATGCTCAATTAATCATCCAGAATTTCTGAACACCCTTATTGTATTATATCATTACATTCGACCTATCTATTGTTCGATATTTGTAAGTGAAATTTATATGTTCATTGTGAAAAATTGCATTCCCTAATGTGTAAAATTAAGTTGTGCTAAATGTCTACGTTCCCACCAAGACATGCTCCTATAGTTAACAATTATATGTTCAATGGGGACGAGAGGCAAGTGAAATGTCTAACACCCAAGAGTTAGGCAAAGCCATGGTTAGTGATGGTATGCAGGTGGGGACAATGTGGGGTGAGGTGGGTAAACAAGAAATCATTACAAATACACTGAGAAAGCCAAAAAGAGGAATAGTTTCTTAGTATGCTAGGCACCACATTAAACATTGAGATTGAAGATTCCATCTACAAGTAGGACAACAAAGCAAGGACCCAATACCTGTGTGTCATTAGTTCCATAACTTATGAAAGTCAACTATATTGCATTTTATAACTTTCAGACATATATCGTACACCGCCATTGTCTATATGTAGAACAAACTTAAAGGGAATGCAGCATGATTGTGGCCATAAGCTAGTATTTATGCCCTATCATCTGATCACACTCCATGGGCTGCATTGCTCCTTCAACCTTTAACTTCATTGTAAGCTAGTATTTATGCCCTGTCATCTAATCACACTCCATGTGCACCACTCCTTTGACCTATGACTTCATCGCTCCTACATTGGACTGGTATTGCACACAAGACATAAAACTAGTATGCTCAACTATTAAATAAATAAAAGATTCATGGGGATGATCAGGATTAATATCATTTTTTGGTAAGTCATAATGTACAACAAAGTGGCATACTCTTAAGCTCCAACTTTTGGAGTGACGGTCCCTAATCCCTAATCCCTAATCTAGAGCAATACCTATTGTACCCTCTTCAAATTCTATTAATCCACAGTTCACTTGTGCATAAGCTTGATCAGCTTTGCAACTGCAGAAATGATCTCATTTCTCTCAGCAGATCACAACACGCCAACAAAACAGTATTAATATGCCAATCGTAAGCCTAATTTTCAAAACTTTCAAGTAATAACAAATTCTGTCAATGGAATAACAAAAAAAATCAGGAAGATAATCCGTCGCCCGTGTGCAGGGAACGAAAAAAAAACAGTTCAACGAACTGAAAAAGAAATAAATAACAGAAAACAACAATAGCTAAAAGAAATGTCTAAATATAGACGGTCAAGCAAGCCCGAATAAATCTCACGCACGCAAACAAATTTCATTATAAAACAAAAGAGCACAACAAACAACTTCAACTAAGATCCAATTCTCTATCAGCACAAAGCCGGAGAAGTCGACTAATTTACCCGCACTTGTCGCAAAGATACGCAAACCCGCCAGATCTCAGCAACCAACCTTTCCTCCATCCTCCACCAGCCACCCCAGCCGCTTCGCAACCCGCATTCATGCATCGCTTCATCGACATGCCTCCCTCTCAAAACCCAGCCACCCCCAATTCTAATCGGCCACCTCACCTCCAACTTCTCGCCTCCAGAAATAACCCTATCGACCAACAAACATAACACGGGAAAACTCCATGCGAATGCGACTCGCCTTAACCTCTTTCTCTCCCACGCCCCGTCCAAAGCCCTGCATCGTCCACTCCCACCAGATCCCCTCGACTCCTCCAAGAGTTCAGCCGTTAACCTCACCGGAAATGAATTGGCAGGCCCTTCTCCAGCCCGCGGTGTTGATCACCGATTAGAGACCAAACGACGAGCAGAATAATGTCGGCATGCAGCAGAAACGAGATGAGTCCACGCCCGAAGTACCAACAAAAACAAGAAATCGAAGAGAGAAAATAAATCAAAAACAAAGTTTATACATGCACCAAGTGCCTGCTACGACCTTGCATTTGGTAACGCTCTCCAACAACTACATACATAATAATAAATAAACATCAATCATGCGAAAGATATCCCTCACCGTCCGATCGAGCGTAGCGGTCCGCTCACTACCCATGCCCAGCTGTGATTCTGAGATTTTTTATCTTCACCGGGGTTGATTAAGGGTGACATGGACATGAGTTGACGTGGCAAGATCTGAAACGTCCATTTGTAAAGTAATTTATAAAGATTGCGGTGGCAGCGGACCAACCAGTGGGTCCAACACCCAAAAAAGCGGACCTCCATGATCGAGATGGGCGTTGAAACGCTTGAAAGATTTTCTTATGTTTTATATAAAAAATCATTTTAAATAAAAAAAGGAAAAAAAGTAAATTGTTTTAAACAACAGTCAGCAAATAAAACAGCAGACGTTAAGGAACATTCGGCACAAGGAAAGAAGCGTGGGAATCATCGTCTTGGCGTGGAAGCAACAACGAGGACATGTGATGTTCTCTTTGCTCAGCTGGAAGCGTGGATGCCGGGAAGCGTTGTTTAGGTGCGGTGAACTGCAGCTTTCTGTTAAGGGATTTTGCCGCAAAGTTGCCTTCGAAGGAATCCTCGCCTCGTTGCAAGCATTCTGCTGTGGGATTCTAAGCTTTTACTTGGTTGGAATTTAACTCATATTTATTTATTTATTTATTTAGTTCATGCATTTTATATGGAATTGAATCATAATTGATTATTCAAATCTAAAGATAACTTTAAATTTTAAAAAAAAAATGAAAGAAATGCCACTGTTATTACCATTCATTCACTTTTTTTTATTTTCAAAATCGTTAATATTGCTCAAGAAATAATCTTAAGATTATGTTTCATATAAGTATTATTTAATGTAAAATTGATTAATAAAAAGCAATTTTTCAACTATAGTTAATTTTACTAAAGGAAGTCAAAACACCTTCTTAAGATCCATATGATTCATTACAAATCAAAATTAACACCAATTTTAAATTCATGAAATTTCAAATAATATAATCATGCCACTATCTCATATAATTGTTTAAATACAATTAGTTTATTAAAAAAATGAAACTTTAGTTCTGCCAATGTCTAAGTCGCATGCAAGAAAGTGCACCACAAGCGAATACTTTTAAACAAAGCACCATGTTCGAACCGCACGCCACACATTCGTTCATTTGAACCCCACCGGTCCGACAATATATTAATATTGGATCGATTACAGACCTACCCCACCCAACCCGTTTGAATCAAAGGCCAACTGCCGTCCACATGTCTCCAGAACAAGCCATCTCCCCGGAAACAGATTCTTGGCTTTCTTGACTTAATCTGACGCGAATCAACCCAAAGGAATTAAAAATAAAATTATAATATAATATTTATTGAATTACAATTAAAACAGGAGATTTGAATAAAGTAAATGACTAAAAAAAGTATTCATTGCCTGCTTAAGAACAAAAATATTAAAAATCAATGATAAATCTCACAGAACATATGATTGGAGAGGGTTTAAGCAGTTGGGTTAGCTTGAGTTAGGCAAAAGCAGGTAAACTACCTTAGTCAAAACCATTAAAACAAGGCCATTTAATTTAAATATATAACAATTATTTATATATCAAATACTTTTTTTTACTTTTAATTTAATTATCGAGATGATTCACACCGTCTGAAAATAAGTGATATTTAAATGTTATCACTAAATGTCAAAATCATAAATTTTAATAATTTAATAAATACAACTTGGATGCTCTTTGATTTTAAGATAGAAGAAGCAATTTTAAAGAGCATCGAGTAGAACACAGAGAAGAAAGGGAAGTCATGCAGGTATAAAAAGGAACCAAAACATACAGTTAGTAGACATCTTCCACAGGCAAAGAACTCTAAGAACAACATCACACCAACTGTGATATAAGAATGATCACAAGACTTAGAACATCCTTTATACCAATAAAACTAATGAACATCTTTGAGAACTAATGAGTGCATCATGCATAAAGCCTAACATGTTACTCTATTTGCAAGCAGAAATGAGAGTGATTTAATCTAAGATGGGTAAATAAATAAAAGATGAATACCAAGAGGGTAGAATCTTAAAGAGAGGCTATCAAGGCATCAAATTTCAAGTTAGAAATGTCTTGTCTAACCCAGAAAAAAAATGCGTGCTTTTAAGGTATCAAACAAAGCATTCCAACAAATGATAGCAGAGTAGAAAACATTTTGTTGTGGAGGCAGAGCACAGGCTTGTGTCTCCATTGTGCTTCTGGAGGAGAAATTCTATGAGGGTATAGATCTTTCTAAAGAAAAAGGTGATGTACAAAGGTTTCCTTGGGTAAGATGGCAATTGGCTCTCTGAGTTTAAGGGCATGAGGGAGACAAATAGCAACATTCGCCAATTCCAAACTGAGATGGTGAACATTCGTCATCTCCTAAAACTCGATCACGAACACTAGCGATTAGTATTAGTGAAAGTATGCGTTCATGGCTGTGATGGATACAAATTTATATTTCATTGAAGACAATTCGGTGAATTCATCAAGTTTCTTGTTTTTATTTGCAAATATAAGTCATCAAAAGGATCAGTTCTAGCCACCAAGGTTTGTGGTATGAAATGGTTGCTAAGTGCAAGAGATTCCACATAACTAGTAACACACTTGTCATTTACATCCTCAACTCTCTCTCTCGTCTATTTTTGTCAAGCCATAGATTCCAACAAAGAAATATGTTTAAGGCAAGGATTTTGAATGTACAGATCAAGTAATCAAACAATTCTTGGCAGAATATGACGATCAAACCAATGTTTATTGAAGTTAGTCCAGGTAAATACTAATATCCCTACCAAATGTATTTAGTGAAAGTATGCTTTGTTTCAATGTTTTCTTGACCTATTTGAGTTGGCCAAAAACATGGTTTCTGTTGAAAAATTGAAGCATGAGAAAACCATAGTAGCATCATTAAAAACTATCCAAAGATCCTAACTATTTCATACTTCTCTCTCTCATTATCCAAGGACAACCAATCATAACACAAAATCTACCAGGCACATTCTAAAAACACAGTTTTGTAATGAAATGCAGCATCCAATATCTTGGAAGTAATATTGCACCTTGTAGGCAAATCCAAACATGCAACCCTAGATGTGTAAATCACTAGTTGTTTAGTAATCTCAAGAAACTTGTGCAAGCGCAAGCTAAGGAATACAAAATCCTTTATCTTATCTATTACATTATTAACAATTTTAATCCATCCTTAACCATCAAATTCAAAAATATGTACTTTGCAATATAAAAACGAAATTCTTATGTATAAATTGAAGTACTTTTAATATGAGAAAAAGAAGTCCTTAAATTTTTCAACTTCGTTTGAAGATGCATTATGTAAAGTTTGAATTGAATTTATTTTGTATATAACTTATGAAATAAAATTTCAAAATTTAATTTAAAAATGACGAAACAAATGTGTAGTAGATCTACATTAATAGAGCTAATAATTCTATACTGAAGAACCCAATCAACATGTATATTATACACTATTACACAAATGTATGTAAAGGTTTGATTGAATGTCTAACAATCATAAGTTAGGATATTTTTTGCAAATTCCTTCAGTTTTTTGGTACTCCTAATAAATTTAAACTTTGATAAACTTGTCATGGATGACTTATTTTACAATAATAAAATCTAAATATTAAAATTATTACACATGAGTTATTGCATGACTTTTCCATCCCAGCACAACAACCATGACCTAAGATACTGTAAAATCTAGAATCATCATGTGTTAAGGTATAAGCTTTCAACCAAAGAGCATGAAATATGCTTTTATCAGATTTCATGCAAGCACCATGACATTGGATAAAAGGTCCAACAAAAAACAAACAAATAACAAGAATGACATCTGTTAGCACAAAATTCTATGCATACAAAATGACACTTGGATAAAATGAAAATGAAAAATAGACATGAACAATCAAAAACATCTATTCATATAAACATTTATGCACATAACATGACATTTGGATAAAAGAGACTACAAGATATGCATGCAACATCGATAGCATTTGTTTGTACCAAAATTTATGCATAGAACATGGCATTGAGATATACACTATATCAAGTAAAGTGTAACCAAAAAAATACAACCAAGAGTTATTGCAATCACATAAAACTTTTCAAAACACCGTAAAGAGCATGACATTCAAATTGAATAAAAAATGAATAACCAAAACTATGTTGCATGTATTTCACAAAACTTCAAAAAAAAAATAATAGCATAAAACAATAGCAGAAAACAAGCATGAAACACTATCGCATCATAAAAATTCAACAATAAAAGACAGCATAGAAACAATGGCACCAAACCACAAAAAAAAAGCCAAAATCCACATGTATAACAAGAAATGAATATGCAAGAGTAGTTCCAATTAATTTTCATCAAAGGAAATAACCAAGTTCCCCATCTTCCTCGGTTACAAAGAGATAAAACTAATTCACATCATTAGGACAACTCATCCAAGCAACCAAAAATTTCCAAAATACTCTAAAAGGTTAATATCTTAAGAAAAATCGTAGGAAAACAATTAAGAAACAACTAAACCACCACAAGATCCATACTCATTTTTGAGATCCACCAAGCCATCATCATCATTGAATAATAACACAGTGCAAAAGCAAGGCAAAAGCCAAGAGACAAAGAACACATAATAGCTCAAAAAGCATCTCAAAAAAACAAAGAAAAATGAAGCACACAATAGGAAAAGAGACGATCAAGATAAGGAAGCATAAAACCTAATAGAGTTAAGGATAAGCTGCAACAGAGATAAAACGAGGTAGACAGGTGAGACACTTGGAATGCAGGAGATGGAAGATGAAGAGTCAAAAAAGTAAGAAGAGATGGACTGATGATTAAAGCAACATCTCGATATAAATAAGTTCTATGGTAATTTTGATCATTGGTATCGATCATATGGTGAAAAAATGTAAAACTTGAAGTTCGGTTACGAAAAAGTGCCACAAGCAAAAAACATAACCATCCAGTCCACTAGACTATTGTTTGCAATGTGATAAAAACAAGTCGATATTATGTAAATATGTAAGTTATTTTTAAACCGATTCCAGCTCACATTTTGATTAGATCCAATGTTGGCTTGATGACATTGAATCGATTAACATCCGGAGTCATTAAAAAGTATCATTATTCTGCTCAGATGAATCAAACCGATTTAGGGCCAATCCAAAATCCAAAACAACTTTTGATTAATCTTTGACTTTTGGGCGAAATTAACAGCCATACCCACCATACACTGTTCCCACTTCATCAATTTCATAAAGTCAAGGCATCTGCATAGCTTTAGCAAAAGTACACAATCCTAGCGGATGAAAATCCCAACAAACAAAACTATTAAATCTGACATCCGATAACTGCTACAGCAGAAACTCAACTTAGTAACAGTAACAACAACAACAACAACAAACGTGCAGAAAGTACTGCAAGTAATAATAACAACAAAGAACGTTAACACGGCCAACAATGGGAGCATCAACTGCACAGGCACATATGGAAGGAACTAATGCTGAAAACATCCAAGTAGTACCTACCCAATTCTCTGAAACTCTTCCATCTTATTGAAGTCGGAGAGCTTCGACCCCAATTTCACGTGGCAATAGAAAGCAAGAGTGGAAAAAAGTAGAACTAGGCTCAATCTTCAGTACCCGTTGGAAACAGAGTAAGAACCCTTCTGCCTCCTCCCCCACCTGAATCAACATCATCTCCATAAGAATTCTGTGGCGCAGCTATAGGAGAGGGGTGCATCATTCCCAGCCCAGCAGCCCCCATCCTATGTAATCCCTGTGTTGCCGACCCCCTTGAGTGGAATCCATTATCATACACCCCGCTGTTGGCTGTCGGGGATCCAAAATGCCCCATTTGTCTCTGATGATAGTACTGTTGCTGCGCCACTGCGGCAGCGGCAGCAATCTGGGGGTGATGCTGCAGCAGCGGGGGGGACATGAACGGCAAGAAGGTCTCCTGCCCAGGCCCGGAAGGACTGCGGCTTAGGAAAGGGTGAGAAATGGGGTTGCTGGCAAATAGTTGCTCTGTAGCTGCATCGGCGGCGGACATCGAACCCGATGGACAGGCAACGCCGGTGGAGGAGCCGAGACCCTGCATGCGCTTGAGGTAAAGACGGTACTTTTGCAAGTGGCTGGCCACGTTCTCCCGAGTGAGGCCATCGACATTCATCAATTGCATTATGGTCTTGGGTACTGCGTTCTTGATCCCAAGGTGAGCAACGGCGTCAACGAAACGCTTGTGAAGCTGAGGAGTCCATACCAACCGCGGCCGCTTCAACGTGCGGGCGGGTTCATCCCCGCCAGAACCCCCACCGCCAGAGCCTGCCGCTGTCGGTGCGGAGTTTTCCTGAGAATCGATGTCCGTCGATGCGAGGTGGTGGACAGCGTTAGTTACGTGGTTGTGGAGGCCAGATGGAGGGCTAGGGTTCAGGGTGGGGATGTCAAAGGCGAGGGCGAGGTCGGGTGTGATCAGAGATTGGGATAACGGCATCAGCTCCTCGGGTCTCGGCAGCTCCTGCTCCCATCGCGCGAACCAATTGGGTTCTTCTTCTTCATCTCTCATCCTGCACCCTTCTCTTTCCCTCTTCTCTTTTTAGTATACTCAATCCTGCACTAGCTTTTGGGGATATGGACTTCCGAGAAGAGGGCAGAGGTGGGAAAGAGAGAAGCAAGGAGGGCTTTTGGAACATGAGCAGGCGGATGCTGAGAGAAAAGTGGCTTCGAGGGGAAAAAAAAATTGAGGAAGAGGAGAAGTGGGTGGTGTTTGGGGAGGGGAGGCGTTCGAGGTGGATCTCCCTCTTTTGGATGCAGTGTATTTGCTATCTAATTACACTCCTTAATAGTGCATGTTTGATCTTATCTCCTTATGAATCTTCAAAAATATTATTAAAAATTACCTTTAACAAAACATAATATATATAATAAAATAATAAATCACATGCATTTGAAACAAGTAAGTTATTATTTTATCTTTTACATTACTCTTGTTATACTTAATATTCTTATTAATTTTTTTTCTAAAAATTTTATCATGAATAAGATGTGACATAATTCATATGTGCTTGATACTTGTGCAAGTAAATTTTTATTTTAGATTTAATTTTGAATGGATTTATACATATTTTGATTTAAATTTTTAATGAGATTCTAATTTTTTAGTGCCAAAAATTGTCTCTTTAAAGAATGACAAAATTTGATATATATAATTAAAATATCTTGTTAGTGTTAAACATCATATGCTTGAGTCTTTAGACCATCCACATCATTAATGATAATGAAATAATGAATTTATATTAAACTAAAAGCATATTTTCATGTTTGTGATTTGGGTCTAAAAAACAAAAATAAATATTAATCCATGAGTTTAACATTTAAATTCTAATTTAAAATATGCTACGAAGAAGATAACGTGACATAAATGCTATCAAGTGTTATAATCAAATGTCAAAAATATCTTGATGAGAAAATTTGACTAAGTATTTCTTGATATTACCAATATTTTCTGTCATTTGTTGAAACATCAAGCAAGTTTTATCTAGTAGATCTCAACTAACTAACTCATCATTTGACTTCATACAATAATCCATCTACCAAATTTCATACTAGGAAACTTTTGTTACTCTTTAAATAGATTATATCCTTAGTTAATCGTTGGATCAATTAATTAATTACATAGATCTTAACATTTGTGGTGACTTATCCTGTCTTTTTGGGTGATGTCAGATCATCTTTTTCTCTTGTTTGTTTTGAAAACTATTGTTTTATAATTAAAAATTTATAGTGTGCTTATAATTTCAAAATCATATTAAAACTATAATAAGAAATTAAGTTATTTATCTTTTAAATATCAACTTTGATAAGTCACATAAAAGCAATGAAAAATTATCATATTGTTTTTTAATAACTAAGCTTACACATGATATATCATAATAGAATAAAATATTATAAGTATGTCACCAAAAATCAATTAATTGTCATAATAGCTTTATAACATAATAATAAAAATAACAAAATAATAAACATAAAAATAAGATATTATCTCTCTCATTATTTTCTTGAAATCATCTATTGTGTTTCATCGTAACTTGAAGTACTATACAAAATAGGCTGAACTAATTATTATTAGTTTAATGACAAAATAATATATATATATATATATATATGAAAAGATCATACCACATGCTAGGTTAATATTATATAATATAATATAGAAATAACATGTAAAGAACATATTAATAAAATATCATTTTTTATTTTTAATTTACCAAATTTTCTATTTCAAGAAATCATGTAAACTTTCTTTACTTTTATCTTTTTATTTTTTTATAATTTATCTTTAAAAGCATGTTAACACTACTTATGTTATATATTATTCTAAATTGTAAGCCCTCATATAAAAAATATTATTTCGAATTAGATTAAATCATTTTAGACAATCATTATTTATACGTTTAAAGTTATGACAAACCCATTTTCAACTAATTTTTTTTCTTATTTATTTTTCCTATTTATTTTTCAATTTCATGTAATGAACAATTAATACTTAATTAAAAAATCTCCTTTTCAACTAATTTTTGTTAATATTATAATATGTTCATATACCTTAAAAATTTAGTAAATCATTATCAATAATATTACATTATAATAAAAAATAGAGAACAAACAATAACACTATACACAATCATTATAGACATCCTCTAAATTTTTCAAATTCAAATTACATATCTTACAAAGGTCTTTATACAACAAACAATAATATAACAATTATATATATAAATAATACACTACTTATTTGCATCATGCTATCATTCATTATTTGATTTTTTCTAGTAAATCAAAATTCTTATTTTTGAGATCAATGACAGTCAAAAGATCATCATATTAATCAAATACATGTTAGATACACATTTTCCTATCTCAGATGTAATTTATATTGGTCTAACATTAAAATTGAATTTGTACTCAATTTCCTCTTACTCGACTACCCTTATCTCAATTTCTCCCTTTCTCTCTCCTCCAACTTGGTGGCAGACTTAGGATTTCTTTTTTATCTTGCTAAGACCCTTAGTCGATAACCCTTCTTTTATAATCTTCTTCATGCTTTATCCCCTTCCTGACTCTCCATATTCCTCTAAATGGTCGTGTCCCTTCAATGGACTTTGGTCAGACTTACCCCTTTATCTTTTTGGATTCCAATGATTTTCCAACGATTTAAATCATTGATAAGTCAAATTTTTGCCACCATGTATTCAAGTTAAGAAATTAAGGATTTTAAAAATAAGTTAAATTAAAACTCTTGAAATTTTCATATTTCTAAAATTTTTTATCAATTTAACTTTCAAAATTTTATGACTATTTCATTGTGACTTTCCTCAACGAGTTTATACTTGTTGGCTAAGTTTTATATTTTTTGATATTATTTTGCCTTTCTAGTTATTTCAAAATCTAAAACTTCTTATAGAAATTATTTTATTATTTCCTTAAATCAATTTTGACTTTCAATTTTAAGATTATTGCACCTCCTTTTGCCGATGAGAAGATTTTATTAAGTGAAACTTTCAAAGCTATATGTTGTAATGAAATTTCACTATTTTTTTTAGAACAATTTAATAATTTTAATAAATTTTAGGATTTGCTCAAATTCATAAATAATAGAACTATTAAATCTTTTAAATCTCTAATCTTCAACTTTATCACTTAAAAATCTCTAATCTTTTCTTTGAAATGTTGTGTCGCTTTTTGACAATATTTTAAAAAAATTAAAAAATTAATTTTTTTTTAAATTTTAAATAATTTAACATAATAATAATATTATATTTTATTACAAGATGTGAACATTTGCCATGATTTTTAATCTTTAATCAAATAATGTGGTCCACGTCTCTAATTTGAAAAGGCAAGCCTAATACCTCGTTAAATGATATCGTAGTTCAATAACCAATTCAAAATGTTGATGGGTCCTTAGTCATGCAAAAAAGTTGTGGTTGTGACTTACTAATAAAGTTGTTACAAGATCATACATTTGAGGGTTCAATATTTAATGCATTGCCCTTCTTTTCAACGAGAAGATATTCATTATTGTAGTATCATAACTATTTATTTATATGTATAATGTGATAAATCACTAAGGCTGTTAAGTTTATTCATTTTAAAATATTTTTTTAATTAATATAAAACCATGATATATATAATACAACTCTTTTTTTATTGCAAAGCTTATTTCTAAATTAAAAAAGAACATTCCGTCTTTATAAAAAAAAAGCTTTTATCATAATAAAATATAATAAAATTCATATAATTTAATTAAATCATGCTTTTTTTTATAATTTTTAGTAGAAGAATTTAATTATTATTCATATTACAACTTTTAAAAAATAACTTTATACCATTGAAAATGAAATACAAAGTAACAATCTATTCTAAAATAGACTAGCTTGCATAATAATATAATCTCATCATTTAAGCCTAATACATTATTTCTAATAAAAAATATAAATCATTAAATTATTTTCCACTCAACTCTCCCCTAAAGTCATACATAATATATCATTATAACATGTAATTATTAATACTAAAAAAAACTGAGTAGGTGACATAAACTAAATAGGTCACTTTTTATAATACAAATCATTACACAATTAGGTCAACTATATGTTTGGTCAAACTTATCATATAAACAACAAATATAATAATAGAATATGTTATAATCATACATATCCCAAGTAAAAATTATCACTCTTTTTTTTTCTTTTTTTTTTAAATTATTATTTAATCATATTTGGTACTTTAACTCTTTTTATTTATATTTTAGACTTAGGATTACATTACCTAGTTAAGATTGATAGGTAAACTTTCCTTTTTGTGTTACATCTTCTATAAGTTTATTTGCAAATCAAAATAATGAGAGACTTGTCTCATTTATAGAATGACGAACTCAACTTATTTCCATCTTGTAGTTATCTTTTTGCAATATCACCAATTCTCACAATCAATTAATAATTTTATAAAATTTGTTTTTCAAACATATGTCATACATCATAAAATGACAAGGTTTCAAAAATGGCCATGTATTATACAAATCGAAACATGAAAGAATTTAAGCAATATGCGATAGAAACAAGCATATCATATGGATTAGCAAATATAAAAAATCATCAAGCATCTCCAAGTGTATTTCTATAATTTCATCAAGTTTATATATTTAAGCTTCTAATCTACATAACATCATACGTAAAAACATTTACATTACAAGATATATAGTCACTTATCCCAAATTTTGATGTGTTGGTCATACTTAAAGTTAAATTATTGTAAGTACAACTTCTCACTAACTTCATTATGCCAAATTTTGATGTTATGGATTCTCAATCTATTTGGAAGCGGGTTTATACCTAGATGCTAAGTGAAAATAAGGACCTGCATGTTGGCCCGATATTCCAATTTTCCTAGATTTGGAGACTTCCAATTCAGCCCCATGTGTATGCTTTTCTTTAGAGATTGTTTATGAATGTTTTGTCAACTAGACAAATTTTATATAGTTGACACATTGGACTTGAAACTTTATGCCCATGGGGATGTTCAGAAGATGAATCACTGTAACACGTTTTTCGAGGCCATACCAAGATGGTTGTTGTTCGAAAATGCATCCTGCACCTATTTGAAAGTGCTTTGGATCAATTTTAGTATTTGGATGTTAATTCGTTTTCTAATTTGCTGAACTTGATGGCTCAATATAGTAAAGTTCATGCCATGGAGGACATCGTTTACTGTATTGCCTACTCATTTTACTTTTCTTGGTCTTGTAGAAATGAGAAGTTGCACCACAACAAAGTCAAGCTGTCTACTGCAATTATAGATCTTACATATTATATGCATGAGATTTTTGCTAAATCTTCTAGGTTGGATTGCCAGAGACTTAAACCACTCATTTGGGTACAATGTTACCCCTTCTATATTGTGGTCTCCACCCCCAATGATTGGATTAATCTTAATTGTGATGTAGCATTTGTTGAATATGATGTTGCGGCTGTAGGTATTGTTATGTGGGATGCTTATAGGAATCTGCTAAAGATTATTAGCCAACAAGTTTACTCTGCTTCTGTTTAACATGTGGAGAAGGAAGGAGGCAATTTTTTATGCTTTGCGTTGTGCTGTTCAAATTGACTTACATCATTCTGCAATTTGGATTGGGTCCGATTCTATGGAGGTGGACTCTAAATTCTTCAAAGTATTGGTTTTGTCACATTGCAGCTATTGGTATACTTCTTTTGCTACAAATACCTACTTGTTTATTGTTTTCAGACTTTCCCACATTCTGCGAGAAAGTAACTGTGTAGTGGATTAGACGGCTCATTATGCGCTTTCTTCTAATTGTACTTGGGATTAGGGTATGCCCCTTCCCAACAGCTTGTTTCTATTTTATATTATGATTATGTGTACGAACTTCTATAAGGAGTGTATTTTATAAGCTTTGATCATTATTATTTCAAAAAAAATTAATTACAAAAACCTAAATTAGTTGCTTTCATAATAAATTGGCCACCCATTTTTCTCCAGATTCAAGCTTAATAATGAAATTCCTCTCTCAATTCCTTAAAGCCAAACTAAAGGCCCCCCCTCTAAATACTAAAGACCCCCTTTTATAGATTTAAATTTGTCCTATTCGAGCTTCCCAAAGTTATTGTACCCACTGGTTTCTCAAATTGACAAAACTATCAAATTTCTTTATCCCAATGCATCGAACATTAATGGAGTAGAAGTTACACATTCTTAAACATTACTTTGAAGTTTTATGTTGCTTCTCTTGCTGGTGACAATGTTTCAAACATTTAAGCTTCACTAATTCTTAGAGTCAAGCAAGTGTTTTATAAAATTTTTCTAATTATTGAACTTTTTTATTAAAACCTCAAATTGATTTAATTTTCCAAATCTTTTAATCCAAAAAGGCCCAAAAGTTTTTTAATAAATTTTAAAATAAATTACTCATCTAACTCAAAAAACATAAAAATTAACATTATTTAATATTGTTAATAGTTTTTCTCCTCTAAAATACTATAAATAATGTATTTTTTAAAGTATAATATCTTAAATATATTAAATTTCTCCAAAATAAATATCATTAGACTTCAAATAAATAAATAAATACAGTAATTTTCATAATATTTCAACTTTTTTAACATCCTTCATTAATATAAAACCTTTTTTTCTTAAAATATTTGTAATAACATTTTTCTTAGTTTAACTTTCTTTATATAGTTTAATCAAATTTGAAATTTACAAAATTTCAACTAAACAATTTCTAATAATTTTAAAACTGATGTTTGAAGGACCTAACTCATCCTTTTTTGAAAATATACAATTTCTCAAAAAAAAAAATCTTCAATTTCTCAAAAAAAATCAATTGATTGACAGGTAATCATAAAAATCATAATTTACTAAAATTACTTTGATTATATTAGTGAGCTTTTTCTTTTATTTATGCTCTCATTCATTATCGAATCAATCTAGTTTCCTCGTACAATCAAAATTTTAAATAATAGTTAATAATTAAATGACACCAATAATTTTAAGATGTTATAATTATAATAAAAAAATATTTTGAATCTAATATATAATGTATAATTGGATAAGTTGAAGTATATGTTGCATATAAAGTATATTAAATCATGTATATTTTCATTGTTATTATAAATACAGTAAAACTCTAATACAATAATATATATATATCTTATTTATGAAACATTGAACAAATAAAAATACTTAAATTATATTATATGCATATATTTTTATATTTTTTTTAAATAAATAATATACACTTAAGTGTATGAAAATAAAATCATAAAAGTAATTCAATATGTTGTGATAATATGTTTAATATCAATTATATAACTTTGTAAAAAAAAATGATTTAGCAATATAAAAAAAAATAAGAATTACAGTAACACAGAGTGTAGCAGTATTTTATCTTAATCATTTTAATTTATGTGCATATTGCACACATATTTATTCATTTATAATAGATTTTGATCCCAAAATAAGCTACACACATTAAATTCTCTTTCCAAAAATCTTATACCATTCATGAAAGCAATGAAAAAAAAGACAATTCCCATTTAATCTATTTTACATCATTAAGATAAAAAAAATTTCTTAGTTGTGTCCTGTTAATTAAATGATAAGTTTTTAATAAAATCAGATACTTAGATTGTATAATATATTTTTTTCAAAGTATTATGTTTTGAGCATACAATTAGATTTAACTCATATTGTATGTTATGTTAAGTATAATGTCAGAGTCTTAATGTCAATTTCATATAACTTATGAAGATACATTATATATTAAACACAATCTCTTGAAATATTAGGTATCTATATGATGGTATATTTGACCTAAATTAGACTATTTTGTAGAATGCCCTCTGCTGTTTGTGTTGGAGTTTTTGTAAATTGTTTATGATTGAAAAAATAGAAATTCAAAAATTTCATGAGTCAAAGAGTTTTGGGTTTTGAAAAAACATTAGTGAAAGGATTAGTTTTCTAACAAAGAATTAAAAAGGTGCTTTTGAAAAGAAAAATATGTTAATAATCATGAGTGAGTGAAAAAAAATGATTGGAAAAACTCATCTAATAATCTAACTTTGTTCGAGATATAAGGCTTTGATAAAAGTATTAAAGGAATTCTTCGCTTATGCGTTGTAATACAATATAGCAACACAATATAATGATTAGGGGTATTATTATCATGAAGAGTGGTGGTGTTGAAAAGAATGGGAAGAGGTAAAATAATTAAAAAATAAAATAACGAAATCTATCTCAAAATTTGGAAAGATTTTATGAGAATAAAAATAAGAAAAATAATTTTTAAAATAAATTTGAATATATGAAAGTTAATGCTTTACGAGAGATTAAGTATCTATCAAAATTTAAATGCAATTTTAGATGATATGTTAGAGTTTCTATACTAAATAATATGGTCATATATAAGAAATACTAGTAATAAATAATAATAATTTGAATTCAAATAGGTTTAATGGCTTCAAATTGAAAATTAAAAAAGATTTAAATTTTGGAGAATTATGAGATTTAATTGTCTTTCAAATTTCATAAACTTTTGAGTTTGTTTAATTAGATAAAAACATGAAAAATAAAAACTCCAAACTATATTGTTGCTTTTTATGCTAAACATTTGAAGGATGTTTTTTCTTAAATAAGAAGAGAACTTAGGAAAGAAAGGAAAAATAAAAAAGTATGCCAAGATAATTGATATAAGATAGATTTATTCTAAAGTCTAAATTAGAGCATACAATATTGGAGATGCTTAATAAATTATTAAAAAAATTCTACGTACTAATCATAATTAGGTGAAGTGTGTGATATTTTAAAATTATTCAAATATTAAAGTTCCAAGCTTGTAGTATAAGATTGTTAAGCTGAGCATGTGACAACACCTTAAATAATAAGCATAAAATCCTACAAAATAGTTTTTATCATATTCAATTTCACACATAAAATAAAGAATTTAAGACAAATTATATATTGAGTATTTAATAGAAAATAACAATTATAGCTTTAGATTACTACTTAAAAAATAAAAATTACTGAAAATATTAAACCTTTTGATAACAATATCTTGTAGTTTCAAAGGTGTTGTCATTTGGATCACCAAAGTGGTAAAATGGTGACATGGTGGTGATTTGTGGGAAGCTTGGGGTGTTGAAAAAAAACGAGAATTTGTTCGGTTATTGGCTCTCATGATGGAAGGTCTATCACCTTCGATTATTATCTCTCACAATGGATTTGGTTGTTGACTCCCAGTAGAATGTCACTCACCTTCGATCCTTTTCTCTCACAAGAAAAGTTGAAATCTCTTCAACTAGTGTTATAAACACACTTTGTTCACAAAGGTGGAAACACACAAAAAAATTTATTCCATTTTTCCTTTCTACAGTCTTGTGAGCATCACTATTTATAGAGAGCTTAAAAGGTTCATTAATAATTTTTTAAAATAAATGAAAAAAATGAAAAACAAAACTCTAAAATTAATTGAATTAAACAATTCTCAAACTGCTCGTTTGTTTCAAGCATAGTAATGGTGAAAGACGAGATGACGGGCAATGAAACGGTGAGGCTAGCAGTGTGGCAAACAGATTGGTCCAAATTTTGGGTAAGGGTGGGCCGGGAGAAATAGAACAGGTTAGTGGGACTGGTAGGACTGGCGGGTTAGCATGGGTCAAGTGCGACTCAAGCAGATCAATCAGGTTCCTTGGTCAAATCGAGTCAAACGGGTGAGCGGGTTGGCTCAGATAGCGCTAGTAGCAGCTGACGGCAATAATGACTACAATGGACGACAATAAGAGACAAAATCAATAAAAAAAATTAATTTTAAGCAATTTTTAACCAAATTTTGCAATGGTGGATTTATGGAATAGAGCAATACTAACAAATGTGTTATGAACTAATGTTGGATGCTCTAGCATCAATAATGTTTTTAGAATTTTCTAAAAGAGTTGAATTAAAGTGTAAATGATTTATTGACAAGGAACATTTTTAACATTTTTATTTGTGCCAGTTGTTTCTCTTGTTTGCTGTTGTGATAACCATGATGATGAAACATATGACTGAATGTAATATGTGTACCTAATGACAAGGATTATGGTGATGGCAATGTTGCTTATTAGTACATTTTTATCCATTATGTCATTGTCGATATGACCAACTCTTCCCCACCATTATAATAAGAAATGACCATAGTCACACATGTGCGATACCTGGTGCCTTTGTGACTGATCACATGTCAAAGTGTCATACATGGTGAATCTCAACCACATCTTTAACTACATTGACATCATCATGTCATATGAGACATAGTCAACTCTATTTTTGCACTATATTACCTCTAAGAAAATGGAAGAACTCTTAGTCGAGAGAATTTAGATCAAATCTATAGCCAAAAAATATTAAAATCATTTCCCTATTGCATCACCCACAAATAAAACCTTTTGTCTTGACATGCCTTTAATTAAAACAAGGCACATTGAAGACTAATGTTAACTTCCTCTTTGTTTTTAAGGCAAATGTGTAGTGTATACTTATGAATATACTTAAGTATAGTTTACATACAAAATATTCTAAAGCCATCTACTTTTTACGGATTGTTGCAAATTCATAAAAAGCTAATGCAATAAGGTAGTAAGTATACTTTATAAATGAATCATTTATACAAATAATAATACTTGAATGACTTAATTTACATATTTTTTATTGTTTTTCTAATATGTGTATATCCATAATACACAAGGGGAGAAAATATGTAAATAATTCAACACACTAAATATTTAATTTTATTTTCATAACCTTATCATAATATATGATTTAAAAATAACAAAAAAGGGTTTCAATTAAAGCCATATTATTATGGATGATATGTTTCTATCTTTTATATGAATTATTTTAACATATGCATATATTGTGACGTTTTAATCCTTCTGTCACGAATCTATGATTTTAATTTTCAATATTAAATCATATTACTTTTTTTTTTCTAAATTTAATATTTTAAACAAGTAGAATTTCTCATGTATTTTATTAGTTTTTTCATATAACTTATAACTTCCTATGTAGTTATCAATAATATCGACATAACTATCTACTCTATATCTATACAAATATCAAATGTTTATCTATGCAACTATAATATATGTCTGCAAAATTGTATGTATAATTCTTAGATATTACACAAACTTTTTATTAATAACAATAATTTTTTTTTTCACTGTTTCTTCTTTGTGTTACATTCCTAAAATGTTTGAAATGTTAGTATTTACAAATATGTTAATTTACTATTACATGCTTAATAAATTGAATTTAACACAATAATTATATATAAAATTTACTCTTATTTAATATTTTTTTTTTATTTTTTTATTTTTACATTCTGTTACATAGCTTAAAAAAACAAAATGGGAGCATATATTCGATGCAACAGCGATCGCATGGCCCATGCAGGAAATAATGCCCTTCTTTTGACCATGGCTTTTGTGGGGGTACTTCTTTGTTGATTCCTTGTCCCCTCTTTGGGGAGACTGTTTTCAACATACTTCTTTATATATATATATATATATATATATATATATATATATATATATATATATATATATATATATATTTAAGGAATAGCTATAAACAAAACAAAAGTCCAAATTAATATAAAATTAATCAAAATAATAATCTATAAATTAATCATCATAAACATAATTATAATCATAGAATTATGTTTGGATGTTGATTCTTTCATCATGAGTGAATATATAATAAATATGCATATTTGAGAATTTAATTGATTACCAACTTACAAAGATATTTAAACATTAACTAATAAATTATGTCTTATTGTTATATTAATATATGATAAACATGTTCACATAGAAACTTGAATAATTAACAACTATTTTTATTATATTTTATTTTAGTAACTCTTCCAACAATTTTATTTGTATACATAATTTAAATTCTCTAATTTTGTGAGACAGTTATTTTCTACATTTAATTATTTGATAATCTTTTATTATAGATTATCATGAATATAAGAATGGAATGTTATTATAAATTTCAATATTTCCTAAGATATGTGTTATAAATTTATTCAACATAAAAAGGAATTAGCAGAATTCTTTAAATTGCACTAAACAACTATTTTTATTATATTTTATTTTAGTAACTCACCCACATATTATTAAGAAAAAATACATATTTATTGTGATTTCATTAGGCCTTCCAACAATTTTATTTTTATACATAATTTAAATTCTCTAATTTTATGAGACAATTATTTGATAATCTTTTATTATAGATTATCATGAATAGAAGTGATGGCATGTTATTATAGATTTCAATATTTCCTAAGATATGTGTTATAAATTTATTCAACAAAAAAAAAGAATTAGGAGAATTCTTTAAATTGCACTAAACAATCAAGAGTTGGCTCATCTTCATCTTCAAAATACCTTTTTATGTGCGAATTGAGATGATTCTATAAAAGATTGATACAATTGACCCACAATTAATCTTTCTACAATTTATGCTATTTTAAAAATCATATGTAAAAAAAATACAAAAATTGGTACATAAAAATTTCATATTTTTTCAAGATAAAAAGAGAAAAAAAAAATAGTATTCCAACAACCAACCAAAACTAGCCAAAATGATGATCCCAACCTAGAAGTTCAAACACTTCAACAAATGTTTTTCATCAAAAAAAAAAAAAAAAAAAACAAATGAATGTCACTCATGAATTAAACCTAATATCAATCCCCATAAATGACTTCAATAAACAACTTTTCAAAAATTATACAATAGAAAAAAATCTTCAAATAACAAAATGGCACCAAACCAACCATGAATAGTTACTTCTTTCATTATAAGTATGTTGCTTGACATGTCATAGCTAGACAAGATATAAAAAAGCTGAAAAAGGAAAGAGAGCTGAATGATGTTAGCAAATTTATCAAAACAATTGAGCAAAAATATTTATTATAATGTTTTTCATACATGCTTGTCTCCTGATTGATTCACAAACAGAGATGTGAACAGGAATAGTTATAATTAATAGAAAACTTATCATCTAAAGGCAACTATGAAAACATGCCTTAGGTTTCAGCAGCCAGGCAATCAAAAGCCTACATGAGAAACAAACTAACCCTGCTCTATTATCAATCAAATCACACAAGGGTTTTCTTTCACCAAAACAAACAAGCCATCTCTACAGCAAAACTAAAACAACACAATTATATAGACATGTTTGCAGAGCTCATGCTTACTCTTACAACTGCATATGGTTATAAGCTTCAGTTATGCAGAACCTGAACACCTGTCGTTGGGTCCAGCAAGCACAATCTGACAACAAATTGAGCACATTCTTTGATTTGAATGAAATAAAATATAGGAATTAGATTCTATTTTGCTATAAAGCACTTCAAATTCCATACGTATTAATTAATAAAAATAAATAATAAAAAGAAAAACTATAACCAACGTTAGACTTTATCCCTTCAATTTTCATTCAAACCAATGAAAGTATGTGAAATAATGGGACAGCACATAAGAAATGAATGATGAAACAAAAATGGATACCAAATTAACTGTACATCAAAAAATTTCATCCTTCAAGCTCTTTTTAGAATACAGAAAAGATTGTAGAAGAAAATTTAAAGATCAGTTTTTTTTATTTTTTTGCTTACATAAAATTCTTCATTGGATTGATTTAATCAAAACTACAACAGAGAAATTGAGCAAAAAACAACTTCATATCTTTCATTCCCACTAAAACCAAAAACCTAAAAGAAAATAAAAAAAATGGTAAAAGTACAAGAAATTATGCACAAATCACAATGCATAAGACATTCAACATGATTGTTAGATGATGAAGTTTTAAAAAAAAAAAATCTACTTGGTGCAGCCAAAACTTACATTGCAATCATAAGCAAATCTTCTTGCAAGCATTATTGCAACATTCCTTTCTCTTGAACATTCAAAGGCTATGGTAAAAGAAAGGCCTTTTTTAGCATGCCAGAACAGTGATTGAGCTGCAGCAGTACCACCACATCTAACCCCACATAGCTACATATTCACCACAAATGCGTGAGCTTAAAGTGTCAATAGATAGAACATACAAGACAAACAATTCTCGAGAAAATGCCCTAAAAACTAGAGATAGAATTTGCACATAAAACAGTTAAAATAAAGACTATAGACTAACCAATTCACCATACAGGTAAAAATCAGCGACATCATCCACAGCCAAAAGGTTGCAAAATAAACAGTTTCAACAAGCAAGCAGAAGTTCTAAAAAAAATAAACCAGCAAAAAGCTAGCAACATGGGGGTAGTTCTATATGTTCTTAGCAACTCTGCAGATTTGCATCTGCATGTTAAAGTTTTCTACCCACAAATCAAACCCAATTCGAATCTGGAGCTCCATGAGATCATTACCTGCATTGCAGAGGAATAGAATTCCTTAGCTTTTGTGCTCTTCCCCTTTGAAAGTTTTAGTCTTAGTTTGCCAACATGGAATACGTGTAGAGAATTTGAAAGAAGATCATTTCCATTCATCTTGAGTACAACAACCTGCAAAGCAAAACAGCACAAAACTAGGGTTATTTTATGCTCAGTAGGCTTCTAATGTGCACTATCTGCCCAGATGTCAAACAAGCTGTCGATTCACCAATGTCTATTACAATTCTAACTAAAGTTACAAAAAAATTCATAACTGTAGCATACATTATTGAGAAGTAGCATTTTATAGAAAAGAACTAGGCTTTTGTAAGAACACAGGTGAATTAAATTTGTGAGACTGCATGGCATCCAACCTAGTTCGCTCACAATGTACACAAAAGTGAATGTCTAAATAACACCATCCTTAGTTAATTTGGTTAAAATTTTGCACTATATGCACGAGGTCAAGTGTACAACACCAGTTTCAACAAACGTTGCTCATTTTAAGAACATAATTAGAAGTAACTTAAAATTAAAATGCCGAGTGGCAAATACAATTATATTATAGACAACCAATAAGCATAAATATTGCAATTACTAGAAATCTGCTCGAATTTTCAATTTATCTAGAAGCACCATAAATCAGAAAACTTGACATGTTGAAATTAAGAACAAGTATATATCCTTTACCTCTTTTAAAGAAACAAGAAAAGGGATTTCAGAAAAAAAAAGTTACAAATGGGATTGCATCCTGAAATCATTTCGTTCTGGATTTAATATGGATACGCAAGGGTTCAGCTACAGGCTCATCATTCCCTTGCACATCTTAAGACTGGTAATCACAAATACATAACACACAAGGACGGACAAGACCAAAGCAAGTAAGATGTCAGCTTGAGAGAGGAGAACAAAGAGTGAAAGAAACAAAATATAGTAGAAAGATAGACAAAGAGGCAGTTTTTTTTTACTTAAAAAAGGTAGATTTTTATCTTGAAGCATGCAATTCTACAAGCATGTGATTCTACAAATAAAAGAGAATGAATACCAACCACTATAAACATCACCAGGGAAATATAACATTTAACCCTGATTCCATGTGTAGCTGCAACTAGACCTTTCCACAATAATTAAAGTACCTTAATTGGTATGATTACATTAAGATTTGCCTCAACATTGATTATCTAAATTTTAGCTTTTAAGATAAATTTGTTTGGAGAAAAAAAATTTATATATTTGCATATTTGAATTTGAGTTTAATTACAATAGATAAGTAATGAAAGATATGTTTACTTGATTAACATATTGAATAGATCTTTAAACATATCTTGAAATTTATTTTAATTAAAATTTGTTATTTCAAAAGATATTTGACATGGAGATTGGGCACCCATGGGTTGTAACCTTCTACGATCCTTTTGGTGAGCCTTTGGTCTGCCCATTTCAATGATTACTTGGGAGTCATACACTTGATTATTGTTATTGTTGTTCTGGTAACATTCTTGTTGACAGAATTATAGACTTTTGAAAATTATTTATTTAGATCATTTTTTTCATTGGCAAGTGCTTAAATACAAAACATTTAAAAAGTTTCTTTCGTCATGAGACTTTATGAGTGTTGAGCAATATAATCCCACGAACGTGATTATTGATGACTTATTTATTTTATTCAAAGTGAAAAAAAAATTTACACTTATAATCAAGTTGTTAATTTGATCATATCATAATTTGACATGTGCATTATTTTCTATCATAAAAATAATCGTTTTAATATTTTTCTGAAGTTTTAAATTAAAATATTAAAATGAGACCTTATTCTTTATCATATAAATATTTAAGTTTTCATATTCTTTAAGTTTAAAATGAAAAGCTAAAATGGGATATTAGTCTACAAATTATCTTATTTGTTATAAAACTTAAAATCTGGATGAAAATTCAAGAATAAATTTGTGGTTTAAATTATATAGCCTAATTGATCATTAGGAGGTCCTAAAGTATAATTTGTTTAATCTCTTATATAAAGGATCGGATTGTCTGAACACAAAATCGAACGCTTTAATTAAGATATACTTGTGGTAACTATTGATGTTTAAGGCATTAGAGTTTTGATCTTTTAGATTAGAATGGGCCAATACCTATCAAACGATTCAATCAATATGATCAAATCATAACATGCAGTAATTTTGCAAGCCAAATTACAAGGCATTAAATAATCAGATGATCCAATATTTTGATTAGACGATCTTACCTACACTTGGAAGAAAGAAGCTAATATTTTTATAGAGCAACAACTAGATTTGATAAAATTGGAAATTATAACAACTAAAAAGCAAACTATTGAGATTCTTTGACATCTTGATCAATATAAAGGAACCCTTATAATAATAATATTTGAATTCTTCTTGATAATACAATATAAAGGAACTCTTAACCATTGGATTAGGTCAATATTTTTAGAATGGTGTTTTAGAGAGGAATAACATTTAAAGTTGTCAAAATTAAGCTCTTGCCATTTTCAATGACAAATCCTCATTACAATATAATATTAGCAAATTTCCTACAAAATTGGGTTGCCTCTTTCTACATATTGTAGGTGTGATCTATAAGACACTTTGTAAACTTTAAATTTTATATTTATTTCTATTGTAATCTTTCTCTTATTATAGACTAATTTGGGTTAAGTCATAGTCTTTGAATAACATCCTTCTTCAAATCAATAATTGGCTAAGGGATTGTGATGTAAGTCCTATGTGAGTT
Organism: Vanilla planifolia; assembly: GCA_023846275.1. Taxonomy (NCBI): domain Eukaryota; kingdom Viridiplantae; phylum Streptophyta; class Magnoliopsida; order Asparagales; family Orchidaceae; genus Vanilla; species Vanilla planifolia. The sequence continues at coordinate 37,006,259 of CM043869.1, read as the reverse complement.
CAATGTGAGTTGTAGCCTCATTCAAGGCATAATAACTTGTGTAGAGATCTTTTTGATTCAATGTAGCCCTTTGGGCTGAATTAAATAAGCAATTTTATATCGATCTTATAAGGGCATCATCCTCTTGTTTTTACTAAAGAAATTGAATAAAGAAGCCCCACATTCATGGTTGGGGGTGGGCACAAGCTAATACCTTTGGCCAAACCACCTAAAAATTAGTGTTTTTTTTTTATACATTCTTATTACACTATTGTAGTTTTCTTGTCCTCATTCTTTCATCTTTTGCCAAAATTTTTGAAAAATAGGCTTCACTGCCTTCTTGTAATGTTGCATAACTCTTCAAGGTACACTTCAAAATTTGAAACAAAGAGTTTCTTATCATCTATTTTGTACAACACTATTAAGACTAAAGTAAAATTCAACAAAAGAAAAGTGAATTGCTAAAAATAATTTTTTGATTTATTATAAAATATTTCCATAAAATATTTAACATAATTCTCAATCAGGCTTAACAAATATATAAAAATGATTTTCTAAAAATTTTAATATTATTTTAAAACATATTAAGTTTTATAAAAGTCGTGTAATTGAAAAATCAACAATAATTAAAAATGTACACAAATGATTTTTAGGTGATTCGACTTATAAAACAAGAATACGTCCACCCCCAATAAAAACCAGATAAAAACAAAAACAATATAAGATTTTTGCCAAAAGAAAGGTAAGCAAAACCCTCACAACAAAGAGACAAATAAGACAGACTACTACGATAAACGAAACAGACTACTACGACCTTACAACAAAATAAAATAATAATAGAAGAAAAATTTTCAGCGACAAAATCTAAATCAATACAACCAAAATTCTATACTTGATGAAATCATTAAGGCATAAGTATCTTAATTAAATGAATTAAAGATAAAAAAATTAATAACTTAACTAATATGAGAAGAAAAAGAATTTCAAGAGTTTGACAAGTGAATGGCATAACGTATGAAATAGACAATAGGAATGAGCTGCTAACGACTTGAATATTTTTGCTTGAAACTTTTCTTTGGATCACATAAAAATTCATCATCTAATTTCGTACAAAAATCTCCTATTTATAAGCAATTTATAACGACTAAGAGCACTTACCAAACACCCAATTTAGTCGTTACAATTTTTGCAATTTTCATAATATTTTAATTCAGAAATTAATAAAAAATCTCCAACGGCTAAAATAACTGTTGAACAGGAGCCATTCGATCGGAACGCTCTGGGACTGTTTGATCGCAAAAACTACACAATCAGACTGATGCAATTGAATCCACGTCTTTAGAAATATGAAATTAATCTGGGCCGTTATATCACAATTGCGATCTGATAGCAGGATTTAACTTTTCAAACAAATGAAATTTGGACTGTCTGCTCGCGAAATTTCACAATCAGATGGCTGATAGAATTATCGCTTATGAAAAGTGTGATATGGAGGGGATCATTCGATCGCGAAATGCGAGATTAGACGGTACACATTACTCCCGCAATTCGAGAGTTCACCGTGCAAAAAATGTTTACATTTTGTCCCATATTACACATTTGCTTTGCTATTTTCTCCTTATAAGGGTTTTCGTAACTTTTATACATAGCCGAATAACTGGGTTGGTTGCCCCTTGTTAAGTTCGGGAATTAATCACCCGAGCGACTAGCTAGCTACATATGCTTTATTTGATTTACAGAAGTGGGATTGATGACAAGATCTAAAATGCAATGTTTAGGATTGATTATGAAAAGCGTTTGACGTATCGAACAACGTTCAGAATTAGTTACTGCAAAACTGTAGTGGTTCACTATAACGACCCAATTGGTTCAGGCAATAATTGCTTGTACATATGGGTTATTTTTTGTTATTAAATTTTTTATTAATTAATTAACATTATTAACATATTTTTTATAATAGATTAATTAAATATTTCAAAAATATTATTAAGATAAAATGATAATCAAGATAATCAAAGAAGATGAATCAAAAATTGAAAACATAAATATTATTCTAAGATTAGTTTGAATTTAATTTATATGCCTTATAATAAATATTTCAATCAAACTTAACATTCTAATCAAAATAAATTTAAAATATCTAAAATTAAATTTAGAATGCCTCTCTTTGTGGTTTGTCACTCCAACCAAAATGATCTTTATGTGATTTAACATTTGCACTTCTTCTCAGCTACCTAAAATCTGAAAATTTTATTTAAATAAATTCATTAGAAATATTTAGAATTTATTATCATCAACAAAGTACCATGGCTGGGGTCAACAATACAACAAAGACTTCCTTAATTAATGAACTATCATCCAAATGAAATCCCCATTTGTGGTCGAACCAAATAAATTTTAGTGTCTTTTTTTGTATTATTGAACTTTAAAAGCTACGACTTTGTCGATTGTTGCATCCAACCCAATTGATACCTCCACCTGAATGCAAGATTCTTCACAACAAACTAGTATTGAAGCTTTTGTAAGATGTTTTACAGTGATAAGTATGAGATCAAGAAGTTTTATGGCTCAAAGAGTTGCTCTTTGAAGAATTAAGATGAAAGGATTGTTTGTCCAACAAGGAACTGCAAAAGCATTCCTGGGAATTCACAATACATAACAATGAGAAAGCTGAAGAAGTTCTACATAAAATGCAACTTAGTTACAGCTCTTTACTTGTCCCTTATAAGAATTTTCAAAATATCATGTTTTATGGTATGGATAACATAAGTTAAAAACATATTAAGAATACATTTTCACCAAAGAAGGTTATATCTAAGCTTGAGGATGATGGCAATAATAAGCAAGACAAAAACTTATTTGTATGGACAAATCTACTAAGAGAGATTCCGATACATATTTTCGTAGAAATAAATCTCACAAAAAATATAAAGCTGAAGCTTATTTTATGATAATAAAAAAAAGACATTGTAAAAGATTACAAGACTATTAACAAAAACAAGTAGCAAGCTAAACATAATTAGAACAAAACAATGAATGTGAGTGTTGTAATAAATTTCTCATATTCAAATTCATATATTATTCTTTTGGTAACAATATGAGATATGTAGAGACCATCACATCAAAAAGTTGGCTCGTTCATTCCATATGGCTCACATATGGACTTGTTTTCTCTATTTGAATCATATGATAGTGGTTTCTTCTAAACAAAGAAACAATGGAGAGTGCAAGTCAAAGACAGCTAAAAGATTGCAATGTTATCATGAAAAAGGAACAATACACCAGAAACAACCAAAACAAGTCAACAAATGCAAGTGTTGCAAAAATCTATTATGTTCAAATTCATGTACTATTCATTTGTCAAGTGAAGGAGCTACACACAAAGGTCAATGAATCATAGACTTGGCTCGTTCATTCCATATGACTTTGCCTATGAACTTGTTTTTATAAGTAATATGATGGTGGTTGCATTTACATGAGAAATAATAGAGAGAACAAGAAAGTTTGATTTTGGCACAGTAGAGATAAACACTTATATAAGGTAATTAAAACATTATATTTTGTTAGTTATGTTTTAGATTTAAGAAAAAATCTTGTATCATTGAGTGCCTTTTGTTATAATAGATGGAGATTTTTTGTCACTAATGATTTTCATTGATAGAAGGACCCACTTGTAACATTAAACAAACTATAGGAGTTGTATGTACATCTTTGAAACATGAGGCACTTACTTGCAATAGGCATCAAACTAGAGATGCTTGCTTGCAATGTACTTCTAAATACACCTTGAAATTAAATTTACTTAACACTTTTTACTTGGAGATTCATTTGGTTGCTGTTCAAATGTTAAGCTATAGAGACTACTTGATCATTGGTCAAGACCTTAAGAGATTTGTTTGTTGATCATTTTATTTGACAATTTCAAAGATGATATAGAGTTGACAACTTAGTGTTTGTGGCTTCATCGTAGTATCGTTGTTGTTGCATGTTAGTGATATTCTATTTTTTATGTAAAACTTGAGATATTTGATTTATCATATGTTTAGATCTTTTCTATATTAATGAATCTTCATAATTAAAGAAAATGTTCATGAGTTTTCATGATGAGGATTTAGGTCTACTTCAATATTTGGGAATGGGCGTTCTTTACTCTCTATTTTGTACATTATAATTGTGACTTCTTTGATTTGTAGAACATCAGCATTTTTCCACATAGATATAGGCTTGATTACGATCAAACCACGTATGTTTTGATGTCTTCTATTGTGTTCTTGATTTCTACATTTTACCATGTAGCTGGTCATTGCATCCAAGTCATTTAGCGCATGGCACAAACACATCGTTCATCACATCAACACATCAAAAAGCTGAGACATGATCCAGTAAAGAGTGCATTAATGCTTACGAAAATTGAAAGCATACATTGAATTCAGCTTCAGATTTTCTCAAAAGCGACTCCAAATAGCCTCCTAGTCCAGCAGCTGTTAAGAAAACAACAATTAGACAAATCTTATTTAAAAGACAGATGAATGATGGAAATAAAATTAAAAAACAGTACCAAAACAAATATATATATATATATATATATATATATATATATATATATCAGCCTAAAGCTGCAATTAGGAAAAAAGGATTATCTAGGCTTATTTCGAATATACGCTGCACAAATGTGTCAGCCAACCATCAAATAAGGCCTAAGAAACATATTTTCGTGCAGAATAAAGCTATTCAAAGCGTTTATCATATTGAAGTTAGTTTAACAATAAATGCAATAGAAAACAAACCAGGATCAATTGGTTTGGTTGTTCTTAGCGTTTCCCTTTTCCCCCTTACCACCACCTCTGCTTCTAAGAAACAGCTAACATCAAAAGGCTCTGGAGCATAAGTTGCATTGGTAGCACCTGCAGTCAATAAGAAGTTAAAACAAAATGAAATATGTAACACATTTCAAAGCACTAAAATTAAGGTGGTTGTCCATACAAATGAATCATGTGCCTGTAAAATGACACTAGCTTACTATAGATAACTGAAATTGAACTTTGTTCCACATATTTAAGTAAAAAATTAAATTAACTGAAACACAGTAGGATCCAGCTCGAATAATACATGTTGTCGAACCATGAAGAAGTACCTGAAATCAACTCTTTCTTGCCATCTCCAGGATATACACGATACCATTGAACTAAACAACCTGAAAAATCAAGACTATTTTCCCTTTGAGAAATGATCTGTAAACAGGAGCCTAAACTTTCAAGACCTTTTAACTCGTACGAACAAGTATTATTCTCCTCAGCCTTCTTCCTCATTTCCAACTGGAGACACAAAAAAAAAAAAAGAAAACCAGTAGAGGTTAAGATCATCTCATCACACAATTATAAGTAGATGACATTCAACATGAATCTGCATCAATGTCAATTCACTTCCACCAACAGTATGGATGATGAAGTTCACAGTAGAAGTTTTAATGCTGCTACATGACGTTGGCTGCAAGAATCTATTGATGACAGTTTGCATTGCTCATTAACAACACTTTCTTAATATCTAAATATAATGACATCTCTAATAGTCACTTCTCACGTTCATTTTGAGTATACTTCTTTATTTATAAGAAAAAATTCCAAAAACTCATACTTAAAAAGAGCATTAACTTGCTAATGTTTAACATGGTCATTTAAACTAATTCTTCCTAAGCTTATCTTCAATTGATGCTATCCAAACTTTTCTCTAGTACACTCATTTTAACTCATATCATTTCAAATATAATCACTCATTCATCTTAATATCCTCATCTCCACAAACTTGTTTTATGTGTATGTTCTAATTTCACAAAACCAATAAAATGTATTGTATAACATTGTTGATCTCAAAACAATTTTATAGAACTTAAGAATGTTATAATTACACAATACACCATAAACCTTCCACCAATTTATCCAATTTATTTGGAATCTACTATTAACATGCTTATGAATTTCATCATCAATTCATAGTATAGATTCAAGATAACAAAGGCCCTAATTCTTCAATATTTTATGATTCTAGATCCCAGCCTATATTTATTTTTTAACTAAAATTTCTTGAATACTTATATTAGTATTACATCGCATTACTTTTCTTGATCAATGAGAATTAAATGAACATTTACTTTTCTTAACTAAAACTTCTCTATTATTAAATCTATTTAGAATTTTATAACATGAAACCAAATTGATTTTGGAACATAGTGGTATCACATCAAAATCTATATTTTATAACTCTTCTCACTCAAAGTTTCAAATTATTTACATCTACTTAATTGTCTTTTAATTAACAAAATTCTAAATGTTCCTTTTTTATGCATTTCTATGCAACTTTAGGAATAGTATCTACTCTTACTATTTTTCATCTTCTTTTAAACCTTCCCTTGATTCCAATTTTTTAATACATCAATAAAACAAAATGTATAACTCTTCAAAAAAAACCACAAGAAATCTATTATCTTGTCACAAACTTTATGAAAAAAAATTCTACAAAATAGTATGCCTGGGAATGGAGCTCAACACTTGCATAAGAGAAGCTAACCCCTTGGACCAACTGCCCAATTTAATTACTGACCTCATAAGGACAAAGATAATATAAAGAACATTAGAACTTCAGAGATCACTTGAAATCTGGAAAATTAAAATTTTGCATTCAAGATTTACAATAAAATTTGCATAGAAGAACATAAGCAGAGAATCAGTAGCAAAAACATCAAATTAGATTGTAACATATCAACTGGAGATGATCATATCAATACAAGGTTTAGAAATTAAACCTCTTTATTAAGTTGAATAGTATACATCGACTTCTCTACAAGTTGAGTACGCAATGCTTGAATTTCATGTTCCATATCCATTACCTGCAAAATATTAACAATATATTATAAATAAATTGAAAAGACTTTACAGAGGAACAGAGCAGGAACAAACCATTAAAATTCATAAACAAAAAAGGATTTGGAACTGCAAAATTCAAAAGAAGTCTTCAACAATAACATGGAGTTCAAGGTGGCATAAGATGAATGCATATATGCAACATGGAATCGTACCCTGGTAGGTTGATGAAGCATTTTGATTCGTCGGGCTTCTTGAACCTCTTTCCTTAGCTCTTCTAAATCCTATGGATCAATGCCAAAATGACAAAACGAATAATATGAAAAATCATAAAAAAGCATAACACAAAGGTAACATTGTGATGCAATATATGGTATAATTTAGAACAAAAAAATCTATCAAAATCATCGTCATTAAGTCCAACTACTGAGAGTCTGTTCTATGATAGGACATCCTGACTAAAAATAAAATAGGTTTCAGCTATTTTTATGTAACACGCCTTCTGGCCTTGTTCAATTGATCTGCCATCTACCCCTTCCTAATCCTTAACATTATTATTGTTTACCTTGTCTATCTTGAGCTTTATTCTTCCAAGTATTTCTATGTATGGATTGTAGCTTTTGTACTTTTTCAGCCATTCACTTAATTGGTATTAACTTATCATCAAAAAATTGGGTCCACATAGCTAAATAACCCCAATTTTAACTTCAAAACAATTTACCATTTTTGAGATTTTGGCACAGTATAGGTATATCCAATATTTTGGATTTGAAATATATTTTGTTTGCATAAATAAGCATAAGATGTCTAGATTTTAGCATACATATTGAGATATCTTAAATAAAAATCTCAGAAAAATTAATAGTTTTAGCATTAGAGTAATCAATAAATATTGATGAAGATCCTTTGTAGCATGATATTAAAGATCTACTCGTGAAAAAAGTCACATTTAAAAACAATGCAATTAAATCCTATTTAACAAATAGTCGTAGAGATTTCAAGAGATCTATCTTGTTTGCAAACTTGGCAAAACGTTTTTTAAAGCATTAGTCACAACCTTTCAACTTGTTTGGTAAAGCTTTTTGCTCTCCAACTTCACTAACGACTTAGTTGCCGACTTGATCTTCAAAGCTTCATTGTAGTATAATTGTTGTTGCAAGTCAACAATCTTCCTCATAGATGCAAAAGTTGAGATCTTTCGCGCATTATCTAATTAGATATTTTTTATTTGATTAAAATTGATTGATTATAGAGGAATTTGAAAGGTTTCTTTTGAGGTGAAGATTTAGGTATATTTCAAGATTTGAAAAAGAGAGTTCATTATCCTCTATTTCACACATTACTATTGTTTCTTACTTTATTAATGGAATATCTTCCTCCATATAAGTCTGATTTATAGTCAAGTTATGTATCATATTCTTTTTTTCTATTATTAACCTTTACAAATTACTATTTTTGTCAATTATTACATCCAATCCATTTAGCGCTACTCACAATTGCACAACACGTCGCAACAACATTTGTCTTCTAAGATGTTTTCTTCTATTTCTTATTCTTTAGTTGTGACTAATATCCAAAACTACCATACCAAAGTAAGAAAACATTTCAAACAATTATCAGCAACACAAATTTAACACTTCAAAATAACAAACCATGCACAAAATCTTCGAATGCTTCCAAGCAGCTCATCTTCAATTCTATCCTCATCATTCTTTTGTGCTCATTTCAAAATACACATCTAACAATCTTCTCTTATGCTACAAATCTCTCAAAGCTTACCCACTATAAAAGTCACTCAATTGACCAATATTGTGTTTCCAAAATCACAAAACCATTCATCTAGGGTTGGACCCATACACACTTCATATCAAGGTCCAGCACTATCTCTATATCTCACTTTTGAATTGTCAAAGCTTTACCATAGGAATAGATATTTCATGTCCCACTAACACAACCCCTTCTTTAGCATGGTCCTTCCATTCAAAGTCATCTATAAAGGGATCACCTTTTTTATGAAGTGTAAAGAAGAAATAAAAAATTTGAAGAATGAAGTCTGTTCAAGCACTGAAATGGCAGAAAATATGGAATCCCATTAAAACAAAACCCCACAAATCAAGAGAAGAAATCATTCAAACATTCACTCTTGTTGTGGTGGTTGCGTTTTTTGTACCTGTGATTGCTGAGTTATTTATGATAATGTCATTACAACTCTCCATAAATAGTTCGGACTAGAGATTTAGATTCAATTCATGCTAAGATTTAGATTGCCACAAATAGTTTGTGAGATAGTTGCCACATCGTTAAAGGAAACCATAACCCATGAGAAGAAGGATACGTAACAAATGGGCCCAAAGTTTTCTAAATGAAAAGCTTTTATTCAATTTATCAAGTATCACTAGGTATAAATTCTCCATTTCAAGACATGCTCTTTTGAATTGTACTGGCTTCTACGTTCTTCCATAGGCTAATGATCTTACTTTAGGGCCAGCTATTGACTTAGAAGTTCACTTGAAAACCAGGGTTCCCTCACAAAAGGTATTTCTTTCTTGCTAGTGAGCTGACCAGCTAAAATTGCCTTAGCTAAGGCCAACGAAATTCTTATGATACAGAACTATAGCTGAAGGACACGGTCAAAGACAAATACCGAGTAAAACACATGCATCAACTTTATCCTCATTGTTTTTGTCCTTAACACCAAGTGGGGCAATCCTAATGATGCTTAATAATAAATTTATCATCTTGAAACTTCTTCCACCTCTCTTTTCTTTTCTCCTTGAAACTTTAAAAGGGAAGAAGCAGGTTTTAACTGTGAAGGCATATCGTGGAAGGTATGACAGCCTAGTGAGGTTGTCATTTTTCCCACCGTAAGGATTCCATGTAAAAATTTGTATGTTTGCTCTTCTCATTTTCTAAATTGTTTTCATCCTTACTCTTGCAAACGCAACTATGCACTCTCCGGCCATGTTGCAAACTCTAATCTCAACTTCTATTTATGGTCACCTTTGGCTTTTAAAATTCTTGCTAAGAAAATCTAGTTTTTTTTTTTTTTAATTAGCTCAGAAATGATTAAACAGAAAAGAACTATTATTCAAGCGTCATCATTATAAATCACTAGAAACCATTGTGTGACATGAAGTTAAAGATGGCATAAGGTTAAAAATAGAAAAATCACCATTAATTATATTATAATCAGGCTCATCATTGGTTGAAGAACTAGTTAACTAAAAGGTTATTTGGTTATCTTTTGAAAGGTATTGAATTTTAAAAGACGATGACTTTCAAAAGTCGAACTGTCTTTCAAAAGTTTGTTAGTTGCTTAGAATATAAATATTAAATGATGCAGTTTTGTCCAAATTGATGACTTTGTTAACAATTTGTTTTAACATGAAGTTAGCCTCTCACTCTTTAATTAATGTTTGCTAACAATGAGAAATGGCAATGATAAGCAATGGTGGGTAAAGGTGAATAGTGTCAGTTGACAACTGATAGTGGTGATGGAAATTGAAAGAAAGTGGTCAAGCTGACCTGCAACAACATATATAAGATCACTGTCAGCCAATGGTGATCAACAACAAGAGGAAATGCTTCATGGTAGACAATAATGGCCAGGCGTGGTCAACAGGCAATTGCAAGATAAGTTCGTGATTAGAGAAAGCCTTACAACTTCAAGAAGTCAGACAATGTTTAAAACTTTTGAAAGTTAGATTGACTGATATTCAGAAACTTTAGTTTAGAGGCTTTTGAAAGTCAATAAACATTAGATCTCAGTGAATGAAAGTGAATCGAATGCATGATTTTTCCATTATCACAAAAAAAAAATGAAATGATTAAGAAAACTACACCTAAGTTGCATTGGAACTTTAAAAAAAGGATTAATGCCCAAATCAGGTTTACCAAAAGCAAATAGAACTGCAATAGTGAGATGCTCAACCGCATATGATACAAGGAAACAAATTAATAAATTTGTTAAAATAAGCAAAATAAAGACAATTATGGCTATTAAATCAAGAAAAATTTAAGTGATTTGTGGTTAGGAATGGTCTCCAAATCTTAAAAAGAAACACATGCTTACTGTTCAAAGTGTTAGATTCATTAAAGATTACTGATTAACTGAAAAGTAAATTTTAAGTAGAATAACAAACTAATGAAATGGCAGCTCTATACAAACTTGCTTATCACCACTTCTGGCTAATTTGTCTTGTTCATTAAGATCTTGCTCAATTTTTTTCACTGCTGCCCTGGCATTGCCAATTTCAGTATGAGCACGAGCCCTTTCCTCCTCGATCACCTTCTTGGCATCTTCAGTAGCCTGAAACGAGCTTGATTCTTATCACAGACAAAGCATCATTCTACTAACAGAGAAATGAACTACTCAAAGCACTACAAACCAAACAAAAGAATTTTTAAATAAGAAAAAAGGAATGTCAAGAAATGCAGCTTCCTTTAGTTTTAAGAAAAATTTGCACCATTCTGGATTTAGTTTCTCCCATTGCCTAGTTCAGACATCTAATTGATGGATTTCTTGATGTAGAACAAAATTGCAAAAGCATTGGAATCAAAACTTAAACATGATGAAGAGATTAAATTGCGTAAATATTCTGAGTTAAACCATGCTATTAAACACTTGTATGCTGGGCACCATAAAGGAAATAAATTGTTTTGAATCTTCAAGGTCCTTGCATGGTTGTGTTAAACCAAAGAGAAGGTGGGTTATAATTTCAGCTGGAATTTGCATATTGTTTGCAACATAGCTTGCACAGGCTACCGTAAGAAAAAAATTACTTGTCCACCACATATTACATTCAACGTAAACATAACTTGTAATTATAATCTTTTCAACGCACAATCCATCTTTCAGATTAACATAAATACAAGTCTATTGTAACAATGAACTCATTAACGGTTTAGGACTTCTCATTGTCAGCCCAAAGTGTTGGGGTCTTGCAATAGATGGTGGTACTTTTGAAAGATTAAAAGCATCATTTTGATCTCCACAAACAAAGAAAATGCCAAGTAAAGGCATGATGCCAATCATGGATTTATAAGATGGAACATTGGAATAAGTCAAGTTCTCCTTTCTATTATTCTTCTCATTCCATCTCTTCTATTTGAACTCCATCACTTTCACTTTGGATTCTTAATTGCCTTAGGTTCTTAATCTTTTTCAAAACTTGAGATGTCTTTTATGCCTTTGTTTTATCCAGTACGTATCTAATTAAGCTTCAACATATTTGGAACTTGTTCTGTCTTTTCTGAACCTATACTATGATTTACTCTTTGGGATAAAGCAAACAAGTATGAAAGTAGTTTTCCCTATAAAAAAGAAAAATGTGATCCCATATGCGTATAACCTACTAGTTATAAAATATTTATAATTTCATAACATCTATAGATTGGCTAATTATATACCATAAGTAAACATCTTACATCAAGAATTAATTAAGTCAGCATAAAATCCTTGGCTAGATCCCTTTTAATACTAAAGCAATCAGCTAGGTAGCTTCAAAGTAGGAAAAAAATTATAAAATGGGAAGACAAATTCCCTTCACATTTTTTGAGAGATGATTGGAGCTGAAACACATCACAATAGTCATAGCTGCGGGAATTATAGTTGGCCATATATACACATCAACATAGATGACTGTTTTATGGACTAATGGATCCAATAATCCCTGCCCGAACCCACACTCTGCACTCCTAAAGAAAAAACTCAACTCCAAAGTTCACTGGGGAGAAACTGCTACCTTAAGCAGAAAAATAATCTTCAGATTGTCAGAACTAATTACTTGTCATTTATCAATAACATAATTGATGAGAGAATCCAATAGTTTTGCATGCAACATTAACCATAGGAAATGTGACTGAAGGTCTTATGCATTTGCGTATCTAAAAATTCAAGGGTAAATGAAAGGTGATTTCAGGCCTTTGCATTTTGTACTATCATGCATTGAGAACTCTAATCTTGTGAGCAAATTTTCGTTTTTGTAAATAATTTGTCCTTAAAATGAATAAACAATTTGTCATTATACCAAGAACCTGCAACAAACATATGGATCAAACTAATCCATAACATTATCTTCTCATATTTTGATGGAATTGACCATAGAATTACCTATATCATCACATGAACAAGAATAAGTTGAACCCAAGTCCTAGACCTTTACATGTCATGATAAACGAAGTTTAAGAGAAAAAATGAGAGATTACTGCAGATAATAATTTCTCAACATCCAAATTAAAAAACATCTTTTTAATCACAATAAAGGTCTAGCAAGGATCGGTCCAATGACTGCAAAACGAGACACTAATAACATACAGATTCAATGAAGTCAATGCAAAGTTGTTTCATAAAGTCAAATGAGTAAGCACAGAGTTTCTATAAAGAACACAAATTACTAGAATGTTAAACAGAGAAGGGCCTTATTAAATAATGGTAAATTTCACAGGAAAATGGTTTTAGCTCTGTGCAATACCTATCAAGCAGACATTTCAACTTTCATAAACAAAGTTTTCCACTTTCAAAATTAGATCAGCTTATGCACGCAGATGCTTTCAGTTTACCTCCTTAAGAAAAGCTGCTAATTTTTTCACCTCCTCCTTCTCCAGAAATAATTCCCCTTCAATTTGAGAGAGTTGAGCAGCAAGAGCTTCAACCTAGAATAAACAATGACAGGTTTATTTAGGCATAGCAAAAATGACAGTCATGCTTGCAAGTGGTTTAGCAATATAAGACCACAGTCCCTTGCTTATTCTCCATAAATCAGTTTTCTACACAGTTCTTATAACAGAGTACACTGGGTTTCATAAAAGATGTTATAATCTTGTCAAATCTATCCTTCAGATTTGTTTTCTAATTTCTCTCCATTCTTTATTTTTCAATTTTTTATCTGTTAATAGAAAGAAGATATTTGATTGGAAATTTTTAGGTGTTTTATGTTGTAATTAATGACAATGCAGGTTATATCAACAAGTTGAGATTACATGACTCAACATTTCAGGTTAAGTAAAGATTCAGTTTAAGAGTCAAATTAGAAAACAAATCCATGAAAAAAATACCAAAACATATGCATAGTTAACGTCATCTTTTTACAATTTTTTGATGTTATCTTGGAAATTCAAAACTATTTATAAGAGATATAAATGTGTACTTCAAAAATACGAGAAAATCTACAAGAGATACCTTACAAGAACTATCTATAAGATACAAATATATATCACCACCTTTTTGTGAGATGAGTTAGTACTACAAATTCAAGAAAATCAAGATTCCTTCTACTTAAAAATTTAGAGATATAAGAACATTAACCCTCCTCAAATTAAAGAATTAAAGACATATCTATATCTCTTAGTCTTCCTTTTGTTTTGCTTCAAACTTAAGTTCTAAATTGAATTTGGATTAGTTTTTTCTAAGCTTAGCTTTCATATGTCTCTTAATTTTATGGTGATTGATCTAAAATTGTAAGCCTATTTAAAAGCCTTATGAGATGATTGAAAGTTAAATGCTTTGGGATAATCAAATTATTGTTTGTGCATCCATACAAGAGTATTTCAAAAAAAAATAAGCCAACCCACTTTCTCTCTCTAGGAAGGTATAAGCAATCCTCATTTTCTCTCTTCTTTCCTTATCATATCAAATTTTTATTCATCTGCCATCAATTTGGTATCACAACTCTATTTTCCTACCATCAATTTGGCACCAAAGCTAAGCGTTACAATGTTGCATCTACAACAACAATCTCTTTCCACTCAATGTCCTCTGAATCGAGTGTTGCTCATTAGTATTCCTTTTGTCAACTGCATCTTCATCTTTGGATAATACTCAACACCACGTTCTTAGATCCAGTTGGATCTATGAACCACATCATCTCTATCCCACCGTCCCCATCATGAGATCCCAACCTCAAGCCACCTTTGTCTTTCTCAATTGGCATTTAGTCTCCTCACAACCAACCTGTGCTAGTCGTCTTCACTAACGTCACTTCAATAGCTATTGAACACATCCTTCCCTATCAACTCCTCCTCGTTTGTTGAAACCAAGCCCACCACAACCAATTACACCTTTAACATAACTACCCCTTGGTCTTGTTATCACTATGGTTATGATTTTGAGAGAAAAAAATAAACATTCTAAATGATTAAAAAAAATTGATTTTTCCTATTTATGCTATATAATAAGATACATAAAGAACTACACAAGACAAATTTCAATGGACCTAAAACAAGCTATACAATATATTACAATTCCAAAAAATGTGAAAAAGGGCTAAAACTTATAAAAAAAATAAAAAGAACAAGAAATTATAAAAACTTTAAAAATATTTTTAAAACATATTTTATTGAATGAGATATATTCTTGAAAATTTAAATTTATTTTTATGCTTTTAAAATTAGATTATTAAATACATAACCATCTTATTGCTATCTTATAATAAGCTATCATTCCTAAAACATATTGATTCTTTATCTTATATTCTAAATTTTATATTGCTAGTTAGGTCATAATTATAAGGATTTTTTTTATTCTCATATCCATATAAAGACGTAAAAATTATACTTCTTATAGATTATATTACATCATTATCTTTTAAACAAGCAACTAATGCTAGTCTGTAGCACTTCTGTTTCACCACCTAATAAGAAGAGTGCACAAACAATAAAAGGCTCGTGCTAGTAGGCAAAATGTTTCAAATCTACATAAGATCGATGAAAAGGCCCTAGTATGCTGTGATCATTACAATAAACTAAACCATGCTAGAAAAACTTGCTTACAAATTCATGAAAAACTAGTTAATTGGAAACCAAAGAACAAAAGGCAATCAAAATTAGACCAAGAGACATTAGCTCCATCTCAAAAGTACATTAATTGAGAACTCAAAAACAAAAACAATAAATGAACAAGAATGTAAGAAGATTAACAAACCATAGATATAGCTTCATCAACATCATCCTTATTTCGGCCCACTACACGATCTCTTAATTTTTCCAGCATATCCCTAAGTTTCTTCAAAAGGACATGGCAATCAAGTGATGCTACTTCCCTCGACCTAGCCTGTACAATTAAAGGAAATAGCATGGTTAAAGACTTTAATTATTTCACCTTCTTTGAACGTAAAATTTGGTTAAGAATAAGATTGAAAAAGAAAAATGCCAAGAATAAGTATGATCCATCACATCTCGTCAATTAGCATTAAGGATTCCATGCTCTATTCATTGAACAATGAAATATAAATTCATAACTAGCAGTTTACATATTTGTAGAAAATTCATAAGGCCTTGAGAAAGAACTATTGCCAATTTTGAAAAACAAATATCTAAGTACAATTAGTTTATCAAGAGAGTTTCATCGAATAGCCCAAGAAGGGCCCAATAAATCATAAATAGATATCCAATAATTCAAAAACTTAAAAAAATTATAAATAAACACAACATTAATTATTTATTAACACTTCAAAATTGTGTTCAACCTATCATATGAAATTGAACACGTTATTAATTGTACTTAACAATTATCTTAAATGTGAGTTTCATCCACATTGTTTATGATTCATTATAACTCTGAAATCTTCTGATTTACCGAACTAAGTGCCATGTCGAACACCAAAGAAGTCAACGTGCTCCAACACACCTTCTGTATTGCATGTGGAATACGCTTTAATCACTACAACAGCGATGACCAAACCATCGAAAACCTTGTGCAAATCACTTAAAAAAAGTATAAGAGCCTCCAAGAAACTTATATAAAATATTACGTATTATGCAAATCACTAGCTACTCAACCATATGGAGGCACCATGCAAGTTCATCAAAACTATACTTTACTATGATGGAGATGATAACAAAACCATGGGATAGTGGCAAACTGCATGAACCATTAGATTTTGACCAAACTCAGCTCCTCATTAGATTAAACCTAACTCTAGTACCATTTATGAAGGGAGTTTCATTAAATAAAACAAAAATTGGGGCAATTGTAAGCATCAACAGCTCCAAAGCTTAAACCTATGAATAAGGATCGTTTCCAATACAAACAATGTAAAACTAATTTTATTGTAATTGGTACTCAATGCAGTTTGCAACTATTAATTTGTGAAAAAAACATAAAAAAATAGTTGCATATAAAATGAGCATAAATGAGTGAACCAAACAGTGAAAACGTGCTGCATCTTGGCAGGAGAATTCATCATTGAATGCACAGACAGTAGTGACTTCATATGAACCAATAAATGGCTATGAAAAAAACTAAGAAAATAATGCACTGTAGCAACCTCATTGGACAATTTGGCAGCTGTTGCCAGACCCTTCTCAAATCTCTTTGCCAGGTCTCTAACAGAAAGCCTTTGTTGCTGTTCTAACAATTGGGCTGTCTCTTTAGCAACAACCTCTTTAAGAGAGGGAATTTTGGGATCCTCGTTGAGCTCAACAAGCGCATTATTAGCACTAATTGTATAGTTTGGAAATCTAGTTGAGGCAAAGTTCACGTCGGATGAGACTGAACGAAGTGCCTCCTTGTGCATCACACTTCCAAATCCAATAGAACGGGCGGTCCTCGTCATTATCCAAAAATGAGCACTCAAACTGCAGGAAGAAAAATAAATTTCACAAACAAAGGAAACATTTAGGAAAGGGGTAATGACAAGACAGATTCTCGTTACTAATGAAGAATTTTGTCTAAAACAAGAAAAAAAAAGGAAAATGAAATAAAAATACAAAACAAAACAACAACAAAGACAAACATCAAGAAGCGATACAAACAAACAAAGACAAGAAAATGCAAATTAAAGAAAACTATTATTGCCGATATAAAACCATATGGTAAAGAAAACATCAACACCATTTCAAGGCCTCCACAAAGCCAAAATTTTACAGTACAACAATAGTAACTTAGACCAAAAGAAAACAAGAGGCCAAGCAGCAAAAACGTAACGCACTTAAAGAAAACAACATTTGTACAACTTTTCCCACACAACAAAATTTCCATCATTGAAATCTTCACAAGCTAAATATGAGCAAAAAAAAGAAAGAAATACGCGAGTAAAGGCCAAGTCATCTAGCTAAATACACTCGAAACAATTGCCAAAGCACAAAAAGAACTAAATCCACCCAAAACAACAAAAATCCAAGCTCAAAACCCTAACTTCTCAGCATTAAACCAATCAGCAAGGATGCCGACTTACCAAGTCGATCTGACACCCAATGAAGCGGTTCAACGACCCCAACTGCTCCCGAGAGAACTTCCCCTCCCCCTCTGATCCGTTATTCCCCCCAATGGGAGTCAGACATGGGGGACTTGATCCCTGCAAGTCACGGGAGGTTCGGTTTAAACGTGTAATGTGCGAGTAAACAAAGTAAAGAAAAAGGACCTTTTAATAGCATCCCCTAAAATTCTTCAAGCTGCTCGCTTTCCTTTTTTATCGATTAGGCCGCGCCATGGATTAGCGAAGTTTCCGACCAAAAACGTTCCCCAAAAGATTCTTTCAAGAGACTGATCGCTGTGAGGATGGAGAACAGCTCCGGCCCGAAACGATTTTATTTAGCTTTGCTGCAGGCGGCGTGCGCTAACGAATGACCACGGTGTTTGGTTTATTCACGGAAAAGCCACGATGATACTGTCTCTGTCGAATGCGTTATATCTGACCGCGCCATTAGAATAACGTACAATGCACTACGGAAAAAACAGTTTTAGTAAACCGTTACATATATCTCTCAATTCGATTTGATTTTGTTTAATATTAAAAAAAATCAATTTGAACGCTTGCTGTTTACACTTTAAGAAAATTAAAATGGTAACTTTGAAAACGAATTCTATAAAATTAGAAGTTTTTCCCAACTAAAATTTGGGAATGGCTCTCTATTCCTCTCTTTTTTTCACCTTATGGTAAGAGTTTTATGACCAAGGAGCATCCCCTTCGAAATTCTTGATAGAAAGTCAAGGAAGGTGTATATAAGAAGTGCTTGCTAAATCATGAAGACTTAATATATTAATGATTCTAATAATTAAATTATTTGTGACATTGTCGTCAACCACTATGGTGGAAAGCTAGAGTTGCTTCATGTATTCTTTTTTTAATGACTAAGGTAAATATGGACACAAAGGTTTAAAGTACTTGTCATCCTTATTTTTTCATTTTTGTGACCTTGAATATTGTTATCTTTGTGGCCACCCAACTCCAAAGGGATCTACATAGGGTTATTATTAGTAATTCATCTAAAAGCTATAACATTTTGAGAGATGAGTGTGACAAGTCCTATGAATTATTAAAACCTATTGATTTAGAAGATCATAAAAAATTAAATATCAATCTCAACTCTTATAGATATTCAAGGATAAGATCATGACATAGCAAAGGTCATGTCTTAATCAACAAAAGATATTGATAATAAGGGTGGTAGAACTAAGATATACAAGGAAAGAAAAATGACACATTGTTATCATAGGTACTTAGAGGTGTGATCGAGATATGATAAATGTCTTATTCTTATTAGCATACTATGTTAATAATATGGGATAACAGTTATTTGATAGGTGATAATATGATATATGATCATAAAGATTAAGAATAATGATAATATGAGAAACTCAATGCTCAAAAGAAAGAAAAAAAAAGTAGTAAAAAAGAAAAATAAATTAAATATATATATATATATGAAATGAAGCAAAATAGATAATATGATATAGGTATTATATGACAATAGTCATTGCACGTGCCCAAACATTACTAACCGCTAGTCACATGCATTGCGTGTGCCCGATAACTAAACTTACCTTTGCATGTACAGGCATCTACTGAGGGTCAGTGATCACTTGCATCGCGCAACTCGTAGGTGCCACATACCATGTGAAAGCAACACATGTAGAATCTACATGCACGCAAAGTTGATGGCGAGTGGAAGCCACGTGCAAGCAGGCCTTCCATATGCAAGCAATTGATTGGATGGTTCAAAATTTGTAAAATTTTTTAAATTGGGTCAAAGGATAAATGCATCTTTTCTAATTAAATATTATATCTTAATCTTTATATAAGGGGGTAAGATAAATGTAATTGGTGGATAGAGAAGGAATTTGGAGTCAATTCTAAAAAGAATAATTCAAAATGAATTTAAAAAATTTGAGTTAAGAAAATCAAAACTTTGTGAAATTCAAGAACCTCTTGAAGAAAACCTTCTTGAAAAATTTAATCATTTGTGATAAAAGCTTTATTTTTCTTCTTCTTTTTTTTTCTCTTGGACATTTTCATTCTTCCATTTCCTATTAAAACTATTTTGAAAAATATCTATTGATTTGGACTTGAGATAAAAACTCCTCATAGATAGATCATTGAGACGACAGAGGGCATGGATATTGTCATCCTTACAATGCCACAAGTTCCTATGATCAGTGATATTTATATTGTGACTATGAACCACAAATGATGTGCAGCAAATAATGCGAGATTAATTTAAGGTTAGTGGCAGTATACATATGAAAGAATGATGATGTCAATAATGTATGTTAGGCAAAGTCTTATGACGAGGGGATGTGGACGATTGATAGTGAGAAAGCATGACGATTGATGCATAAAAGAGTTGTTGATGCTTAAAGAGCAAAAAATTTGTCAAAACGACCAAGCTATATGATGAGCTGCAATGATCATTGATCAAATTGCAATATAAATAAAGAGAATGTCAATTTATGCATATTTGAGAAATTTCTTTTGTGTATGTATGCACCAAAACACCTTCAAAATCTCTAATGTTCATATCAATTAAAAGTTTTTTCTTTTAAATTCTATACTATAAAATCTTAAATGAGTAACAAAATAAAACTTTAGTTATAATTAAAAAGATTTGACCATAAATATCAAAACTAAAAAATAATAAGAAAATAATTAAAAAAGTATGAGATTGGCACTTAAGTATAATAAAATATAATTATAGGTCTTATAAATAATTTTTAATGAATCATAACTTAAATAAGCTCAATAAGACTCTTCTTTTTATCACTTTGGATCATTTTTAAAAATCTAGTCACAAGTCAATGACAAGCTTCTCTTATGGATCTCTTATTATGGTAAATCAATGATCTCTTCTTGAATATGATAATATTATGTTATTTAAGTGATATGTTTAAAAAGATATATAGGAGATATTTGTAATTACATATGATAATCATTATTGCTTTGGTTGCTTTGATGCATAATTTGATTAATTATATACTAAATAAATATCATGTATTAAAAGAAAAAAGAAATTAAAACATCCCATGATTTTTAACCAAATTTAAGATGAAAAACTTAGAAGCAAGCTAATAAGATTGTAAAGAGATATAATTGAACAAGTCAAGTTCTTAAAATTGTTTATTTATATGTGAAAATGTTAAAATAATAATAAAATATTAAGAAGCGTGTTATAAGCTCAAACTTGATAAAAAACATGATTTAAGTATAGTAATATAAAAAACTCATCGAGATAAACTCAACAATATTGAAGTTATACTTTTTTAAAGACATAGAAAAGTTGTTATGAATTTTTAAAGATTTGCAATTTCATAAAATTGTTTGATTGCAAAATTGATTGGTGGATGATAGATCTATAAATATAAAAATTTCGATTTGAGCCAAAGTAGATTTATAAGTTATTAATTTTGGTACAAAAAATAATTAAGATGTTGGAGGATAAATTTATAAATAAAAAATTGCATGGTGTTTAATTAAAATCTCAAGCCAAAACCATGTTAATGGGATTTTAAAATTTATGGTGTCAATAATGCAGATAATTCAAAGAAATAAATTTTTTCAATAGTTTCTACTTTCCAATTCTAATCAAGTAGGGATCTTTGAGGACTTGTTGTGGCTAAGACATTGATTATTCATCATGGCTTATAAATAGGTATGATAAGTCAAGTGGATTGCGATGACAGACACATCATTTTTTGTCTAAATAAAGAATGTATAATATAATGTTAGGAATTGTAATATATTATAATTTAATAGATGAAAAGATTTAACAGAACTTGTGGATTGAGTAAAGCAAAGTATGATCAAGTGGTTATGATTATAATAATTAGGTTGTACTAACAATCTGAGTGATAAGAAAAAGAGGTGATTATATAATATGCTGGTGATTATATAGTATGCTCAAGCAATCGTACAAGTGTGATTTATGAATATATATATATATATATATATATATATACATATATATATATGTATATATACATATATATATATATATACATATATATATATATATGTATATATACATATATATATATATATATATGTATATACATATATATATATATATATATGTATATACATATATATATATATATATATATATGTATATATACATATACATGTATATATATATGTATATATACATATATATATATATATATACATGTATATGTATATATACATATATATATATATATACATATATATATATATATATATGTATATACATGTATATATATATATACATATATGTATATATATATATATATGTATATATACATATATATATATATATATATATCTGTGTGTGTGTGTATGTGTGCGCGCGCGCGTGTGTGGCTGCTCGTACTATGTGATCCTAAGTAAGGAAGATTTTATTGGTTTAAAAATAAATAATATAAACTTTATATAAAAGCTTTATGTTGATAATTTTATAACATAACATTGTCATAAATCAAGACAAACTAAAGCACATCTAAGGACATTAGCTCTTTGATTAAGATAGATAAATCTGATAACTTATGATCTAATACATTATTATTATTTTATATATTCTTTAAATTATTTTGTTATTCTTACTTTAGAAGCATGACATGTTTATTTGTTTTGATAATAATGATATTATTATATGTATATTATTGTACCTTTCTTTTTTAATGATATGAAAGTGGCATAAATTAATTATAAAACATAGAAATGTTTATACATTGGCTTTTACATGTTTGAAAATGGATTAGGTATATGACAGAATAAAAATGAACATAACTCTCTCCTAGTGACATTATCCTCATAGTAAGTTTGTTCATTATAAACCTTATATGATTTGGATGAGATTATCTCATATATCCATATTTAGTACCACTAATATTCTGTGTAGTGTGACTAAATGAAATTGTTCCCTGATATTGGTTGAATGTCAGTTGATTATTATTTTTATGATTAGATATATATGAGAACTGTTAAGAAAAAATCATGCATATTGTTAAATAAAATATAAAAAATTAAAATTACATTAAAAACATATTCATAGATTTATGTGATACTCTTGCTTTCATTTAGCTTTATCTGGTATGTTATAATTTATGTTGTCAAACTATGTCTTTCCTTCATTTATATGTTCTTTTTTGTTATCATATTGTGATTTATCTAATAGGATTATTATATCACTAATGTTGCATGACATGTCATGCATCTATATTATTATAATATGGGTAATTAAACACTATGAAGGAGGATCTCATGTAAGAGCGGGTAATGCTTTATGAGATTTGGACTTTTGGCATTTGTTTTTAGTAGTTTTAGTTTTGTATATATTTTGGATTAAATAATTTATTTAATTTTTTTATAAACTTTTAATTTTGTTAATGTTTCATTTTAATACTCGTAGGTTCAAATCCTACAGAGCATGATTCCATTTGATTTGAATCTAGTTCATGGCCCTACCCCTTCTTTCGTTTCTTCCATTTTTGCTAAGGTTGGGTAGTGAGGGTCCATCCTTTTATTTGTACAAATGGTACTTCAAACCAAGTCAAGTGGCTAAGTCCCAAGAAGCTGGTTAATTGGTAAAGATACATGGATTTGGAGTATTTTTGTTACACCCCATTTTTCCTAGGCTGATTTTTTGGCATACACATTTTTTTTTTTTTTTTACATATAGACAGCTCAGATCGTCCCATACCAACCTGAGTAGCCTACGAAAACATAGGATATAACACATCATTACACACCTACTTTCCTTTAACAATGTGGATCCCATCTCCCGGGTACACCGTCAAATCAGGTTCATGACTCCTGAATTAACAGATGGACTCGCGCAATGTTACTCCTACTAGACCCAATACTCCTAACCCATACGGGTAGGAGAACCGATCTAATAGAAGTCTGAACCCCCACGGTTAAGTTCCATAGTCATGTAATGACCTCACCATCAAACAAAAAGATATATAACATCCTCAGATAAAATATGACACTCCACACACCATACTCCAAGACAATAAGGTAAGACAGTAAATGGAAACTACATTACAAGAATAAGATCCAAGTCCAACAAGTGCAATATTGTCCAACCAGATACATAAGTCAGAATCACCCTCACATAATACCTGACATATGAGAATAACAATCTCATTAAATACATCCAACAGCAACAATCAACTAACCAGAATATCTCAGACAATCACAAATCAGATATCCTCCACAAGCCTGCTGACCACGATCCCACCTAATCTGGTAGCGTCAAGTCTGCCGAGCCACTGAAAATATATAATACAGGAATGAGCTACGCACAGTAGGAAAGACAGCTAGTAAAACTCACATGCAAGAGAAGGATAATAGCAAAAATATAGGAATACAGCATAACAATGTAAGGTGGATAGGCACTCTCAGTCCCAGACTCCGACCAACCACAGTCACCCCCAGTCACACCAGAGTAGCTCTCCTCTGGGCTTCCAGGTAGCGTGCCAGTGGGAACGCCCATCTCGAAACACGCATGGCGCCTAAGCACCCGACACCGCAGCGTCTCTCGTCAATCAATCTCCTGGAGACTATAGACAGATCCAGTCACAAAATCTCTAGCCAACGTGAGACACCCCTACCACCCTAAGGCGCGCAGGCCTACACACTTGGCTAGCCACTGCGAGACACCCCTGCCACCCTCAGGCGCGCAGGCCTACACACATGGACCAGGAGAGATCGACTCAGCCACCGTCCCAAAGAGTCCTCTACCAACAACTTCCATAGAAGCTCACGCCCCTACAGTCATTGCCAATCTCTAACTCCAAGATCCGGCAATATGTGTCCAGGTACAACAAGGCGCATACCAGTCCACATGTATACTGTGGAAGCTAAGTCTGAACCGCATAGTTACCTACCACAACTACCCTAAAACATCATATAGGGTCTATAGTAGTCCGGTCCAGTATGCCAATCCGTGAAATATGCCAACACTGAGTAAACTGACTCAATCCATGTCGTTGCCATCAAAGCAACACAACTGTCAATTACTGACTGTTCTGGTAGCATCCATGTACCATACCTCTGTCTGACTGTTTCCAGCTGTACTGTTATCACAGATAACATTTTTCCCCACTTCAGGCAATTTTTCTTTACCCACGGATCTCCAGAATTTTCGAAATTTCTCATTTCCAAATTTTCTGATTTTTCTTGAATTTTCCAAAATATAAATAATCCCTAAAACTCAATTATCGAATTTTTCCTAAATTCGAAATATCAAATTTTGCATTTTATCCATTTTCCGAAATTCAGAATAATTTCCGAATTTAAAATTCCGCTATTCCATTATACCGCGCCGCACTTCCGCGAACCCGGTTCTCGCCGCCGGTTCGGCCTTCGCGCTGAGCCGAGAACCGCTTCTCACTGAACCGCGCCGAATCCCCTGAACCGGATCTCGCCACCGGTTCGGGCCTTCGCGCTGAACCAACCCCCGCCGGTCGAAGTTATTAATCCGAAATTCGGCCGACGCTTAATATATAATATTAATAATTAATAAATTATTCTCTTAATAAATCAACTAATCCCTAATTAACCCTTAATTCGTCTCCTTCCTTCGCCCGTCGTCCGCGAAACCCTAGCCGCCGCAATCGCCGACCAATACGATCCTTCCGTCGATTTCCGGCAACTGCGAACAAGGAGAACATGTTCGTACTATCCTAACATTCCAATAATGCCGCTAATTTCCTAAGGTTTAAATCAAAATCTTCCGCCGAGTAATTTCGTCTAATCCACGTGTTTGACAATTCACGCAATTAAAGTTCTAGCATTATACAATCACCTTAACGTGAACGAAGTAACATATTCAAATCACAATTGCTTGGTAACATTTCCAATTCGACGAACAAATTAATTTGTCCCGAAAAGAAAACCCTAACATGCTAATTCGATAATTTGCATAATCGATCCCAAAAATCACATCCGCATGCTCAGGTAGCAGTTTGCAAAATAATACATGTTTTAATTTGCTAAATATCTAATTTAAAATCTGAATTTCCTACCTCAAAGACGCCGGCGACGGTGAACCTCGTCCGCAGCTCGCCGCAGCTCCTCACCGAACGAACCCGGTATCAATCGACTCTCCTCGGTCCCGTGAATCTCCAGGCACAAAAAGCCCCTTGCCAGGCCGCCGGAATCACGCGCCGTACGCCGGAAAACTTCCTCTCTATCGGTCGGTCGAACGAACCCTAATCGATGTATTTCGCGAGGGTTTTATATTCCTGGCCGACACGGTGAAAACCCGTTACGCACCGTTGACACGCTTTCGACACGGTAAGCACCCGATACGCGCTGTCGACACGCTAGCGACACGGTAAGCACCCGATCAGCCGGTTCAATCCCAACCGTCGATCACGACCGTCCGATCCGCTTATCAGAACGCACGCGCAAACTCACTCGGCGAACCGCCTCCGCCTCTGCTGAACCGTTCCGGTCCGGTTCACGCGCGGTAAAAACCAATTTCCGGTTTAATTTAAATGGATTTTCGAAATTCTAAAAATCCAATAAATATAATTAAACAGGGAAAATTACTTAAAATTTACCTCGGTGCTCCGGAAAATCCCCAGAAATTTCAGAAATTCCAATAGCCTCCAATTGAGCTCCTGGCTCATCCTACTGTAGATCTGAAATCATCCAAGCCAAAAATTAATTTATTAAAGATTAACATAAAAATTTTTACTGGGTATAACAATTTTGTACCTGAACTCACTAAAGAATGCATTTTTTTACGTTTCCAAGCACCGACACAGGTAGGTAGGTAAAGAATACCTAGGAGTCGGTGGTTTCTTGGTCACGACCTACTAAGGATAAATTAACACCTAAAGCAGCAAACGAATCATATGGCTTTAAGAATTTAATCTTATCATTATATCTCTACTTACAATTTTGTATCCTTGCTATAGTTTTAATTACTCCTAATTATTAATTTTTCATATTATTAAGAATGTGGATAAGTGGGAGCTTAATAGAGATGATTAAAAAATATTAAAATAATTAAATTAGAAATAATATAACAAATTGTTGTAATGTAAGTGACATGAATGATTACTTACAAATGCCAACTAACTATTTGAAATGACATGTATTCGAAAGTAAGCATTTACTATTCAAAATAATGTCTTCAGGAGTAAAATCACTACCTTGAGTAACATGTCTCTAGGAGTGTGGCCAAAGATATGTCGTTGGTTTATTCGAAATAAAATATTTGTAATGCACCAAAGATGAAAGAAATATTATAAAGTAAGTATATGATTTCTTAAAAATGAAATTAGATTTCAAATGATTTAAAAAAAGGAGAGATAACATATTTTTTACTAATTTATATTAATATTGATATAAATTATGCTTGTGATTACCTAATAATTCATTGTTTTATATTACGTTAGATATATTTTGCTACTAAGATGGTGTTGATTGGTTCATACTTATTTTGGCATAATACTTTAAGGTCAAAAGAGACATGACATGATACTATTGGGAAGAAATAAGATATAGCTTTTATTTCTTCTTGTCATATTATTATGATATAGAAATGTTATTATATGATAAATCACAGAAACTTGTTAATTTGTGACGATTCTTGCTTTAATATATTAATTGTAAGAATATAATAAATATATCATATTATATAACTATTTTATGGTATATTTTTTTAGACCTTTTCACACTAAGTTTACGTCACTTTCTTATTGAGTAATCGAACAGTATGATATACTTTTGACATATTGTATAATATGATATCCTTATTAATCCTTACATGTAGGTTATCATAAAGATATATTTATTCTTTTGTACTTGTATTATAGACCATTGGGCATTACACCATATCATACTTATATTTTAGTATTCTTCATATTAGGCTATTAATATATAAGAGCAAAGAATTAGAATTAACAATGTAATATTGTATATTATGAAAGATACAAATGAACAAGTGTTATATGATGTAGAACTTAACTCTTAGTCATACAAATACAACAATACAAATACATCGTTATGAAAATATGTAATAAGCATGATTTTGTAGAAATATACAATAATACAATATGATAGAAGTATATCATACCATAAGATTGTGCAAGAGAAAATAAAACTATCCATAACGTGAAATAATTTAAATAAAAAAATACCCTAAATTGATAATATGATCTATGAATAAAACATCTTGCATTTAGCCTCGATAACAGACATCATTTTATAGTTACAATATTAGAATTGAAGCATGAGAATGACAAAGAAATAAAAGAAGAAATAAAGAGAGTTTTGGTCAAATATTGAAAATTATTTTAATTTTTTTCCTTACATAAGTACTTATATATAATATTTTATGAGAAAATATATATTATTTTATTTCTCATGTGATGCATATAATTTAACTAAGAAAATTAATCATCATAAAAAACTATGTTGCAAGGGCCCATCTTTTTGTGAGTTTCTATCACACACATTATTTTAAAAGTTTTTCCCATTATTTAATCTCGAGGTGGGTTTTCACACATCAAATGCAAGTTTTGTTTGTTTTGAGCTTAAGGGTAAATTAATATTTTGAATATATGTATATTGTTTGTTTAACGGTTGAGAAAATGATATTATGTTTTTGGGTCTATTAAATAATGAAAAAAGGAATGAACAAAACATGAATAACTTTTTGACAAAAAAAATCAACAAACTAGGTCATTGCTTCTAACAAACTCAATCATTAATATTAATGCTGCAATAAGCAATGATTATAGGGGACGATAAGTAACACTACATGTCCATGGGTGATGATGCCATTGGTAAGTATCTAGGTATAGTATTCAAAGGTATTAAGAGATGAGCATTGAGCACTGATGACTATGACAACAGGTGATTAAAAAAGGTAAAATATAATTTTTCAAAATCCTTGATATGCTTAAAATACTACAATAATTTTTGTATAATGTAACTCAATCAAACAAGTAATTCTTAACATACATAACATAAGCATAGTTAATACCAAACCATTCAACTTTCTCTGAGATTAGTTCCAAGTCTCACAACCATTTCCATAAGTTTAGTTAATATTAACTCCTATTATTTCGGCAGCATGCCTTAACTCAATGTTGCAAAGTACTTCAAAGTCCTATTTCTAAAGCCCAAATCACAATCCACTTCGGGCCCAAAATAAAAGCTTTTCAATAAACTGCAGACAAACGTCAGTTCTTTTCAATTCAATGTCATTTGGGCTTAAACTGTAATTCATTCGCTATCCAAAGCTGCAGTCTGGCAAATGGAAATCATTTCAGCATTTTATTCGTAGTGTATTATTAATATGCTAAATTAAGTTTCTTATTTGATAAAATCTTTTACTAATATTTATTTATGAAAATTATCTTGAAATGTTATTCAAATTTAAATAATATCTAAACTTTGAGAACCTTGATGTTAAAAAATTAAAATAAAACCGTGGTAGATAATATTGAATAAAAAAATATTAATAATTTTTATATATTAATTATTCATTTAAAAGAATAAAAAAATGTAAATAAAAATTTATTTAGGACAATAACTAATAAACTTAATCAAGTAAAGCTTTCAAATATATACGGATGGAGAAGTGGAATATCGTTAAAGATGGATTAGCAAAACATAACAATATTTTGATTTGGAGATTTGAATTTAAATTGTTTTAAGGTGTACTATATTATTGAAGATAGTTAGTGTCCATATAGGTTTATTCAGATGATGTTAAAAATGAAAGTGATGTGGTTGATGCGGCTAAATGTAGAGAGGCTCTTTTGGACCTGATTAAGCTCACGTGGGCACATATGTGGGTCAACATGGGTTGGAAGGGCTAGTCAAAGTGAGGGGAGGTTCAAATGTGAAAGAAAATAAGAAGGATCTTAAAGTCCAATAAAGTCGAATTTCGGTGCCTTATGCTAAGGGCTCGAAACTAAGGAGAAATCAAACTCAACAGATGGGGAAGAAGACTTTGGGGACCAAGGGTGCACCCTAATGAAGATAACTTTTGAGTCGACAAGAAAGGTTTTTATAGTTATGTTGGGCAAATACTACCAAACAGATTACATTCTCTTCATCTTCATTCTCTAATGATTTGATAGATGCTCAACAAATACTTAGTATTGTGATCTCATATTTTCTTTTTTTTAATCTATCTTATATCTAATTATTAATATATTAGTTAAAAAATACATAATAAACTAGTGTTTAAATCTCATATTAAGCGATTTATTTTCTTTTTTATCAAAATTTTCACTCCAACAAAAATTGCTTTGGTTGATTACAAAGTTAGAACATCTTTGGTGCAATTTTTATAAAATATTAATTTTATTAATAAAATGAACGATACTAAGAAACAATTAAATTAATGTGTGATTTTTTTGTAATAAATAAATTGTTTTTTAATATTAGTTTAAAAAGTTGTATTATATTCTTCTCATATTTTTATTTTTAAAATTAAAGAACATATTTTTAATATGTAGTCAAATAATTATTCAATCATATTACAACAAAACATTTTTTTGTCAAAAAGTTGAATTTGAAATTATTTACCAAACATTAAATGTTCATCATCAATAAACTTTTCTATTTTTCTAATTTAGTGATCATTTAGTTGAATATGACATTAACATTTATATATGAATACAATCTAAAATTATTAATATTTTTTATTTAATAAAATATTATATATATAATATTTATTATATTTTTTAACAACAGGATGTTTAATCTACATATCGCTATGATATGCAAACAGCATTTTTTAAGTAACACAATTATATTTCCGATGCTATGTTTAAAATTTTAAAAAAGTATATATTTAAATCTATTGAAAAAATATTATACGTGCTGACTGATGTTAAACCATGATTAGAGCTTAATCCAACACTAAATTATATCATCATAATTACAAAGTCTTTAATTAAATAAAATATTTTTTTTTGGTACACCAAAGAATAATTGCATAGCAATAATTCTCACGTGGACGCACCTGGCTGCGGCCAGGCTGCATATATGGCCATAGGATCTTTTCCTGAGACAAGCCACGTGTAAATCTCCAAAGTTCCATTTGATATTTTTCCTTGCATTGTAATATTTCTTGCCAAACATTGCTTAATTTGAGTTCTATTTTCATATATATAGTTTTTTTATATAAAAATTACACTTTCTTATGAATTTACTACAAAAATAGTGAAAAATCAATAATTAATTATTGAAAAAGTTTTTATTCCAAATTATTTTTGCACATTGTCATCATATTTGAAGTATTTAGAAAAAAAAAGCAAATTATTGTTTTTTGACATTATGTCCAATTGCCAATAAATATTTAATTCCTTTTTAATTAATCAATTTATTAGTCAATTAATAGTTAACTATAATAATTATAATTAATATATTGATTTCAGTAAATAATAAATAATAACTAGTGTAACGGACTTGTAAACCGTTTTAAGCCGGCCCGGAAGAAATTGGTCGGACCGGGCTTGTTGCTAAAAGGAAGAATCTTCGTTCTTCAACAAAATATACAACAACTAAATAGGACAAGAGCTTCACCAACCCAATCAAGAAATGGTAAAGTGTCACTTAAACAAAATGGACAGGAGAGCTTCTGGGTATCTGGGTTTCAATGACTATTTTTTTTTTAAAAAAAACAAAGTTTTTTAAAAATTATTCATATATTTTTTTTCACGTGAATTACATTTTAAATAAATATTCTCATTTCTTATTTAAAAATTTGTCTTCAAATACAAGTAGAGTATGTCCAAAACTGACAATCAATGTCAAAGCAGACATTAACATTTCATCTTCTCAAAATGTTAAATAAGTCATTAATTAATATTCAGAGACTTTTTATATGCATAAAAAAAAATTCATAAATGAGTTAATTAAAAACGCTAAATTCATCAAATGTATTTTGAAACAGCAAAAAGTGATTGAAAATAGAATACAAGGTTCATTTATTTTATATTTGGAATACTAAGAAATTGATGGAAAATATAAGTAAATAACTTTTTAATCTAATTTTTATTAATTTGAAGAAGTTAAATGACAAAGCATAATGAATTATTCGAAGATTCATAAAATAAAACAGTTAGAATTGCTTGTGTTGCTGGTGGCAGTTGAAACAGGCTATGGCGGCGGACGGCCGCCGGCGATCTGTGATGCTGATTTCGATTTTTAAATAAATATATATTTAAATTTCTTTGAAATTTATAAATATTAATCGATAGAATTATGTCATCTTTTTAAATAAATAATTTAAAGATCAAATCAAACCATCGGATCAAGACTGCTCCTTGACAAAGCAGTGGCACCTAATTAGGCAGCTAATCAACTTATGCGTGGGCATCCACCGACATTGTAAGTTAAACCATGCTATGTTTGTTTTACCATTAAAAAGAGAAAAATTGAAGTTTATTTATGAAAGTAAAATTTAAGAGATTATTTTCTAGGTATCCTCTTTATTTTGATTAAAAAATTATCAAAAGCAAGTTTTTATTTTTTATTTTTTGGTCAATTCGTATTGATAGGATTGATGATGGGTTGTTTTGATAGAAATGATATAACAGCAGTTAATACGTATTTGTGAGAAGAATAAATCAAAGTTTTTTGTATTTATGGTATTTATTTTTTGGATTTGTTTAAGATGATATAATTTATTAAATAAAGAATTAAATTTATTAATAATTTATAAACATTTATTTAAAGTTCATAAAATAATGTAATAAAATATCATAAAAAAGCTTTTATGATAAGTAAACAATAAATATATTTATAATTTTTTTTTTGAATTTTGACGTTTGGATGGTCATCCTCAACTAACATCGCACTGTCACTCTCGGGACACGGCGTTTGTTTCATTAACGTTGAACCATTTCGGTAAACCGCATTATTCCATATCCGAATCTGGGGTAATTTCGAGACAATCGAATGAAAATTCAAACGCAACCATATCTGGGCCAGGCCTACGGGGTCCACTCGACCGTCGGTTCACTCCCATTCTCGGCTTTATCCCCAAACCAAATAAAATATAAATTTTGGAGGGAAGCAGTTTCAGCCGTCCGATTAAACCACTCTATCTTAAGGCTATATATTCAGTTATAAGGCTTACCCCTGCACTAATCCATTCCCTGTTTCTTCTTTCTCCGAGCATCGCCGGTTAGTTTTCCCGCTAGCTACTCGTCTCCATTCTCTCCATTTCTTATTTCTTTGAGCCGGCTACTTTTCCTTGTCCACAGTAGTAGTTTGGTTTGATTGGTGTTCTTTTTTAGGTAGCATCCAAGGAAGAGGAAGAGAAGGGGTAAAGATGAGAGAAATCCTTCACATACAGGGTGGACAATGCGGGAACCAGATAGGATCTAAGTTCTGGGAGGTTGTGTGCGATGAGCATGGGATCGATCCGACTGGGAGGTACACAGGTACTTCGGATCTGCAGCTGGAGAGGGTGAACGTCTATTACAACGAGGCTTCATGTGGGAGGTTTGTTCCTCGGGCGGTGCTGATGGATCTTGAGCCCGGAACCATGGACAGCGTGAGAACGGGGCCTTATGGGCAGATCTTCCGCCCTGACAACTTCGTCTTCGGGCAGTCTGGCGCAGGGAACAACTGGGCCAAAGGTCACTATACAGAGGGAGCCGAGCTCATAGATTCGGTTCTTGATGTTGTGAGAAAGGAAGCCGAGAACTGCGACTGTCTTCAAGGTATGGTTTCTTTGTCCAAACACTGTTTAATTTTGATTCTGCAAATTTAGATATGTTAAATTGATTCGTATATAGTGGTTTGTCGCAGTGGTTAGTTCAACATGGTTTTTCGCATTTTTTTATGGCTCCTCCGGGAGATCGGATCTATTTATTAATTTTAAACTAGTTTAAAGGATGCTGAAATTCTAACATTGAACCACTTGTTTTAAGCTTTGACATCCAATAATGTGCCCAGCACTCCTTTCATCAGGATGTTTTCCCTTCTTGTGATCGGTACTGGCCTGCTTGTATTTTATTCGGAAACAAGGATTTTTTTTTCTAACATACTATTTGATAAACATTTTTAATTTCTATGAAAGAGATGCTTGCTAGCGTGTTACTGTACAAGATTTATATCTCATCATCTAAAAGCATTAATTTATTGCTCTATATTTATAGTAACGACCGTCATAACATTTTTATTTACAGAATTTATGAATATGGTACTTTGTATTTAAAATATTAATATATGATTTCGTAACTAATTCAATCTATATTATATTTTTCTTTTGAAATTGCGATCTGTTTTTCATCCTAGTTAAATTGATGGATAAGAATAATAAAATTCGAATATACGTGATTATTTTATCGTGCACTAAATTCTAGCCACTCATTTCTCTTGTAACTTTTTATGATTCTTGAACTAAGCCAATATTTCAGTTTATATTGTCATCCCTTGCTATTTTAAAATTTTTACTTTATTTTTTTTTTTTTGTTTCTTATTGAAAAAATATAGATGTTTGTATGCCTTATTAAATTTTTGAATATTGTTTAAATGATAGAATCTCTTCTTTTTTACCTAAAATATTAATATTAAGAATATACCATTTTATGTTTGAATTAATCAATTGCATATATTTTTTTGTTTTAAAAGATTACTGATATCACTTTCTTTTGCCTTATTTAAATGCTGTCTTACAAGAACATAAACTAAGAATATTCTTTGCATTTAACATGAACTGAAGTCTAATAATTCATTTCTACTCTCTTAATTTTACATGATTCTTCATCAAAATAATTATTTAAAGCTTTATTACCACCCTTCTCTTGTTATATTCTTTCAAAAATATTGTTTTATTTATCTTTTGTTTGTTGTTGAAAAATTATATTTTACTATTTTTTGTCTGAAATTGGCAATAAGATAATGCTATTATTGTATGTAAGCTTAAATCATGTATTATTGTTGCAAGAGGGGAGTGGTATATTAGATATTAGCATGTTAAGTTATAAAATAACTTAATATTTTTACTCATATTTAATATATTTTTTTAATAATGATGTAATCAGAGTGAAAAAATGTTATGTTTGTAAAACAGATGTATTATGATTAGTGAAAATATAATGGGATAATATAAAGCTATGTATCAGGATTTGTATAGTTATGAAGTGGCATATCAATAATATAATATTTTAATCAATATATTGGTGATATAATATTTTAAAATAATGAATGCTATTGTTAAGTTTTGAAGTGGTTCCTGTAATATAAAATTTGTTGGATAACTTATTACTTTTCATGTCCCTAATGTAAAGGACGTGTAATGTTCTATGAATTATTTGAATCACTTGAGATATCTCGTACACTGGTTTCATTGGCTAACGTGATAATGTTCTGCTGTTTTCTTTGAGTAGGTTTCCAAGTATGCCATTCACTTGGCGGAGGAACTGGGTCTGGAATGGGCACTCTCTTGATCTCTAAGATCAGGGAGGAGTATCCCGACAGAATGATGCTTACCTTCTCCGTATTTCCTTCTCCAAAGGTTTCTGATACAGTTGTTGAACCGTATAACGCAACTCTTTCTGTTCATCAGCTAGTTGAAAATGCTGATGAGTGCATGGTTCTGGACAATGAAGCCCTCTATGATATCTGTTTCCGCACTCTTAAACTGACTACTCCTAGTTGTAAGTACCATACTTTATTCTTCGAGTGATTTGTCGTTCTTGTTTGATTATTGTTTTTCTCATTGATCAATTTGAATGCTATAGTTTTGGCATGTTTGCTTCATTGTTTGCTTATATTGCATTTTTTTTTTTTTAATTTTGTTCTCATATGTTAGCCTGTACTACCTTTTTGCAACTTACCTGAAGGTTTCTGCTGGGGTTCATCTTTATTAATATAAAGGTTAAGGTGAAATGTGGACGGTGTTAACCCTTTTGTGTCTTTTCCCTATTTGGGGCATGGTTTAAAGGTTAAAGATATGATTCGATGACACAACGAGGATAATGTTATCTGATAGTACAAAGGGGATCTGTGTTAATTTTCTATGGAATTGCTGTGAACTGGATGGTTATCCTTGTAATGTACTTGTTGGAAGTCATGTTTTACTGCGGTTGTGAACCTGTGCCTTGAACCTATTGCGAGATGAAACAAAATAAAGAGTACTTATGAAATGAAAGCTTTCTATGTGTGGGCGGAATTATGACATGCTTAAGTAATGAACTATGTGAAATGCTGTCATCCCCAGTAAGCACAAATCAAGTTGTGTGGTGGATGGTATCAAGTTCCAGTTAAAATAGTGATAGTACACATAAAACAAAATTTCATTTCTTTTAGATTAACAAGTCCAATCCCTTAAATTGTTAAGTTAAAAAGCATGCCTAAAATGGTTTTCATACAATATTGTGGTCAGATTTTTGGTGTTTTTTTGTTGTTTCTTTAAATTGTAGATTTTGTGTTGTCATCTCCGAAATTCAGTAGAGCTTGTTTACAGTTGTAAATGTATGTGCGATCACACCTCACGTGTATACACAATTATGAACAGTTGGAGACCTGAATCACTTGATATCTGCAACCATGAGCGGAGTCACTTGCTGCCTTAGATTCCCTGGGCAGCTCAACTCCGACCTGCGGAAGCTTGCAGTCAACCTGATCCCATTCCCCCGACTTCACTTCTTCATGGTTGGCTTTGCCCCGTTGACGTCTCGTGGCTCGCAGCAATACAGGGCCCTGACTGTGCCCGAACTGACCCAGCAGATGTGGGATGCAAAGAACATGATGTGCGCCGCGGACCCTCGACACGGGCGATACCTCACCGCCTCCGCCATGTTCCGCGGCAAGATGAGCACCAAGGAGGTGGACGAGCAGATGATCAACGTGCAGAACAAGAACTCGTCCTACTTCGTGGAGTGGATCCCAAACAACGTGAAGTCGAGCGTTTGCGACATACCCCCGAGGGGTCTCTCCATGGCCTCCACCTTTGTCGGCAACTCGACCTCGATCCAAGAGATGTTCAGAAGGGTGAGCGAGCAGTTCACGGCCATGTTCAGGAGGAAGGCCTTCTTGCATTGGTACACGGGCGAGGGTATGGATGAGATGGAGTTCACCGAGGCCGAGAGCAACATGAACGATCTTGTCTCCGAGTATCAACAGTATCAGGATGCCACGGTCGATGAGGAGGTTGAGTACGAGGAGGATGAAGGACAGCAGGAAATAAGCTGATGGTGGAGAAGTATAGCTTATCCTGTGTTCTTGTTGATTCCTTTGTTAACTGCTTATTAGCTTTCTTAATTCTGTGGTATGTGTCAACTGGATGTTTCTTTGCTTTCATTTTTTCATGTTTGTTCCTTTTGAATTCTTTGATGTTGTTGTGGGACTGTCTGAAATTATCTGCTGCCTTAAGCTTTAATATTTTGTTGCGTACGATAATACTGGTCTGAAATTGAAGGGTACAGATTCTGGGATGGGGGATGGCCATAACTTGAACACGAATGCATATTTCGAGCAACTAAATGAGTGTTATCTATTAATTTTATCCTTGTCGGAAGATCTATTATCTTTAAATGTGTTAATCATTAATGTATTTATCAAGTCATTAGTTTTGACTCTAGTGTCATTCACTACATCATCTATTGCAAGCATTGTTAAACTCATCAACTTTAATTTCATATTGTAATTATTGTTTCACATTTGTCTTTTGTATTATCTGGTTATGATATCACTTTTTAATGAGTGTTTTATAAATAAGTTTAAGATGAGTTTTTTTGTATATCTAAATAAATATTAATAATCAAATGTTTAAGCTTTTGAGAATAAATGTAATATTAATTGTACATAAATATCTGTGTTGGTGTTGATGTGTTATAGTGGCTTTGTTTTTTCTGTTGGTCGTCTTAAATCATATTAGTTGCATCTTGTCTATTTTGTTGATTCATCATATTGCCATTATTAATTCCCTTTATTTATTGCTTTTGGTTATGTCACATATCATTGATTTTATCAAATTATTGTTATTAATTTTGGTGCCTAATTTACTTTATTGTGCTTTTGGCTTTATTGCTTCATGTTAGGTTTGGTACTCGTTTTTTGATGGACACCATCAATTGTGGTTCTATTGTCAACTTTAATGAACCATTGTCATTAATTGTCTTTTTATGAAAGTGTCACACAACATTGATTTCATCATTTGGTTGGTCTAGGTTGTGTAACATGGGTTGTATCATACTCATTGGTCTTGTTATGATTGTTAATCTAAATTGTGACAAATCTAGTTTTGAAGTCTTTTGTTCGAATATGTTCTATTAATGTGTCTAATTTGAGGCCAACATACTATTTTGTAGACCTAATATCCTAAAATTTTCAGCATTTGAGTACAAGTCATAATAATTATGTATTCAAGATAAACTAAGTCTTATTTGCACTCACTAATTAGATTATTTATAAATAAAATAAGTACTTTTTGAAGTAATTTTAACTAATAAAAATTTATAACATTGGGAACTTTGATGTTGTTCAATAGTCAAAATAAATGTTTCTAAACCTACTTTATGTTTCATGGAGCTAAATTTAATTTTGGTAAAGTCTCTGTTAATGTTTAGCATAGTTATTACTCAATCTAAGTTGATTAACAAAAAAAAAAAAATTTTTAAGGGATTTTATGATGTTATGAATTTATTAAAATGTTGTTATAAATAAAAAAATTAATGAAAAGACTAAAATATCTTTTTATTTTAAATAAAAAGATAAAATAAATAATTTAATAGTATTATAAAAATATTAAATTATAGTTTTCTTAGTTCATGATATTTTTTATTTTTAGATTACAAAATTCTGTTCCAAATATTAGCAAATACCTTTGCTAATGTAGCTATGGTTAAAGGTTTACAATTATCAAATATTTGCAAAATACAGTTGAGCTAAAATGAAGTATTAAAGCAGTTTTAGAAAAAGAAGGTTATAAAACATAAATTTTATGTCAATGAATTTTTAAAAAAATTTGAAATAAGTTTGAAGAGCGAAAATCGATCGGGAGCCAACATTACCAGGCCGAAGGTCGAGCATTTTTCTGGCGTAGTTCACTTTCTCGCAGACTACAGCAAAGAGCCTCTCATTGGCCGTTATCGTGGTTTCCTCCTGTCGATGGACGCCAATGAAGTGGAGCACCCGACGACTTCAAGGTAAAACTAAGCTTCGTTCCATCTTGTAGTCTTATATGCTGCTAGGTTTTACGTTGTCTTACCGTAGTTTGTTTCCTTCAAATCTGCTCACAATTTCTTTGGTAATCTTCTTCAAAAACCTAGTTTGTGTTGTTAGGCATTACAGGTAATCTCTTCATCCACTCGATGTCGATTCGTTGCCTCTCTTGTTTCGTACTTCCTTCCAGGGTGCCATTTATTGCATTAATTACTAATCCTTTTTCTTTTAACTTGAGTCGCCATTCGTATTTAAGGATATCGGCGGGTCACATGCTTATGGAAACAGTTGTCTTGCAGAAAGTCAAAACTAGTATCATGATTTCCTGCTACACACCTCTTTGTTAATGGTTGATACTGGTCTTCTTCCTCTACGAAAATTGTTAGGCTGTAGTGATGATAAATGTATAGTCATATCTGTTAATTCTGGACTATTTATGTTCTTCTCGTTGCCCGTGACTGCAAGATAGACTTTGTTTTGCTCTAGCTTTTTGCTGTGTGCCACTAGACTTGTTTTTTGTTCTCTGGCTTTGCTTACTGAAAGAATTCTGGGAGGCAATTGCAGGTTTTTTTCAAAATCTTTTTTGTTGACGGCAAGGGCTAACCCAAGGCATGGTCCTTGTATCTGCTTTTTTTTTGTAAGCCTCATTAAACAAACTCAATTTAACAAACTGATTCACCTCTGTATATGTGTATATGAAGACTCTTAAGGCAAGTAGATTGTTTACATGAAAATAGGTACTTTGCATGATACTGTCAATAGAATCAAATACAACCAATGACAAAATTGTAACATGAAGAGATCTACTATGCAAAAACAAACACTAAGATTTATTATTTTGGCCACAATTAAGTTGTCACCCATTCGAGAAGAAAAGGACAATCCATTAAAAGAAATAAAGGTTTTAAGTTTTGTTTTTCTTCATGTTCTTTAAGTTTTAGTTTTTGTAGTTTTGGTTCCAATTAATTTTTAATTTAATTTAAATTTAAAAAAATTAACAAACATGAAGAACATTTTTTAATTAATTAAAGCACTTTTTTTTGCTTGAAATATGACTGGTATATTTATTTATTATATTTTGACATGAAACTTGAAGTAGATTATAAGCTTGAATTGGTAGGTTATACTAGGTCTGTGAATGGTTATAAACTTGATCGCCAACCTCAAAATTAGTTTAATTGATTGGTAGTGCAAAGTTAGGTATTTTAGAAAAATAAAAAATAAATAGTTGATGATGGCATTGATTTTGACTTGTTTTAGACAATTCTTAGCTGTAGCCAATCAAAAGTTTGCGTTTCAAGCGAAGCTACTAACTTGGCTAAAATCTAGCTTTTTGGCTAGTTTCTGATTGGTTTTGCCCATGATTGATTTTAAATAGCTGAAATGAATCAGTTTGGGCTAAAAATAGAAACTTTGCAAAGAAGTCATTGTATTAGAGTTAAATATAGAGCGTAAAGAACTTTTGTCAGAAATCTTAAACAACACTCGAATCTTCATAAAGAAACTTCCAAATTTTTCTCTATTGAAGAAGATTTATAAAGAAAAGCCAAAATATTTTATAAGATTACATATCCCTTCATCTCTGAATGAATGTTGATGATCGCTAGTGTGTAGTGATGATAATATTATAATGATGCTCCAAATATGAAGTTTGTGAGTCTAAATTGTCTTTGAAGTTGATGGGAAAAAGAAGTACCATTTTGATCTTTGATGTAAAGGTTGAAACGGTCATGATCTTTACCATGCACATCCTTTTTTTGTCATTGTATTATTTTTCCAAAGCAGTGTTTCATTTCCTTAATGCAAATCTTACACATGTGAATATCTTTAGCAATAGCTATATTGCACCATGTTAAAGGTTTTGAGACACTATTGTTTTTCGCTATAGGATATTCTAAATAATGGTTGATCTTAAGCAACTAATATTTAAGTTAATACTTAAGCTTTAATATATTTTATAACTTATTTGACCAAAGATATACCAAGTTATTAGGTGTGACAACTTGAAATGCAAATATCCAATTATTAAGTTCTTTATTTTTCTTAATGAATTATATCTTAAATTCAAAATTTGGATAATCAATGTTGAGATAAAATTCAACAAAGACTAATGCTACGAAGCATCCGTACCTAATACAACCTATTTGTTTGAATGGAAAAAACATAATTTCTTTGGCTTTAATAAAAAAAATGTTAGTTGGTCTATTTGCATAATACAATCTTAATAGTAAAAAAGAGAAGACCCTGCTCTTTCATGTGTTTGTTATCCCAACTCTCACTCTTGCTATTGGAAAATGGAAGACCTCTTTCTTTTGCATGCTTTTTAGCTCTATTTCTAATTTCTAGCTTTCAAATTTTGTTGGAGACCTCTTTGGGCTTGCTTCCAATATTTTCTTCCTACTTCCTTCTTTGTTGAGCCCAATAAATTCCACTCGATGTTTTTCCTTCAGCCTTAAATTCTACTATTAACCTCATCTCTTGCCACCTGTCAGGCTTAAGATCCATTATGTCGATTTTCTTGAGAATGTGATGTTGCTACTTTCTATTCTCTAATACTTTTTAAAATATTTCCAAATTTCTTCATTCCTTCATTCTCTTTTTGTTCTTGTATCATGTTATATGTTTTTAGAAAATGTGGCATAAGTTTTATACTAATTAGCTTTAAGGTGGTTCATATAGATAGTTATTGTTGAAAATTTAGGAAGAGCGATGTCTATAAGAAGAGGGTTGAATTGTGTAAATTCAAAATTTAAGTCAATTTCAATAATTCAAATAATTTCTCAAGCTAATCCAAACAACTCAATGGACTTGCAATATTAACTCTTGTTTATCTTAATTCTTATTAAAAACAAGCTTTAAAAAATATAGTTTATTTTTGCAAGTTTCTGTATGTGAGTACGATTAAAGTAAATAACATGATGTTATTTTTAGGTTGCTTGATCCAAATTCGGGTGTGCATTACTATTGGTCAAATGGTTAGGCTTATATTATAACCCACTCTTATTTTATCGTAATTAAGTGGGGTAAATGTAAACGACCACTCAAGTTTTTGTCTTTGCTAGTTGGGGTTATAACCTATACAAATTCCATTCTTTATTTGTCACAACTAGGTAAGGGCTGACCTTACTCAAATGAGTATAAAGCAACTATACAAGCAACTATACAAGCAACTATACCATTTTATGTGATGTAGGACTCTTTTGTCTAATTCTATGAGATACTAGTCTTATTGTACGATAGTGATAATTTCTCACTTAATTTAGTCATTTTTTCATTCTTATTGATTTCATATTTAACTTAAGATTAATTTAATTTTTAAACCTTGGGATTTCTCAGTTTTTGACTCATGTGAAAGTGAATAGATATGAGAATCATACATGAGTGGGTTAAATGCAATCTTATGTATCATATAAATATCAAGTGATAGGTTTAACAATTCTAACTCATGATAAAGCATAAAAGATGATTGTTGGACAACCACTTTATCAAGTGTTGAAACAAATGATTCCATGATTTAAAAGTTAAGCCAATCATAAGTCACTCATTGATATGTCTTCACTTGTGGATTGTTTCATAAGTTAACAATTAAGCTCTCTATTAGAAATCTTATTCGATCTTGAGATGCATGATATGAAAATATTTAGGAAAAAGATTAGTAAAAATAATGCAATGATTTTGTTGTCATCAGATAAATGGTGCAACGACCAATTAGTAACACCATTTCCTTCTCTATGGACCTCAGTTATCTAGTACTTCACAAAATACTGAATTCTCAAAGAAGCTTGCAAACCCCCCTCGCCCGTCCTCCCTAAACTTTGAGCATTGTTTTTGCAACTGAAAATTCACCCCTACCAAAAGAAAGAAGTAGGTGATTCTTAGAATCCCGAATCATAATGCCAATCCTAGTGTAGAAACTTCATTATAGTTGATTTTGATCTAGCATAGGAGAAGCCATTGAGAAGATGAGATAAAAGGGCCAGCATGGGTTAGGTGGTCTTAGCAATCTAGATGTGGGAGTGAGATTAGGTGCCTTGAAGATTGGATGATATGGCGAATTAATGTTGAAGGACCCATGAAAGGTATGGAGTGGAGCTTACAATTCCTGTTGTATCAGAGGTAATACATAGAGGTAGCTACAATAACTGAAAGCATATGTTGATGGTCCTTATGTGTGTGTTGTTGCATGCAATGCATAAAATTTTAAAGAAGTAATGTGAAGCTTCAGGGCATACCACTGAAGAAGTGAGGATAGAACTTGTTGCACAATAGGTCAAGAAACACTTGACA
The DNA here is from genome assembly GCA_023846275.1 of Vanilla planifolia. Taxonomy (NCBI): domain Eukaryota; kingdom Viridiplantae; phylum Streptophyta; class Magnoliopsida; order Asparagales; family Orchidaceae; genus Vanilla; species Vanilla planifolia. The sequence continues at coordinate 36,962,782 of CM043869.1, read as the reverse complement.
ATTTCATCATAGTAGTAGCCTTACGAGTAGCTCAAATTAGATCCCAACGTGTGCGCAATGAGACAATTGCGTGTCGGAAGAGTGCCATAACAAAGGTGCTAGAGACAAGCCGGAATGTGTGGCTACACAAGTGCATAGTATCCTAGTTTAGGAATGATTTGTAAAATGCTGCATAGTTTGGCTTTGTGTTGTCTCTGTGTTACTCCACACCTGGCACTCACTTGTGCCTTATGGTGCTTAATGGTTGCAAATGACCTGACAAGCTAATTCACGCCCAAAATGGGTTTTGATACTATCCCTCTCCCAGTTAATTGATGCATCAAAGAATCCTGTAGGAGTTCGTGGCAACTCCAAGTCCATATTGATAAATGTTGGCAACTTGTCCAGTGCACTTGGCCTAATCCAATTATTAGAAGTCGAGAAGTTAGAGTTATAATCAATAAATCAGATAATACTATGTCACGCTAGGTCAATAGCAATGCAAAGTAGTCTTAAATGACAGAGTCATCATAATGGGTGTGAAACATGGGAAAGTGATTCTTATACCTAGCCTTCATAGTGCTTATCCATAAGGAGTTCTTTTGAGCCACAAATCATTGTGTATCATGAGCAACATAAGCTTTGTGCCACTCCCAAAGTCTGTGAATGCTTGGTCCTATTGTCTGGCTACAGCCCCATGAGAGTATAGGATATCCTGGAAAGTAGAAACAGTTGATGAGGTAGTAAGACCATAAAGGAGCACATCGCTCACTCGTGTATAGAAGGTGGGAAATAGTGGCGAAAATCTTGCAAATAAGAAGACGAAGATCGGCCCCTTGGGCTTGACAGTGATGGATTTGAAGTGAGAGGTATTCCAAACAGATGATGAAAAGGTAAGGGAATAAGGTGCATCCTTGATAAAGTCTATACGAGCCAATGATCCAAGGAAAGTGCTTGCCATTGTAGAGAACACCAAACTTAGGTTCGAAAATGCATGCTTGAATCCATGTACACCAAATACATGGAAATCCTATACGATGGTAAGAAAATACCAATGGATATAATCGTTAGCTTGCTTTATGTCTGCTTTAATAGTCACGAGGCCCTCTATCAGATAAGAGGTAGATGGTCGATGATCGATATCTTGGACCAATATAACATTATTTGATATGGATTGGCTACTCACAAAAGTTCCTTTTTTAGGGGCAATAAGATTTTTAGGGTGTGCTAAAGTCTAGAAACCAGAACCTATACCAACATGTTATAGATAGCATTACATAAGCTAATGGGCTGAAATTGACTAGGAGAAGAAGCACTTTGTGAGTAAGCATCCCTAGAGTGTCCTGTCACTGGGTTAGCATATGTGCAGTGGTGAAAACCTCCTCAATTACCCTCAACACTTTCGTCTTTGTATTTCTTAAAAGCCATTCTAAAAGGAAGTTGTAATGCCATTAATGCTCGAGGCTTGATTAGAACCTAATGGTCAGATAATGCTTTGAATCTTAGTAGAGGTAATGGGGGCAGCTAGCATAGTCGTTGGATTAGGGTCTAGTCTCTTCCACAATGTTAAGATGTCCATAGGAGAGATGAGATGCTACGAAGTGGTCCACTTTTGACAAAAAGAAGTCAAGCAATATCTCATAATTTTTTTTTTGGGAGGTCTTTATGATTCCTTCCAAATAGGTAAGCCTATGAATATGATTCTTCTAATGTCTTGCCATGGTAGCAGCATGAAAAAAACAACTATTAAGGTTGCCCAGTTGGGCCCAGCTAGATTTGGCATGATGGCACCATTTGATCTCTACTCTTGCAAGGCAATTGTGATTCTGTGTAATAAGATCAAAATGTACTAGCTGCTCGTCAGCCTGAAGATGCTACCTCTGCATTTTCTTACATTGTAAGTCAGAAATCTCTTGCTCAAGCTTCTGAGTATATTCAAAAGACTTATCAAACCCTTGCTTACCCACGTGTTGAGGGTATGAAGAGGTATGGAAAACTTAGTACAGAGTTTAGAGGGAGATCTCCCCTTGGCATGCCTCTTCTAGGCTACGAACACCATGTTAGTATCAGGCTTAGTGAGCTAGATATTCTCAAATTTTAGGCAGTTGTTAAAAGGATGGAACTCTATATGCAAAAACTGAATTATTAAAGGATAATAGTATGGACCAATGCATGTCAAGTGATGCATAGTAGTATCTTAGAAAGACTAAAGTGCCAACAGATTAAGGAACACTTTATTCAGTCTCTCAGAATGATAAGTCGAGTCAGGTTTATTGATGCACTGAATGTAAAGGCTACCGGAAAAACTCATATCACATAAACTCAATTGCATTGACGAATTGTGAGAATTCATTCGATGGTGAAGTGAAATGCCTTGCCTTCTCATTTTGAGAAGAGAGGACATGGAAATCACCAGCAATAACAGTGGAGAGCTGCTTATCAATGGTTTGAAAGATGATGTTCCATGTATCCCTTTGAATAACAAAGTACTTTGATGCATAAACCAAATAGAAAATCTAAGATGAATGACCTATTGTATCAATCTCAAGAATAATAGCTTGCTTGACATGACTATAAATGTAGACCTTGAGAAAACTATGCCATAATATAATAATGTCACCAGATTTACCCTCTGAGGGTTCTATTAGATGACCCAGTTTGTCCTTAAAAGCTAGTTCACATCATGAAATGAGAAGGATAAGAATCTTGTTTCTAACAATGCTACTAGAAAAATATGATACTTTCTGCAGGTGAATCTTCGAGGGGTAGATGTCATCCCTCGGATATTCCACTACAGAGTTATAATCATAAAGTAGAATGAGAAGGGGCATTACCTCCCCGAGTGATTGATTTCTCCTATTCCTCAACGTTTCTTGCACATATGGCCTTGGATCATTTAATTCGTGACTCCAATTCTTTGAAGTCATACAATCAATCTCATCTTATTTTGGATACTAAATTAAGGTTGGCTCACAAATGATGCACTTGAAATAGCCAACACAACGGTAATGTTAGATTGCAGTGGCTATTTGCCCTTGTCCAGACCATTCGTCTGGGCACACCCAAACGCAGTTCCAACACTCACAAGGGATCCCCCCTTGTGTGTTAGCCACAATAAGCCTCATCTCCATAGGCACAAGAGCTTTGGCCTTTGCATGCGAAGTTGAAGTCAGTGTCTTTTGTGGACTAAGAACCACATGTGCCATCCCTTGTGATGGATTTTGTAGAGCAATATGCCCCTTTTGCACCTCCTCAATGTGCTTATAACTTCTACTTACAATTGCTGCACTGCTCCAAATGGCTCATCTGCACCTAGGTGCAACATCGTTCAAGGATTGAGTCGCTAAACATCATATGCATGTTCTCCTCCAAGGCCTCAAGTAGGTTGAATGCAATTTTAGATATCAGCTTTACCTTAGCAAACTCCACTTCCTCCCATTGCACACTCGAGCCATCCATAACAACATGAACCAATTGGCAAGCACTTGTGTTTTGTCTTTCATGGCGACAAGTGAAACAAATGATGGGCAACCCTTTGTATTCCGAATATTGATGTGTATGCCCAAGAGGGCCCTCTAACCACAATCTAGATTTATGGGGATGTGAAATGTCATGCTATGCTTGACAGTACAGTTTAATGTCATCCTTAATAGCTTTAATATCACGAAAATCAGAGTTTAAAAGCAGTTCGTGGATAGTAACTATCTGATCATACGAGAAATGGTGATTAAAATTGACTTCTAATCATCTATAAATCATCCTTTTTTAAAATTTGACTAAAAAAGTTCTAAATTTTAGGAATCAAATGTAGAGTCCCTTAAAATAATACTTTTTTCTCTTTTATATACAATATCATTTCATAATAATTTTTAAAACAAATAAGTATTACATTTATCCTTAACTAAAACTCAACATACCGAATCACAATGCATAAACTTGCATTATATATCAACAACAAAATGACAGAACACTGCACAAATATAGAAATCTTTAACAAAACTATGCATATAATATATGAGTCAACATTATAGATATTTACAATCCAAAAGTACTTTAATCCTACACTTTAGGGACTTAACTCTTACATTACTAAGTTCTCCTGCTTGATGAGTACTTGTGTTATGCCTTATAGTACAAGTAGGAGAGTGAGCATAATAAACTCAACAGATGAGTTGATAACTAAACAAAACATGTAAAGTAATATAAATATAATGAGCAAGGTAATATGGTCCTAAAACACTATGATAAATGCTTTGTGTTTAAAAAACAATCAAGGGTAATCATGTTTCTGCAATACTATAAAAAATTTCATAATATATTATTGATGTATATGCATATCATTATCATTTATGTCAACATGCAATAATGCTTATTTTTTATCTTAGTTTCAAGATATTGTTTTCATAACACTTTATATTATTTTTATCCTCATGATTCTTATCTCATCTTAGCTAGTATCTTATCATATCAATTTGTAGATCACATAGCAAGCAGTGGTTACCAGATTACACATCAATTGACTCATATCGTATCATCTTTCTCTAGAACTCAACTACTGTATCACATAACAAGCGATGACCACTAGGTTATATAGTAAGCAACAACCCTTAATTGCACAATAGGTAGTTGTAACAATGAGATTCGATATTAGTGGTACCAAATACAGACTGATCACACAGTAAGTAGTGGTCTCCTAATCACATAACAACACTATTGAATAAGTTTATAAGGAAAACAATTATTTATCATTCACTCATATATCTTTTCATATTATGTCCAGTAGGCTTGAAATCTTTCATATATATTTCCTTCTTTATCACTTTCTCACATCACATAAAATTTTTATAAAGTTTATTTGACTTTCTTCCTTTTTTACCTTTTTGTTTACTTTGATTTTTATTTTGTTTACTATGTTCACATATGATAATATACACACACACACAATATATATATATATATATATATATATATATATATATATATATATATATATATATATATATATTCATGTGTTGTTATTCACATGCACAATTTTCAAAATTTCATATTGTTATCTATGTAGTGCTTGCTATACATGTATTTATTTAAGATGTGTACATGAGTCAATAATGTCATACTATTTGTACAGATTCATGCAATGCATAAATTATAAAAGAATAATTACTTGTATAACAATTATTTCAATTTATTTACCTAGATCATTTGACATGACTTTTTTGTTAGTTTGTTTTTGCCCTTCCCTTACATAATTGAAATGATATGTAGGGATCATAATATATTTGTTTCAACTATTATCTAATGGCTTATTTTACTTACACAATAACTTGTCTAAATCTTATGCCTTGTTAGAAGTTAGCTGTAAGATAGTGTTGACACTCATACACAAACAAATCATACCTTATTTATATCCTCTCACACATGCAACACCAATGAATTCACAGCAAGATGTTTCAAGGATCTGGTTTTAGAAATGTTTTCCCTTGCCCCTATTTTTGTTATAAACCTAAAAAGAAGTAAACCTATAATTTTGTAATATGAAATAAACCATGACATTGGAAAATCTAACAATCTAAATGTTGCACACTTTCTTTGTTAAAAGCTAGAAAGGAAATTTGCAGTCCTTTTGTGCAAATCTTCCTCTCTCTTATGCTATTGTTTGCCGCATTGGAAGCACCACTCCATCGTCTCTTTCCTTTGTTGAAAATCCATATTAGAAAAATGTTTTTATCTTAAAACAAGCCTCTCATAGTGCTTTCCTATCAAAATTGTTCCTCAACCACAGCTTCTCCTTTCTGATTTCCTCATTGCATCCTCCTTCGACCTTTACTTCTGTTCTACAAACTCCAATCGATGTATGTGAAGCAAGAATTCATCCAATCATGCCCCAAGCACCATTTTCTCCTTGGTCGGACATTGACTAGTTGGAAATTGTTAAGCCCTCTTGTACAATCGGTTTCAGAGGTTGATGAATCCTTAATTCCCTCTATCTGGCTTTGAGTGGGGTGGAGATTGTGGTTCTAATTAAAACATATTAATATCAATTTTTTTTGACTACTTTCAAAAAATATAATAAATTTATTTGAGCTTGGAAAAACACGATATACATATTGATGGATTCCTCTTGACGTGCTTTGTTTAAAAATATGTTAAAAAAAAATTTTGGATTACTTAATCAGACATATTTTTTGGCTTGTGATAAAATCATAATTTTTTATTTCTATTTAGATCAATTTTAATATATTAATATCAAATACAAGTATTAAGGATAACACTTAAACAAATAAAATATGGGTTTGTCATATGAAAAGTTCATCCAGATGCAAATGCTCGCAAAAACTGATCTCTTTTTACTTGTGGTTGGGCCATCAATCAGTAGACAATCACCAAGAGTTGTAGCAATGCGGGTGATATCCACTTGGTCTTAATAGAGAAAAGAGAGCTTAGTGAAGTTAACTCAAATAGGTGTAGTCATAATTGCTACAAGGTCATGCTTGAATAATGGAGACTAGATATCCATGCATAGAACTTGTTCCTTAACTGTCTGTCTCTTTGTGCCAAATTGTAATGATTTGATGCTTCTCATTTGACAAAATAAATATCAAATAGTTGAAATTGAGATGTGAGTGTAATTTCGAATAGGGCAAATTTTGTAACTAATTTTGGTCATTGTCGCATAATTTTCACTCCCCCATTTGAATTTTAAGTAATTTTTGAAGTTATTTGAAAAAATAATATTAAAATATTAATAAATAAAAATATAATAAATAAAATAAATAAAAAAATTTGGGATTATAAATACCCAAAACCTTTCCGCCTTCACTATTTTGTTGAACGTTGTCTTGAAGGGTTCTCGATGCTGTTTAGGGTTTTGCGATAGACAGTGATTTTGGGAGGTTTATTGACAAAATCCCCTCACTCGGCTACTATAGAAGGCAAAACTAGTAAAGGGCAAAAATCAAAAGGTTTTTGTTCCTTTATTTGTTGATTTTGAGACCTACTTAGAATTACATTATTTTGCTTTTAATCATTCTTAACTCATGATTGGATCAAACCTCATCCATGGAAATCAATTTCTTGGTAATCATTAATTTGCTAAGGCTCTCTCTAGGCATGAATATTTTAAGACTAATTCATATGTTTCTATGGTTCATCATCTGACCTTATCAATTGAGGGGTATCACTCATGATATGAAATCCTTTTAAGAAAACATAAGTCAAATCCATGCAAGTTGACTATAACTTGTTAGATAAACCTTCTTAACTTGATGGTATGCCATTTAAAAGCTATTTATGAATTGGTATTATATCTAAATCAGTTATGACAGCCCTTTGAATTGGTCACAATAACACGGGTGGTGAAAATATTAAGAGAAAATTCATTGTTGGATTCTTTGAAATTGGGTTCTAATTTATGAAATGGCCTAGGCCAATACAAAGGGTTCTCTAAGGAGGATTAAGCAAAAAGTCAGATAACAAAAGTTTAAGAAGTTGCTCAGGAAGGGGGATTCCCCACTCCCACGCAAACTCGCAGGTACAAGCAGCACGTGCAACCCAATCCGCATAAGAGTTTCCCTCTCGGTGCACGTGGCCAATGCTCAACGCACTTAGACGCGTGGCGTGTGAGAGTGCGGGAAGAAAATGCCCGCCCAAAGGTGGGTGCCTCAGCATGGTTTGTGTTTCCTGTAAACTATCTGAGAGTCTGTCTGGATTTCCACAACGGGAGAATTCGGGAACGAGTGTCTCACAACATTAAGGGCCTCCAGGATAGCAAGAATCTCCATGGCCTCGCTAGCTTGTGAAATGAATCTTTTGCCTACAATCAACAAGGGCCTGCCCATATGGTCTCTAATTACTATACCCACTCCAGCAATGTCATTTCCAACCGCGGCGTCGCAATTAATCAATATCCATCCAGCGGGAGGGGGAACCCAATGTAGGGCTGCGGTCAACTCAGGCGAGTTGGAGAGGTTCCCATTGAGCTTAGATGCATACTCATTATGTCGCTTATCCGCAATTGTAACATCCATATGAACCTTGCGAATTAACATAGTGTTGCTCATAGTTGGCTCATTGTGTTTTCTAGCACATCTGTTCACCCAAATATTGTGAAGAGTGGTGGCAGTTGTAGCCACGTGCAGCATATTACTACTGCGACTATGACCAGCCACCTCCCCATAGCAGCAAAAACGCTGCAAAAAGAACTCTCTGCTGCGATCACAGGGGCCACCGCACACCGCCGCAACAGCATCCCATGCATGCTGCGACCCCCACACCTCCTGTGCATGCGGACAATCCCAAAGGGAGTGGCTAAGGGTCTCGGCGACGGGGCAGCCCCACGGGAAATTGCAGCTACTGGCCAGGCCCTTGCGCGCGAGCCACGCCGTCGAGGGCAGGGAATTCCAGACGATGCGCCAGATGACAACACGAACCCTGGGAGCCACCTTAAGTCTCCATATCCACTTAAATTGGTTATAATCATGCAGAGGCCTTATCGTCTAAAGGCTGCGAGCACTGTTGATCAGGTGCGCATGCAATTTGCCATTGTTGATCGTGGTTGACTTGGTGAGTGACTGAAGAACCATATCCTTAGCATGACCCCATGGCACGTGCATAACTCTGTCAAACAGGCATTCGTCAGCCGACAGACGAATTCTATGTTCGTCCCACTCCAGGCGCGGCCATGCAGTCCCTCACAAAGATTGGCCATACCGCATCCATATTGACATAGGTAGGCCACCACCTAATAGGCAAGAACCCCAACCAATTATCCTCCATGAATAAGGTGGTCAAACCATCACCAAGCCTCCATACGAAACTTGAGATGGCATCTGGCATGGTGTCCAGGGTGAGCCTGCAAGCATGGGACGTGCCGCGCGGGGCACTGTGGGGTTTGCTTGCGCCAACAAGTTTGCTGCACATGATGTTAGTTCACAAGCTGCCTTCCCTAGCGATGATTCTCCTACATTGCTGCATTTGCAGGACGCGCTGCCATAAGCGCATGTCGCGGATACCCAGTCCCCCCAGCTCCTTGGGTAGCGTGACGGTGTCCCACTCCATATAATGTATCGACCTTGCACTACTAGTTCCACACCACAAGAATCTCCTTATTACTTTTTCAATAGCATCAATTACCTCATTGGGCACCATGCAGTGAGCAATAATATGACTGGAAATGGCAGCGAGCACCGAGTTGATCATGAGGACCCTGCCCGCCATAGACAGCGGCCTAACTTGCCATTTAGCGACTTGTTCCAATTTTTGAATAATGAAGTTGAAGTCCACCTTAGTAAGAAGCTTAGCTGAAATGGGAATGCCAAGATACATCAAATTTTGGCCCTTGGACATCCGAATTCTCTTAGTGATCCAGTTCTTTCTTTTCTCCTTCATAGCTCTGTTGAAAAAGACTTTCGATTTTGCTGGATTAACTTTGAGTCCTGCTGCTTTACCGAATTCCTGAAGAATGATGCACACAGCACGCGCAGCATCGCGCGTAGCCGGTGCGTACATCATGATATAATCTGGATAAAGCACATGAGACACGGCTGGCGCACGCTGCGCACAACGAAATCCAAGCAGCGCACGCGCCTCATAGTCTCGCGTCAGCGCAGATAAATGCTCAGTGACAATAGTAAACAGGTAGGGGGATAAGGGGCATCCCTGCCTAAGACCTCTTTGCGCCTTAATCCAGGGAAGTTTGACACCATTAACAAGCACCCGAAACCTGGGTGAGTCGATGCACGTGCCAATCCACTCCCGCAAAGCCGTAGGAAACCCCAGGAAGTGCATCATATCTATCACAAAATTCCACTTGACTTTATCATAAGCTTGCTCCATATCAATTTTGGATGTTGAGGAATGCATTCTAGATGCCATCTCCTGTGCTATAAGAATGTTTTCTGTAATTGCTCGACCAAGGATAAACGCACCTTGTTCTTGTGAAATAATATCGGACAGAACTATCTTGAGTCTCTCCACAAGGACCTTGGCTACCACTTTGTAGATCGTGTTGCATAAACTGATTTGTCGAAACTGATCAGGCTTATTAGCTCCTTGCTTCTTAGGAATGAGAACAATTAATGTGTCTTTCCAGGATATAGGCATTTGCTCTGTCTCAAAGAACTCCAAAACCGCCTGCACAATATCTTCTTGAGTAATATCACGGTAGCACTGTAAGAACTCGGCAGTGATCCCATCAATCCCAGGTGCCTTATTTTTCCTACGGGCTCTAATCGCACAAATGATCTCCTCATTTGTGACCCTAAGAGTAAGCATGCGTGCTTGAACATCCAAGAGGCATGCGCGCGGTGAAAAATGTTGAAGGGGAGAGGCCGCCATGTCATTGCTTCATTTTGCTTCAAAGAAATGGGTTAAAATATCCCCGATGCCATCCGCCGAAGTAATAGTCTCCCCCTTATCATCCTTCATACGCATGATTCGGTTGTTACGCCACTAGTTGTTGCTGTATCATGGAAAAACCATGTGTTCTGGTCACCAAGTTGAGCCCACTGAACTTTTGTACGTTGTTACCACCATCTTTCCTCAAGTGCACCTTTCTCGTGAAATTTAGTTATAAGCTGGCCAAGGGCAGCACTTTCCTCAACATCCAGTCCCGCACTCAACTCTTTCATTTGAAGGGAGTTAATTCTACTTTCCAGCTCCTTGTTCCTTTTAATAAGTCCCCTCATCTCCCTTCTGCTCTAGTTTTGGAGAGCAACCAAGGCCCTGCGAAATCTAATGGAAAGTCCTTCCATACGATTGCTACGAGTGCCCTTTCTGCATGCATGCATCACCACCCCCGTAGATTGCGGGGAATCCAACCATGTACTCTCGAATTGTAACCTCATGCTCTCCACAATTTGCTGCTGCCTTCCCCCCAAATTTATCAAAAGCGGACAGTGGTCCGACCCAATTCGGGAGAGGTGAGTAATTGTGGTAGTAGGAAACGCCTGCACACCTTGGGTATTCATCAATACTCTATCTAGTCTCTTCCATATCGTGCTCCCCCGATCTGCCGTTGCACCAAGTGTAAATGTTTCCAATAAAGCCCAAATCCTCCAGCTGGAGATCATGAATCAATTCGGAGAACTCAATTTGACCATGTCTATGGATGAATTTTTTTCCCCCACGTTTCTCATCTTGAGACATAACTAAGTTAAAATCACCAGCAATAATAAGAGGCACGCTTGTCTTGGCTTCGTCTCTTAAAAAATCCCATACAAATATCCCTTTGTGGACCTCCTTTGGAGCGTATACAAAGCAACAATTCATCAATTCACCGCCCGAATGCGTAATCTACATAGACATCACATGCAGAGAGCTCCTGAGAAGCTTGAGTTTTAGCCAATTCCTCCACAAAACAACAATGCCCGCAGACTTCCCAGCTGAAGGTTGTATCTCATACGGCCAGTCCCTTCCCAAGAGCACGTCGAATTCTTTACGGCTGAAACTTTGCACCCTGGTCTCCACCAACGCAACTGCAGCCACATTCTGATCTCTTATAAATCTTTGCAGATAAAGTCTTGATTTTCTTTCTCTAATCCCTCTAATATTCCATATAGCAATCTTCATAATAGATTGTATAAAGCAGTCCCCAAATAGTCCCCAAAACAACAGTAATCACTACCCCGCTCGCATAGAGAATTCGGCCGATCCACAACGACCTCCGTGCACCGCGCAGAGGCCCAACGCCTAAGCGCCCGACTATGGCCACAGTGGCACCTAGCCTCTTAACCATAGGCACCACAACTCGTCCGGGAATTCTCATTATCACCTGCAGTTTACAACAGCTCACCTAAGAAGGACATCTGCACTCCACGACGTGCAGGCGGGGAGCAGCCCCCCCTTCAACGCCTTGCCTGAGATACATCATAAGCATATACGTCATCCTCACTAGTAGATTGCACAATATTTTTCTCCTTAATCGCCTCATAGAACAGAATGTCTGCAGGTTGACTTCCAGCAAAAGATTGATTTGTCACCGCCACCTTGCTCCTATTCCTTGAGCTATTGCAAGCCCAAACCCTCTTATTGCTCTCCTACTCACGCACCGCTAATAAATTCCTCCTTCTTGCACCATTTCGCCCACGGCCATCGTAGCTCCCACGACTCCTAGGCACCTCCCTCAATGTAGGGTTATCCTGTTTGAGGCCTTCACTTCATCTATTTGCAAAGAGTTTTTGGCGCCTTGGTTGCACGAGCATCCATGGTCCAAGGCCCTCCTTCACTGAATTTTCCTCAGCATTCTGACAATGATCCATGTCCAACTTGTCAGGCATACCCCGTGGCAAACGTCCTGCCTCCTTATCCACAGTCACCTGCACGGTGTAGCCATTAGCAGCGTGCTGTTCATGCATCTGCGAGGGTGCGGTAGTGTGCACATCTGCATCAACAGGCGTGTGCACAGATGATGGCCCTGTCGCAGTAGCGTGCGCAGGCGCATGCACCAAGCCAAATGCCGAGGGGGCTGTTACGAAAGCATGCGTCTGCCATGCAGAGGGCCATGCGCAGGCGTGGCCACCATAGATTCAGTCACAGTTGCGCAGCTTGGCGTAGGATGTGATTTTGGTTCCATAGCAGACTTCGGATCATACTTACATTGCTTCGCAGCATGACCAACATGGCCGCATGAGAAACACATCCTCGGTAGGCCTTCATATTCAAATGGCTAAAAGGTCCTGCCCAGTTCACCACACAGCCACATTGCGGGTTTTAATGGTTTAGACAAATCAATTCTAATGCAGACCCGGGCAAAGGACGTCCGTTGTAGGTCGCCCGTCCAGCCGTCGAGTAAAAAGGGTTCTCTAATAGTCTTTGCGATCCTAATGATGTTCTCGACATCCCAATAGATGAGAGGGAGCGCAGGAAGCCTCCCCCAAACTGGCACACACATGGCCTTCTTCGCATACGGATGGAAATTTGGGATCAAGATTTCCAAACACATGGCTTGTGCCGCAACTTGCTAGGGTCCTCCAAGCCAAACCATGTTTCTATCATCAATAGTGTCAAAATGCAAACAAAAACACCCTGACATTAAGTCAAGGACCCGGAAGTTTTTAAGATGTCCTCAGCGCCTTACCAATAGCCGCGCGATCACATGGAAGGGAAGAGTATTTCCGTAAACACGTCCAACAAGATCAAATTGGTGAAAGTTTCTGCGAAGGACCGCTGCCTCAGTCGACATGACGACTGCATCGTTCTCAAAGTAATCGGGCGTAGCTGCCGCATGTTCTTTTATATCTATAAGCGCTAGCTTAACGAAAGATGAAACACCTTCTCTGTTCCAAGTGTTGTTTGCAGTAAGCTTCCTTGAAGCTGACTTTAGGCCCCAAACCAGCATTATCATCTCCTAAAGACCGAGTCTCAATCGCTATATTTGCATTAGTGTTACTTGGCGAGTTCATGGGAGCATCAACGCCCAACCCATGCTCATGCTCGCTCGGCAACTTCAAAAAGGTAGCACCGCACATAGTCAAGTCATCATCCTCTGCATTGATTGCAGTAGCGATCACACTTGTCGTCCTAGCATTGCTTGAGCATTCTCCCAAATCACCAGCAACAAATCCCGTCTCTCCATGAGCTCCTTCGTCATCGTAAACATTCGTGGGTAATTCGATACGAATAGGAGAGCAGCTACCATTTTTCATGGGTTTCTTAGTATTTTTTTTTATTTTGTTCCAGCCATAACAGCATACTAGAGAGAAAAAGCGCAAGAGTAGTCACAGCACCTCCCAAGTCACAGCAGTGTCAATATCGCCATCAAAGGATTTCCCGTGCGTGCAAAGAAAACCGCAAACAAAATTTTGCGGTGCCTGGTACCCTGCTCCGCAGGACACCCAAGGGTTTTAATTCTGTGCGAGCGCGTCGCGCGCGACACAAATTGTGCCAGAAATTTGAAATTTGAACTCCAAAAAGCGCTGGCCCCGAGTCGTCGTCCTTGCCGCGACGCGACACCACAGACCCCAGCCAGCCAGGAGCACAGGGGGGTGAAAGAGGAGGCGGTCGAGGTGGGAAAAGGAGGTGAAAGGAGGAGGCGGCGGCTGCGACAGCAGCGGAGGAGGGAGGTTCCGGCCGCGGAGGTGGAACAGGCTATGGTAGTGGTTATGTTCGAGGTGGATGAAGGAGGAGGCGGCGACAGCAACGGCGGCGGAGGAGGGTTCTGGTCGCGGAGGTGGGTCAGGCGATGGTAGTGGTTAGGTTCGAGGTGGAGCAGGCTACGGTAGTGGTTATGTTCAAGGTGGATGAAGGGGGAGGCGGCGGAGGAGGGTTCTGGCCGCGGAGGAGGGTTCCGGCAACAAGTACCCCGTCGTTGTTTCTTAGACTATAGTCGACATAACATGAGGCTAAAGGAGTCAACGACACATGACTTCCTCTTGTTGGATTCTAGACCAACAATTGCTTGAGACGTATTTATAGCTATATTTTGAATGTTAATAACCCTTGAGAATAGGTGTAACAATTGTTCTTGACATGAATAACCATAGTTGATTCGTAAGTCATTGTTCTTAGAGTATGTTGAGCTGTGCTTGAGATATAATTATGCAATTGTCTTACATTTTTTGAGTTTTCATATTTTTGTCTTTGCTTACTTTTTTTTTTGCTTCAATTCATTCACTTTATGAGTCAAACTTTGGTTCAATTAGTCATTTACTTGAGACTAAACCAATTTATTGTCAATTCTCTACTTTATTCAAGATGTTGTAGCTCTTGTTTTCTCTTCTTCTTATTTTTATCATTGTTCTATTTTATAAACATCTTGAGAAGTATAGTCTTTGTTTCCTTTTATTCCTACCTTCGTTAATGTTCCAGTGTTTGAAGGGCTTGAGAGGCTTTATGTTTGCATCCTCTCATTCTTATTTTGATTACTTTCTTACCATGTGAAGGTCTAGAGAGGCATAACTTTTGCTTTATCTGTTCTTCCTTCTTTCTCATCTAAACCAGATGGGAAGAGGGCATTCTAAAGCACTTCCTTTCATAGTGGTTCTTGAAGTACATAAGTGGGATTCTCCTCCATCTCAAACATAAATAAAAAACTTACCCTTTGAACAATTTAGGTTATTTTTCACCAAAATTTCATTAAACATATAGATTGTGGTCACCATATTAGGTGTCAATTGAGTTGGGATGATGTCGATTTAGCCCTTCAACTCAATAAAAAGTGGTTGAAAATGTATAAAAAAAAACCATAAAAAAGGACTTCAATAAAATGCATATCTCTTCATGCTTGTTTGGGTAGGATGGCCCATCTCAATGAAGACGTAGAATAGTGAGAGTCAACAAAGATGTCATTGGTGACGGCTAAAAGCTTTCATTGTCGGTTATTAAGCGTTGTGCCTTTAGTTTGAGGTTGACTTTAGTAGGGGACTTCCCATTTTTTAGCATTCTTTGTTCTTAATTGTGTAGGGCGTAAAAAAGCTAGATGGCTAAGGAGAAAGAATGTAGAATGAAAGTTCAATTGAAATTCCTAAGGATTTTTTCTCACTCTTAATAGGTCTCCATTGTTGGGTATGTTAAGAAAATCTGATAATTGAACAATTGTAAGCATATCTACCTTTTTCTGTTTCCCATAAATAAATCTGTCTAATCAAATTTGGTGTTGATATCAATGCTTGAGGAATCCAAACTACCAATCTCCTCAAAGTCAAGAAATGATGATGATAAAAACTATGCACTTTTTGCATAGGCGTTTATTTTTTGTTTTATTAATCACAATTTGCATGACTATAGTTCAAATAAAAGAAAAATTAAACGGATATCCTCTACGACTAGGTCTTTGAGGGGGTCCTTTTAGACATAGGACTCTTTGCTTCTCAAAGACATCTCTTGTGCCTGTATCTCCCAGTGCTCCATTCTTGACAAGATATAGAATGTTAGTCTTAAGTCTTCTTTGGTATACTGCCCCCATTGAGAGAATGGACAATCTCACTTATCTATTATTCACCTGGGATCCAAGGGAAAGCTTCCTTTTTTGCCAATGTCGTCCACCTAGTTGTAATGCATAGCTCGAGATCAATTTTTCAACGATTTCATTTTAGCTTTATTGGGTGATTCTTTGTTAACAAGAGCTATTTTTGTTTTCTAAGCTCGTTGTCGAGATTCTTAGTGTATTGGTCTTTCATAATTTTCTTTATTTCAGCTAGAATGTTGTTGAGAAGTTTGTGAGAATTTAGCCACACAAAATTGATGATTTTAAGAATTGACAACACCTCTTGAATCTCGTTAAGGTTTTGCTTGTGGATTCCTTCAAATCATCTAATACAACTATTAGATCCTTATCAAAATCAGCAATGGGAGGAATCATTACACTTGAAAAAAAAAATTGCCCTGCTTAGTGATTAGGTTCACCTAATTCGTTATCTAGAACTTCAATATGAACTTTTGCGTTCTTAGTCAAACGAAAATTGTCATTTAAGTCAATTCTAATACCCTTCTCGATCAGCTTTAGTTCTCGAGGAAGCATCCAATATCCTATTTCCCTTCTCTTTTGTTTGTCTTCAAGCTCCCTTGAGACCTCAGCCATTACCTCTTCTGAAGGAAACCTTTATTCTTTAGTGTAGAAAGAGGGAATGATCTCTTTCCCATGCATATCTAAGATGGTAGTTATAATAGGAAGGATGTGATCAACAAGGTTTCTCTTAAAATTAGGTTTCCTCTGTCTATTTCATGACAAAAAAGAGTTGATAGGAGTGGCATCCATACACTTTAGTCACCTCAGTCTTCGCCAAGGGCGAAAGAATCTTTGTTTTTGCTACCAACGATAAGGTTTGCTTTCCTTGAGCGAAGTGAATTCCTAGAGAAAAAAAGAGGTATATGCAATGATGGGCTTATTTGGTGCATCTCAAGTGGCTCAAGAATCTTCTTTGTCCACCTCTTAACTCTCTTTGGTTTCAATCTCTTACTTTTCTCTTAAAGCGACTCTTGTTCAATTGAAGGAAAAGATCATCCTTGGCTATAAACATCACGTTAAATTTATCCATGGTGATGATTCTTCTTCTCAAGAGAGTTCAAAAGTTGTTGATGAAAGTTAGTTTTGCTTTAGCCATTCAATTTTAAAAAAGAGATGATAAGCTCATGCTCATACCATACAAGTTAATTTTCTTATCAATTTTGAATTTTAAATTCCATATTATTTTTCATTATTTCATATGCCCTAGAGTATGTATGTGAAGAACAATTAACTCTTTATTATATTATAAATGATGTTATGAAGCGTTTATGGACCAAATGAAGATATAGATTTTACTTGTCAAATTCTAATATGAAATTTATTCACTTTGAGAAACAAGAAACAATATGTGATTACTTGGTCCAATTGGTTCTTTGAGAAACTTGTTTTATAGTATAGAATCATTGCCTATGTATTATGGCAATCAAGCTATTATTTATATTGCAAGTAGTTCATTCTTTAACAAGTGAACCAAGCACATTAATATTGATTATCCTTTCATTATACAAGTTTTTATGAGTCAACAGATTTGCACCTCTTTCTTCTAAGAACCAATTGGCTAATATGTTTATTAAAGCGTTAACCTTTAAGCCCTTTAAAAGGAATTGTGACAAGTTAGATATGATTGATATTTGGGCTATAACTTATCGTAGAGTGTTAGAATATATTAGGTCTTAATTTATATTTTATTGATGTAGTCTTATAAACATTAGAATTAATATTTTTTATTTATCAAGTTTCTTTTTAGTGACTTATTTTTTTATGTATTGGTAGTTTGGATCATATATAAAGGGTTATCAAATTTCTCCTTTGTTGTGAACAAATTTTAAGCCTTTCCTCTTTTTGAACTTATTTAGGAACCATAATAATTCATTTACTATATATATATATAATAAAAGGATGTAATAAGATAATCCACCCAATGCATCACTGAATCCATCATTTGAATAACTAGTCAATACCCTTAGATAATATGTTTTCATTAATAGATTAATAATCATGATAAAAACTTACTCGCACCAATGTTAATCCATATATAGTCTAAAAAATTAAGTCAATTCTAATAATTGAACAAGTTCTTTATAAATGGCTATTGCTTGGCTACCTTCATAAGACATTGCATTTTGTTCCCTTATTATAGATTTACCACCACCATTATTATTGTACCTTGATTTATCTATAGTTTTATGATAGTGAAAAAGATCTACTATTCATTCTATAACTGTTCATATCTTTTTTCATAACATTAATCTCTCTTATAAGGTCTTTGGAATATTCTTCTTATAAGGCTTTTGCCACATCTTTCTTATCTATCTCAATTCTCAAAGCTTACCAAGAAGTACTAATGCATCCTAAGTGATAGGAAGTTATGGTTAAATAAATGTCCTCTTTTGACTATTGTTGAGTGTGAAATTTGGTTGAGGTACCCTATAATGTTGATGTTGTTACATGTAGATATTTCTTTATTGTCAAGTACAAACTAAATGATACTTTGACAGATTTAAGGCTTGCTTGGTTACCCAAATGTTTCACTTAGACATACTATAACAATCATAAGGCTTGCTCTCCTATTATGCATTTTAATTCAATTTGTATCTTGTTCTCTTGTAATCAATTAAGACTGATCTATGTTTCAACTTGATGTTAAAAAAGCCTTCCTTTATGGCAGTCTTCTGTAGGATGTAATTATTGAGCAACTATTAGGATTTTATTGCTTAAGGGGAGAAAGCAAATCATGTTTGCAAGTTAAAGAAAGTTATTTCTTGTTTGAAATAGTCTTAGAGCCTAATTTGGAAAAATTTAGTTAGATTGTCGTTTCCTTTTAGATGTACCAAGTTGATAATTCAATATCCTTTAAGAAAAGCATGTGACATTTTTGTTCTAGTTGTCTATGTAGATGATATTCTCATAATTAGGTTTTTGACTTTATTAGTATTACAAAGACAAGAATATTTAGCGAAGAATTTTGTTACCAATGATATGTGACATTGTCAATGCTTCCTTGGGATTGAGATAAGTTACTACAAGAGATAGGTTTACTTAGTGCCAAACTTGTTGATTCTCCTATTGTCCTATTCACGTTTGGGAAAATAATGAAGAGCCCTGAGAAGAGAAATCTCTTTTCAGATGACTAATAGGTAAATTAATCTACTTAACAATTACTTTTCTAGATGTCTCTTTTGTTGTAGGTATTATAAGTTAGTTATTAGACAAGCCAAAGTAAGTCCACTATGCTGGTGTCATAAAAATTTTAACATGCCAAGGGGATCTTGGAGAGACTATTATTTGTAAAGCACGATAATTTATAGATTGAAGCATTTTTTAATATTGATTATGCTAATTAAAAAAAGAACAGATAATCAACTTTGGGTTATTGTATCATCATAGAAGGAAATTGATCACTTGGAGAATCAATAAATAATCTGTGGTAGCTTGGTGTTGTGCTGAAGCTGAATATCGTGCTATTACTCATGCAACTTGTCCAGTATTTTGGTTAAGCGTTTGTTTAACTTGATTTTTAGTATCTAGAACCACTGCCCACATTCTGTTACAATCAAGTAGTTATTCACATTTTAAATAATTTAGTCTTTCATGAGTTAATCAAGCATATTGAAGTTGATTCTCTTTATTAGAGAGGTGGTGACAAGTGAAAAGATAGATATGCATCTTTTTTACTCCTAATGACTTGACAACCTTGTTTTGAAACTCTTTAGAAGGAATTATGATAAGTTTTATATGATTGATATCTATGTTTTAATTTGATGGACTGTATTATAATATATTTAACCTTAATTTATATTTCATTTATGTAGACCTATAAATAGTAGACCTTATTTATATTTCATTTGTTGTCTATGAATGTTCTAACATTATGTATGTTTGGAATTTTGAATGATGAATTTGATGATGCTAATGATGTCTTGATTTTAAAGTTTTTGGGTTTCTCTTTTCTACATTTGTAAATCGTTATATAACATTGAGATAAACTTGATTAAGATTTTGAGAAATTTGAATCTCATGTCTCTTACTTACCAAAAAGCGAGTGTTCTACAATATGTGCTACACCTCAAATATGGTAATATGGCACCTTTATTATATCTATGTTTATGTTTAAATATTTTTACTATTTAGCTGTTGTATCTATTTATTTTTTTAATGTGTTTGTTATTTTCTCTTATTTGTGTTGAAATTTTGTACCTATATTTCATAGGACTAATCTCAAGGGACATTTTGTTGGAGACTTGCCTTGGTCTATGTCGGAATTGCCGCCCTTTGCCTGCCGTGCGCAGCAACGTGCGGTGTGGTATTGGTCTGCACCACAATGAAAGTCAGTTGGCGTGATTTGCTCATGGCCTTGTGCGGGTTATGCGCAATGCTATCGCTGCACGGTTGCTTGCGGCGCGAGCTACGTGTGGGTTGTGAATTGAGTTACTTTTTTTTTTTTTTTTTGCCCTTTTTACTGCTTGGGTGCGGATAATGTGCCGCTCTGTTGGGAGACTTGCTTTTGTCCATGTTGGATTTGCATGATAAATCAAATTTGGAGATCATCACAGGTATTATAGGTATTGATAAAAGCTGTAATAACATTATTTATAGCTGTCAAAGATCACAAGTTTCCTGGCCTGCATATAGATTTTCAACTTTCATAAATATCTAGCATTGATAAAGAAGGTGCTAAAAATGGCAAGATGACAAGCTCACGGCATTTCGTCTTTGGAGCCTGAGATAAAATGCTAATTAATATAGAAAACAAAATAACCTTTCAATTCAAATAAATTCATCCATTTGCTTTATTGAAATAACATCTATTTATAGCTTTCAAAAATCTCAAGTTTCCTGGCCTGCATGTAGATTTTCAACTTTCTTAAATACCTACCATTGTAAAAAGAAGGTGCTAAAAATGGGAGGATGACAGGCTTATAGCTTTTCTTCTTTGGAGCCTGAGATAATTGCTACTTAATGAAGAAAACAAAATAACCTTTAAAATCATATAAATTCATCCATTGGCCTTATTTTAATGATAGCATAACTTTTAGCTTCTTTGACTTTATGTTATTATCTTTCTTATGATCTTTAGGTTATATTTGACCCATATGTGATATCCAGTAGAGAATAACAAATTAACTCCCACAGGAAACGCTTTCTTACTAACGAATTAATTGCAGGCACAAATGCTCGGCATGCTTCAAGCAGTATAACAAGAAGGAGTACCTCATAGAGCACATGAAGATATCTTATCACTCTTCTCATCAACCCAAGTGTATGGTGTGTAAAAAACATTGCAAGACACTGGAGTCAGTTAGAGAGCATCTTACAGGTGGTCATCATTACTTATTATTGCCATCAAAGTGTGCATTCTTAATCATTTTTATTGTCCTCAATAACATAAAGGCCCGCTTTCGAAGAGTAATTGTGCCAAGGTTTTTGAGAAGTTGGGTTGCAACCTTTGCCTTGAAATATTCCATAATTCAGAAGATTTGATTGCTCATAAATTCACCTGCAACTTGGCTCCAATTACTTTTCCCGTAAGTCTTACAGATGCCTTCTGATGATGATTTTTATGCCTTTATGCTACTGCTTTTTACAAGCTATGCAATTCGTGTTAATGTTTAGGGGCTTAAGGAATTGCTTGTGGATCAGGGTGAACTTTATATAAAGGATCATAGTGAAGTTCCAAAGGTGATTGCTATGGACTGTGAAATGGTTGGTTGTGGCAGTGATGGGTCACTTGATGTATGTGTACGAGTATGTCTAGTTGATATAAATGAGAATGTTATATTTCATTCTTATGTGAAACCTATAATCCCGGTGACTGATTACAGGTGACATTCCTCTCAGCAGCATGATCCTTAGGAAAACAAATTATATACTTATTCATTTCAAAACTTTGTTTGCCATAGATATGAAATAACTGGCATATGTGAGGAGGATTTGATTGATGCAAAGCCAATCAATGAAGTTCAAGAGAGAATTTTGAAAATTCTGTACAACGGAGAAGAGTCAATTGCAAGAATTCGCTTGCATGGAGGAAAAGCTTGCCTTCTTGTTGGTCATAGCTTAGACATTGATTTGGATTGCTTACGAATAAACTATCCAGACCACTTGATAAGGTGATTTCCTGATATCATATATACTAGTATGACTTAGAATTAAACAAAATATTGGCGAATGTTAAAAATTAAAGGTACTGTTATGTTTTTTATTTTAAAGTTTGTTGCTACCATTTGTATTTTGGAGCAGCATTATTCATAATTATCTTTTGAATAACAGGGATTCAGCAAAATATGTGCCACTTTTGAAAACCAACATGGTCAGCCATTCTTTGAAGTACCTGACAAAGATGTACCTTGGGTATGTCTTTTTTTTCCATGCCCTATAAAGTCTATTGTACTCGTGTCTGATTAAGCAAAATCACTTGAACTATGAGTTCATATTCTGTTGATGTAGCCCTGTCTGGAAGTTTGCCTGTAGCACTTAAACAAGTAATGCATTTTTTTTTCCGTAAAGGTTGTAGTTTCCAGCCCGTGTAAATGTCAACTTGTGAGCTATAGTTTGACAGTGTTTTGCCTTGTACTAAAGTGCAGATCTAAGTATTTTTTTTTTTGGAAATATTTGTTTGAACAACTCTCGGATAGATTATAAGGGTTGAGCTTTAAGTTTGTCTAGGTTTTCAATAGCGTCCACATAAAGCCTCCCATGTCCTTTGAGTGGGGATTCCTGCTTTACTTCCAGTTGAATGTTTAAAATCACTCTTATGTTGAGTCGATTTTATTATATGCAGTACTTCTCTTACATGAGATCTGACCCTTTGCTTTCTTGCATTTGTTCAAATCTCAGATTTTATTTTGGCAAGGGTAAAATGGGTTAACCTGTTCTTTTTTTCTTAAAACAATATGAGATACATGTGGTAGGGTGTGGAGATAGGTATGGGGTGCACATGATGCTGGTTTGGTCTAATCCATAAGTTGTGTAGTGTTGCAAGCATACATCATGGAAGCACATGTGATGCACAAACTTATTCGTCATTTTAGAAAAATTAGGCTGCACATTGGATTGCTTAAATCATTCTAAGATGTCATAATATGGTAGCTTGGTCAATAGGGGATCCCTTGTATCACTGAACTTTAAGCTACTTTAAGAAGAGTCGATGAGAAAGAAGGTTGGAACCCCTTGAAAATATTTGAATGTTTATTATATGCATATGTCAACTTGAATCATAAAGATGATAAGCTTGATGTAAAAGTTGTATGATTCTATTTCGTTAAATATAACTAAGATAATTATGGTTACCATTTTGAAGATCCACTCTTAACATAAAAATTACCAGGACAAGTGATGCCACATTCAATGTGCAATGTACATAAAAGAAATAAAATGTCATAGAGTTAGTCGAGGAAGGTGATCATAAGGTGTCAATGAATACGAACTTGAAGGATTCTCAAGACTTATCTCAAAGCTGTCATCATTTGCATATATGGAACAAGATTATTTTGAAATTTTGGCTCGTATGTGGTTAGTTTGATGACAAAAAAACTATCTTATTTGTGGTATAATATTTTCTACGTAAGTGTTTTCAAATCATGTTTCTTAGACTTAATAACATGTCTAGAGATTTAGATAAAAGAAATTTGAGCATTGGTTTATGACTTGAGCTCATTAACAATATATTCAAAGATTATCTAAAGATTGAACAAATTTGATAAAACAATTGGGATGTAATGATTGGTGGAGTTTATTTTGTGGAGTCATGTTTATTTGTTTTAGTCTATTAACTTAAGACAATAATCATAAGACATTAGGAACTAAATAGTTGAGAAAAATATATACAAAGTTTACATTAAAAACTTTCTAAGATGTTTTCCACATATTAAAAATTTTTTTCATGCATGAATTTTGTAGTTAATTGCATATGCATTGCATAAATTTACATTTATAACCTACTTTCAAGATTGAAGAGATCATATGTTCTAAATCCCTTGAAAGAAATATTAATAAATTGTTCATATTGCATTCACATACCTATCTATATTTAGATTTCATTAGATTTCAAGAAGTATTTGTAGGTGTATAAATCCTTAGAATATATCCTTTGAAATCCTCTAAAATTCCAACTTATCATACGTGGAAGCTCACGTCCAATATATCGACGAGCATAGCTTTATTTACCTCTCAGATAGAGGATTGCGTAAGGTACGTCTTTTTTGACGTATGATACATGGGGTCTAACGTATAATACATTAGCTCTAACATGTAGTATGTTTAGTTCAGAATGCTTGGTATTCGAGTCAATAGTATGCAGGGAAGTGAGAACTCAAACTCGATGTGCATTAAAGTCAATTTTTATATATGGTATGTGAATATGTAACGTACAATATGTTGTCTTAAATGTACCAATAAATTCTTAAAATGCATTCTTTAAAATTCCCAAAATTTACTTAACAAATTGTGTAAGAGTGTCAAATACCACTTGTAGAAACTAATGTATCGGTAAATGTAATCTTATATAACCTAAGACGAAGGATTGCTTAAGGTAAACCATTTTTGATATACAATATATGGCATTTGACTTATTGTGACATCCTAAAAGTGAGGGTAATTTTTTTTAAGAAAATCTACGATATTAAGAATGATTAAAGAGAAAAAAGTTATAGAACAATGATTTTGATCTATTAGAATAGATTAGAGTGGAACATATTAGAATAGATTAGAATAGAATAGAATAGAATAGAATAGAATAGAATAGAATAGAATAGCTTAGGTTAGGTTAGGTTAGGTTACGTTCGGTTTCGTTCGGTTCAATTAGTTTAGATTAGAATAGAATAGAATAGAATAGAATGTATTAGGATAGAATAGAATGTATTAGGATAGAATAGATTAGAATAGATTAGAATAGAATATAATATAATAAAATAGAGTAGGGTAAGGTAGGGTAAGATAGGATAGGGTAGGATAAGGTAAGATAGGGTAGGATAGGGTAGGGTAGGATAGGATATGGTAGGGTAGGATATGATAGGGTAGGGTAGGATAGAGTAGAGTAGAGTAGAGTAGGATAGAGTAAGCTAAGTTAAGCTAGGCTAGAATAGGTTATGTTATAATAGATTAGTTTAGAATGGATTAGGTTAGAATAGATTAGAATAGAATAGATTAAAATTGATTAAAATAGAATAGAATAGAATAGAATAGCTTAACTTAGCCTAGTTTAGGTTAGGTTCGGTTCGGTTTGGTTCGGTTCGGTTCGATTTGGTTCGGTTCAATTTAGTTTGGTTTGGTTCGGTTCGGTTCTGTTCGGTTAGATTAGAATAGAATAGAATATAATAGATTAGAGTATAATAGATTAGAATATAATAGATTAGAATATAATAGATTAGAATATATTAGAATAGAATAGAATAGAATAAAATAAAATAGAATAGAGTAGAGTAGAGTGGAGTAGAGTAAGCTAGGTTAGGATAGGTTAGGTTAGCTTAGCTTAGGTTTGGTTAGTTTAGGTTAAATTAGGTTAAGTTAGATTATAATAGATTAGGTTAGAATGGATTAGGTTATAATAGATTAGAATAAAATAGATTAGAATAGAATATATTATAATAGAATAGAATAGAATAAAATAGCTTAGCTTAGCTTAAGTTAGATTAGGTTATGTTATGTTAGGTTCGGTTTGGTTCAGTTAGATTAGATTATATTAGAATAGAATAGAATAGAATAGAATAAAATAGATTAGAATAGAATAGATTAGAATAGAATAAATTAGAATAGATTAAAATCAAATATAATAGAATAGAATAGATTAGAATATAATAGAATAAAATAGAAAAGAATATAATAGAGTAGAGTAGAGTAGGCTAGGTGAGGCTAGGCTTGGCTAGACCAGGTTAGCTTAGCTTAGGTTAAATTAGGTTAGGTTAAATTATGTTAGGTTAAGTTATAATAGATTTGGTTAGAATTGTTTAGAATAGAATAGATTAGAATAAATTAGAATAGAATAGAATAGAATAGAATAGAATAGCTTAGCTTAGGTTAGGTTAGGCTAGGTTAGGTTTGATTTGGTTTGGTTTGGTTCGGTTCGGTTTGGTTCGGATTGGTTCGATTCGGTTTTGTTTGGTTCGTTCTGTTTGGTTTGATTAGATTTGATTAGAATAGAATATATTAGAATAGAATAGATTAGAATAGATTCGAAAAGAATAGAATATAATAGAAAAGAGTAGAATTGAGTAGAGTAGAATAAGTAGAGTAGGGTAGGCGAGGCTAGGCTAGGCTAGGTTAGCTTAGGTTAGGTTAGGTTAGGTTATAATAGATTTGGTTAGAATAGTTTAGAATAGAATAGATTATAATAAATTAGAATAGAATAGAATAGAGTAGAATAGAATAGAGTAGAATGGAATAGAATAGCTTAGCTTAGGTTAGGTTAGGCAGGTTCGGTTTGATTCGGTTTAGTTTGGTTCGGTTTGATTCGGTTCGATTCAATTCAGTTTGGTTCGATTCGGTTTTGTTTGGTTCGATTTGGTTTTGTTTGGTTCAGTTCTGTTCAATTAGATTAGATTAGATTAGATTATATTAGAATATAATAGATTAGAATAGAATAGATTAAAATAGATTAGGATAGAATAAAATAAAATAGAATAGAATATAATAGAAAATAATATAATTGAGTAGAGTATAGTAGAGTAGAATAGAATAGAGTAGGCTAGGCGAGGCTAGGTATCTAGAAGATGCAAATTTGAGTACAAGGTAAATTTAGGGTGACAAATTTGAGTGCAAAGACTTTGGTATTTAGAGGATGCAAATAATGGGCCTCTTAAATTAGTATTATTCCTTGTTTAGAGAAGCCCAAGTTCATAAAGAAAGAAGAATGAAATCTTCTTAACTATGAGGCATCGTATTGTTATGATGAACTTTAGTGAGGAATTTGGTCTTCAATATTGCCAAGAAAATAACAACCAAAAGGTTGATGGAAGTATTGCACTTTATGTATGAGAAATGCTTGAAATCATACAAGATTTGTCTAGGCATCGATTCAACTTGCAGAGAGAGCTTTTATCCAACATCACATTAATGGATTTAATTGATAACCATATATTTGAGCTTGATGTTGATTGACTTTGAAAAAGAAATGTTAATTTTCTTGTTGTCTTTGCTTGATAGTTAGAAGCAATTGTTATTATAATGAGTAGAATGTTTGCACATTCGAAGCTAAAGCTATAGGAGGTTTGAAAAGTGATTCTTGATGAGGATATTTAACGTAAAGGGTCAAAAGTGCTATCCATTTCATTCATTAATATAGAAAATAAATGGTGGAGAGATAAGAAAAAAATCTTGTAGTTAGATTTTAATGAGGCTCTAATGCCAAAATGATGGATAAGTAAGAGGGAAAACTTTGTAGTTTGGTCTCTAAACAAATTTTGATACCAAAATTGATTCAGAGGTAGTAGGAAAAATCTTGTGGCTAGATCTGAATAAAGCTCTAATATGAGATAGATGAAAAACAAGTTATGAGTGAAGCTTCTATATCTAGACCTCAATCTGTTTTGATACCAAATCCAATAGGAGGATTTGGGAGAAAGATGGCGATATTGAGTATGACATTGATAGTGAAATTATATTTGAATTATAATTTAGATATCTTCAAATCGCAGCCTAAAGGAATATGGGTCGTAACTTAGGGATGTGCACTTATGCATGATTAAAACATGTAGTTTCAATAAGAGGCAATGTCAAGCAAAAATTATTGTCCTTTTTTTATTTTATGTCAAGGGTTTAAATAGATTATATTATTAAACTCTAGATCAAAAGCAAGAAATGACCCAAATACGTTGCCTAATAAAATAATAAAAAAATAAAAATCTAAAAAGATGTGTAGAAATAACTAAAAAATTATTTCATACATGAATCATCGTAGCCCACAATGATCAAAATGGTATTAAGTATGAAAACTCAGATACTAGTCCATTGTATCAGCTTGGCATTATCATTTTAATGCAATTTATCCTACATTTGTAAAGGGTGTAGCATACAGTGCAAGCATAACCGTATGGGCAAATTAAAGTCCTAGAGTCATTGTATCAAGTCAAAGGAGCTGGTTTGGTGGAATTATGACAAAAAGGGAATTCAAGGGTGACTACGATGCTTCAAAGAAGAGTGGTAATCAAATAAAGGATGACGTTATATTAGTAAATGTCTTGATCAAGGGCATGAAGATGCCTTGGTAATTATTATGAGCAATCCTACTGAGTCATAGATTCTTGACCTTAATGCTTCATTTCACTTTATACAATTTAGGAATTGTTGTCGAATTTTGTGGCAACAATTTAATTGATGTTGAACCCTTGACATGGGGATGGGAAATGCGCACATTACAATGTAAAATGTTACATTATTCTTACTATATGATATGTAGTGCATTTTAGGTTTGAGAAGAAACCTCATCTTAGCTGTTCAATTATTTGTGACAGGGTAAGATACCGAATGTGGAGACAATACATGAAAGGTTTTGGTGCATTGGTGATTGCTTGTGGCACTAAAAATAGAACTCTTCATATGATGGAAAACCATAAAGAAATAGTTCCTTTATTGTCATTTGTTTTTGTTGGAATTCCTCATTTGTGACAATTAAATTAGTAGCATGATATGGTAAGAAATGTTTACGTATCAAATCCAAAGTTCGTATGCATTGGGGTGTAGAAGAATTGCATTTTTGGAAATAACAGCATGCGAGTTTTTGTAAATTTTTATGGTCATGCAATTGGATAATCTTCTTACAAATATGTGGTGATATGCTCCAATGTTATCAATTGGAGAATCCATGTATTATCTTAACTTTATTGATGACTTCTGAATCTATTTCTTAAAGAACAAGATGGATGTTTTTGATACTTTTAAGAAGTGAAGTTAGAGTTGTAGATGAAGATGGGCAATAAAGCAAAGATTTATGATTAGACAATGATGAAAAGCATGAGAGCAATGTACTCTAATAATAATGCGGGCCTTATGGGATTTGAATGTCGAAGACTATTCCTAGTGGGCCACAACTAATGGAGTCAATGAACATATGAATGACTCTGAAGAAGCATGCTATAAGCATTAGATTGCACAACAGAATCCCTAAATTTGTCTAAGAAAATGTTATAAATTTGTCGATGTATTTGCTTAATGGGGAACACTTTGTACCACTGAACTTCAAGTTATTGGATGAAGAAGGGATGGGTAAGCAAGTTTGGAACTCTTCACTTTTTTGGATGTTTTTGGTATTCGCATATTGAATTGGACAATAAGAGCATGGCAAAAGTTATACATTGTAACTTATTTAGATATGACAAATAATTTTAGTTTTTTTTAGGGATTAAGTTAAATACAAAATTATTAAGACAAGTTATACTAATAGTCAATTTGGAAAGCATATTAGGATTAGCAAACCATAGAGTTAGATGATGACATCAATAGAAAATTTGATGTTGATATGGATGAGAAGGATTCTTAAGTTGTAGCACATGAGATGACACCATCCATGCATAAGAAAGAGATCTAAATGAGAAACATATGGCTACCAGAACTACTAGCTTTGATGCAATGACTTCATTAACTTTTCCCATAAAAAGGTGAAGCCATACTCAAAGGTTGGTGTGGAGGTATTCTCTTTTTCTTAAGTTTTGTTCTTTCTAGATATTTAAGCGCGAGGAGTTTCTCAAAGATCAAGTGTAAGATTTTTTTAAAATGGGAGTGAAAAATGAAAGAAGAAATTTCTTGAAAAGAATAGTATGTAGAGTTAATAACATTGCTAAAGGATCTTGAAGAATAAGTAGATATGTAGACCAAAGGAAGAAGTTGATGGAAGTAAGCATTAAAAGGCTTGACTGATAGCAAATGCTTTGATTAGAAAGAGGAAACTGACTGTGATTTGATTTTCTTATACATATTAAGCTTATATCCATAACCTTATTGTTAACCATTGTTACATAAAATGACTTGCGCCTTGATCAACTTGGCATCAAGGATGTGTTTTTGCATGGTGATTTGGAAGATAAAATTTTCATAATACAATCTAACGGCTTCCAAATTACAAGCAACAAGAAGTTGGCGTGTAGGCTCAAGACGTTTTGTATGGGTTGAAGCTCCCAGGAAATGATATGTTTAGTTTGTTATGTTCATACGTTATCACGGCCATTTGTGGAGTGTTGTAAAGGACCAATGTTGCTACGGCAAACATTTCGACGGTTTTTACATAATTGTGCTACTGTACGTTGATGACATGCTAATTTTAAATTTAAGCTTTAAGAAGATTTGTGAGTTGAAGATACAACTATATATGAAATTTGAAATGATGGATATAAATTCTACACTTTAGATTCTTGGAATAAGAATTTTAAAGAATAAATTTGTTAAACCTCTAAGATTATTACAAGAAAAGTGTGGACAGTTTTGTACAAATTAAGAGCTTTAAATGCTATATTCAAAGAGCAATCATTGTGTTCAAAGGAAGAGCTTGGAAGTTTATGACAAAGGAATTGTATGCTTTAGTCATAAGTAATCTTATGTATCCTATGGTCTCACAAGGCCATGTATTGTTTATATAGTGAATTTTTTTTCTTGTAGTGTGACTACATAATAAGAATTTATGCAAAAGAGGTTAGTTACTACATTACAAAAAGAGACTTTGCTCCTTAAGGACAAACTAAAAGAGACATTTGAATTCTCAAGTTTCTTTGGCATGCAAATAAACATGAACCAAAAGGGGAACTAGTTAGTAGGTTTGTGAGAGTAGTGACTTGCGTATGCATATTTATACAAATTGAAATGCATATGGTTGACCATTAGGCTTTTGGATGAAGAGCACACATGTTAGTAGCATACATGTGCTTCATGGGATGATGGGTAGCGCCCACATGGATGGGTGGCATGGTTGAGGGTGTCTACTTGTTTGGCAAGTGTACATGGCCCGAAGTACACATGCGCATGCAAGCATAAGTGTACTCAAAATCATCTAGAGTGTAAAAACAATGATGTGCTCAATAAAAACCAAGCAAAACTATTTTCTTCAATGGTCATTAGGAAGCACTGTTAGTAAGAAGCAAATTTATTTGTTGCATGATGGTGAATGAAAATGTGTTGACCATTAAAGATCTTTGCATTATACTCCTTTCGGTCATGATAGACTATCAAAAGGAGCATGGTTATTGTTGTCAAGAAGTGTTGCTATTTGCAATAGCCGAAGAGAAAGAAAGTTTTAAGTACTTATGCATGATGAGAAAGGAGAATGTTTAGCCAAAGAGGAAATGTTCAATTAGATTGCTAACATAAGGGACACATTGGTGATTCCAAGCTCAAACTTCTCCATTAGGGGTAAAGGTTTAAGGTGTGCTTAAGGGCCATCCAATGGTAAATATTGCATCTATTCTTGTACTTGAACCAAATAGGATTGGTGTGGGTAATTACTAATGTTTTAGGAAATAATGATTGATAAGTTTGCTTTAAGTAGTGGTTATTCCTTGATTAGAAAATGTGATCAGAAGATTATCGATCAATAAGCAGGAGGGAAATAAAGTTGGTGTTCTTTGGGTCACCACTCGCACCAAGAGTTGTTTGTTCAATAAAAGCATGTTGGATAGTTGATGTCATAAAAAATGGAGAAGACATATGGTTTAGTTAGATTATATAAGTACTTGCATAGACCCATAGATCAAAAAAAAATGAGATGTGAACTTGTCAACAGTGTAGTTTGTGACAGTTTCAAGTTATTTATTTGTCATGACCGAAAGGTAGTATATTGAACTACCACCACTTTGAATGTGCCGTTAGGAGGAACAAAGTGATTTTTACAAACTGTTGAGTTTTAGAGGAAATTAGAAGTGAGAGCTCTCCAAGCCACCTTTGGTCCATTAATTGCAAATGCCATGCTAAGCACTTATATGTGAGGGCCGAATGTATTGTAGATAAGGCCTAAACATATTTTATGTTATGAGTCCTCAAATGGTACAATAAGTATTGTGTAAAAATTGACTCTTTCTTGAGAAAAAAGGATGATACGTTATTATATTTAGGATTTGGTCTGAGAGCAATTGTTGGTGATACGTTATTTTGTAATTTGTCATTCGATGGTTCATGGAACAAGACATTACTGGCCATAGACGATGCATCTGATTACTTAGCGTACGGTGTGTTGAGTGTAACGTATTATACACTACCAATGTATCATTTGTTTAGCTTAAGAAAGGAGAGCAACGAATGATTTTTTTGGGCTCATGTATGGTGGCTTGTGAAGGGCAAACCGTGCATTGAGACCGATGTTCCATACTTTTAGCTTTAGGATGAGTTGGAACGACAAGTGCGCTCACGTATGCTGTTGGGATAACATGATGTATTGTATTTTGAGGCAAGTGAACAATATGTTAAAAAGCATATTAATATTTTTTTGTAGTAGAATTTTAAGAATTGTATAGCTTTGATTTGAATTTAAGCAAAGAAATTATGCTGAATTTGAAGAATTGTATATGGAAAAGAGCAAGTTGAGAATTTTGAATATTTTGTGATAGAAAAGTGAGCATGAATTGGTAATGAAAATACACTTAATGTAGGCAATGAAAGAAAAAAATAAAAGAAAAAAAAAGCCATAAAGAGGCATTTTAGAGTCAATAGATAGGTAAACTAAGATAATTATGATGTAAGAATTTATTTGTTATGTACCTTGAAGGATAATTGTGTAATATGATGGGAATGTGAGCATAATTTCATAACATTGATTGATTGTATATATATTTTCATTCATAAGATAGCTATCATAAGCTATATATATGTATATATGTGTACATGCTATGAGTATTCATAACAAGAAATAAGAAAAAAAAATAAAATGTAAAGAGAAATGCTACCTATAAAAACCTGATGATCTACATGATCATAAGAATTATGAAAAGAGATGAAAATTAAATTTTTCTTATGACCTTATCTTATAGCTATCCAATATGATGTAGTTACCTTTGTTGTTAAAGTTTTGGTGCAGGACAATTGCTAGTGCTTTGGTGTAGGGAAATGATAAGTAGAGGCATCATTATTGTTAGTATTTTATATGAGATGATGTTAGACGGAGGTTCTACAATAGAGAGGACATTTGACTTTATTACTATTATTGTGAGCATTTTTCAATGTTAGGCAATGGTAAGCAGAGACTTAACAATGAAATACTAAAAGTAAAAAACAAAAAAAAAATGATGTGTATTATATGATACTAATACTATATTATTATTATATGAGCATGATGTATACAAACATATATACAGTATCTATAACTCATTGATGTACTTTGTAGATATTATATATTTTTATTATTACTCTTATTATTATATGTTATATATTGTATTTTCATATTACCTTATCTACTTATAGCTAGTAGTTTGACTATTGAGCATATTATATTTATTATTTATATTATATTGTAGGATATAGATATTCACAAAACTAGTGTTTACTAATATATATGATATGGAACCTTAAGTGTGAAAAGATATTATATTTTGAGAGTTCTATGAGGAATTTTTGTATGAGAAAAACTCATGTTATATCTATATGATGCACAAGGGTACTTCAACTTTTGTTGTGTGACAGTTTTGATATTATTACTATTTATTCAGTTATATTTGTTGTGATATGTGGATTTCGACTTTTTTTGTTACTTTCATCTCGATTTTAGACTGTCTTTAAGATGTTACATGCTTTATGTTTACTTGCTATTTTGATATTTTTTGAGTATTTTATTATTTTTATTTATTATTTAGTTGGGTAAGGTCAAATGCAATGTAGATGAACTAATGGTTCACTTGGGTGCTCAAAGTAGAATTGATTCTTAAGTTTATGCCAAGGATTGGAGAAACAAGGACAAAGGTATCCACAAGGATCAATTGGAAAGGTCACCAATTAAGGAGGCAAGCTTACGTTGCTAACAAAGATGAGGTGAAAGAGGCACCATTGCATGTTGCAAACAAGAGATACAAGGGGTCAAAAGAGTGATGGATTGATTTTCAAGAATACGGGGGCATCAAAGTGCAAAAGGTGACTGAAGGTAAATCTCCTTTGGCTCAATAAGTCATGATGCAAGGGACAAATTGGGGGGAGGCAGCTAGTGGTAAACTGTAGTCTCAATTCCTCTTCGTTAGGAGTAAACCAAAACACCAAGCAAATAAAATACTTTTAACAAAGGGGAAAGAATCTGGAATTAAGAGAGGGGATAGAGGCCAATGCAAAGTAGTCTTTGTTGAAACTAGAGGCAGTGGTTGCCAAGGGGAAACTTAGCAGAGCATACATCTAATGTATAAGCACTAAGAAGTGTTCAATGTCTTCTCCATTATCATAAAGGAATAGAGAATGTCCAACTATGCTTTGAATAGAATAGCATAATTTTATGGTGCACATTGATATCAACTTAGGAGGAGACATAGGTAATAAGAAGAGCATCTTGTTATGTATACATTGTTGGTTGAACAATAATAAAACGGAAGCCATGATGCTATATGTGTGTGACTTTCTCATCCATGAAAATTAGTTACATAGCTATTTTAGGTGCTAGTAAGCAAATGGTATGCCTTAAGTATCTTGTAAAAAAAAAGTTAAGAAAGAACTTATTGTATCCTTTTCAATGATAAAGTATTGTTTAACTTATATAAAGAATTCTAATAAAGTACATTTAACTCAAGTATCATTATATTAAAACATTGAATAATAAATCAATTCTTTAATATTTATATACTAATTATATTATATTTAAAATATAAGAGAATAATTCATAAAATATAATAATAAAAAAGAAATGAAAATATAAATAGATGAAATTAGCATTCGTAAGAAATATTGGCTCTTTCTTCTTTTTTTATTTTATTTTCTTTAGGGGGTAATTCATATTCAGAAGAAATCTATTCTAAAATACTTTTTCTTGATTCATCTTGCCAACTTATCCAATGACTCATTTGGATCGATTGATTTTCAATTCAATCCTATGTAATCATGGGTTTTATCATTTTTGTAGCTTCTTCATTAATGATTAGTTTGAACTCCATAACAGAGCTCACCCAAAAATTAATTATTTGTTTTCGAGTCAATCTCATAAGTTTTTCTTAATACGAAGCTCAATTCTTTTTTTTTTATTCTTTTTATTCTCTTTCTTTTCTTTCTTATTTATTTATATTCTTTATTATGTATAATAAATAATATATTGTTTAATAAATATATAAAATAGTCAATAAAAGAATAGAATAATATGTAATATATAAGTATAAGATTTGAAATATAATACTTGATGTATATTAATAATGATAATATATATATATTTTATTGATGCTTTATCACACTATTTATGGGGTTATTTTTCATAAGCTATACATCTTGGAATCATATATTATCAATATTCTTATTTTATCTTGTTATCATCCTTCTATTTTTCTACATCGTAATTTCTTTTTGTTTCAAAAATATATAATTAGATTTTTTTATTTTATGAAAAGATTTGATGAAAAAAATTTCAATTACCACAACTATATGGTTAATTCAATGATATGGTGAATTTTTCTTGTTTCTCTTGGAAAAATGAAATAAAAAATATTGACAAATTTTTGTCTTTGTTTGGTACAATGATCTAATGGTTTAAGGAAATAAAAAAAATCCATTTTTACAAGGGAATCTATATCGAATTTTACTATCAAAATAGCTAATTATTGTATCAGGTCCACTTATTTTTTTGGAGTTTTTAATAATAATTGGGGAGTGGAAATACTTTGGTTTGACGAATCATAATCGAGGTTGGGTATTTCTATCCTAGATCTTGGGACAAAAAAAGGAATTTGAATAATATAATAAGACATGAATAGGATGACCATAACGCTACGGGAGAGATTCCTAATTAGTTACAACAATGAAACATTCTAATACACTTTATCCTTTGAATTAGCTAGAATGGAAATTTTGAACCTTCTAACTATAGCTTAGAATAAAAAAAGCTCATTCTCATCACAATGAATAAGTGTTCATTTTCTATTTTCTTTTTTAGATTTTGATTTTAAGAAGGAAATATCAAATTCTATTCTACATCAAAATTGAAGACTCAAGTTTCAATGTAAAAAGTCCTTTATTGGATGTGAACTAATGACTTATGCCTTACCATGAAGTTACTCTACCATTGAGTTAAAAGGACTCATGTTTTTCAATTTAGGTGTCTTCATCTTCCATTTCAACTCTATTGTTATTGTATATATTAAAATAGATAGAAACAAACAATCCAAAACAATATGTTTTATTTATCTAGGAAATTAGTTAGATTTCTATTTTGATTACAAAAAGTGCATTGAATTGTTTCAAGATCAACACCACTTTATTTTTTATTTTGACTAATCCATTTCATATAGCAAATATATGCAACAATTCGACATAGACACATGGACATTTATTTAAGATCTGTTCTTAAATCTTAAATCATGTGAAGGGCAATTCATAACCTAAATTGAATTATTAACAATGTTTCAATCTTTTTTTACATAGAATTAATGTCTTAGTATGTTAGATAGCGATAGACATAATTAATTTGAATTATGAACAAAACACAATGAATTCCAATGGAATATTAGAATTTTGTCATATATCCTGTACATATATAATAAGAATATCATTTTTTTTCTTATTACATATTATAAATCTAAGGTATCTAGTATATGTGTGTGTGCGTGCCGACGGGCGGGCGGGTGGGCCCCAATAGTTAATGACTTGATTCTCTAGTGCTTTCTTGTTTGCTAGGAGACAAGCAATTGTCAATGTCAACTTTAAATTGTTTTACTTGTTGGAGATTTGGTGAAAGGAAATGAAATGAAATTGGAAGTACTCTTCATTCTATTTCTTAGTTGGAACTTTGAACAAAGTGAAACCTATCAATGGAGTCAAAGAGCAACAAAGTACAGCTAATATAACCTTTATGATATTGTTTCATTAGCAAAATGCTTGTCTTTGTTGAGCATCTAATACCTACATCATTTTAAGGAGCTAAGTTGATGCCAACTTTTTGTTCAGCTTAAGAGTCTTATTGTTCTATTTGTCTTTTGAGACTTAAGGTGAATGGAAGTGAATGTTTTTTTATATTCTACTATTTGGTTGGAGGATTTTTTAGTAAAATCAAAGAGCTATAAACTATTTGACAAGCATTTCCTTATCCAGAATAACCAAAATTCTATTCAATTCCTTCAACTTATTTTCATAAAACAAATTGCAGAAGTCAATTCTTTTGATTTGGTGAAGTGCTCCTTTTTTCTACTTTAGTTATATGAATGTATTTATTACTTCACATCTTGATTGATTGAGATAGTTTGTTTATTTTTGTTTTAGGTATCAGATACAATCTGGGGTGCATGACCCTTTTGAAGATTGTGTTGCAACACTGAGACTTTACAAGAGGCTTCGCATGCAGGAGCATCATGATGTTGAACGTTTGGCTGAAGATGATATTCCAGAGTTCTTTGATACTAAGACTCGAAACATTGATTTAATGAAGGGTGATGAACTTCTGAAGAAATCTGCCAATGAGCTCCTTGAAATGTCGACCTCAAATTATAGGTGTTGGTGCTTGGATCGTCAACTATGTATTAATCACAGGTAGTGGTCATTTTATGCAAACATGTGTTTTTTTATCAATGGATGGAAGATGGAGAACGAGAAAAAACCATATTATTTTGCAAAATGGTTTCTCTGATTTTCTTTCCAAAGACAAAGGATTTTGTGAAGTAAATGCCAATTATTTGTTGTATGCTTTTTGTTGAATTTTTAAGTTTATTTTGTAACAAACTACAAATTTTTTGAAGAAAACGAATGAAACTTTTTTTAAAACAAGCGTAATAAAGTTGTTATGTTACCATTCTTCAATTTTTACAGACTTTAAAAACAAATGAAATTGAAATTTATTACCTATTTCGAATTCCTAGATCATCATCATGTAAGAAGTTATTGTAGTGGTATAAGAACTAAAATTTTGGAACACAATTCTTATGCACAATCTTAAGAAGTATGTTTTATGTAAAGGAGAGCCTTGGTGCAACAACAAAGATTGTTCTCATGCTAATGAAGACCGTTAGCTTGGGTCATGAAAATTCTTTTGGAGAATGTCGAAGATTACATACTACAGATACTTGGTCATGATATTTATAGAATTTGTGGATATGGAAATTTTCATGGTATTAGGCTATCCTTCTAGTCACCATGTGAATTGAGCAGACATTATTATATGGAGTTTTTTTTGTTTAGTTTCCTATTCAATGAATGGAAGTATCATGTAATGTGTAGATTATTTTCTAATGGGTTGATGCTCTCGAAGGATTAAATTTTTTCCTTGACTCGGACTCATGACATCAAGTTTCATTAAAATAACTTTTATCATTTTGCTTATGTTTCCCTTCTAATACATTTCCAAGACTTACATAAGTGATGCTAAAGTAATTAACATTTTACATTGAGTTCATTTCAAATATTGTGCCAATTCAATTAGATAACTGGCGTGTTTATGAAATAGTAAAATTTGAGCTGCAAATATGCAATAGCTCTTGATGCGTATTTTTGTGCTAAGTCTGTCTAACAGGTGGCATTGCATTTGATTCACTAGTGATCATCTTTATTTATTATTGAGTGATTTTTTTAACAAATTAAGTAGGGTTGTACATGTGACTAGGAGAGAGAAATTTGTCTGTCTATCTCTTCTTTTGTTTTCTCTAATTATTCTTTGTCTATTCGAGGGTTGATAGGTAGAACTCTTAGGATTGATGGTTGACTTTGATTATTGCCACTCTAAAAAATTTTATTATGAAATGTGATACATGGTGGAGGCTATAGCTTGAAAGTGATTCAGTATGCTCCTCCTAAGGCCAACGCTGAATGTCAATAGTGCTTTCAAGACAACATAGTTGATCGTGTGCATAATGGCACAATTGTTGACCCCTAGCTTAGGTGGCATTATGCTTACTCCTTTCAGGTAGCAAACCTTGTAGAATCTGACAAGTGCAACCATTGGGACAAGAAGCTTATCTAAAGATCCATTTTCATGAATACATTGAAGAAGAAAAACATATGTGGAGCTTCTTGAGTTGATGTGAATTCTCTTCATTTAAGGTATATTATCACAATGGCAAGCATAAGTGCAACATCAAATGAATTTTTGAGAAACATCCATAATGGAGAGAGTGGTCAAAATTTCGCTTGAAGGGCTCCAGGAAAGTACCATGATTGATTATGAGTTGATTTTTTCAAGGCAGTGTACTTGCATCATAAATGACAAATAATATTCATTGGTTTTTTACCTTATGGAAGAGCCTGTGTTGGAACTATATGAAGAGAGGTCTTCAAAACCAAAGTTTAGCTTCTTAGTTTCATGCTCATGTATCATGATACTTATGATATTTGTTTGGTTTTCTTTTCAACCATGGATTCTTCATCATGTTTGGAGCCCAATAATGTCCCCTCTCCTTTATTGCAATAAGAGTTCTAATTTATAAAGTGGATTAGAGTAAATGATTCCCAGATTTCAGAGCCTAAGGAGACTTGAAGAATTGCACTTGAAGCTCAAAAAGTAGTCTTTTTTTTATTTTCTGGATTAGGGTTTGATGTTAGATTCTCATTTGCAAATTATCTCTATCGTCCTCAAGTTTTTCTATTTCTTCTATGAAAATTATTTGTCTACCAACCATCACAAGAATTTCTTTCATAGAAATAACAGGAAATCAATAGACATATTTGTTGAAATTGGGAAAGAGGTTTTGCAAACAACGTTAATCTGTTGGACACATTTTTGAAGTGCTTGGTTGGCTTCTTGCTTGATAGTGAAAAGTCTTGCTCTACTTTTCTTAACACTACATGAATTGGCAAATGCCTACAAGAAGACTTATCGAAAATCAAATAAAAAGTTAGAGTTCTCAACGGGGTGCCAGAACCACTCCAACATCACTTGTTTTAGAGAACTAACTAGAAACTTGCATTGTGTGGCATAGCATTCCGATCAGACCACCAATGTCGTGTTAAGTTTCATCTTGAAGATGCTATGGTCAAAGCTTCCTTATAACATCGCATGGGCAAGTCTTTGTACTTTAGAGCAGTCTCTTCATCATGTATATGTTGCGTGAAGGAGTTCCTATCCAAAACTTTTGTTGTTGGAAGGTTTGATGTTGTTGTTGGATGAGTTTGGAGAGGATGAAGCAGTAATCGATTGTCCCTTTGGTTGAGGGGCACCATTGGATTCGTGATCGGGTTTAATTCTTTAATGACTGGACAACTAGAGACACTTGAGTGGTGGTATTGGTTGAAACCACTATCACATTTATCATTGGGTTGTGACTTTGGCCATGGTAATAATGATTGGCACCATGCCATGTACTAAATCATATCTGTTGAAATGCTAACATTTTGAGATTTTTTAGTACATTGGCCTAAATTATCTAGCCATCAAAATTTGGGCTTAGAGTAGCCAAGAGAGTTAGATTCCTGTAGTTCATAGTAAACACCAATGCACAAATGTTCTTTGTCACTATTTTTATGTGTTTTCTTCGTTCTCATAGTGCCAAAAGATGTTGAAGATTTTTTAGGAAACTAAGCAAAGATATACATGTGACAAGGAAATAAAAGCTTAAGAAAAAAGAAAATTTCAACAAAGAAAAAATCTCACTAAATAATAGAGATATACAAAGTTGGCAAAATTGTTGTATGCAAAAGCCAACATTGATGTTTGATAATCATAAATCTCAAAAATATCCCATAGATGAGGTGTTTTTAAACAATATGTTGACAAGAAAAATAGGTAAAACAATTTCTCTTGGAACTTGTCAAATGTGTGACCTAGAGAAACACCTTGGAAAGTTTGTCATAAATGGTTGAAACTATAAAAAAGAGCTTATGAACTAGTTGGAGAAGTGATTAGAAGTCATTAGGAAAGATAACTATCTTCAAAAAATACTTGTTATATTTGTGAAGCTTTGAATATGTCTGACATGTGTCATTCATTTGATGAAAACAGTGATATGTGATTAAAATTGTGATGTCAAAATTTGTGTCTTTGTTTTGTTCATTTTTATTTTCTTATGATTAAGTTTCAATGTACAAATATTAAATACATAAATTTAATCATTACTTGCAATTTATGTCAAAATACATTGATGTGCTTTTGAAATGTATCTCTTTATTCATGGTAATAATAGTTTCATGGATGAGTGTCAGTCTTCATTTGCAGAGCAAGTTCACCCTTCGATGAAAACATGGGGAAAGCAAATGTTGGAGACGTTGCATAATTTGAGGCCGTTATTTGGGGAATTTCTTTACGACCAAGTATGCCTTCCCCATTGGATGTTGCTATAGCTTCTAGAGCATCATCTCATGCGAAAGCAAATGATGGATATGCCAGAAGAGATGTTGGTGTGGTTCCATGATTAGTTGCAGGTTTAAGTCTTATGAGGGGTTGTTAAATGAGCAATCCAATACAACAAAAGTTATTTCTCCAATGGATGATGTTCTAGGTTTTAAAGTGTCAAACTCATGTGGTATACTTGACCCATTAATGGATATGAGGTGCAATAAGTAATCTTGTTCTAAGCTTGCTAACAAAGGAACTAATAGACTACTGAGGTTGCTGCCACCATTGGATGGTGTTGTGGATTTTGGAGTATGGTGAGAGGCAACATCAATGTTTTTGTATTTGGTAATTGCTGCCACCATTGATGTTGCCTCTCACCATACCCCATAAAAAACAATTCCTAGAGAAGCAATGTCATCTTTCTTCATACCAATTAACAAACATTACAGTATGTTTTTGTCTTTGGTAAACTTTGTTCTCCCATGATGTTGAAGTATCATCTTGAATCGTTTGGTGTGGTAATCATTGTTGCCGTTTGCTTGTTTAGAATTGTGAGGGTTAATGTTTACAAGTGGTCTATCTACTATGCAAGATTAAATGTTTTGATATTCATGTTTGTAAAATGAACGAAGGCAAACTGTGTTTGAAGCAGGATTGTGAATTTTTGGGTGGTAACATCTCCTAGAATGAAGAAAAGGTGGGACAACAATCTGTGTCACTTGGTTGAAATCAAGAACTTATACAATTTAAGATTCTAGATTGTCTGTTCCAAATTAGTCATTGCTACAATTGAAGGTGATAATAGGGAGTGGTAGCCTGTTCTGTTAAATGTTGAGCCCATGGACAGAAAAATAGAAGCTACAAGAGACTATATCTGAAAAACACATTGGGATAGAAAACTGCAGAGTCTACAGATCGTGGATTCTACTCTACTGTGATATAGGCTGGAGAAAACTTGCCCACTGTTCCAGGAAATTGAAGAGAAGGCATTTGTTGATCCCTTCTGTCCTCGTTTTTTATGGTTGTCTCTTTTGAATTTGTAGAAAAAGGAAAAGGAAAATGTTTACAATTAATTGTTTAAGGAATGCTCTTTTCATTTGTTGAGCACTCATTTTGTCATTCTTGGTATTCTTATTGGAGCCTTGTGTTCTGACCTTCACTTGAAAGGGCATACTAGCATTTTAGGAGATAATGGAGTTTTCATTTGAAACCTTTTGTGGGAAGTTTGGTGGTATCCTTGTGTCTTAGATAAACACAGTTGTGCTAGTTATAATGGGGGCTTTGAGCATGAAGGTTGTTTGTGTTGAGGCTATTTTAACTAAGATGTAGAGCTGGATTGTTCTTGGGGCTTGTGTTTTTGCATCCACTGCTATCATAGAGAATGCTAGCCCATATTTTAACACTATATTTTCTATCTTATTGTGTGGCACCCACTGGGCCAAGCCTCCCTTATCTGTTGCCAATGTGGAGCATGATCACACCTTCATTAGCCTACCTTTCGATTGATTCTCGTTCACTTTATTATCGTTTATATTATCCTCATTAATCTCTTCCTTTGGCACATTCGACCAAGCTTTCT
This sequence comes from Vanilla planifolia, assembly GCA_023846275.1. NCBI lineage: Eukaryota > Viridiplantae > Streptophyta > Magnoliopsida > Asparagales > Orchidaceae > Vanilla > Vanilla planifolia. The sequence goes on along the minus strand of CM043869.1, from coordinate 36,919,942 downwards.
TATTTGGGCATCTTGCTCGGGAACTCAGTGTCTCAACCAAGTAATAGCTTCCTTCTTATGATCAAGCTCCATGAGTAGTCTGCTCAAGGCCACCTGGTCAAGATAAAGCCTATTCTTTATTGTTTTCCTTGGCTAGACCAAGACACCTATTATCTTGCCCTATCAAGGTAGACTAGACCAGCCCTTTTTTCTCATCCAGAAAACTGGCATCCCTCAACAAGTTGAGTTCCTCATTGACTATAATGTTCATTTTGTTGTTTGTCATCCCTTCCTCATTATTTCAAACATGTTTCTAGCCTTTTGTAAATTCCCAAACTTTATTAACCCAAATATTTTCTCATACATAAGCATTAAGTGCATGTTTAATGCATGGATCTCCTATTTTCCAGATTTACTCACCTGTCTTTGTCCTTTTAAATCATGTCCAAACATCTTGCTTTGTAAGTTTAGTGTGCCTCTCATTATAAATACCCTACTTTAATGTCTCATAGAAGACTTTCTTTTGCAAACCTTTTTCTTATTCCCCTCTTGTTCTTGGGTGAACCAACAATTTTCTTCTTAAGTTTGTCAAATTCCTAGCATGCTACTATAAAAATTGACTTCGATTGAGTGTCCTTGTAATGAGGACATCATCCTTATCTTTAGAATAGGTAAGCATGATGTCTATAAAAGAGTGGGATTGAATTGTAATAAATTACAAACTTACTAATTCAAGTAACATAGCAAATGTATATTAAAATTCTTCATCTCTTATAAACTTGTATTAGAAACTCATATTTACTTTTGAATCTTTTGTGTGGGGAATACAATAATGTAAAAAACAAGTATTTTAAGCTTGTTCGATCCAACAATGGATCTATATCCACCCCCAACCAGAGCCTAGTTTTATACTAAAATACCTTTTGCTCAGGTGAATATGCAAAAACCTTACGCTGATCCAAAAGATTTTACGACAATTGTCTAAAAGAATTTATAATAATGGGCCAAAGGACCCAACAAAGTGTTCAAAAGACCAATAATCAAAGAGAAATGTCTTAACAATGGGATGGCTTAGAATAAATTTGCAACTTGGCTCAAAAGAAGTACATTGAAGGCTTGTATAGAATAAGATCTAAGCTTAAGAACAAAAGCTTTGCTTTACCTTTTTTTTATAATAATGATCTTCAAGTAAGGTTCTTTTTGAATGGCATGTAATATGTTTATTAGCCTTTCCTCATTGTTTAGAAGGTATTTATAGAGATTTAGAAAAATTTCTAATGATTCTATTTGCACCCAATGGTTCTCTGATGGTTGTATTCAGCTTTTTTAAAATTTGGTCAAATTAGCTATCATATAAACTTTACTGAATGTACTGCTTATCATAGTATACGATACCCAATATTAACCATGTGAAACTTAGGTTCTTACTTTAAGCCTAGTGACATTATCGTAATGTATGCTGACAACAATCACTACATATGAATTTCTTGAAAATTCATAGCTCAGGTATCAGTTGTCATTTAAATTATTTCATATTGATCATGCTATATGATAAACATAATCATACTATATAAACTATTTAAGTTATCTCATATATCATACCATATGATAGACAGTAGTACTATGGCTAATATAGTTGATTGTAATGTAAAATAGATGTTATTTTACTGTTCAATATTTTTGACATTAGACACAATTGGGCAATTCTGTAACTCATTTATACTTACTCTCATAAAGTAATATTATTATATAATAAGTATATCATATTATATAATATGATCATCTTTGCACAAACCTAAGGTTTTGTATTCTAAGTATTTTGATTATGTTTTGTTAATACAAAATTTTATTTTTAATCTATTTTAAGGTATATTTATAAATTCAAAATCTTTTTTGAATGCATGCCAATGTAATTGTTAGAATGATACTTGAAAAGCTTTTACTCATATTCAAAACCTTATTGTAGTCCTAGTCCTTGATATTGTTATAAGTTTTATATTTTAAAGCAAATAATGATGACTTCAAAGATGTCTTTTTTTTTTTGTTTACTCAAGCTTCATGCTTAGTTCTTATTATGGCACACACTAGACACCTCCAACTAGCTTTTTGAGTTAAGACCAAGCTTTTCAATTGATTCATTTATTGATTACTAAGATGTATGATGAGAAATACTTCAAAACAACATTGATAAAATTAGAGAATGATTTTGCTTACACCAAACTAGTCACATATGGACCAAAGATTCAACACTTTACACTCGCAAACAAATTTTCAATACTGTTTCCATCATTTTAGTTGTGGTTTTTATCGTTTTTAGGTTTTTAACATTACCACATTGTCATTGCATTGTAATTCTAAGAGGTGATCATAGCGTACTCTCTTATCTTAGCCAACAATTCTAGGCATCTCCAAGTTCTTACACGTTTATGTGGGACAGATGCCCTCAAACACATTGAATTACTTTATGATGTACATTTTTCTAGTTCTTTTATTGATATTTTGGCTCTTTTGATCCATTAATGGCTTCCCACAATAACATCTGTTCAAGTGTGAAAATATTGATTTAGGTCCTTTATTCCGAAGCTCAATTAGAGAAATTTCATTCACAATGAAATTTGTCACCCAAAGCAAACCTTTCTTAGAACATAATTTTTGTGAATTCACATGCTTTGTGGGACCAAAACAATTTCATGATTGTAGGTGCTACTCACAACAAAACCTTGTGATGACTGAAATTGTAAAGCTCACAAAGTCATGGTCTAGGTTATTACAACATTGCTTTGCAAGGCGAATGATCACCCCTTGCAAAAGGACGAGAACCCCCATAAGGCTTATTTGAAGCTAAATAAAACTACATTTACAATGAATAATCAATAGTGAAAGACTCCTCGACGACCACCTTTGTGATAAGATGTTTTGCTTTGCGAAATGGTTATTCATCTTAGCAGTGGCACTATTGCTCATAGTTTAGTGTCATGCCATAAAACATGATATATTATTTGGCAATGTTTGAGTAATGAAGAATGATTTTTTTTTTCTAGCCTATTCAAAAATAGTTGCTACCTCTTACAAAATTACTAATAAGATTGTGAAACTCCTCCAAAGCCAAAGTAGAACAAATATCTCTATGCCTATATAATGAGTACAATTTTTTCCTTATATTAGAAATATCTTCTTAGGTTACATAATTCTTCCCTCATTATCTTTTTGGACTTGTGATTGCCATGTTGTGACAAATGACTGATTTTTGTTTCATTTATGGTGAGAATTATCATAAGTCAAAAACACTAAACCAAATTCATATTGAGATGAGATCTAGAGATTGTGGGCTTTACTTGTATGTAATGATATGGGACTCTTGTGATCACATAAGAAAGAATATGAATTGTGACGTACTATCAAATTAATATTGAGGTAAACTTTTGCGAAAGTTTTAAGATAGTTGTGATAAAAATATTTTGGAAAACTCTCAAATAATTTGTAAGTTAATTGTGTGAAAAATTCAATAAATAAAATATATAGAGAGATTTTTAGGTGACTTGACGTTAGCCATAGAAGACTAGACTTAAAAATCAAAATGGCTTTCACAAAAACAGGTAAACAAAACCTGCATAAAGATCCATAGAGATCAATAAAGACCAAAAAGAGTTTATACAACTTGGCCCAAAAGAGTGTATATCAAGTTGTAAGATAGAATGAATCAAGAACCAAAACAAAGTGCAAGCTCAAATACAATCCTATACCTAAAATGTAATCAAGTGGCACTTTAAAGCATTGTTAGAAGTTTGAAATAATAATATCAATTTAGTGATGAACTTGTTGTATGATGCAAATGTAGATTTGTTATTTTGAGATAGCACTCACCACTTCTCTTTTCAACTCAAAGATATTATCAATCGAGGAATTGAATGGGAAATGTCCAAAAGATACTCAAAGGAATTAATTCAATATGATCTATGTTCAACTTGAAATAGGTTTAAAATTCTTCTATTTATTGGCAAGGGTCAAGGAAGTGTTTAACTAATGACCTTATGATCATCTAAGGCTTAAAGTAGAATTTAATTTAAAAGATCCTAAAAATCTAAAACTCATCATATAATCGGATCTTATTATCGATAGTTCGATCAGGTCAAGCATAATCTTCTTGAAACGTTAGATGATTTGATTATTGGGATTGAATGATTCAATATATGTGTGACAAATGGTCTAATGTTTGTACTTCAATCTGGCAAAATTGACTTGGCCAACTTCGTAATAGTGCTTAGATCTTTTGAGATATGGCCACTCTTACCATAATAGTTATTGCCTGTAGATGAAGTAGTATGAAAGGTAATTGTACTTTTATCATGTAATGTATCAACTTTTTTCCATGTCTTGTGAGAAGCATTCTTAAGTTAGTAGGTTGTACATATGACACGATAGAGTAATAAGTTTGCAATTTTTGTAAATCTCTCGCTCATTAGCTCATTGATTAAGGTCATAGTGCCACAAAATTAAGTCATAGATTTACAATTTATACCAAAAATGATGGGGACTCAAAATGGCTTTAGAGATAACATTGTTACATTGTCCTTGAACAGGTTGTCAATTTAGCTCAATTTTGTTTGTCTTGATAACAGTTACCATAGGTCCAAACATTTGTCAATTAGCTTTTGAGTTGTAGATCGCATTTCCAAATTTGCTTATCATGTTTGAACAATATTCCAGATATGCATAGAATCTATATTTGAAGAATCACTCGAGAAAATATAAAATCACAAGAGATATGTTTTTGTTAGCAAAAAGTCATGTGCATATTGGAAATGAAAATGAAAAACTGAATCTATGTATATCCTCATGCATTTATTGCCTTTGATGTATGATTATATGAAATGCATAATCTAAGGGGAGCTCCTATGTTGAATTTCCTTCATGCTTCTAATGTGACATTGACAATGTTCATTGCAACAAGTTTACTAATTTGATGGGATGATTCCTTGTTCTTAAATTACATTTGCAAATTTATTGTCATATGTTTAATTTTCATTTTCAGCAATTGGTATTAAAAGAGGTTGCATCAAGGAGAAATAAAATTTAGCATTGAAGATCAAATATAATGTACCGCACAAGCATAACTGAGTTTGCATCATTAGAGGAAGAGACATCTTGTCATTGTCCACTATTGTTTCAAGGAAGATTATTATTCCCTTTGGAAACATAAAATGCATACATTTGTAAAATATGTAGACTGATAGTTTGGGAAATAATTGAATGTCTATTCCATTTCTTGTCTTCATTTAGTATCTCTGATTTCATGAAGCTAGGTGGCCCAGCCAAAACTCAGGAAGCTACTGCTGTAACTGGAATGCAACAATCCATGGAGACTTCTATTTGTCGTCAGCCGCCTCAAACTGAAGATGTAGGGCCTTCTACTTCTGCAGCAGGAGGAGACTTATAAAGATGGTCTTCTTCCTTGCGTTTGCTAATATGTTGACACTAGGTTTGATGCACTCCTAGCTCACCTGGACACCAAACTAGAGAACATCATGGACATGATACTTCATGAGGCAAGAAGGGATGACAATCAGTAAAGTTTAGGGGAGGAGAGAGATAGGAGCTAATTTGAGAATTTTATCTTAGCTGTAATTGCATAACATTGTGCTGAATCCTTTGGATGATATTATGTCAGGATGTTATTATGGTTTATTTCATATTAAAATTAATGGTATTCTACTTGGCAATATTAAGGTGTTATGCTATTTTCTATGTGACGATATGTTGTGTGGAATAATTTTTTCAATGAAAGATAATTTTGCAATGTATCCTTTCCACTGGGGGAGGCAATGTGCTCTGCCTATGTTGTCATTAAGTTTTTCCCCTCAAGTACTTGACTTCTTACTGGCTTTCATCTTACAATTCATTAAAGGGAGAGCAAAAGTTTAGTACATGTGGTTATTCATTTTTTATGGATGACAAAAAGGAGAGAATATGTAAAATGAAAATGAATAATTGAACCTATGTAGATCCATGTGTCTATTTCTTATGTTGTATAATCATAGAAAATGCATCAATCTTAGGAAGTTCCTATGTTGAGTTGTCCTCATGCTTTTGATGTAAAATTGAGAATGGTTGATGTAATGAATTTACTAATTTGATTATATCACTGCTTGTTTCTAAACTTGCATTTGCAAATTTTTTGTTAGATGTATACTTTTTATTTTCAAAAATCTATATTAAAATAGTGAAGACACACACATGCATAAATGTGTTTGCAACCTTAGGGGAAGGGACAGCTTGTCACTGTCCATATTTGTTTGACATTTTTAAAGGGAGAATGTTAATCTTTTTGAAAGTATAGAAAGTTTATGCTTGTGGAATCTATAGGTTTGGAACTTCTGGAAATAATTAAATATTCATTCAAGTTTCCTATAAAGAAAATAAGTAAAAAAGGAGCACTAGAAAAATCTTACAACTTTTATAAGAGGAATGTCATTATGCACAACTGAATTCATATGCACTTCACATTCTTTATTGTAGACTAACTACTATTTTTTAATCGATTATTAATGCTAACATTGCACATGAAGCTTAGAATGTATTGCAAAATTTATATGAAAGCAAGAAAGAAGAAAGCACCCTCAACACGATGAAGCTAAAAAGCAGAAAAAAAAATAGAAGAAAGCTCTTAAATCCACTTGGAGTGACTCGAATGAATTATTGTAGTGTGGTAATGTCTAAAGAAAATACAAAATAAGATTGAACATAAAAACAGAAAAAATAGACAATGTTACTTTTACCTAGCTTTTGTTAAGTATAAGATTGAACATTCGAACACCACGGGCACATGCATGCTTGCTCTTTTTGGTGTTTGTATTTGCTCATATAGGTCATGGTGAAGTACTATAAAACTAAGATATATACCCTTTTTGATAACAATAAGAGAGTTCATAACACCTAAGAATGTACATTACCTTCATCTATAAAAAAATTTCTTTAACAATATTAAAATTTCATGTGAAACATTTCTTATAATATTGGTGATATTTATATGACACACATTATACAACAAAAGACATGTTGATTTTGAGTAAGAAAATTATTTGTTTTGTATTTATTCCATTTAAGATATGTATCAAAACAATTTTGGGATTATGTGTCAATGTGTCACCACTATCATAACATTATGAAAGATTATCGAACTTCATTTGAGTGGTTCTTCAATATCATATTGCAATGCCTACATTCTCCATTAGTTCAAGAAGCACAATGGTAGAGCATTGGTGTTGAGGTCTGCTAGTAGTGATTTTGGTTGCTTTCTATTTCAGGTTTCTCCAAGATCTTTAATTTAATGGTCAACATTTTAAATGGTGAAACAATAAGGTATAATCGAAGGAAGGATAAAATCCAATTGAGCTTTCATGAACTCTTCTTTCTTGAAGTTCATTCCCAACCCAACAACTGAATGGTTGAAACTAGATGGGGGATTTTACGAGCACCTGCCTTTGCTAGGGTAAACCAAACATGCAAGTGCCACATTATGAAATATGACAATTGTGTTTAACACGTAAAAAATGCAAAAAAATCATGAGATGATTGATACTTTCTGTACATTAGTGTTTGCCTGAAATTAATTAAGCTAAAACAAGCAACTTATACGTACAAATATATGAAATAAAATGGATAACCAAAATTGCTAAATATGACAATTGTTTGCTTACCCTTAGTTGTTAAGAGATAGATCAGTTTGTAAAATGTATTACCAACAAATTCGCAGTAGACTTTTACCCAATACTTCAGCCACAAAAATGTAACTAAAAAAAAAAAGCAGCTCATTTAAAATCAGAAAAATAAAAAAAAATTTGGTTAAATTAATGAGTATTACCAGCTTATGCTGCCTTATGGGCAAGTACCTGAAACCTCCACAAAAGAATCAAACGGATTTAAAAAGGAAACAAAATGTGAAGCAAATCCTACATATAACCTTAACGAGAAAAAGAGGCTAAAAAATTGAACAAAAAGAATATTAATGACTTAACAGTCAAAGATAACAGTTGGGAGCACTGCAAGGATGTTTTGCTGTAGCTGGTAGAAAGGAATAAATACCTCTTAATGTACTTATGAACATACATAACCTGAGTCTAAGAATGAAGGTGACATCAATGGCAACTCACAGCCTACATTAGACAAACAAAGTAAAAAGTAGGAGAAATTATACAGATCCAATGGAAACCGATTTTTTTTTTTTTTTTATTCTGCATTTGCAGAAGTAGGCTACATATGTACAGTGAGCCAAGTCACGTTTCTCATCTTTTCAGCAGACTCTGCAGAAAGCAGTGTCCCTTGTGCAGAACATTAAGACTCGCCCAGCAAAACTCCCGGGCATCTGAACCAGCAGATGTCCATAATCAAAATCTGATGACCCAATGAAGAATAGGTCAGGAAAAGCGTTTCTTAAGCTTTAATAAATAAATACATAGAACAAGACTATGAAACAGCACACCTTAATAATACAAATAAGTGCAATCATCTAGCCCTCCAGTAGGTTGGTGCTGCATAGCCAGAAGCAGTACAGTTAAGACATTAATTTGAAGGCATACACACTGGAAAGTCTATGAATCTAAACCAAGAACATGGAGTTTTAATCATCATGTACCTCCAGTTAATCGAAAATCTGGGTTTTCTAATGAAGGTCTCGGAGCTGCTCCAGGATAAGCAAATTGCCTGGGACGATTAGACCAGACTTGACATGAAGCGGATGACGCCTCCAGCTGAGGGCCATGAAAGGGAGGAACAGGCGGTGCTTCCATCTTGTCAGGTTCCAATACCCTGTGACCTGAACAAAAAAGGTTTCTTCAGCACATCAGAAATATACCATTAGCAAGAAGCCTCATGAGAAAGAAAAGAAATAAGTTGCAGCAAACTTACCTGAATGATTGGTTGGATAAATTTCAGCTCTATTGGAAACATCAGGAGGGATTGGTCCAGTAGGAACTCCATCCCTGTAGAATTTGTCCCTCTGGTTATAGAAGGCATGGTCAAATCTATCAGTACAGGAAGAGTGGTTTCCCCAAGCTTCTTGTCTTTTTGGTGGCTGAGCTTGTAGATAGGAAAACTGATTTGAGACAACAGGAACTGGCGGCTGCAAAGCATAAACCTTGCTCGCCAAGGGTGCATTAACTATGGGCTGAGAAATATTTCCTGGAGGCATGGCAAGCTGAGTACCAGAAAGATTGTCATACAAGCCTGAAGAAGCTCCACTTGAAACAAGTGCTGGCATCTGTTGTGGATGGGCATATCCCTGGCCATAATAAGAGGGGCCTGATTCTGTCAAAGAGGAGCTGACGACACGCAGCACATTTGGTAGCTGACTAAGTGTTTGCGGTAATTGATTTTCTGCAGGCTGCATGCAAAGTTAATAGGAAATCAAAATAAAGCTACGAACAACATTTATCTCTACAACTAGGAAAGCTTTTTTAACCAACATACCTGAATGGCACCAGATGGATAAAACTCAGCTTTATCACAAGATGGGTGATGGTTTTGATCCATTGAAGAAATGGGAAAAGGTTGAGATATTGGGTCAGGAGAAGACGGTAGAGGAGGTGGTGAAGGAGGCCGGTCCTCTGGAAGTGGAGGAGCAAAGGAAAATGCATTGTTTTTACAAATATTACTGGAACTTTTAACTCCATTAACCCCTCCTACAAAACATGATGATACCACATCATGTCCACAAGGTGGTGCTACATCCTCCATTTCAAGCTCCCCATCAACATCTTCCAAAATAAGCCGATGCTTTTCAGAAGATTTTGGGGTTACTGCCTTCTCATTGTCAACTTCAGCACTCCTATCAGGAGTAACAGACTCAAAACCTTTTTCTTCAGAGGCACTCCCAGCGTCATCTTCCGTTACCCGAGTATTAAAAAGTTGTGGAAGCTGAAAAGAAGCATTACTGAATACCAAAAATAGTCTGAGTTATAAACTTGTAGTATTATAGAAAAGAACTGCAATGCCAATATCACTCATAAAAAATTTCAGTATAATGGAGCTCCAATAACAAGACTAACCTTATCAAAATAACAATTTAGCAGCATGGTTCATCTAATATAACATAAAGATTTGAAACAAGCTCCGAATATAAGAAAAAAAAGATTCGTGCACCAGATAAAGATGTGCTTACAAACAACTGTAACATATAACTAGATTATCAAAGCTTCCATAGATAAAGAGGACCTAAAAAGAGAGTACAGTGCAGCATTTAAATAAAAAAAAGGTTGAGAACTTGAAGTTTCATCAATCGATAAATAGCATGATATTTAGCCAACCTTGGGCCTCCATATTGCCATCTAGCTGGATAAACAAGGTTTTTTGTAGTTAGGATTTGCTATTTAACCATGGAGAGGACACCGACTCATTGAGCATTACTGACTAGAGAGTACAGATATTAGTTAAACCAAAAGTTGCATACCAACAGTCATTCATCTTCGGTTCACTTGATTACAGCTAGGATGTTTTTGGTTATTTTTTAATTCTCTCTACCAATTCATTCCAATTGCTTTATTGCACCTCCACAGTTATGATCTTATGATCTTACTCCATTGTCCCTAGGGTCATAGGGTGACCTGCACTGTCACCAAGAGGCTGCTTTTGCATAAGCTCCCCAAAGAAAAGGTCGAACTTGAAGGCCTCCAAATTGATGGTTTGTTCAGCCATTGAGTAAACTCAAACCCAAGAATATGTACTGACTAAACTTGGAGCAAGAAATGAAGTTATCCCAACTATCATCATCAAGTTGCTTGGAACAGGAACCAAGTTGTGTGGTCAAAATGACGGTAGGTAACAAAATATATGGTAGTTGCACTCCCTTAGCTCTCACATACGGGCTGCAACAATCCATGAACACACAGGGTCCAGGACTCTCTTGGTGTTGAAAGCAATAAATAAGTTCTAGTTCTTTCCAGAGGGGCCTGGGTCCAGCCACTGGTGAATAAAGACGAGCTCTAGGTGTTGGAGTTCATTCAACTAGAACTAGAATAAGAGATGCACGTAGGTCTCAATGGATTCCACACCCCACCCAACGTCTTCCCTTTTGCTCTTCACCTTCACACCAAGAAAGGAGAATGCGGTCACACCTTTTATCAAACCATATGTGTGCCTCTTCTTTTCAGCTCCATATAAAATTATTAATAGTTCAAAATTCACAAGAAAGAATGATAAAAAGTGAAAGTGAGACAAGTGTACAAGCTATGCAAAACTCAGCAATGTTAAGGAGGTGAATGAATTGAATGATACAAAAAAGAAAGATCAAATAAAAAATCTCAGAAAGAGAATTTTATGATGATCATTATAGCCATAAAGGAAATTGAATTATGCAACTCAAGTAACAATTTTTAATAGCGAAGGAAACATGAAAACGACCATGAGGATAGTAACAGAAAAACTCAGATGAACAAGGCATGTACCAGCACCCTAAAATGCGTATCAAGAGATAACACAGGATGTGAACAAACCTTCCATACTCATCAACAAGCATTCCTTCCATTTCCCTTACTGGATCATTGAGAGCCCTTTCTGTTCTGGAAGGTCTTCTAGAATATGAATTAATCAATGAAGCTTCACCTCCATATTCAAGTTCTCTTAGGTGGTGTCGGACTATGAATTCAGGAAGGGTCCTCCTCTCAAGCCACAGTCTTAAAACCTGTACTTGAAAACAAAATAACTATTATCCATCTATTGAAGAGAAAATGTGCTTACCATTTTTTCTACACAGTAAGAGAAAACGTTGGAAAACTCCAAACTCTTGCCTTAAGGCATTGTCTACGGTTTTCTGATGCACCATTTCCTGGTGGTGCAGCAGCAGATAACAAACGTGGAAGCACAACCTGCACAAGGGAGGGATACACATCTCCAGGACCACCTGAAAATTACAAAGCATGACTTGAAGATGTAAAAACTTCAATCTGAAGCCTGAATCCATAAGAAAAGATGCAGTTAAAACCAAGCTCATCGAACTTGCCTCTTTGACACCTAGAGAACTGAGTGATTGAGTCAACAAGGAAAAACAGATCTATCCTTCTATGCAACCTTGGTTCTTTTTCCAAATTATGCAGAAGCATGTCAATTACCTACATTAATAAAATAAAGTTATAATTTGTTTCCTTTTCCAAATTACAGAACATAATGTAAAAAAGACCATGCTCAAATTGAGAGTTAAGCACAAAAGAAGAAAAAAGCATACATTGCAAATAAAAAATGAACCTGGAACAAAGTCAAAATGACAGATCTTAACTAAAGTTTGCCAAAAACAAGTCATTTCTCCAAATTAAACAAAAATAAGAATAGAACCTTTCAACGAACGGCTCAATTATTAACTCATAGGTTTGTGCCTAAAATGGAAACAGAAATATCTGTTCTTCATTTCCATTAGTCCATAAAGGAATTGCATAAGCACATAATGACCTACACAAATATGCATAGACCATGCATTTCACTTGTGGAGGATGGAAACCACAAGGTAAAAGGGATTGGAGTTAAATGGAGTATATGAAGAAAATAAGTGTACAAATAAAAAAAAAATATAACTTTACTGCAAATAATCAGATTCCAAACACATGAATAAAAACAGCTAATAAACAGGAGTCTAACTAACAAATTTGACCCAAGATACATATCAATATTTACAAGCTTCATCAAAGATAAAAATAAGTGGATTAAAGAACAATTTGGTTTCAAGGATCTTACGGGAAAAAAGAGTCTAGTAGAGCTCAAGTAAAATAAGGAAAACACAACAACTGTACGATCAAAAGCTTGTTTTAGGTATAATGTTCAATCTCTCTTTACTTTTCAACTAGGTCAGTGCTCCTGGACCAGCTGTAAATAACTACGCCTTCATTCAAAATATTATAAACAAATAAGACAAAAAAATAGTACTTTATCAACATCCTGTTACAGCTACATATCTTTTGCCCTTAAAAAAAAGAAAAATTTTCTTTAAATTTGAAAAATATTGAAAAAGTAGATTCACCCATAGCTATAACTATCAATAAGTCAACAGCAGGGCGCACAATGATGCATGTAAGTGTCCACAGATTTTTTATGTCATTCAAGACCAAATTCAAGTAATCAGCAGGTTAACATATTAAAATGCACAAGTACAGTTTTATGCCCAGGCTTGTTCTAAAAATGTACTAGTCCAAAATGTCACTATAAGATTCTATCAACAACATAAGATGTAATAGACAAGTCCCTACCACAGTTTCAACAAAGACCACACATGCTGCAATCTCTTATTTAGAGAATATAACCAAATATTTATTGGCACAGCATAACAATACGGATAACTAATCTGGAAACAATAAGTTCAACTAACCAGGAACAAAGTCAGTACAAACATTTATAACATTTGAAGAAATATGAGGTAAAAGTGCATCACATATATTAACTTCTATCTAATTTGAAGCTTTCAAACATAAAAAGGCATGAGACCATGCATCCAACCTCTCCAGCAATACCACATTTTGCACAGTCAATTGCAAGACGAGTTGCTCTACCTATGCTCTCTTTTGTTCTTGACAAAGTACATAGCAGCGATTCAAAGGATCTGCGTGCTGCATTTGCTTCTGCATGGTTCATGTACTTGCTGCCTTTCACAGAGGAAAACCCAAAAGGAGTTCTATTGCCATTTTGAAGATAGCAAGTCCCATCATCAGAAGAAGGTCTGCGGTTGAGCACGGGATTTGAAGGTGAAATATGGCCAGAAGAATCCTCCTTGCTGATTAACGATGGGCTAACAACAGCATCAGGAGCAACCTTATCATCTATAACGTTATCACAGAAGGAAGTAGACCTAGATAAAAATCTCTTAGCCTGTGCAGCAGCAATTAAATCCTTGATGGGAGCCAAAGTAGATGCAGCGCTCCTAGCCTTTAGAGTGAAGTGTTGCTTAACTTCTGTTGAAAAATTCTGCCTACAATTCCAGTAAATCAATGGACTGGTTATTAAAAGTAACCTCAATTAAAAGTTAAAAGATTTGGGGAAAATCGGATCAGCAAAAAGGGCTCAGGTTAGCTAAATTAATGAACAAAACCTTAACCGCCCTAACATGCATAGAGCCAAGATGAATGTTGACCCAACGGGTTATTGAGGTTACAGCAACCAAGAATGGCAGAACTAACAGAAGAATAATTACCAAAACAAAATATAATCTACAGCAATTGTATCCATTTTTTACCTTGTTTGTGGGTAGGGAAGATGCTGGGAGGCAGAGGGGAGGAGATCAAAAGGACAGAGGGGATTTCTTTTAATGTTAAAGATAACTCAATTTAAGAAACTAAATTGCATTAATTTATAAGCTTAAAGAAAATAGATCACCTTATAAAGGGTATCTGCCACAGCCAACACAAATAAAATTTCAACTTAAATTCTTCTATAATAAGAATGCATCAAGCTTAACTTTCAAATATCCACATCACAGTATTGTGTTAGCTCTATCCTCATATGCCTAGCAATCAAGCATGATTGATAATGATTAAATGCACAAACAACTAGGAATATAGGTCAATCAAAGAATACAAGAGGTGTATCGAATTGATTTTCAATAGATATCATTGTAAAAATAAATAGAATATAAAACAAACCAATTTGTTTAATACGAGCAGTTAGACACAGTCAAATCTCAAAGGACTAGAATTCAAGAAGATTCCTATTGTAACTACACAAACACTCGTCCCGACTTTATGTACCAAGTTAACCTAGAATACAGATAGCTATGTCACTTTACCATCTTTCTTCATATAGATCACATGACTTGGGTTGCAATCAATGTAGTTTTGACAATCAAGACACCCCAAAATTGGTTGGAATCCATATCATCTTGCTTGAAGCCAGATCATGACTCAAAACAACTCAATTTCAACCTGAGACAGCTCAAACCGGGTTGATTTCAAAAGGGATACTTCCAGATCCATTCAGCTAAGGATTGCTTAAATTTACTTTTATATTGAATAGCATTCAATTTCTCTAAAGCATGCACGATGCATATTGATGTATGTATATATTATAAATTGTATACAATGGGTTACATACACTTAATATTCTTCGAGTTGATCTCTAGCTGTCTCATTCAAACATGGGCACTAAGAATTCAACCCCAAATCTAACTTGTGGTTTATATAGTCTTGACTCAAATCATGGTATATTCAAGCTAAATTAATGTCTTAACATTATAAGGTTGTGATGTAGAACAGATTGCAATAGAAGGATGATTACAAGTAAATCCAATGAAATCCAAGATGCAGGACATCCAATTGCATCACTGATTGTAGAACAGATAGATAGCAACGGCCAAAGAAGGGCTTGTATAAAGATTTTATTAGGTTTATTTGTGTCATGAATATTATCAAGTTCTAAGTTATTTATGAAATCTTTAGGGACTTCTTGCATTGTTTTTACATATTTTCCTATTTCTTTGCATTTTAATTATTTCATTATTATTATTTATTTAAAGCAACAACATTTCAATCTCTGCACATTAGTTAAGGCTTCTCCTTGTATCCATTTAAACATTGCAAAAAAAGAAAAAAGAGATTTTAGTTTAGCCATCATTTTTAAACCAAAAAAGTTGTGGGGCATACATGCGCAGGAATTCTCCAATGAAATTATAGTCTTCCTTCGTCCATATCTGAATTAAGATTCAAAGTTTTTCCCATCTTCAGTATCTCTCTCTTCTGTCCAACCAACATGGCCTTGCACATTGCATCGGAGTTTGCATGGCTGATGCAACCCTTTCCTCTTCTTCCTCTAACCGACCAATGACCCCTTTACTCCCACCAATCCCATAGCAAACCATGTGGATGTAGCCACCATAAACAACCACCAAACGGTTGATAGCTCTGCGTGCACCCTTGCCATCTTATCTATTTCCTTTCACAAACTACAGTATCTTCTCTTAATCTTCCCATTCACTACCAACCATCAAGCACCCTAAATCTGCCTTAAAAACACACAACCAGACCATCAATTGAACCCTTCCCTCCACGTGCTTCCCTTGCAACCACCTTGGTTGCTTCCCTCCTAGAGTTTGTTCAGTCATACTAATCTAGCAAAACTTACACCTAGACTTGCATAAGCAACCCAAGACCAATCGTCCTTGCTGAGTTGCAATGCTGCAACCTGCGTTCCCAAACTTCCTACAGAGACCTACCTACTCTCCCTTAGTCGTCACCAAGTATTCTATCCACCAAATTGGCCTGACCCTCCAAGCACTTTTGGTCGATCCCTGTAACAACGTCCACCGTTGGCATCCACCACCGGCAGCCACCCACAAGCACTTGTGCATATCCCTACCACTACTATGTCAACTTTTTCGCATCGATGTCATCCAAATTTACTCATCTATCTCAATAAGGTTGTACCCCCACCTTTATATTATGTTAAAACACTAGACTTTGTCGTTTGGCAGATTGATTTTACTATACAACAACTAAAACACATTTTGACAGTGGAAAAAGTAAAAATTATAACATTTATAAAAAAAACTTACATGTCTCTAGATTCAAAGCTTTCTTTGAATTCATGTCTAGAAGAAATTGTGGCCATTGAAATATCATTGGTTATGCAAGCAGTTGCTGTTGATAAAGCTATAGTAGGTCTAAGCATATCACTCCCTAAGGAACCAACAATAGGGGTTGATGAAACTAAAGCAACTCCATTCTGGTGACTTGCAAAAGAATCAACATTTCTAGCCAATGAAACTGCAGCATCCCCATCCATTTCACTTGCTGAGCAAGCAGCATCAGATGACTGCGATATAGCAACTCCAGTTGATGGCAAACAAACATGCCTAGCATTGCACGTGCCAGTTGCCACAAGTAAAGACCCCCCATCCACTCGACGATAAGTAGACTCCTCACCTAGTTGCTTCCAACCATTCTCTTCCACAACAGGGGAAGCTAAATGATTGTATACACATTCACCACATCGTTTCTCCTCAAAATCCAAAGAACAAGTTTGTGAAGATGTACCAGTCATCTTAGAAGTGATCGAATCATCAAAGATACCATTTCCTATGAGATTTTTCTTGCAATTTTTTTCAATTGGATCGATCATATTTTTTGTAAGACAAGTATCATCAGATTCCAATTTGGATGAAGTTGAGCCATAAACCACCTGATCTTGAGCTGTTAAGCTTGAAGAGAAACCACATGCACTGCCATGAAATGCAGAATCATTAGAAGACTGCAAAGGTAGTGGCTTTATGGAGCACTTAACACTCTCACTATGATAAACACGATCAGAATTTGCCTTTAAACAGCCCTTGATGTCATCAAATTTTGTTTCCATTGCCCTTTGGGATTGTGAACGATCAGTTACAAAATCAGCTGCATTAGCAGACATGGCTTCTAAAGCGCGATGCAAGCGCTTTGATGGAGGCAGGGCTGCTTCAACAACCAAAGTTAGTTGACATTTGTTAGTCTTGCATGATAAAGAATCTCTTCCTGTGTTATTACAAGTACAGCCATTTGATTTGGAGCCTACAGCTTCCTTGAATGTTGATGAGTCCCTTTCTAGCAATTCATTTAAAGGGTTGGGAACTGGAGTGGCTGAGATAACATTGTCATCTACCTTTGAACTCAATAGCATAGAATCATCCATCTTTTCCTCAGGTGGTTTGCCCATGCGAACCCGAGCTCTTTTCACAAGAGGAAGGTGCTTGTCTCCATCAGCCTTGCTAAATTTTTCAGTAATACCATCCCGAGAATTTGAAGAGTCAGAACGGCTTCCATTCTCAATTTGTGATTCCATTTCTTTGTCCACTTCACTGCATATTGCGCCAGGTTTTCTTGGTTTTCTCTGCCTCTTAACTGCAACAGCTTTCAAAGTGATATCAACAGTGGCATTTATGCTGCCATCTCCCTTGGCAAGTACGTTCAAGCAGGCAGAGTTAATAGAAGATTCAATGTTGTCATTACAGCTAAATACATTTCCATCACCTAAATTAATGTTCTCTGATTTAAATGCCAGATTTTCTACGTGGACACCATTTGTTGGAACTCCACTAAACATGGATGAAGTCTCGGTGCTAGCAGAAACAATGGATCCAATGAAAGCATGCTCTTTTGTGGAATGATGTTCCTGAAAGATTTCTGCACCTTGAAGCCCAGCATCCGGCCCAAATTCAGCCTGCAAAGAAGCATTTTCAGGTTTATCTAGCTTGTATCCTGATGAACTTCGAGATCTTCTATGAGATGAGACGCAACTTTTTCTGCAAGAGCTTAAGAATATTGCATCTCTTGCTCTCTTTCTAGTTGTAGATATACTAGACAATGGAATTTTTCTGAGCTGATCAAGAATGGATACTTTTTCACCTAAACCATTTTCCAGTATAGTTTTGTGACTGCTACTATCAGGCAGTGTTCCAGGATTCACATCTTCATTTACCATATTACAGCTTTCGGTTGCAGAAGCACACTGAGATTGAAGGTTCTCTGAAGAATTCAAGACAGCTTCTTCTGTTTTTCCAAAAGAACTAACTGTTGAATCTTTCAAATTCTCTTTGTTTGATACAGTGCCGTCATTGTTTTCATCAACAGAATCACCCACAGCAAGGTTTTTCTCCTTAAGTGTTTCAAATACATCAATTATTTCCTCAACTGCACGAACAAAATCAGCCCCTTTTCCCTGACGCTTAAGCAATAAAGATTTCCTTTTCTCTTCTGTGAATGCCTCAATGTCAGCATAGTTGCAGAAGGCACTGCAAACAAAAAAAATAGTATAAGATTATCAGTTATCTTTCATTTTATGTAAGACCACATAAATTGGTTCTACAAATGATACGAGATTCCTATAATGAGTACATGAAGCACTTAAAATTCAAAAACCTTAATAATAAGGATAACTTGCAAAGTGGCAAAAATTTGTTTCTTTAAAATTACAGTGCAGAATAGCATGGAAATTGCTTTTAGATTCTCCAGGATAGTCCTAATTCCCAAGTCCCTCCATTTTCAGAAACACGTTTGACATTACTAACGAGTAGGATCCCCAACCCAATTTTATTTTTCTAAATTACCCTTCAGAATTATACAAATTAATAGTAACCTATATGACTACTTTATGAGTAGTTCAAGGGAGAAAATGAGTTAAAGACCAAGTTTTAGTCTCTAAGAGACTTACAGTGTGGTTTTGCTAGTTTTGAAACACAGAATCTACTTGAGAATTAGGTCAAACCTTTGTGGCCTATTTACAAAATATATTATAACTAAGGAAGATCAAATCACAAGATAGAAAATATAAACTCAAGATCTATCAAATATGCTTCAAAACAAATGGACAGCATGTACCTCATGTCGCATAAAAACAAGAAAATTAAGCTACTCAAAACTCATGAGCCAAGTTGACTGTGACAGACATCAATCAACAAACATCTGATGAATCCAATAGCCATAGGATTGACTCATTTGATTTGCCACTTGCATGGCTCAATAAGCAAACAAAGATTAAACAAGTTCCTTTAACTACAAAAAGCTCAACCTCGACTGTGCAAAAAAAGAACACAGCTAGCTCAAACTTTGTTGCTTCTGGAGCATGATCAGAAAAAAAAACTACGCAAATTAATAAGCTTGATTTTTCTGTTCAAAAACCCTGGCCACCTGAAGTGCAGATGATGCAAAATGAAAAATTCTACATGTCAAAAAGTACATCGATTAACCCAGGTAGAAACCTACCTTGCAGAATGTAAAATAAATGGTTCGAGCATGCAAGGCAAAGGAACTAAATCTATAGAAAAATAAAACTTGTAGCCAAGATGATTTTATTAAGAGATAACAAATGGGGTTATTCTTAAAATAGCTATAAGCTATATAAGCACGAGGTGGCAATTAGATTTACACTCCCTCACTAGGCATCTAAATAAATTACATCAATTCACAACCTCAATCTACCCACCATTTCAACGAAAAAATCAAGAAGCTTCTAAATTTGATTGATCCCTCCAACAAATTATGGATCTCTACAATGCACTATATGAATTACTAACAATCTAGATCACTTGAAATTGTAAATCGAATAGCAAAATTCTAGTGGTAAACTAGGCAAAAAACCAAGGAAAAGATGCATGGTATCATGGGAAGCAAGAGAATGATCAACCAAGGAAAAGCATAAATTCTGGCTATCATATCAAGAATTAGCAAAATATGAAAAAAACAAAAATCACAAAATACAGTAGTAATATATAATGTCTCTACAGTACAAGCATGTGTCCTATCACTTTCACTAATCACCCTAGAAGAAGAACAAGGAGAAAGTGCAACATGAAAACCCAAGGGCTATTGTACACACTCCATCAGCAACCAAATTTGAAACTTTAAAGACTAGATCCATTCCCCAATTAGGTGAAATCTCTATCTAATCAATGTTCTCTTCCATTGTCATCAAAATTTTAAATGGATTAAAACTAAAGGAAAAAAAAGGCTCTCCCAAGGCATGTGTGGTGCATTCCATCACAATAAAAAAATATTCCATCTCATTTAGACCTCATTAAACTCATGCAAATGTTGTGCAAATTCTTTTAGAAATTTACTTGTACAAAGGTAGGCAAGTGGGGCTGTTCTTGAAATTGCTATAGACTACAAAAGTTTGAGGTGCCAATAAGATTTATGCTTACTCATTAGGCATTTACATAAATCGCCTAAACTTCAATTCACAACCCAATCTGACAATGATAAGAGGCCAAAAATAGAAGTTCGGTGCATACTAATTTCCACAATATTTTCAAAAAGTAGCTAATGAAATTGACATCACTATTTGCTACAATTATTTTGGATTCTACGTGATGATTAACAACTTCCTCAAAATGTACCTTAGTTATATTGGATGCATCAATGATCTTCAACTAAAGAAATAAGGCATCTAATCAACTAAAGAAATAAGACATCTTAGATAATCTAACTACGATAAACAAAATACTATATTGTTTCCTATTAGTTTGTGATAATCCAAAACTAAAGCTCTTGATCACATCTTCTCAAGGTCTCTTAGGAATTAGCAAGCGCACATAAAGTCCAATATTTTGTTTGTTACCCTAAGTAAAGTGGAAAATTTTATAGCTCCCAATAATATTGACATCAACTTTTTCATCTTGCCCCCAAGCATTTTTTTCTCAATCAAATCTAAGATTTTTTCATGTCCAAAATGCTCTTTAGAACACCTTTATGCTTTTCCTAAACTATGGAAGTTTAAAATTTAACAATTAAAAATGCAAAACTTTCTAACCTTTAAAAAATTGCCATCTCCAAATAGAAATTCATGTATATATATTCAGGTGAATCACCATTCAAAGTTAAATAGATCTCACCAAAATCCTTACAAGTAGAATAATCATCCTCAATCTTTTCAAAGCCTACTGTAGCCTACTATTAGGATACTCAACTTGTATAGGACAAAGGCTACTCATTGCAATTGCAAGTATTGTCACTTCTTGTACTGCAAATTTGAAACAAATGTATGCTCTTAGAAATAAGCCATGCACTTGGTTTGTCTTGGATTTAATAATTCATACATCTTAAAGTCTAATGATCAAAAACTAAGTTTACTGCATAACTACTAAGGTATGAATGATAGCACACAAATCTCTCTTACAGTTGAAATAATTTAGTTTTGAGCAAGTAAATCTTTTACTAAAATGGTTTATGGGTTGTCCTTCCTCACTAAGAACTACATCTATACCAACAACTTCAAGGACCTTAGAAAATTCAATTGCCTAAGAACAAGAGCTCTTATCACCTTTTCTTTAAAAGAATCAAATGCTTTCAGAGCTACAAAATAAGACTGAAAAGACACAATGAAACAAAACAGGCTAAAAGATTATTTACTCTCCAACACACACCAAAAGATTGCAACAAAACCATGGCATAAACAACTCCACTAGATAAGTACTCCATCTCGAACTTATCTATTCTAAAACCTAAGGATAGTCATCTTCTAAATCAAGAGCACATTGGACTTTTTAGGTGCTACATTGGAACTCTCCATTGGTTTAATATGTTGTATAACAATCTTCTTGTCAATTATATTAAAAGCATATGTATTGACCCTTCATTATGGGTCATGGTCCCCCAAGTGAAACATGATTCATCCATGGGTAACACATTGCACCAAACTCTATCAAAATAAGCATCAATTGTAAAATGAGCCAAACATCTCTAGGCCAGAAACATTTTGGTCTTATCCACCCATGTCATCTTGTACAATTGAGGATAAGGCAAAAACTTAAGATTAGGTTCATCCTAACCAATGTAATTTCAAAACCTATGAATAGTTTGCACGATAGCTTGCATGACTTCTTCGCTCATCAATAAAATAACAACTTCTTCCCATGCTTAAAAATGTGTGAAAAATACTTCTCCAATCTTCAAAAGTTGAGTTGTGACCATAACACATCTCATAAACAAGAAGGCATGGTCATCATCAATATCACTAGGGCCACTAGCTACAACACTTCGCTTTGTACATCCTCTTTCTAGATCTTAGACTCGCTACCCTCACTACCAAGCATCTCCTGAATCACCAAAGGTCTATTCTTTAT
Organism: Vanilla planifolia; assembly: GCA_023846275.1. Taxonomy (NCBI): domain Eukaryota; kingdom Viridiplantae; phylum Streptophyta; class Magnoliopsida; order Asparagales; family Orchidaceae; genus Vanilla; species Vanilla planifolia. Next base: position 36,897,408 of record CM043869.1, on the reverse strand, counting down.
TGTAAACTCATAAGCATGAAGTCCTAATTAATGTTCAAATTCTAGCAATATGAGTTTAGTTATAAACTTTTTCTTTGGATCTCTAGCCATAATAATCACAATGTCAACCTACATTGGCCTTTAATTTCAATACATCTATGATAACCCTCTTTGTATACTACACCAACATCGAGACAAACTTTGCATGCAACCCTACATCAAGGAGAACAATAAGAATCTGATTTATAGCATAGGAACCATATGTGACTCTCTCTTTAAATCTTTGACTAAAGAAATTCCATAAACTAAAACTAAGTAATGCTCTCCTCAAAAATTTCATATCTACCCTAAAGCTCATTCATATGCTCAGCAACAATCCTAGAACTTTATCACAAAATAGTCAATTCATCTAACACAAGGTCGTGATGATACGTCCTTTAAGAATATTAGTCATTTCCTCCCGTGAGGTTTCCTGTCAATGAAATCATAACTTCCCTGTCATTCTCTTACCGAAAAAATCATGTCTTCCTTGTCAACTTTATTTTAGACAACCTAACTCTAAATTCATCAAACATATCGTATATCAATCAAAATAGTTTTTGTGCCAATTACCAAACTACAACATATCTTAAGATCAAGCATATCATCGTAAGAAAGTACTTCAATTTTAACTTTCTTACTCATATCATGGATTCATCATGGTAAGTAGGTTTTTCCCTATAAACTCTAAGCCTCTCACAACTATTTACCTTACATTGTGGTGACTGCATCAAAAGAGGGTCCCCTAGCCTACCTTGTAGAACTTCATCAATTAACCCAACAAAGCAATCAATCTCCCTCCAAAGCCATCAATCTTAAGCCTAACCCCTCCTTTAAATTACTCTAGCCTAACACCCCCCAAGTCCTCATGGATGTACAACATCTATAGGATTTTTTTTTTTCATTGCAAGACCTAACTAGTGTCCGTACATGTAGGCAAATAATGCAAGTAATAAATATAGCTAAAACGTTAACCTAACACAAAAATTTTCAAAAGTCTAATTCAAACTTTGCTCTAATAACAAACTCTGATGCAAGCCAATCTGATTTTAAAATAGATGTTTGAATCATACTAGAGCAAACCAATTTTAACCAAATAATTTCTGACAATGCATACCAAACATAACATAAATTTCAAAATTCAAATAAAAAACTTTAAGATATTCACAAAGTCCATATTTGTCCATCAAGAAAAAAATGGTAAAAAAGTAAATTCAATTAAAATTCTTTAATTGTAGGATTAAGCACAAATCAATCAAAAAAATCACACGATCAGTTTAACAACAATTCATTATGGAAGCTACACAAAGATGCTCATAAGAAATTACTTTGATTTATAAGAAACTTGCAACAAAGAAAAAAAGAGAACAAAGAACTTATCCAACAAGTCAAACAACAAGAATCTACCACAATTTAGACAAGTTACATGCTAAAGATCACCATCAAAGGCAACAAGAAGCTTTCATAAATTAGTAGCATCTATAATTAACAACCCTAATATGCCTCCTAATTATAATGCATTAATTAAACCACCCCACAATTCCATGAACACGTTTAAATTAGCAAAACTCAAAATATAAATTTGTGAAAGATTGCATTTCTTGTTAAAAGGAATTTGTTATCCATTTAAAACATATGGAATATGAGTGTAAAATATGTTACTTTGTGCACTCAAGTATGGCCTTGCCATCGACATCAAACCAAACTAGTCAATAGTTTGATAGAAATGCCTCTCTATTGGGCCTTGTTCAATGGCAATGATCATCAAACCAATGCACAAATCAGGCATCCAATCAAAGGTTATGTGAAATAAATCAAAAACCAAATGTGCAAATCTAAGTACAAGCTTGAATGTACCACATCTTGCACCTTCATGCATCCACAAATAAATAACATACAAGAATATGAGCAAACAAGAAAAAAATTGCATCTAACTAAACATAAAGTAAGAAAGTTACAGTATTAAAGCATGTCTCATGCCAAATGGGATTCGTCAAGTTTGGTACAATAATGTAGCTCATATTGCCTCGTTGAAACTTGTGGCTCATCATCTAGAATCTGATCAGCCTTAGCAATCAGGTGTTGATCTTTGTCCACCAAACAATCATGAACATTAAGGCTTTTGGCTCTTGTTTTTTTGGACAATTTGGATTTCAAATGTTACATTTATAACAATAAAAAATCATATTCTAGATTTTGAATTCAATGCTCCAAATTCAAAAAGACAAAATTGGTTCTTTAGAAATAGCATTTCAAACAATATTTGGTATTTTTATTCAATTTTTAGACGATTTTTTTATTTAGTTCTTTGAATGAGCAATAGGAAAATATGTAGAAATATTAGTAATAAAACCCTAAGTAGTGAGAATACCAACATAAAGGAGATGACCATCAAATTTTAACCCAAATTCAAAATCACTGATTGATTTAGCTCCTAATACCAACATAATCAATATATGACCACCATTTCATTCCCCCTCTTTCCACCAATAATCAAATTCCTTGATACTTAATATATCTATCTAAGGCTAATGTATCAACACATAGCACCTAAATGGCACATAATAATTAAGAAAATAATATATTTGTCCTGAAATCACATAAACTTAAACCTAAAAAGGTTGTTATGATTCAGCCTAAATCTTTGTTAAATAAGCATCAAAACTAAGAACAATGCTCCAGCTTCTACATCAAAACCTTAAATCATGAATGGTGCAATGGAGTGGACCAAAAAAGTGTTGAGAAGGATGGAAACATAGCAGAAAGGGAGAGAAGAGAGAGAAATAGTTGCAAAGAGAAAAGTGCGCTACATACCACAACACATCAACACATGTAGGTGATAACATTAAATAACTAGATTAATAGCAAAAAAGAGATACATTTATATGAACACAATAGATGAATAAAAATACTTAAATATAAAGATGTGTATGTTCACACATATGCATGTGTGAACATAAAAACAGGAAGAAAGAAAGAGAGAAAAGGTGGCCAACACCCACCAACAGGTCTGCATATGTGAGAGGTAATATTAAATAACTAAACTATAGCAAAAAAGAGAACCTACATATATATATGGATGATAGATGAATAAAACTACCAAAAAATATAGAGATGATATTGCCCGACTATATGGATGAGTAAACATAAGATAGAGAAAATTATCTACTTAGTAAGGGGCACAAGATGAGAGAAGATTCAAAACGTGAATGACATGACAATAAAATTTTGAGCCTATCAAATATTATTGAGCCCTTGTATGGTTTCAGGATAATGATGGGGCAATTTTAGTTAATCCAACCAAACACATCGAGCATCTTATTCTAGTGGGTGTTGAGTATGGATGGGTTGAGGGAGGGGGATTATCTAAAATCGGATCAACCATTTAACCAGCCAATCTGAAATCTTCTTAACCCATCCCTTCCCCTAGTTTAACAAAAGCATGTTTCTTTCTCCCCCAGTAACCATGCAAAACACATGCTCCCGTGTGTCACACACATTGCCTCCAATGCTTTTGATGTCACTATTGTGATGTTTTTGCTGTTATTGCTTGCTGGTACTTACTTTCCTCTCTGTATGTGGCCTAGATCTATGTTGAGGCCAACTATCCTTTATGGAAAGATTTATGACATACCGTCATGCTTGATGTTTACCAACTACAGATGATCCTTATGTAATCAATTTATTAATCATACTTGTTCTAGTTACTTTGAAAGGCACCTGCTGGATGTTAAAAGTGTTGTCATTTAACGATAGGCCTTTTGCCAAAACTGTTAAGTGAACAAGTTCATTCATTGTTGGGTGAAGTCAAATGGCAGCAACATTATACACTAATGTGAATTTCCATGGTAGAGTAACCAGATAATGGAATGGTTAAAACTAGTTGTTAACAACCCAAAGTGCACAACACATGGTATGATGTGCATGTCATGCAATTTGTCAATTATAAAAGAGCTTTGTATCACCGCATGCAGAGAAGGGGAGAGGTCAAAGAAAAGACCCAAAGCATACAACAACAAAAATATAGTGCAAGCCAGTGTCAATTCAAGTGGAACAACAGGCAATATATTGAATTCACCAACAATTGAAAAACAGGAAGAGGGCACAACTGCAAATGTTTTGAGTAGTTATGATTGTGGAAAGTTGGAAGAAGTAAGGTAACACAACAGTAATTAAAGTTTTCATATCATTATATTATCTAGTAATGTAATTGAAAATTTGTGTTCATGGACAACCACTGCTTTTGTCAGTTTCATGCAATTTGTCAATTATACAAGAGCTTTGCATCACCGCATTCATTAAAGGGAAGAACACTGATGAAAATTCAAGTAGAACAACAGGAAAGACATTGAATTCTCCAATAGGCTTGTTTTGAGTTAATCTAGGCATAGCATTTTACCCTCACTGAAGAAAAAAAAAGTTGACTTAGCCAGGTTACACAACCAAAATTTTAAGTTAACAGAGCTAGGATCATCTGCATTAGGGATAATGCATCCTTACGTTAGCAAGCACAACTACAAACCAAACAAGGGGTGATTGGTTGCCATTAGTTCAATCTTTCATAATAAAGGAGATGATGGTATTCCATTGTACTACATGAGAAAAAAAAAGTTTACTCATGCTCAATACAATCAAACGTTGCTAAATAAAAGAAAGAAAAACGACAAAGCAAGGGAGTTTACCCATCACCACCGCTCAGTTCATAGGCATGGAGATAATGGGCTAGTGGAGACAACCATGTACAAAGCAATATAAATAAATGTAAGAGTATAAAATAAGACAGATAAACAAATAAGTAAAAATACACATAAAAGCAAGTAAATAATATATACACGCATAAACATATATGAGAGAGAGAGGGAGAATAATCTATGTGGAAGATAAGGTTAATAACACTTGGCTTCAATGACAGGCATCTTAGTGAACGTTTCCATTTTTAAAGTGATATAGGTTTTTTTGTTTATTTTTTAATGTTAAGATATGTGATTGGTTTTTATATCTCTTTAAAAAATAGTATAAATTTATGCCTATTCAAATAACATCAAGTTTTAAGTATTCATAAGAATTATAAATTCCTGATTTACATTATATTAACGAGCATAGACATAAGTATCAAGGCATTCTAAAGCAGTCTTGAGCACATAATTCAGACATAAGCAAGCAAGTATTGAGGGTTGGACGAGAGCAACGATGGCAATTGGAAAAGAAAATAATTTATTGAAAAAGAACTATTAATGTGAGTAGAAAAGAAATTTTTTATTAGTATATTATTCAGAACTTTAATAGAAGCAGAATAAGCAACTTTTGAAAATTATGAATAGATGATTTGTTAATTCAACCTATAAGTCAAATAGTACATAAATTCAACTTAGTAGAACATGGCAAATGGAAAATAGTTCAAAATGAAAAAACAAGGCATAAATGCAAAATGAAGAAGAAGAAAGAAACTTGTTAAAGCAAGAAAATTATGCAATAGGACTTAAGACAGATAAAAATTAAAAAAAGAAAGGTTTCTTAATAAAGGTGTTGAAGCATCTTGCTATAGCTGCATTTACAATTAAAGAATAGCGATAATCAGCTAAATATAATGTTTCATTTAACACAGGCTAAAACCAAAATTGCTGAATTGTAAAAATGGTTCAACTTTCACAAGGCATGAAATAAATCTTTTGAACAACCAAAAAAACGAATTTCTGCAGTCTATTACTTACATTTGTTTGGTCCCATAGAAGTAAACAAGCAGCTTTTTCCGATCGGAAGAGAAACCCCATTTCTCAGGTTCGCTTATCTGTCAAAAGTTAATGGAAACCACGCTAACCAAGCAATCAACAAACAAAAAACACTAGAACAGAAGATCACATACTACATGCTCGTGACAGAGGATATCCCAAAAAGAAAAAGAAACAGAACGGGAATTGAGCATGCAAGACTTCTAGAAGAAACTTCGTATTAGGTAAAAAAAAAAACAACATAAGGTTTTCATTTCTAGCATCCATCCAATTGATCCAGCAGAAAAATATGCCCAAGCACATACGAAACCAGATAAAAGCAAAAGCCCTAGCGAATCCAAGCCCAACTAAACCCAAAACAAGTTCCGATAAATAACAAAGAGATTCAAGGAAAAAACACGGGTACCATGGCCGGCCACGCCGGGAAGCCCTTCATCTTGGCAAGCACAAGATCGCCAATCTTCCACTGCTGCCTGGCGGCGGCAGCAGCAGCCGCCGCTCTCGCAGATCCCTTCCGACGGCTCGAACCCATCAGCGGAAGGAGAACAAACACTGCCGCTCCAGACTAGGGTAACCTACTACGTTACCAACAGGAACACAAGACAACTCTTTCTAGTAGGAGATCTCCTTCCGTTGCTTCCGATAAGACAATACTAGAAAAGCGTTTGACCGAATCGGCGGCGCTTGAGCAACGGCGGCAGAGCCGAAGGGACTGCAAGACATTGAGAGGGTTTCGTTCGCTCTTGCTACCGCAAACCAACCCCAATTTCATGTAGAGTATTTGGATACCACAGGGATTGAAGGGCTTAGAGGACCGAGACGGGGACGACGCGGGTTGTTTATGTGGCGGATGGCTTCCATGTGCGCGATTTACAATTTAATATATGCAAGAGTTGTGTTTAACATTTATTCAATGTAGAAAAATACGTCGATCCAAATTACTAAACTACTAAACCGTAAATACGAACCGCTCCACGACACGTGAACCCGTCCTTCTCTTTACGAGATTTTTTGATAAAAAAAAATGTTGATATTTCGGTATAGATTTGAAAATTCTAAGTTTTGCTTTGATTTTCATTATTCTAAAAATTGACTACTCACTCTTGCTTTATTGTCCACTTGTAAAGATAAAACAACCTATGGCAGCTTTAAGGCCATGTTTGGATAGTGATTTTTAAAAGAAGTTTTTTTTTTTCTAACTTCAAAAACATAAAAAATTATCAAATTATTTTATAATTTTCTTTCTTATATCAAATAATTTTTTGAAGTGTCATTATAAAAAAAAATTTTATATCACTAAATAGATTTGCTTTTGATTTCGATAATATTTAACATACTTGGGCTTTGTTGGTTCTATAATATTTAAATTTTTTGTAAGATTAGTTTTGGGTTTTATCAATATTATCTATCAATTTTTTGTATTGTAATCGAGGTTATTATAATTTGCTTTCTAAGATATATTTATTGTCCATTAATTTATTGATTTGGAAGTTATTTGGTATCTTTCTTTTGATAAAATATTGAATAGTACATATTATAATTATAACATAATAATACAAGAAAAAGTGAAAACATTAATGTGGGTGACTTGATCTAATTGAAAATTGACAGATAATAACAATCTTACTGATAATTATATTATATTTTGAGAAAAAAATATAAAAAATCATATAATTGAGCATAATATCCTATCTTTATAATTTTGATATTCAAAATCTTTTTGTCCACACCAATAGTATTTCATTAGCTATAATAAGTCATAATTTTTTTTTTCTAATCTTTTAGTATTTTAGATCTATTGAGGTGTGCCTACATTACATAGGTTAGTATAAGTCAATAATGTTATTTGTTATTCATCTTATTATATTATTAAACATGATATCGATGTATTTTTTTAATAAAAAATAAACAAATAAATGTATTTTTTATTGACTTGAATCACATGGATAATAAGAATCTTTGAGATTTCAAAGAGAAAACTTATGGATAAAATACCATGGATTATGTCATACATATTTACATATCTTGCAATAAGTTTCAAAATAAAGCATAATAAAAATATTAACATCTCTTTATTTTAATAGTAATTAGTTTTGTGAAGCATGCAAACTAGAGACAAACGAGAACAATTTTAAACAACAATTTCAATTACAAGCATACCTAAGCTATTATTCATTGATTTATTGGGACCATACACACAAGCCTCAATGACAAAAGGTTTAACTTTATCATAGTAGTTGATTACATGATATTCACTTAGAGTCTTATATTTCACAAATAAAAATGATGCATTTGAAGATTTTAAAATTTGTGAAAAGAGTTTGAAATTAAAAAAGATTGTAGTTATCAGTATAAAGAATTTTAAAAAAAATATGTTGCAAACTTTTATAAAATATAAAATATTACATAACTTCTTAACAATTCAAATATCACAACAAAATAAAGTATTAAAAAAATGGAGTTGTAATAAAAATTGTCATAAGTATGACAAATAAATATAATATTCTTAATTATTATTGAATCGAAGTAATTAATATCGTCTATTATATCCTAAATAAACACACAATAGTTAAGTTAGTATTAAAGAAGACACTAAATGAGCTTTGGAATTGTAAGAAATAAATAATTTCATATTTTTTTATGTATTTGATTGCAAATGTTATATATTAAGCAATAAAAATAATAATTTATGAAAATTAAACTTTAAATTTGATGAAGCTATAGTTTTAAGATACAATATGTAAGTAATGTAGAGTATTTTATTAAGTCTCATGTAAAATATAATACAATATTCTAATCTTGAATAGAGTGGATTAATACTATTATTATTACTCAAATATGCTCAAGGGATGACGAGAGAGATAAATTAAGCAATTATAGATTTACAATATTCTTTTTCTCAAAGTATGACATTAAGAAAAGATGATTTTTTTTAACAAAAGCCATTATCAAATGGCCAACTCCAACTAATATATATGAAGTTCATAGCTTTCATGGCCTAGCCATATCTTATCAATGGTTCATACGAGAATTTAGCATGATAGTGACCCTAATTACAAATTGCATTAAAAAGGAAGGGTTTAACTGAGGAAAAGCAGCAAAAGTAGTTTTTGCTAAATTAAAAGAATCCTTGACTCAAGCACTAGTACTTAGATTACCATACTTTCAGCTGCCATTGAAGTCAATTATGATGCTTCAAGAGTAGGTATTGGTAGAGTCTTGAACTAGGGTGGTCATCCTATTGCATTCTTTAGTAAAAAGTTAAATGAAGTAAGGAATAAATACTTTACTTATGAAAAAGAATTTTATATTATAGTATAATCACTAAAACATTAAAGACATTATCAGTTATCCTAACAATTTATTCTTTATTCGAACCACGAAACACTTAGGTATTTAAATTCATAAAAGAATTTGAGTCATCAATATATTAAATAGTTTGAACATTTATAAGAATTGACCTTAGTTTTGAGACATAAGTTATGAATGAAGAATGAAGTAAGAGATGCATAAGTCATCATGTTTGTTTATTATCAATAATGAATGTGTGTTCTTATATTAGAATTCATCAAAAATTTATATAGTGATTTCTCATACCTAGGTGATATATATCAAGAAGTCAAGACTTTACCTTCTAAAGTTTATTTTGATTATCATTTAAAAGATAGATTTTTGTTTCTTGGATCCCGACTTTGCATTCCACACAGCTCTTAAGAATTTTCTTGTCTGAGAAATATATACTGGAAGTCTTGCTAGACATTTTAGTCTAGAAAAAACCATAAGAGATGCAACTAATCAATTTTATTGGCCAAAATTATCTTTAACAAGTTGCATAAATAGTTGCCCAATATAAAACTTATGTCATAATTAAATTAGGTAATTACAACCAATGTGCATATGCACCATTACCTATACCACAATGACCTTAAGAAAATGTAAGAATAAATTGTGTATTAGGATTGCTTAAAACTATTAAAAAGTATGATTCTATATTTGTAGTTGTTGATATGTTTTCTAAAATGACTCATTTCATACCCTGTCATAAGACATCAAATGCCTCACATATCACAAAGTTATTTGTTGATGAAGTTGTGAAATTGCATGGCCTATCGTAAGTAATTTTGTTAGATCATGATGTCAAATTTAGTAGCTACTTCTAGAAAATACTCTCACACTTAATGGGAATGAAACTTAAGTTTTCATCAGCTTATCATTCTCAGTTAAACAAGCAAACAAGGCAATCTCCTTCATAGCCTAATAGGGGAATATGTTTAAACTTGGTATATTTTATTGTGCATATTAAATTTACTTATAATAATTCTATTCATAGAACAACAAGTTTGACTTCTCTTGAAATTTGTTTTGGAAATCGTCTTTAGAGTCTTGTTGATTTGATTCTTTTACTTCATGATTTCCATACTTTTGAGTCTGTTAAGTCTTTTGCACATCATATTGTATCATTAAATAAATATGTTACCAAATAAATTAATTTAAATAATAAAATATATAATAGTATATGCTTATAAATAATCAAGAGAATTTGCTAAGAGTGATTATGTGATGATCTGTGTTATGTTTAAGAGATTTCTATTGAGAACCCTCAAAACATTATATCCCCATGATGCTGGATCATTTAAAATTATAAAAAACTAGGTAAAACATGTTTTGGATATATCTAAAGATTATGGAAAAGTGTTACCTTTAATATTCAAGTTCTTTTACTTTATAGGGAACTAATCCCAAACCTAGTGAGGCTTTTAAGCCTTCGCCATCATTACTATGTGAACCTATCTCACAAATATATTTATCACTATTTAGTGAGTTAAAAGATCAAGTGAAGCATATCTTAGAAGATCAAACAATTTTTATACAAGATGAAGTACAATAAAGATTTTTGGTACATTGGTGAGGTCATCTCGTCTCCAACAATACTTGGATTATCAAGAAAAACCTTCACTACCTAAACCCAATGATGTTAAAGCAATATTAGAGATTTCACCCTATATTTATGGAGTTGAGCTCTCTCTCACCTAGAGAGAATGACATAGTAGCATCTAGAACATCACTCAAAGATTCCACTTTGAGGCATAATAGTCTTATTTGAATTAGGAGTTGTGTCATGATTGACTCTTTTACTTTTAATTAGTCATTGTTATTATTACCATTACAATGGTCAATTATAACCGACCCTTGTTTATCATATTTTATTATTTTTTTTGTTATTAAATTGAGTTATTTGTATTGACACTTCAATTAAAGTTGTTTGAAGGTTAATTTGTATCCTTTCAAATATTTCTAGCTTTATATTTGATATATAACATCCCTATGATTATCCCATAATTTTGCGGGTATAAAATTTTGTTGAAAATGACTTTAAAAAAACTAAAAATTGGATTTAGACTATTATGGTTACAATCTTTCACTGTCTACTATTGTATTGTTACAATCAACTGCTATTGTCGTTGTCTTCACCAACCTGTGTGACTTGTGCTCCAGCATTGACCCATCAAAGCTGGTGACCCACCCACCCTTGTAGACTCGTGCCTAGCTGTAAACTAAATCTGAGGCATCATGTGCCTGTCCACATGCATCGCACTGATTGCAACCCACCACCTTACTTCTCATCGTTGCCACAACCCAAATGCACATAGTTATTTGGGAACTGCTTATGTCAATTAATTTGTAGGTTTTAAATTTATTTTTTTAATTGTTTTTGTTAGAATTCAAAGTATTTATTTTATAATTTGTTGTAACTTTTGAAATTCTAAAATATCTTTTAGGATTCTAAAAATGTGTTACTTAGATCTAAATGTCCTTTGATATTTTTGGTTAAATTATTATTGTATCATTAAAGTCTTTATAAATATAGATGCTAGTGTTGTACAGACTGAATTTTTTAAGGAAGTGACAAAATATCGTTGTCAAGTTTTTTTTATATGAGCATATTGTGTGTGAATAATCTAATAGAGTAATTTTGGAAGTGTCTTGGGAAGGCGAGCAAAAGGCTAAAAAAGGGAGATCCATGCCTATTATCCAACATTCACAAAAAGTATCAAATTGTCAGAAAAATCCTTAGCTACTTTATTTCATATTTTAAAAAATTTAATAGTTAAGTACAACTTTCTCGTTTATGCATATAATCATGTGATTTCTTTTTTAGTCTTCTACGAGCTCCACTTGCATGTGTACCTTACCAAGTCACCACCAATGTGAATACTTAGATATGTGTTATTAACACCACTTTCTCTTTCAATTGAGATCTCTTTTATAAAAAAATTAGTGCAAGTCTTTTGCTCCTATAAAAGTCCTTACCTGACAATCCTATGATTTTCAATTATAAACCTATAGCACCTTGGGTAAGTCCTTATATGAATATATTATTTGAATCTAAGCTCCTCAAATTACTATGAGCTAATATAGATTTTAACATATTATCCTACATTAATTTTAGTATTATGATTTTATTTTTTTCTTTCTTCTTAACATATTGAAAAGATATAAAACATCATTCTTTATTTTTTATAAAAACTATAACAAAAATAAACTTTTTCGTGTTTTGAAATCAAGTAGAATATGCATATTTTATAATCAAATAAAAGCATCAAGTAATTCATATTTCTTTTAAAAACACGTATACATACAATATCAATAGTTAGTAAATTCATTACATATCTTTTTTTTCAAATAAAATAAATTTAATCACATCTAATGATGATTATAGCATTTTTGAAATCATGTATTAGAAATATATGTACACTATCTACAAAAGGGAGAGGATTAATTATAAAAATACAAAATTTTATTTGATTTCAAACACAAGTTAAAATACTTTATTTTGTTAGTTAATTCAATATCATAATATTCTTGAGTTAATTAAAAATCAACAAAATACATATTGTTTCTATAGAAAATACTTGTGCTAATATAATAGCATGATAAGCTCACAACAAAAATCACTTCGTTAATCTTGATGACAATTATATCAAGTTTTAGCAAATGTTCTTTAGCTTTTTATAGCAATATAATTATTATTAAATAATAATATAAAACTTCTGATTAACAAACTCTTGTAATCAAACAAGACTAAGAGAATCAAAGCTTAATTATTCTTGACAATATTTTAAAAGAAATATATTAGCTTTTAAAAAAAACTTTGTAGTGACAATGTGAAATAATAAGAGAATCAAAGCTAATAAAACAAGTAAAGCAAATAGAAAGAGCATTCAAGACTTTTTGATAGTTTGATAAAACCTTTGCCATCCACCCTAATTGATCCGACCAACCTCCACAAATAAAACCTCTCTGTGTTGCTTGAGTAGATAAATGTAAACCTTCATAAAGTCACCTTTTTTTCCTTGACTAAGGGTCAATCTAATAGAAGACCTCTCTTTTTTTTGCCATAACTAAGTAAGGATCAACAACTTAAATAACTTTTATAGCATTTATATGAAGCAATTCACTTTAACGCTATACTGTATACTTAAGTAATTAATATGCATATATATAAATGTTATGAAGGTATTTTACCAGATGATATGAGTAACTTTGATGTAATAAATGATGAATAATATAGTTAAGTCTCATAATGTAATAACAATAGTAGTAAGAATAAGATTTTCTACATTTTGAAGCTCAACTTGTGTCTATGAACTTGGTTTTATTTGTAAAATGATTTAGTAATTGATTCATTAGCATATTCTCTTTTGAACTTCTATTTATATCATAAAAGAATACAAGAACAATTAAAAGTGTTATAATTACTAAAAAAATTACTTTCCTGAAAAAGTCAAAGTAGTTGCCCTATTGGGATTCAAATCATATTAGCATGTTCATATCATCGCGATAAGGTTCATATAATGAGCATCCCAATGATGCACCTATTCAATCAATTCATTTCTATTAGTGTAATTATATTTCACATATACAATGATGCCATCACATAATACAAATGGAATAAAAACTCTTGGACCCATTTCTAAGTTTATAAAAAAATGTTACACGATGTAGCAATGCATAGTATGATATATTGTTCAAGAAGTTCACATCTAATAAATGGATAAGTTTTCAAATTAAACTCTTAGATAAGTATGTATTATACTGTTACAACACAAATTTGTCTAAGTCATGCTCTAAGTCTCACTTATTATATCAATTGAACTAGTCTAAAGGAAAACTACCATCATATGATATATATTTTCACAAAAGCCACTCTCAAACAAATATTGTACATTGTGATTGTAAACCATAAATACTTATATGATTTATATATTAATTAGTTTAAATAATTATGCACATATGATAAACCTTATCGTATTAACATAACGACAAATATTGTGAAGTCGATCATGACACAAGTCAAATACATAAATCATCATAGTATGATATATGACATATATTAAGTGATGTATATTTTTACAATATCTCTATTGTATTAGTATATGTCAAATTTATGCCTTCATATCTAAAGTGATTATATTAGTCTATTGCATTAACATTATTATACATGAAGCATTTTTATATATTAGTTCAAGTTCTAATGCATGTACTAATACGATACATATATCGTAATAGTATGAAGAAGTAAACACATATATTAACAAGCATACAATTACAACATAAAGACTTTGTATTATTCAATATTGAGTTTATGTTTTAACATTGATCATAGAAATCTAATGTATTAATCATGCAAATACATGGAGGAGTTATATATCTTAGTTTATGTATTTACATGATACAAATGTCATACTTGCATGGTACAGTAAATGCAATTATTCACAAATATGTAGTTATAATACAAAGACCTTATTTTATATGGTGTGAAAAATGGTAACATAATAAAATTCTACTAACACAATACAATAGCCATACCAGAGACATAGTGAGTACATTTATTAACTTATATAAGATTTTCATTGTATCATACAATTATGACATAAAAGACGTCGTGTTATATAATATATAACACTTGCTTATCCACTTATAATAAATATGGTCAAAATAATACAACATAAAAATCTTACCCATCTGACTACTACTAAGCCTATATATTTAACCAATATTGAGAGGAAATAAATGACATTCGTTTGAAAAATCTTCATACTCATATGATGCTAAGGGAAACTCTACTTATCAAAGATTAAACAACACACATATAGATGACACATCATACTATCTTATTCATGCTTTTAATATCTTGTTTGGTCAATAGTCATAGCTATATGATGAAAACATTATATCTTATTATGACCTAATCATTTTAGACTTTTATTAAGATTTGAAGCCAAAATATAAATTACTTAGTTACAATATTAAGCATCATATAATACAATTATTAAGTAGAAAAAACAATGGCTTGATTTAAGCAATGCTTCAGCTAGATTTTCTTAACTAAGTCTTGAATCAAACTTATAGAAACTTATGAAAATATTAACAAGGTCTTAATATAGTTTCAAAGATCTTAATAATTCAATATAATATTTAATAAAAGAATACATAAGTTAAATATATAATAAAATTTTGATCATACTATATCAATATCAAGTGATATATTTTACAATTGTAATTCAAATAAAGATAAATGATGAGCTCTTGATAGGTAATCACTCCATCATGGGTTAGAATGATGACTATAATTTGTAAGTTGAGTAAAGCTTGAAAAAAGACATTAACACTTATTAACATGCCTTTGCATGTAGATTGTATCATGAAATACTTGATTGATCTTCACATGATTAATATATGTTTGATCTAAAGATGCATGATCTAAAACACTTAAAAAATAATATTAATAAAATTAATATTATTGTTTTATTTTTATCAAACAAGTGGTAAATTAAGGGTAAAATATCAGGTATTAGCTCTTACTCAATTTTGATAGTCTCATAAAGTGTCTTTCTTTAACCTAAATGTGTTATAACAAAATAGTTATGAGCCAACTAGCATTGGCTCAATGATAAATGCATGCACATGTATGTAAAAAGAATATAATATTTTGGTAACTAAATGCATGATCATTTACAATGTTACAACAAAACATCAGAGTAAGTAATAAAAAGTAAGATAATGATCATATGAAGCTTTCATCATATTTATCTTTAGAGGTTTTACATATTTCTTACTCCTTTTTATCATTTTAAGGATTAGCTTTCAAAAGGATACTTTTTATAAACAAACTAGGCATGCTTATAAATCTTTATTTCAACTTAAATATCTCAAATGATTAACTCAATTGGCTCGTCTATGAAATATATTGTTTTGGAATGATAATCATCATTTTGGAACTAATCACCCTTTAATTTTGAACATTACATTGCCTCCACCAAACCCCTTTTCTTTTCACTTTTCACATTTTTTTTTGTGATTATAATCATAATAACATCTTTCATTTTCTTTTTTTCCTTTTTTATGATTATTAACATAATAACATTTTTCTTTACATGTATCTTTTATGAATATTATTGCATAATTATAATAGTAAAGAAACTTAAAATTAAAATAAAACATCACACATGTTAAAAAAAACACATAAATATAAGATCATATTTTATGAACATTGCTATTTAGCAACCTCATTAGATTCTTATTTGATCATCTCTTAAATATATATATTTCTAGTAAGCAATAAACAACATCTCTAATTTTTATAATACACATTACAAGTAAGTATATATATGTATATATATATATATATAGGTTTTCATGCACATATATCCTCCAACTGAAGACATGTCATTGAAATCAAGGTCAACAAATATCTTTCAAACAACATTTTCACTTAACTTTTGAGGTCTCTAACTAAGTATTACACATTACTTCAAACTCACATAGATATAAAATTTGCTTACCTTTTAGATCTATGTAGTGGTTTCATTAAGCTTAGATCATTGCTCTAAGTTTCAATTACGATAATACCAGAGGGTTTTTTTCTTGATTTTACCTTTTCCTTTTGCATATCACCTATATAAATCTCTTGGAAACATATTCGCTTTCTCCATTCCTCTATTAACTATGACTAAGAGCCATACCTTTCAAATTCCCTAAAAAACTTTAAATCATGGCTATTTTGTTTTGTATTTGTTCCCATGAGTTTTCATATTCTTGACCTTTCAAATACCTTTAATAGTTATGTCCTTTCATATGAATATTTTTTACCTCCTATTCTCTCATTTTCAAAGATTTTTAAATCAATTAAACTCACTTCTATGCTAGTTTTCTTGGTCTTTTATCATTGTAGATTTTAAGATATATTTAAGTTCAACTAATAGTCTAAATATGAATATCTTGATCGTATCATATGATTATTAACATTGCCTAAATCTACCTTAATTTTTTTATCATAATATTATGATCTCATTATCATACTTGAAAAAATACAATTAATCCTATATTATACATATACTTTTTTATATATTGATACTTCTAACTTGATTGTACTTACATGATACTTATCTTCATATTGTACATCTAATTAAATCTCTTATCATTGAGCTTATTTATATTAATCATTGTGATATGATATGTAAGTCGTAAGTACAATCTATTCTTACTTAATTAGGTCAAGCATTTACATTACATCTTATTTATATGATTATCGTTATTGTATTGTGTGATATATCTTTCTTTTTACATCATATCTCAATGATTCTCTTATATTATTCTTAGTACACAAGTGATTATACTTATATATTAATGCTTATCATATTGTATAGTTTATTCATCTCTTACTTAACCCATTACACTTAATTAATTTTGCCTTCTCAATTGATCATACTAGTATATTAATTATTTTTTATGTATAATAATATATTTTTGACCTTTCAAATACATTTAATGATTGTATCCTTTCATATGAATGCTTTTTTTATCTTATATCCACTCATTTTCAAAGGATTTTAAATTGATTAAACTCACCTCTATGTTAGTTTTCTTGATCTTTTGTCATTTTGAGTTTTAAGATATGTTTAATTTTTAATAATTGTTTAAATAAAAACACCATAATTGTATCATATGATTTTGAACATTGTTTAAATTTACCTTAATTTTTTTATCATAATATTATGATCTGACTATTGTACTTGAAAGAAATGCACTTAATCCTATATCATACATACAATTTTCTTTGTACATTGATACTTTCAACTTGATTATACTTACATAATACTTATTTTTATATTATATGCCTGATTAAATCTCTTATCATTGTATTTATTAACATTAATCATTGTGATATAATATGCTAATTGTAAATACAATCTATTCCTATTTAGTTACCTCAGGCATTTATATTACCTCCTACTTATATGGTTGTTATCATATTGTGTGTTATATCTTCCTTCTTACATCATATCTTAATGATTCTCATGTATTACACTTAGTATACAAGTGGTTGTACTTATATGTTAATGCTCGTCATATTGTATAATTTGTTGATTTGTTACTCAACCTATTAGACTTAGTTAATTTTTCTTTCTTAACTAATCATTCTATTTTATTAGTTGTTTTTATTATGTGTGATAAATATATTATCTATACAAATCATTATTTTTTTGCATTAATGTCATAGTATAATATCCTAATTATCTTGTATGATTCTCAACCACTTTTGTGGGTGGTCACACTTCTTCATGTTCATCCTCTCTCTTAATTGTACCATATAATACTTTATATTTGTATTATATAATCACCTCATTCTTTAACATTGTTCCAACTTATAATGGTGATGTACTAACTATAATATATCATACTTATACATTAGTCATGCTTGAATGACATAATCTTATCTTATAAATTTATTCACTTGATTGATTATCTCATTCAATTGTATTATATAATACTAAGATATTCTACTCTATAATATCTTAAAATTTTGAAATATTCTAAGAAAATTCCAAAAAATATTATAAAAATTCTTAAAATATAGTTAAATCAAAACTATTATTTTATAATTATTCCCTCTTTATAATCATCAATCATTTTTTAAATTTTTTTTCCAAATATCTTATGGTTTGAACTTATTAAAATGTTTTGTCGCCTATTTTTGGATGTTATAATGACATATAATATTTTATGTAATGAAGTATTATAAAGCATTTATAATTTTTTAACCTTGATTTTTTTTTCTTAAGTCACTTTAGAAAATTTGCAAATTGATTTTAAAACATGTGAAAACTCACTTTTTTTGAAAGACAAAACTAATACAAATAATTATATGTAATTATATGATGTTAAATTAATAATTACTTGATCAAAATATTTTTGTATGTATAATTCATAAAACTATGATATTTATCTAAAACACTTGTTTAATTCATAAAACTATGTATTTAGATGCCTATGATATTTATCTAAAATATTTTTGTATATATAATTCAAATGCATTTAATTTTGATTAACCTAGGCATCTAAATACATACATACATACACACACACACACACACACACACACAGATATATATATATATATATATATATATATATATATATATATATATATATATATATATATATATATATATATATATGATTATCATTTGTTTAGTCTATGCATTCTAATATATATCATGTTAGGATTTAGAATTATAAGAATTACATTTAATACCTAAAATGAATGTTAATGATATAATAAGTGCATGTAAGTATTATGATGCATTTGTAGTTGTGGCAATGCAACTTGGCCTTTCTTAAATTGATGCCACAAACACCTTTTTATCTATTTTTTTCACTTTGAAATCATGACCATTTTTCTTTCTTTTTAAATAAAACTTTTATAAATCAATGTGAAAGTAACCATAAATATTTTCTCATAATGGCCAACTTTTAAAATAAAGTCTTCAAATTCATAAATTCCTAAACATTTCTTTATAATAACAAGGTTTTATTAAAGTTTATTAAATTAATATATATATTATATGCACTTTTCTCAAATACATAAATAAAAATTATAACATATCTAATGAAAGTCAGTATCTTCTAAATTATTTAATCAATGATCTAGCTCTCATTGATCCTTCTGTGGTCTAATGTAATGCTTAATTTTATCATGTAAGTGTTAAGTCAAAATAGACATAAATCAACTAATATTGGCTCAATGACAAAAACATTCACATATATGTAAAGAAAATAATTTTTAAGTAGTCACATGTATAGTTAATTGTAATAATATAATATAATAAGAGCATGTCAATGATATCATATGGAATAAATGAGCAAAATGTTATAAAGCATATTTCAAGTAAAAACTTTTTTATTCTTATCTTTTTATCATATTTATATATTTGCTCATTTTTTCTCTTTCTAACTTCTTTAAGATTGATTTAGGACAAGACCACCTCATAACAATTGGGCTCGTTTAAGAACCTATTATTCCAACTTAAATAGCTTAGATTCAAATGGCCATTTTTGGTGCATCTCCATAACCATTATTTCAAAATACTAGTCATCATATTAGACAACTATTCATCATATCATCTTATAAATTTTACCCTCCTTTCACCAAACCTTTTTTCTTCTAGTTCTTTATCTTAATTTTCTCTTTTCATAAGCTTATCTTTTCTTTCTTTTTACTACCATTATTATGACAAATAGATGTAAATAAATAAATCACATTTAACATATTCTAGCTTCATATGAAATCAAACATGTGGCAAAATATTACAATACCAAAGTGATCAATCATCTTCAAAATATTATGTGAGATCATCTTCTTAAACCTTTATTTTTCTAGTATATAATATACATCAAACATACATGTGAATATCCTTTAGTCAATAGTTTTTTAATCATTAAGACATCTAGCTTATAATACATGAACATCAAACATTTACACATCATACAAGCTTATTTACCTCTCAAATCCTAAGTAATGGTCTTTCCTAAAGGTTTACAATTTGCTACAGCTCTTAGTGCTATAATACTCATGAGCTTTTTCTTGGGCATTTTTTATTTCATACATCTAACTCCTCTTAGATTCCTTCCAAATGCTTAAGAGCACTTCTTTTCTCTCTTTTCCTTAATTTATCACACATATATGGGGTTAATCATCCTAGTTTTTCTAGAAACAAATTCTCTCAAACTTGGCCTCACTTGATTTTATGCACAATCCATGACTTTTTCAATACCCAACTATTTAACTTCCATCAACAACTACATCTAGTCAATGTAGCATCTCTTCACATTCATTTCTAACTTAACTCTGATGGTTTCCTATTGTTTAAATGCTCCTTGCTATGATTGACATAGACATTTCGTCATTTTAGGTTGTAAAACTTTTTTTTTTCAGTATCATATTTATACGATCCATAGCATTATATTATAAATGAATCAAATCTCTTTTTATCTGTATTTATTTATACTTATACTTATACTTATATGATACACATCATCATACATGTATATAAACTTTCAACTTATTCAACTTAAACATTCTCCTTACATCATGTTGTATGATGAATTTATCATATTTGTATGATCTACTCTATTGCATACTTTTATCATGTCATAACTAATAATTTCATGTATGATCTTAATCTTCACTTGATCATACTTATATAATCGTGCTTGTCATATCATATGATTTTTTTTCGAGCATTAGTTAACCTGCCAGACTTAGTTAAGCTTTCTTTCTCAATTTATTGTACTTGTAAAATATTTGTTTATGTAATTATTTTCTCTAATGTTGTCTTATCATCTAGTATGAACTATTTTAATGATATTTCATTCTACATAAAACGTACTTGTTTAATAGTTTAATAGTATAGTATGATATTAATGTGACTTTTGTTTTTATTCATATAGCTCTTCATTCTTTTCATTAATCAAATCATACAATCACTCAGTATCATACTATATAATCCTAAATTTTCTCTTTCTTAGCCAATTAGACTCATTCATCCTTTTGATGATGTTCATTGATCTATCTATCGAACTGTATGATATCCATCATTGTACAATGTGATCTATTTAACTTAATTTTTCTTGACATCATACTACATTATATCATATTATTTGTTTTATTGCATTATACCATCCTTTGTAAAATTAAATTTTTAAGGTAATTTTTTATTTTTTTTAAAGCTCATAATTTATATTTAACTTAAAACATCTTTATTTTAAATGTAAGATGTTACATTGCCTTTGATCAAACTAAGATAAACAAAAATTTAGATAATACGTAAGTCATTTCATTATTTTTTCAATGTCTTGATCACAAATTTATGATATCCTTGAAGTTTCACACTAAGTTTTCCACTTCCTTGAGATACTTCAATATCATCACTTATACGTTATGCTCAAGCTTTCTTTAACTTTGTAGAATTATAATGATTAGCACTAATTGTCTATTTGTAATTTGCAAGACATTCACTAGATAGATCGTAAACTCTTTTAGTAACTTAAATAATGTGTCATCGTAAAAATTATAGTTTACTTTTTGCATTCCATTGTGGGATCAATAGAAACCATGAATTGCCTTATTTTGAAAGTTTCCATAACAAGTTTTTCAAATGTTTCTATGATTTAAATTCCTTGGAAAAAGTTTAATCATGTAATAACTTTTAAATAAATCCACTTATAAATTAAAATGAATTTTGAGAAAAAGTATTTTATTGATAAAGAAATAGCTAATTTAACATGCCTATGTCAATAAAGAAAGCAAATTTTATATTAAAAAGGAGGCTTTTAAATATATGGTTTTCAATAGGAATCATCAAAATTTTAGTGCCATGTCATTTAATTTGTTTCAACCTTTTTTCATTTAAAAAAGTACATAACTATTTCTTTTGTCAAACCAATAACAGAAGTAACATTTACAATACAACTCTCTTCCAATAAAGTATTTAAGTCAATTTGGAACTTAATATAACCCTTTGCACATATAGATCAACTTTTTAATAATTTTTAAAATTCAATAATTCAAACATTTCCTTACAATAATAAGGTTTGGATAGCATAGTTGAATTAACACATCTAAATGACAAGTAAGGATCTTCTAAGTAATGTCATCAAATGATCTAATCTCATTACTCCATTCTTATCCCACGTAATACCTTATCTTAGCCTAAAAATGTTAAGACAAAATAGACATGAGCCAACCAACACAAGCTCAGTGGCAAAACAATCACATATATGTAAAAGCACATAATATTTGGGTAATACATGCATGGATCAAATCAAATATAATAATATAAAAAAGCATGTATGAGCAACAAAATATAAAGCAACTTTTTTCATGTAGAAGTTTTATAACTCATGTCTTTTATTAATAAGATAATTTTATTTATTTCCTTTATCTTTTCATATTCTTAAGTGGCTTAAGCTAAGGATTTTTTATTTTAAAACAAAACAAAGTAGGTATATTCTAATAAAAATAACCATAAATGATGGTTCATTTGGCTCTTCTTTACATCACACTAGTTTAGAATAAGAGTTACCATTTTGAAAAATCTATTGTTGGTTCCTTTGGCTCATCTCTGAAATTTATTACTATAAAATGATAGCCATCACTTTAGACAACCAATTTTAGATGTTTTTATTAAAACCCTCAACTCTTTTCCAACTTTATTACATACTTTTTTCTCATAAATTTCACTCATTTCTTTTATAAATTTAATCATTATAGATATTCAACACTCTTTCTTTCTTCTTAAACATTCTTGTGCTTATTATCATTATGATGAGAGTATGTAAATATATGTAGAAAATAAACAAAGCTCAACAAATCATATATGAAATAAAACATATGTTATCACATTCATAATTTAACATGTCAAGTTTTAAACAAGGAATTGTCCCATTTTCATTCATAACAACATAGCCCACTTCAAAGGAATCAAGCACCCTCGATTGTCATACCATTTATCAATTAAGGCTCTACTCCAATAACATGTCATATATATCAATAAACTTGTCTACTCAAATGCTTGAGAATACTTCGTTTTTTTTTTCTTTTTTTTCACTTCATCACACTTGGATGAGGCTAATTCCATTAGTTTTTCTAAAAAAAATCTCATCCTTATCAACTTTTACGCATAACTCATGACTCTGCATTCTTATTGTTTAACTTTAACCAGAGACTATGTCTAATTGATTTAATGTCTTTTCATCTTCATTCTTTAACTTATTTCTAATATTTTTGCATAAGTTAGGCACTCCCTGCATCAAATAAACCAATTATTCATCATTTAAGGTTTGAAATTTTTTTGTTTCTCTATCTCACACTTTTATGATACCAAGCTTCATATTGCTCGATTAGAAAAATTTTATTTTATCCAAACTTATTTGCATTAATCATACTTATAAAATCAACCTCTTTGTACTTGTATAACTCTTTTTTTACATTTCTTTATTAAGTCATAATTGGTGATGTTCTTGTACAATGTTTTTCGTTCTTGATCGTACTTAAACAATCCACCTAATTATATCTATATGCTTCCAATTTAACTCATGTGTTCCGCTTATGTAAAGTCATCACATTTATATGATTTTGCTTATTGTATTACATGATGAGTTTCTTATTACCTTATTATTTGATCATGTTTTTATGACCCCTATTTTCATACTTTTTTGAACTCTTTATTAACTTATTATCTTATATATCCCTTGTAGTAATGTGTTATAAAACTCTTGATCATACTTGTACGATTATCTCAATCATATTGTATGATCCAATCAAATCATTTTCTCTAATATTCATTCTCTTACCTTATCATATTATATTATCTAATTTATTATACTTGTATGATGTCTTCAAAATATTCTAAAAAATGTTCTAACAGTGACCAAAATATATTTAATTAAATTCATGATTATTTCCTCAAATTATAAATCCCTTTTTTTAGAGTCATTAATAAATAAAAATTATGTTTATTTTAGTATTCCATAAGTTTAAATTTCCTCAAAATTGTTTCCCACTTTTGGAATGTTATATGCACATATGTGTGTGTGTGTCTCTCTCTCTCTTTTTGCGTATATGCATGTGTATGTGAATGCATATAAACTCTAAATACTCCTCATTTCTTATAATGTGAGATTAAAGCCTTGTGCCTATCTGCCTCCAAAATTGACAATACTCAGCACCATCTGATTACTCATTTTTACGAATGCACGGTGGAGATTGCATTCGCCTATAAACTGTGATCTTAATAAATACAATCATCCATTTGATGAGTCGATCAGATGGTTACTGCTTCATCTGTTGTAATCGATTGATCCATCTGATAGTCTTGATCTCGTCTGACTTCATTGAATGAATATCTTTATTTCTATCATTTGACATAATTTATCCTTGATCTGATGACCCAGATCTCTCCTATTTAAATCCAATGATCCATATCTAATCTTGATTGTATTATTGTTAAATCAAATGATCCATATCTCATCTAACATGATTAGATAGCTAAGATCAAATTTGTCTTGATCAGACCCTTCATAACTCATCTTCTTATTCATCATTAGATCTGAAAATTAGTATCACCTCTGATTAGATCCAACGACCTTGATTCATTTTGTCTAATGACTAATTACTTAGTCGTTTTATTAGACATTTAAAAAAATTATTTTAACATACTTTTAAGCTGTCTGGTTACAAATTTTCAAATATCTTTCTACACTTTTTAATGACTATAATCAAAATTTTTTCTATAAATACCTAGATATTATAAATAAAAAAAATTAAAGTCAATCAATCTTTGAAATCTCAATAAAACACTACTTTATATTCTACTTACGTAAATTCTACTAGCAATAACTACGACTTCTCATTCTCAAATTGTCAAAGTTTTTCAACTAAAACTTGCATATATAATCTTTCAAATTCTCATTTTTTTCTTAAATTTAAGCTCATTATACTTTGTTATATTAATAAAAAAGTATAAAAAATTGCATAACTTTATCAGAATTTTTTCATCTTGCAATAGTTTTCTTTTTCTCTTAGGTTTGGCCACCCGACATTTGTAAAAGCTTGGGTTTGGTTTGAAATTGTAAAAAATCAAGTTGGGGTTGAGCTCATAAAAACTTGGATTTTAGTTGAACCTCAAAAGCCAGTAGGTTGGAGGTGAATCATAAAAAAAACTTAGAGTTATAACATTTTGTTAGTGGTGCTTTTCCTGACCTAGGATAGAGGTGGACGTAAGTTCTCATTTAAATCGAACCTCCTAAAAAATCTAATGTCTCATTTTAGTTTTTATCTTTATATTTTTTTATTATATGAAATATAATATATACATATAATCAAGGTTTTTCAGAAACATAAAATTATTTTTAAGAAACAAAAATAACAAAAATTACTTCTAACATAATTCACCCTCCTGTTATGAGTTTTGCAACTAGATTTCACTTCAATATTTATCAGAGAGGGTACCCTACATAAATTGAGTTAAATCACTTGGGTGATCTGTCATGTGCATTTTAATTATTTTTTTAGTTTTCTTAATTATCATTTTGGTTGCACGTTGATTTAAATTTCTCTTTTATCATTTTACATGCTTTCCAAAATATGTATTTGTTATTTTACTTCTTAAGTTTTCATTATGTCTTTATTCATGATTGATATTACCCTGACACTTAATGAAGGATCTTCTTCAATCCATCCACTATTATTTAAGGGTGAATTTTATTTAGATAGAAAAAAATAGATTTATAACTTTCATTCAAGTAATTTATTTAGAACTTTAGGAAATACTTATTAAACCATATGATTTACCTAAAGATTCATGTACAAATGAAATAAAATCTTTTAGTAAACTTAGTAATAATCAAAGGAGAATGACACAACTCAAAGCAAGAACACTCAGCTATGTTCATTGTGACATATCTCCAAGTGAATTTAATCAAGTTATGAATTTGCATACTGCACATGAAGTTTAGAAAAAAAATTAGAAGTTACTTATGAAGGTAACTTCACAAGTAAAAGAAACTAAAATAAATCTTCTTAGACATGATTATGAGTTATTTAGAATAGATTTTGGAGAAACTACAAAGAAGATGTTTATGCAATTTACAAATATTACTAATGGCTTAATAAATCTTAGAAAAGTACTTTTTAATATATATATATATATATATATATATATATATATATATATATATATATATATATATTGTAAGAAAAATGCTAAGAATTCTACCCAAAGAGTATGATCCTCTTACCATGATAATAAAGGTGGCAAAACATCATAAATAAAATGACATTGGATGAGCTACTAGGAGAATTATTAATGGTGAAAATTGAGATGAATAGAAGGGTTCAAGAGGAGGCTTCCACTTATAAGCCAAAGCATGGCGCAAGAAAAGAGGAACCTTTGGCATTTAAAGTAAGGAAGATTCGATGTGGCATCCATCTCTTCTATGGATTTGGAAGAAAATATAAATTTTCATGTTAAAGGTTTAGAAAAATATTTGACAAAAAATTTGTAAATAAGAATTGGCAAAAAAAAGAAAAGAATGAAGAAGAGGAAGGTACTGAGATGTTATTATCGTGATCAAACTAGCCATATTAGACCAAATTGTTCACAACTCAAAAAAACTAAAAGAAACTATGAGAAAAAAGGAGAATAAAGAAGAAGCAAGTCTTTCAAGCTACTTG
Organism: Vanilla planifolia; assembly: GCA_023846275.1. NCBI lineage: Eukaryota > Viridiplantae > Streptophyta > Magnoliopsida > Asparagales > Orchidaceae > Vanilla > Vanilla planifolia. The sequence continues at coordinate 36,870,081 of CM043869.1, read as the reverse complement.
GAGTGCTTCGAAAGATTCTGACTCCACAACTTCAAATAGAAAAAATGAATGAATGTTGTGCTTCTTGGTAAATGATGATTCAAGCACATTTAGTGATGAAAAAGAAGTGAATAAGGTAAGCATTTGGCCTCATGATGTTCTTGAAAATAATCACACATACGTTATTAGTGTTTTAACTTCTTTAATGAGTGCATATAAAAAATTAAAAAGGTTTTATAAGAAAAGATTGATCTTCTAAGTTTTTCATGAGAGAAGATGAGAAAGAAATGGAAATACATCAAATTTATGATGAAACAAACTCTATGATTATTAAGAATACTTCATTGAAAGAGAAAATTATTAGTTTAAAAATAAAAATATGCTTTCTTTAACATGCAAAAATTTTTATTGCTTTACATGTTGTTTATTGTTCCAACCAAAAGAATGTCTTCTTTTGAATACATGCAAAACATTTAAAATATTAAATACTTTTATTGTTATGAAAAATGACATACCACCAAAGATTATAAAATTAGAAAAAAAAATTTCTAGTTCAAAATCTTGTTTCAAATAGGTAATTAAAAATAATATTATGAATGCTCCTTTAGTAAATATTAATGCTCAACCCAAGCTTGCTTGGGTTCCTAAGATTAGAAAATGAAAAAAATAATCTAAGATGTCTTCACAATTATGGTATAAATATGTGATGTATTGGAAATATTCTTAGATTACAAATAATCTACTTATAAACTTTATGTATAGGAAAACATACAAATTAAGAAAAATAAAAGTTATATTTTATGATTACTAAGTTAAAATTTTATAACTATGCAGTCATACATAGAAAGAAAATCAAGATCTAGCTCTTGGGTGTTGGATAATGGATGCTCAAGACATATGATTAGAGATCAATCAAAATTTGTATCAATAGAACATAGACCAAATAGATGGGTAACATTTGGAGACAACTTTAAAAAGATAATTAGGATTGGTAATATAGGTACACTTAATTTTATACTTATAAATATTTTCTTAGTTGGTGGATTAGAATTTAATTTAATTAGTACTAGTTAATAATGTGATAATTGTTACTTTACTAATTTTGATACTTAATATTACAAAATATTAAAAAATGATCAAGTATTAATCATTAGAAGAAGAAAAGGTGATATTTATGTGATTAATTTGATCAACTTGAAGCCAATGGAATAGAATGTCTTATTACAGATTAAAATCAAAATAATTTATGAGATAGAAGACTAGGTTATGTAAGTTATTCAATCTTAAAGAAAGTAAGTTAGATATAGTTAGAAGCTTTTTTAAACCAAATAAAATTAGTTTGAAAATGTATGAATCATGCCAAAAAGGAAAGCAAGTTAATTAGACCTTTTTGAACTAATACAACCTTTAAATTTAGGTGAAAAGAAATATAGATTTGTAATTATTAATAATTTTTCTAGATATACTTGGGTTGTATTTCTTAAGAGTACAAGTGAGACATTTGAAAATTTTATTAATTTAATAAAAGAGTTAGAAAGACAAACCAATCTCAAATTAATTTATATTCAAAGTGATAATGATAATGAATTTAAGAATGAGGATTTCTATAATTATTACAAGGGCAAAGGAATAAGGCATCAATTTACATGTCCTTATACACTTCAATAAAATGGGATTGTAAAAAGAAATAATAGCACATTGGTAGAGATGGGTAGAACAATATTGGCTGAATAAAATCTATCAAAGTACTTTTAGGCTAAGGCAATTAATAAGACTTGTTATATAATAAATAGAATTAATTTAAGACCAACACTTAAGAAACTTTTCTATGAATTATTTAAAAATAAGAGATCATTTAGCTACTTTTATATTTTTGGGTGTAAATGTGTCATTCTTAATAATAAAAGAGCAAACTTAAACAAGTTTAATAAAAAATCAAGTATAGGAATTTTTTTAGAATACTCTTCTTTTAGAAAAGCATATATAATTTACAACATAAATATTCAAAAGATTGAGAAATCAGTGCATGTAATATTTGCTAAGTCTATTCAAGATACAAATAATAAAAATTTGTATGAAGAGATAAAGTCCTTAGAAAACTTAGATTAGAAAGAGGATAAAAAAATGAAAGTAAAAAAGAAGGAGAAGAGATTAGTTGTAAATTACCTAAAGGTTAGAGATATCAAGATTTACATCAATAATAGGAGATGTTAATCAAAGAATTAGGACTAGAGCTTCTATAAAAGAAATTGAGCATTATGTATTTATATCTTTCACAAAACTAATATCTATGAAAGATGCACTTAAGGATGAGTATTAGGTTTAAGAAATGAATGAAGAATTAGATCAATTTAAGAGAAACAAAGTATGGGAATTGGTTTCTAAGCCTAGTGATCAACAAGTAATTGGAACTAAATGGGTATTCAAAAATAAATTAGATAAAAATTGATGATCATTAGAAATAAAGCTAAACTTGTTACTAATGATTATAACCAAGTTGAAGGTATAGATTTTGAGGAGTCATTTGTATTGGTAATAAGACTAAAGGCCATTAGACTTCTTTTAGCATATTCTTATCATAAAAACTTTAAATTATTTCAAATAGATATGAAAAGTATATTTTTAAATGGAATAATAAAAAAGATGTGAAAATAATCCTTAGTTTTGAGACTCATACACATGGTGATTATGTGTATAAACTTAAGTACTTTATGACCTTAAAACAAGCTCCCTATGAATGATAACCTAGATTTAGCAATTATTTAGTTGAAAGTGGTTTTTTTAAGAACAAAAAAGTAGATATTACATTATTCTTAAAACCTTTAAATGATCATTTGTTAATTCTACAATTTATATTGATGACATAACATTTGGAAGTACAAATGAAAATATGTGTAAAGAATTTAGTAACTTAATGGTAAGAGAGTTTAAGATAAGTATGAAAAGTGAGATGAACTCTTTCTTAAGATTACAAATTAAGTAATTAAAAGATGGGATTTTTATTTGTCAAACTAAGTACTTAAAAGAATTATTCAAGAAATTTAGTTATGATAATATAAAACATAAAAAGATTCAAATGAATCAATTAATCAATTTAGACCTAGATGAAATTAGGAATCCTATTAATCAAAAACTTTATAGAAGTCTTATTGGATCATTATTATATCTCATAGCAAGAAGATCGAATATATTATTTAGTATTGACTTATGTGCAAGATTCCAATCAAATCCCAAGGAAAGCCATTTAAAAGCAACCGAATCAATCTTTAAATATTTAAAAGGTATCATAAATTTAGGTTTATAGTACCCTTAAAATACTCTTCTATGTGATCTTATAGGTTACACAGATTCAAACTTTGTAGGTTCTAAGGTAGATAAGAAAAGTACCTTCAGTACATGTTAATTTTTAGGAAATTGTCTAATTTCATGATTAAGCAAGAAGCAAAATTGCACAGCCCTATCAACCATGAAAATTAAGTATGTAGCGACTGAAAGTTGTGTTGCCCAAATATTATGGTTAAGACAACAACTTCATGATTATGGTTTACATCTCTCACATATTCTCATTCAAATTGATGATACTAGCTCCTTGGTCTTAGCAAAGAATCAAGTTCATTATTTTAGGACCAAGCATATTGATGTAAGATACTATTTCATTAGAGGTCTAGCAGCTAAAGACTTAGTAGAATTTAAATATGTTCATACCAAACATGAATTGGCCAACATATTTACTAAATCCCTTCCAACCAAATAATTTCAAATCATATGACAACAATTAGGTATAATAGAAATTATACAAATTATGTCCTTTTTGATAGTGTCAAAGGGGTGCATATATATTTCATTTTTAATATCTTTTATCATTTTTTAAATATTTTTTAACTTATTATTTTTTAAAAAATATTTATATCTTGTCATCATCGAAAAGAGAAGATTATTAGATCACTATTATATTTGACAAGTCAAACCTTAAATATTTAGCATATTATTCTAATAGGCTTATTTAGTATGAATTAGATATAATTTCTAATGAACAAATCATGCATCTTAAAAGATGGTGAATTAGTGGTCTTTAAAGTACCTTGAAGTGTTCATAAAGTTTCAAGGATTGAATACATGTGCACCATGCTTTGATAAGTTTTTTAATTAACTTTTTAATTTTAAATACACTCCCATTTCATATCAATCTCAAATCATATTCAATTATCTTATTGATTTATCAAATAAATAAAATTCTATTTTTGAATCCATAATCTTTTTCTTAGTAAAATTATATCATTATCAAAATTTTATATTAATTTGTTTACCAAATCTTGATTAAATTAAAAAATTAATTTTGTTAAATCTTTCATAATTAAAATAAAAAAAATTTTCTCACATCCCAGCTTGCAAGCTCTCGAGCTAGGCAAGCTCGGCCAAGCAAGCATTTACAGGCCTCAGGTCGAGCACATTCAGGCTGGCAGCAAATCCTAAACCGGATTAGGGTAAGGCATTGGATCGAGCCGGGTAGCACTCAAAATTATTCGTATGGGTTGGCCTTTATTATAAACCTATATGTTACGAGTATGCCCAGGGGATGAATTCTCGAGCACACAAGCAGGGAACCAGCCCCATTTTGGCTATGCATAACACCTTTGTGTGAATACATATAAACTACCAATACTCCTTTTTTCAATGTGGGACTAATTCCTTGTACTTGTCTGTATCCAAAATTGGTGGCACTTAGCACCATCCGATCGTGCATTTTTGCGATCACACAGTGGAGATCGCCTCTGCCTTTATACTGTGATCTTAATAGATCCAATCATTCGTTTGATGAGCCAATTGAACGATTACTGCTTCATCTACTATAACTGATTGATCCATTTGATAGTATTAATCTCGTCCGACTTCATTAGATGATTATCTTTATTTTTATTGTTTGACATAATCTATACTTGATCTAATGGCCCATACCTCTTTTGTTTAAATTTAATGGTAAATGTTTAATCCTGATTTTATTGTTGTTAAATTAAATGATCAATATCTCATCTAACATGATTTGATGGCCAAGATCAAATCCATCTTAATCGAACCCTCCATAACTCATCTACTTATTTAGCATTCGATCTGACGATCGATATGACCTCTGATCATATCCAATGGCCCTGGTTTATCCTACCTAATGACTAATTACTTAGCCGTTGCGTTAGCCGTTTCAAAAAATTATTCTAATATACTATTTAAGTTGTTTAGCTATAGGTTTTCTAATAGCTTTCTACACTTCCTAATGATTATAATCAAAATTTTTTTCTAAAAATATCTGACTATTGTAAATAAAAAAAATGAATTGGAGTTAATTTTTGAGATCTCAATAAAGCACTACTCTATATTCTACTTGAATAAATTCTACTTGCAGCAACTATGACTTCTCATTCTCAAATTGCCAAAGTTTTCCAATTAAGTATTGTATATCTAATCTTTCAAATTCTTATTTTTCTTCTTGAATTTAAGCTCATTATGTCTTTTTAAATTAATAAAAAACTATAAGAAGTTATACAACTTTATTAGAATTTTTTGTCTTGGTGTATTTTTTTCTCTTGAGTTGGGTGGCCCTGTATTTGCAAAAACCCGAGTTCGATTTGAATTAGTAAAAAACTGAGTTGGGGTTGAGCTCACAAGAGTCTGGGTTTTAGTTGAACCTACAAAAGCTAATATGTTGGAGGTGAATCATAAAAAAAAATCTTAAGTTGTAACTTTTTGTGAGTGGTGCTTTTCTCAACCTCGGTTGAGGGTAGACATAGGTTCTAATTTGAACTGAATCATCTAAAAATTTTGGTGTCTCATTTAAATTTTTATCTTTATCTTTCTTTATCATATTAAAGATAATATGTACATATAATCATGATTTTTTACAAATATAAAATTAGTTTTAAGAAACAAAAATTTCAAAAATTTTTTAAAACCTATAATTCGCCCTCTTCTTGTGAGTTTCGCACACTTAATTTTACTTTATTTATTTCATAATTTTCATCTCTTATGGTATAGTGAGCATATTTATTTATAGAGATCTCAAAGGTTCATTAGTAATTTAAAAAACAAAATACTAAAAAATTAATAGAATTAAGTAGTTCCCAAACTAAATGTGCATTTTGGGTAGCGATAATGACAAATAACAAAACAATGGGTCAAGCAGCGTAGCAGAGCTACTGATCTTATTTTTGGGTAGTCACAGATCGAGTGTGGTTCAAATAGTGTTCCCAGGTCAATAGGGTCACGTGAAAGTGCATGTTAGCTCAGGCGATGACAATGGTTGTTGACTGTAATGGTGACAGTGACAGATAGCGGTGGAAGGCAACAAATTGTGAAATGTAAAAATTCAATTTTAGACATTTTTAAGTAATTTTTAACCAAATTTTATATTAATAGATACTTAGAACTGGTGTGATATCAACAGATGTATGTTTTCGGAGCTAATGTTAGATACTCTTACATTATTCTCACTAAGTGGAAGAGGGCTTAGTTGGATGGTATCAAGGTGATGAGTATAGTAATGTTCTAACAAGTGTGGCATGATATGGTGTAGTCGTCATAGGTAAGCGAGGAGTTTTTAATTAGAGATATGCCCTTTTAATGAACTAAAATTTTTCTAAGTTTATAATCTTTGGTTAAAATTATCTCATGATCTAAAATATTTTTCACATTATTCTTACTCTCAAAGCTAATATAATGGTAGAAATATGTTTACTCAATATGAGAGAATTAGACTCAAATAGTTTACTAGATATTGAATGTAATGCCTTATAAGGGACTAAATTCTTAATATTAAATATTACACTAATCTTATACTTTTATAGCAAATCTAACACATATATATTAGTTTCTAGTCTTTGAATGTTCCTAAAAAGTTTAGCTTCATACATTTGTAATTTCTTGTAAGTTTTAAGAGGGAGTTTTTTTGAACTAACTCTAAGTATAATATAATCTTATATAAAATTCTTTAATATTTCTTTGAGCATTTGTTAGTTTCTTATATCTTTTACTACTTAGGTTAATTTTTTTAGATATTATTTTATGAGAAATAAAGAAAAAAATAAAGACAAAAGTCTAAAAGTCTATTGATAAGAAAATAAGATTAATGGAGATATTAACTTATTATCATGAACTCGTATAATAGGTGGTATATCTGATAAAGTAGTGGCTAACTCCTTAATTATAAGAAACCAAACTAAGTCTCTTTGATCAAGGGTCTTCCTAGCTTGTGGTAATATGATCAAACTTAAATTTTGTTATTCTTTTTTTATTTATGAGTTTAGAATTTTTTATAAATTTATTAGGCTTAAGTGATGGAGATCTCTCATAAGGTGAAATAGGATGTAATGTGATGATCTTTTCTTTATAAACAAAAAAAATATGTTAGTCTTACCCTTCAAAGGTACATCTCTATCAAAAAGTCATAATCTTTCAAAGATAAGATGACCTATTTAGATAGGTACTATATCACATAAAACCTCATCATTTTACTTACCTAATTTCAAAGGTACATAACATCACTATATAATAGGTATAGAGGTCCTATTTATTTATAACATAAAGTAAGGGTTTGGGTGTTTTAATCCAAAAAGCTCCTATTTACTTAGCAACTTCAGGAAAAATTATATTAATATAATTACTATTATCTATGATCATGCTATATGATTATTCTTTTATTTTTATACTGATGTTAAAGATATTGATATACTTTTAGTTGTCTTGTGATTATATGGTTATAAAGGTGCACCTAATCATAAACTTTTCATGTTTTTTAATTCTTATTATGTTTTCTTATTAGGTATTATATTTTCTTCTTATTTTGACTCTTCTTGTTTATTAATACTTTCTAAGTTCATAGTTATAGATTTTTTAGACAGTTTGTAGCTATATGTCCCTTCTCATGACATTTAAAATAGTAATTTTTTTATTGGGTGGGTTGGCTTAAAAAAGATTGTGAAGAAGTAAGTGATAATATAGGCTTAAGAGGTTTAGAAACTATATTAGATAGGATAGACAAAGTGCTAGTATGAGTGGGTTGAGAAATTATGGTAGAAGCCTTTAAAGGGCCTGACTCATCATTTCTTTTAAAATAAGAAGTTTTATTTTTTTAACATTTCTAACTGTGATAGGTTTTTTCTAAAGTAGTAATATTTCTTAAGTTAAACTTATCATGTATGTATTGCTTTAAACCTATCCTAAAATAAGATAATACTAAACACTTGGATTCATTAATATTGTACTTAAGTTTATAATCCTCAAACTGATTAATATATTATTCAATGAATTTATCATCTTAGAAAAACTTTTATTATTTATCTAATATTTTAGCACTATAGATTATTAGAATAAACATGTTGTATAACCTAACCTTAATGTTTCTCCAAGTTTGAGATTCCCCATCATTGTTAGCATATTATCACTCTAAGTTTCTAAAAAACCTACGAGTAGTATTAGTAAGTTTAGTCTTAATAAATTAATACTTTTTTACTTACTCATTTGGTACTAATCAAAGTAATCATCTATACTAGTCTACTAGTTGATGTAATCTTTAGAATCATAACTACCATTAAAAGCTAGGGCATCCAATTTCATATTAGAGATATGCTCTCTATCTCAATATCTCTTAGGTCTTTCTTCCTCATTTGACATATAAAATCATCATTTTGGTCTGACTCATCAGAAGGTTTATTTCTTTTTTTAAGCTCATGATTTCTCTAATGAATATATTAATCTAATTTATTAAAAAAATCATGTCTTTTATGGTTCCTATGTCTCCTAAGATCTTCTTCTTTCAAATCATTAAGTGTGACACTTCTTATTATTTCTTTCTCTTTTAGGATTTGGTTAATGATGTTGGTTTAAGAAAATTTGCCCAACTATCTAGGTGATTTTAGCTATTGATTGGGATATTTTTAGTATGAGTTTTTTGTTTAAATTTTGGATTGATTCTTGACTTTGATTTGTCATTTGATAAAATCTATTAGACAACCATATTCTCTAATAAAAAAGTTGAATATACTAAACAAAAAAAATTATTTAGTAGAAAATCATAGACTCTAATATCAAAATTAATATATGATAGATTTAGACTTCTATCAGAGTTAAAATTAGAGCCTACAATATTAGATATGCTCAAAAAATTATTAAAAAATATGAAAAAAATATTATGTACTAATCAAGATTAAGTTACATATATGATATTTTAAAACTATTCAAAGATTAGTATTCCAAATCTCTTGCATAGATTATTAAGTTGAGTAGGTAACAACACCTTAAATATTAAATATAAAATCTTACAAAATAGTTTTTGTCACATCTAATTTTACACATATAAAATAAAGAATTTAAAACAAATTTTATGTGGAGTATTTTAATAAAAAAGAGCAACCTAACTTTAGATTATTATATAGAAAATAAAAGTTACTGAAGGATTGAATTTTTTGATAATATTGTGAGTATTGGTAGAAGCAAGAATTTGTTTGGTTACCAGCTCTCCCAATGAAAAGTTTTTCATGTTCTATTCTTATCTCTCAAAAGAAAAGTTGAAATCCCTCTAACTAGGGTTGAGCATAGACACTTTATTCATAAAGGTAAAAGCACACAAACAAAATAAATTTTTATTTTATAATTTTCATCCCTTATAGTCTAGTGAGAATCTTTATTTATAGAGAACTTGATGGTTCATGAGTTTTTTTTTTAAAATGAAAAAATAGAAAAAGCTAAAAAAATTAATTGAATTAGTAGTTCCAAACTGGTCGTGCATTTTCAGTGGTGGTAATGATGAGCAACAAAATGACAATGGCAAAATAATGTAGTGAGTCAAGTAATGGTGCTGTCGATTTGATTTTCGAGTAGGAGTGGGTATGGTGGAATGGGTACGTGGGATTGGTGGATTGGTGCAGGTCATCACTAGTCATCATGGATAATGGGTCGACATAGGTCAAGCGTGGGTCAAACAGTGTTCCTGGGTCAATCGGGTCACTCGAGTGCATAGGTTGACTTTGGTTGCAACAGGAACTGCTGACGATGATAGATGACGACTGTAGATTATCGAAGGCGATGGATGGTGGTAGGTAATGAAATCAATTTAAGTAATTTTCAACCAAAAATTATATTGTTGGACTTGTAAACTTGTGTGACGCCAACATATGTGTGTTTAGGAGTTAATGTTGGATGCTTTTATGTCACCTATGTTGGTTCAATAAGAGTTTAGTCAATCTGATTCATGCACCAATTCAATGCTACAGTGCAATTGGTTTGTCATTTCGAAGATGAGAAAAGTGGTGACTATTACTAAGGTTTGTGCAAATTGTGCATCGATAGTAATGTGGACATATGACAATGTTGGCAACTTAGTTATGTAATTGATGCACTCATTCAATGGAGGGATGCATGTGTGTAATTGCAAAGAGCACACAACAAATGTTGCACAAGGTTCAAGACGTGCATGGATAGAAGAATTATAGAGGGTGATGAGCACATGCTTATGGGAACTAGGTGTGAAGCAAGACTGAACCAAGAAATTTGATAAAGGTAGGCTTTTAATAATATTGCAACCTTTTCTCTAATACCAAATTAATAGGAAAGGAACATGTATTCTAATACCAAATTGATGACAAATGGCTCACTAAAGCTTTAATACCAAATTGATGTATAAGAAGACTAAGTCTTACTTTTATAGATAGAGTTGTACTCTTAACAAGACAAACTCTTGTAAGCACCAAAACTCTTCAAGGCTTTAATTTTAATTCATTCTAAAAGTTTCTAATTACATGGTTTTCAAGATCTTTATAGATAAAACAAGCTTACTCATCTTTATTTTTATAATGATAAAATATTTAACATTTGAATTTTTTATTTATTAACTATAAACTATCATAATTAATTAAATAATCATAACTGACTCAAGAAAGAATAAAAACTTTTAATAGTTAAATAACTTGACAGTGTAAAAAAATATTTAAAATTCTAAGACATTAACTCCAAATAGATCATCCATATTAAATATAAAATATAAAAATACTTGAAAAAAATAATGATATTATGCAATCATGTAATATGATGATTGAACGTTAATGACGGTGTAACTAAGATGCTAGTAGTGGACGAGACAGATGACGATGATTAGATGACAAGTGGCTTATGAGTGGCTAGGCGATGTTGGACCAGGAAGTATCGAGATACCTGGCAATGGTGAGTGTCCAAGTGATGTTGAGTAACCAGGCGATAGCGATTGAGTGCATACGACCAAGTGATGATGTATGATTGGTAATAGTGGGTGAAACACGCACAAAAATTGATGTTGATGACGACATATTTGACTACAAAATATGCTTCGTCGAACAGAGCAAAAATAATTGAGATACTTATAAGAAAAAATATAACACTATAGCCGACCTCTATGGTTGATAAAGATGATTAATCGAAATATGATTCAACTTAGGTATAGCTCTGAGTTCGAATGAGATTGATGCCATGCTAAAGAGTGTGTGTTTGCAAACTAAGACAAGATGCTCCTATGTTAAGAGAGTTTGATAATGGTGATTTTACCATCAATGGTAAGTGATTACTAATGGACCATAAACTACATATATAATATATAATGGTGTAGACAAGTAACAATAATTGTTGAGTCAAGCTTTGATAAAAATACCAATGGTTTGGAAGATCAAAATTTTGTTATCTATCATAGAAATTAATAATAATTAATTTTGATTGTTTATAAAAATTTAAAAGTTTATATGAATTTATTTGTGTAGTCAACTCAATTATAATAATGAGATATTTTTTTAAAAAAATATCAAGCCAAATGATTTGTCTAAATCTCTTTGGACATGAAGTTTTTGATAAAACATTATGAACCACATTTATATTTTTAAATAAAGATTAATTTGGTTTATTTCATTATTAAATATCAAGTTAATAAATAAATGATATAATTTTAAGAATATTATTGTTACTTATTTGTGAAAATTATATTTAGTAGTATGGAGAAATACCTAATATAATACTTATTACTATAAACTAAGAAAAATATTAAATCAATAATATACTTTTTTGATATTATTTTAAAAAGCTTAAAATTAACTTTGTATTTTCTATTTTTGTTGGCATAAAAATTTATTTTAAAAATTGAATAGGCAAAAGTATCACCATATTTTAAAATATTTTTGTAAAATTAGAGTTTGTAAAAATCTTGTCAACTGAATGACATTTGTTCTTTTTGATATAAATGTTGTTAAATATTATCACGATTATTGAATATGCTATTTTGAAAATTGTAATTGGTATGTATTTAAGAATATGTTGTCAAAAAGTGTTTAAGAAAATAAATTTTGTCATAAAAAATTACAAATATATTTTAAAGCTTTTAAGACATAAGTAACATATTTTTTAACTATTATTTTACTCACAGATTGTTTTGTTTTGAAACCTCAATTGCAAGTTGCCAACAGCTAAATTATTGATCAAATTTGAAACTTAGATTTTTAAAGTCATTTTTACTTGGCTATGACAACCAAAATTTTAAAATCTATTAGCATATTGAGTTTCGATTTAATTTTTAAAAGTTTTTTGTATTTAAAAATATAAAATTATTCATATATATATATATATATATATATATATATATTTATAAAAATATCAATTATAATTTTTATTTGTATACTTTTTTTAATTTGTAACATTTGTTTTTCTAAACTCACAAAATATATGAAAGCAGAGTCTTAAATCTTATTTGTAAAATGGGTTTTAATCTAATTTATCAAAATTTTCAACTTTTTTAACTTTAAAATATTAATATTTTAATAAATATATTTTTTTATTAAAAATATCTTTAACGTTAAATTATTTTTCTATTTTTGTTTTAAAAACTTCATTTGCAAATTTCAAAGTCAACATCGTAGGGGACCATAGTATTAAACAAAGGTGGTCGACATCCAGATGTTGTTACATAGAACCGGAAATGTTGCTGTCGGGGTAAATTCGCCGTTGGACTGGTAGTGCTCACGCTTGGCAGAGTAGGGACATATCAGCCTCCGATCACTGTGCTGAAGGAAGTAGATTGAGGGCGAGAAGAGAAGAAAAATAAGATGCACGCCAACAACCTACTCGTCGACGAGCCCATCAGGATGAGCACCATCCTCTATCCATCCAAGCCCGTGAGTCTCACTCTATCTCTCGTGCGCTCGATTCTTCCGATTTAGTTTGGTTATCTGAGTTGGCCACAAAGTATGGTAGATTTGCGAATCTAGTGGTGATGCGTTTGCATTTATTTTGCTTCCACAGAGCTCCCTACCGGCGATGACAAAAATCGTCGGCACGCTTGGCCCAAGATCACGGACGGTTGAAGCCATTTCTGCTTGTATCAATGCCGGAATGTCTGGTATGCTTTATTCATATCACTTCCATTCAATGCTGGATTATATCAATGCCGGATTGGAGCTTTGCACCCGTTTGATTTCATTGAATTTTAAATGCCTGCATTTTTAGCCTGTTAAAGTGAATTTAATTACCTCTTATAGCTTGTAGAATTCCTGTTTTGCAGACTCTTAAGTTCCAGATATTTTTTAAACCTTTCGTCAGAAACGTATAAGCTTTAGATTTGTCGGGATTTGCTTTGCAATGAAACGTTTTTGCATCAATAACTATCACGTTTATTGTTGGGCCATGATTTGTCCACCCTTATGCACCATGTGGCTAAAGGGACGGCCGTGTTATAATTGACGGCAGTTGGCAAGGGTATCTCAAAGAGGCATAATTTTTCTGTTTGGTTTGCCGGTCCTCTAAAAATTTTCCTTCATTCGGGAGCAGGCCCTGCTTGGCAGGCAAGTCTTGCTGCTCAGCAGATTTCACTCTCTGATTAGCAGTCCCCTCTCGGCATTCAACTTTAGTTTCTAGGCCTTATCGTCCTGAACAAGTCCCTCCATCGTCCTAGCTTCAATTTCTTGTTTATGGGCTTTGTTTCCCCGACCAAATCTCTCCGTCGTCTAGGTCTCCAACCCTGTTCTTCGGTGGTGCTCATTGTTTCTAGCAGGTTCCTTTTTTGTCTTGTCGTGCGGTTTCTGTCCCCAAGTCTTGCCGTATTAACCACTCCCCTTGGTTGTTTGAGCTCCTAACATCAACAACGGTCTTGGTCGATGACCACTTGTCATGGCGTTCAAATTCCTCTCTTAATGGCTGGCTTCCAGAGCGGGATTCTAGAGCACAGTGGGTTGCAGTGACTAGGTCCGAAGGTCAGGCCAGCCACGGTAAGATTCATCATCAGCATTATAGCAATGTGGACAGAGCCTAGTGTCCAGAGCTTGTCATCAAAATCCTAGGCAAGTTCCCAAACCTTTCAGGTTTCAACATTGTGCATACTAGATTTTTAATCGACAACAAGATATTTGTTGTTTGAATTAGTTAATCAAAGCATTCTTGACAACTGTGAAAGGTTACAATGATCAATATGGCCATTGTATTCCTTTTATAAAAGGACCTCATCTCCAAAAAAAGTTAACATTAACATATGCATTTATATTGAATCTTATAAAAAACATGTTTCATATTGTCTTCCCAAATCTATGTACCATAAATACTTGTTCTTGTCTCTTCTCTATACAAAGAGAGTTCTTCTAGCTTGAAGGGAGACCCATGTTTTTAACTATTCAAACTTGTTTGAGAACTCGAGGTCTTTGAATCATCAGAAAGGCTGCAATTTTCCCATTTCAAGTGGTGTCCAAATAAACAAAAACTTTCTCTTTCTCTCTCTTTATCTCTTTCACTCCATATCTCCTTTTAAGGCCTAGCATTTGAGCTTTTTGTTCTCATCTCCTTGATCTCTCTTTCTCCTCTCATAGATCCCATAGTGCATGACCTTCCTTTCACATGCCTTATCATTAAGATCTTATCAAGCATTATTATTTGTCAATAGATCTTAGTGGTGTAATCCTGCATTGATTATCCTCAAACAATGCTACCATTTCTTGTGCTCATTTTCATAAACCATGGAGTGCAACTTGTCATGCACAAGCTTTTTTAAGTTACTTAAATTACACTCATTGTCATGCTCTGTTTATCAATTATTATCATTATTGATTAATAATATAGTAACATTAGAGCTTTGCAGCATAATGTGAGGATATATAATTACTATAGATGAGAGTGATGAAAATAATAAACAAATTATTTTAATATTTAAATAAGTTTCATTATATCAAAATGTAGTATATGCATACTTGTATTTTTTTTAACATCATTAATATGTACAAGATATCATAATCACAAACTTTACATGTTATTCTAAGTATTCTCTCATTGTAAATTTGTGACATATTTTGTAATATAAGTAAAGGGGTAGGTATAAAATATTTAACAGATAAATTCTGCCTGAATAAATAAGATTTGATAAAAAAATAATATCAAATATGATAAGCATAATATCAACAATGTTCATAATATAATGAATTAAAATAGAAATAACATGTTGGATATATTAAGATGCATCACATCTTTGTTCTTTTTATATGTTGCATATTTTTTTCATTTCTTTTTATACATATATATTTTTTAATTAGGCCTAGATGTTTCTTATATAATTGTATCTCATATTCTAATCATGGCTCATCTCATTTGTGATATCTTATAACATCATCTCTAGACCTTTGTTCATAGGCATATCATAGCTAGCTAGTCATATCAATTACATATCATCTCCGTACATCGTTTATAAATGAAGTGCTAATGATAGTAGATGTCTTTTTTGTCATCTCATGGTCTGGTATAAAACTAGTACCTATCATGTTCAGCATCCTGTGTTAGAGCTCATCACATATTATAGAATTATGGAATAAGTTTAAAAAAATTTTATTTTATATTCTCTTTTCGTTTTTAGTAAGATATTTAATCATATTATTTTTATCATATATCATACCATATCCTTATCTTTTATTTTCTTTTTCATAGTATTTCATATCAACGAAACATGCAAATCATGCACCATGAATGTCATACTATGTTGAAAATAAAGCATTACTTACATTATTATTTAATTGAATTTGCTTATTTTAGCTCCTGATGATTTCTCAATTTTTTGTCCTTTCTTCTCTTTTATTTCTTGCAAAAAATTGATAGTTTATCTCAAATCAATTCCTGTCATTCATAGTATTGTATATATATCAGCATTGGTAACGACTTATATGGAGATATTGATCTTATATATAATCCATTGATTTCTATCACAGTTTGATAACACTTTTAATTGTTTTAGTTTTTTACTTGTTAAAAATACAACAAAATATTTCTCAATATAAATCTCTCAAGAATTGTTATTTTAATAATTTATTAATTAATATTATAATTAAATTCATCTCGGATAGAGTTTTTTGTTCTCAACTGATAAAAGCTTTTCTTTCTAGCTTACAGTTTTCAAGGTAGCTTTTTCTTGACATAAAAGTAGTCATAAAATTTTTTATTATCAATAAGCTTTTATAAATATCTATTATCAACTCATAACAAACAACTTCTACTACTATCATTGTAATTTTTTTTGTAAAATAAAATCATCTTATCCTTTTTTTTGTTGGTTGACCTCTTTTCTAATGTTCTTTTTATACAACACTTATGTTTTATTTTTTTTTCTTTTCTTCACTGGTTCATGACAGGGTAAAAAAATCTCATGCATATCGACAAAAACCCAATAAATCAAAGTAGAAGATGTCGAGGAACCTTACTCTTCTCGATCTTAAGCTTCCTGTGCTTTGAAATCGTGGCCATGGTGAATTTTTCCCTTGATAACCTGCCGATAGAGCTTTCCAGCTTGCTGCTTTGCTCGGGCTCTCAAACTTTTTTATAATCAGCCACTGCGATCTTCCTGACAAGCCTTTGTTGCTTTCCACGACCTCAACTCTCTTGCCTTAATGTTGTCACACTTGTAGCTTTCTCAGGGACGGGATTTCTACACGATTATCTCCCGGAATCGTTGCTTCGTGAAACCCATAAGCATTTCGGGTAAGCTTTGGGAAAATTCTCAAAGCATTTCGAATAATTAACATGCTTTTATATTTATTATTTATTTATTTACTATTTATTTTTTTCTCTAATAACTTTGAAAATTAGTTAAAATTCGATAAAGGCTTCAAAATTATCCTTCAAGAATCCAAATTATTTGCTAAAGTTACTATATTCGAATTTACATTTACATCTTAATTTCAACTAATTTATTTCTTCAATTGCTAAATATTAGTACCTTAAAAAGCTTACAAGGTTACGACATTACACCCATATTCCACTTTTGTGTGTAGGACATTGTGTTATGTTATGATATTTTGATTAAGCTTAAGACATGCAAAAACAACTTTATCTTGATTAGAATACCATATAAAATGAAATATGTCCACAATGAATCAATTAAAAATTCCAACTTTTTGATATTTAATGTCTCTGTATTGGTAGGTCAATTTTGGCCTCAACCTTAAATTTCTAGGCAAGTTATCTGTAATATGAAATGCTATGATGTGGAAGTCATTATGATGCACGATAGGATCATCATCAAGTTGATGCATAACTAAGCTTGTCAGATTTGATTTAGGTTTGATTTAAAGCTAATTTAAATCCTATACTTATGAAGAAAATACTCAAAATTATTTTTAAAACATTTTAGAGCATGTATTAAGTAAAACAAGTTATTTGAACCATTTATTAGACATGTCAAAAGTATTGCAAAATCTTCTTGAATGTTTTTAGGATGACGTCATCTTCTTAAGAGATGGATAAGGTGCTACCAAAGTAGGAATAGAAGTAAATTCCTTTTGAATTTGAATAACTTTGTTAGAATTAGGCTTGATCCTTAGCCTTTTGTAGAATTTGAACTTATTTTTTGAATTCTTAGTTTGATTTATTTATGTGCATGTATGGTGAATGAATGGAATAAAATAATGAATTTTTTTTTATATAAATTGATGGTGGTGTATATGCATTTTTCATTTTTCTCTAATCCACCCATGGTAGGAGATTGTTTTTTTCTCTTTATGATTTCTTTTATTTATGAAATTATATGTCATTTCTCTCTCTAAACATGAATAAATGCTATTTCCACTCAAATTGACTAAAAAAGCAGTCAGTAAATTGAACCACATCCCTTTGAACCAAT
This sequence comes from Vanilla planifolia, assembly GCA_023846275.1. Lineage (NCBI taxonomy): Eukaryota > Viridiplantae > Streptophyta > Magnoliopsida > Asparagales > Orchidaceae > Vanilla > Vanilla planifolia. The sequence continues at coordinate 36,851,960 of CM043869.1, read as the reverse complement.
TGGCCATCCACTCTCCCTCTTATTCTTCTTCCATTACTTATAATCCCAAGTTTTCTTTCACTAACCTAAACATTCTCAAACTATCTTGTACACCATCCATCATTCTTTGGATCTCAATTTCTTATGAAGACAAACCCTTTCTCATCATCTCTTCTAAGAGAATCTTTTACTTAAAGCCTTAAAGCAAAACTAATTTATTTTTTTCTCTAGCAAAACTCTCTCTAACCTCATGGCCTTTATGCTCAACCTTTCAAAATTTTCTCCTCAAATCATTAAAAGACTAAGTCATCTCTCTTATAAGAAACCTTAGAACCAAATATATCATTAAGAAATTTGAATTTTCTCTCTATAAAACATTTTTTCTCTACTTGGCCCCAGACTCTATCAAAATCATATCTTGACTTGCTTAAGTCATCTTCCTACACATTTCATAGTCATTTTAGAGACCTTGGTCAAAATCCATATGATCTCCTCATAATATCACTTTCTCTTTCTATTCTTTCTTTTTCAAAATTTGGTGTTACCTTTATCATTAGTGATGTCATCTTCTCTACCATGCCTCTATCAATTTTGGTGTTAAAGCTCCTTCATTTTTTGGCATAAAAAGCAAGATCCTACAAAAACATTGAAGAAATTTTAAGATCCCTTAAGGTTACTAAAGAATCCTTGGCCATTGAAGATCCTAAAAGATCCCGGAACGAAGCTCTAGATCTTAGAAGATTCCTTGAGTTTCGAAAAGAGTCGTCTTTTCAACTGCTAGTCTAAAAAAAAAGTATTGATAATTTGAAGAATTTTTAATATTGAGATAAGCTTGTAAACCTAATTGTAATTTTCTTTACTAGTGAGTATTCATATCAAATAAGGGTAAACATGTTAATTGGCAAATCATGTGAATTTCTATATTGTTTTTAATAATTTTTGCATTTTCAATTTTGTCTTAGATTAAACATTAGCCTATCTTGAAACCATCAAAGGACAATTAAAGTGATGATCTATATATTATTATAGCCAATCTTGAATTCTTTTGAGGCATAATTTTGAGTTATGCTCTTTTGGAGATTATTCTATTTATTGTCTAATAGAAAATTATATTGTTGAATTATTATCTATTGTTATACTTTTGAAAAAATTATTTCACCTTTTTGTCTAAAAAAAGAATTTATTTTTTGTAAAAGTGACCTTTTTGAAGAACATATTATCTTATTTTATTGATTGTCCCTTAATTTATTTATATTCATGAAAAAATTAATTTAATATTTTTATTATATCTTTCATGCATTATTCATTTAAAACATAACCAATAAAGAATTCTGATAATCTTAAAAATAAAATTGATGCACCATGAAATCTATTATTATTTCAAATGATGAATTAGATAAGATGAAGATTGTCCAGGGTAATTTAGCTGATATGGTTAGGAAGTTGATGAAACAAAAGAAATAAGTGAACTTACCATGTCTCACTAACGATTCATCGAAAAATAATCATCACTCATTTAGTGAGAATAGACGAGAAAAAATTTCTCCCTTACGAATTGTCATAGAGAAGACCAATCAAATGTTCACAAGAAGATTAAAATTGACCTTTTGACATTTGACAATGCTTATGACCATAATTAGGTTTTAGATTAGATAACCTAGATAAAATATTTTTTTATTAGTATAACTTTGAAGATTGTTATAGGGTTCATTTTTGTAGAATAAAGTTAGGTGGACATGCTAAAATATTATGGATAAATAATTTAGCAAAGAAACAAATAGTTGGTAGAAATGAAAGAATTGCTAAGAATTAAATATTTTCTTAAACATCATGATAAGAGATTACATGGACACATATTTGCACTTAAGTATGGGAGCTCTACAATGGTAAAAAGTTTAGATACATTTGAAGACTTGGTGGTTATAACGATTGTTCTCATAATGATTGGTAATTGGCCAACAGATTCATTTTAGGTCTTAGATAAGAGATTAGGAAATAAGTGAAGATTTATGATCTTTAAACTTTGAAGGAGGCTATGAATTTAGCCCAACTAATAAAAAGTTTTAAAAAATTAATAATTAACCTTAATAAAACCAAATAACATATTTCTACACCCAATGCACGCAAATTCATTGTTGGAATTAGATTATTGTATGCCTGCATGACATCTAATATCATTAAGAGTACTGTTGATAGTGACTATTTAAATTCAAAAGAATCGTTGTTTAAGTCTTGGTCATAGATAAGCTCAATGTACAAACCTTCTTTGTGTTGAGGAAAATGAATATCATGAACTTGATTATGAAGAAATACAAGAAGAGGACACTTAGAAATTATAAGATATTTGTTTCTTTTTAGAATTGAAAATGAAGATTAAGAAAGTAAGAATATACTTAGTTTTGATGATTTATTTTCCAATTGATTCATTTGTGCTTTCATATATTTTGCATTTTCATATAAAAATCATTTCTATTTTATTCATATCAAAGTAACGTAATAGACAGGATTTGATAATTTAAATCATATTAAGGTAGTGAATATGGATAGTTTTCCAATGGAGTGTGACAAGAAGAGTTATGTTTTATTTTGTGTTCACCTTGAGAGCTTACCCTCATGATTATTTGTGAAGGCTTGTGATACCTTCAATTTTTTTAAGAAACTAAACACTTTTATATTTATTTTAGATTTTCTTTTGCTCATGTTTATTCTATCTAATGTTCTTAATTTTGAGAAATTTTTATTATTAACAAAATCTTTACATGAAGGGTTAGCTTTTCTATAGGTGACTATGAAGATAAATAATTTCTTATACTTTTGTACTCCCAAGTGTTTTAATTAGGATAACATATTTTCTATTATTTTCTTTGTTGGATTTTCACTAACGGGTTTCAAATGTACCTAAAGAAGCATCCAACTATATTTCCTTCCATAACAAAGGCTAACAACAAAGCTTTGCCATGGTCATTGTCTATGTTTCCTTCAATATGGTTAAAAATCTCCTCTCTTGTTGCCTCAATATGACTACCTTCATTAGGTGCTTTTTCTTTAATTTCTCCATATGCCCTTGGAATTGTTGGGTAAGTGCCATCATTTGATATTTGGGGTTTGATTTCCAATTGATTAATTAGACGATCTGATCAATTCATTCGGAATGAAAGCTAAGTCTTTTTTTCTTTTGAAAACTCTATTTGAATTTCTATAAGTTGATCTTTGTAGAAGATCATAATAGATGAAAAAAAACCCATGATTAATTCCCTGATCATTTGTTGAACAACCTCTTGCTCATCAAAGTTGGGTAACTATTTTCTCAAGCTGGCCATCGTCATTGAAGTGTCCTCGGTTGGCCCTAGTTAGTAATACATCATACTTCTAACCTTTTCATGGAAGTTGATAACTATGTATGTTGTCGAAGCATAACACCAGTTGGCTGCCCTTTGCATCCTTTAGATCATACGAAAAATTTGGATGAAGCAGCATCCCTTAGGATGCCCAAGTTAATGGTCTCAAAGTGGGCCACTAGATAACACATCTAGAGGAAGAGCAAGGATAGCTGGTTGAGGAGCTTGATAATACTTTGGCTTGGAGTCACCTGATCATTGTCTAATAGAACCCGCATCCAATTCCTGTTGTTCTCCTTCAATAAACAAGTGAATTTATAGATAAACCTAAATATGATTGGCACTATCTATATTAGCATTATGGCATTACACTTGAAATTGTCAATTTGGTGATGGATAAAAGGGACATTGTGACCTAACTGAATGATGGTGCTTGAATCATGTTCAGAGTAAATGAACTCTCCTTTGTTTTGGTAGTCAGAACACTACTTTTTCCTAATGCATAATTGCATATTGTCTTCCATGTTGGAGATAAGGGTAGTATCTTGGTGTTATGTTTAAAAAGCTTGGTGAGTTTGTATGTCCTTTTCTTTTCTTCTCCAATGATGAAACAATATTGGGTTCCTAAAGAAGGAAATTGTGAAGACAAAGAAGAACACAAGGGTTTGAAGTGGAGGAAATAGTTTTGGCCCTATTTATGGATAAGCATGCATTTTAGCCTTCAACTCATCCAAGGCATGACATGTGGACATTAATCGTTAATGTAGCCTCATTTTGGTCAACATTTATGGCGATTGCAATGTTTGATGGAACCTTTTGGAGCTTGTTGTCCCTCTGAGTCATGTCAATAGAGTCAAACTGAATGTTCCATCAAGATAGTGCTCGTAGCAAGGGCCTTATGATCATCATCCTGAAAGACTTGAATGTGCACTGTTTTGAGCCCTGTCTTATGGGCCAAGAGCTTGTAAAACATTTGGAGAAAACTTTTTCTTTCAGTCAATGTGGCAAGTTTTACAAATAACCAAGTTGCTTCGTTGGGGGCAGAAAAAATGGAGGAAAAGTAGAAAATCTAAGGGCAAGGAGTAGGTTTAGAATATCTCTCGTTGGATTTCTGCAGCTTTAGAATAGTTTAATTGTATTTGTCTGATTGTTGGAATTGACGAACCTGCTTATCTTGGTGAACAGTAGTCACCGAGGACAAAACACCCAACCCTCAAGAGGCAGGCTACGAGCTCAAGTGTTACATAGAAGTAAGCACTTGCCACATCCATTATGTTCTACTTCAACAAAGACATCATTATACTGATGGCCACTGTTTTTGCCTTGATTTGATCAAATTAATGGCTGTCAGGCACCACCACCGTCTTCTTTAGGCATTCAATGCATGAGATATTGATGCAAGCAACTACTAAGCACTGCTGTCCGTTCCCATGCTGGTATGAGTTGGCCAAGCTCTTTGACTGCCAAAGGTTCTTCCATGACTATGAAGTCATCCTTCACTCTATTTGTGCTTCTTTTTCCTACATTTTTTGTTGAATTGTTTCTTCTTTAGCCAATGTGTTTTCTCTTTTTTCTCTTGAAATCCTTTTCCTCTTTTCTACTATTTCATTTAACACCTTGTTTGTCTCCGTCAAATTTACCGAGGTAACCATTGAAGGCACAATTACCTTCGTCCCTAGTTTCTTCATCTTTTGCTCTTCAAGAAGTGACAAGGGTGTGTATATTCTCAACTTCTTTGCTTGGTAGATGTTGTGCTCATGTTAGACACCTTTTTGTAATCGTAAGATACCCTTGAGAACTTAATCACCAATAGTCAAAGAATGGCAAAGTTATTAAAAATCAGTATTATGCGTAGTGTTGCTTTAACTGACTTGTAAAAATCAAAAGGTTTATGTGAAAAAAAAATCCTTGCTCTCTCTTTTTCTCTCATCTTGATGCCCAATGGTCAAATTTTCCACCCTCATTTTCTTCATTTTCTCTCTCGGTTATTTACCATCTTACACATGTATGTGAGATTTGCGTCCATGCAGGTTTTGGCATCAAAATGCTTTTTTCTACAAATTGTTTGACTTAGCGCATTTTGCTTAAAACCAAACAGCTTCAGATCTTCTCTTCTTATTCTTTGGAAAATTAACCTTAATAGTTTGATTAAATAAAATAATATTAATTTTTCATTTCATAACTCCTTATAAGAGTTTCAATCTTAATATTGATCTCTATTGATTATTGATCTCTATTGTTAGATAATCGGAGATGACAGAGTAGACTCTTTCATATATGCTAATTTGACAAAAGCAAATCTAGAATTGCATGGAATACATGATGTAAATGCATGCTGAGTTTTCAAATGTAATTTTCTTTTGTTGCAGTGGCACGCTTTGACTTCTCATCGGGCGATGTCACTTATCATCAGGAAACTGTGGATAATCTTACAGCTGCAATACAGAGCACCAAGAAACTGTGTGCTGTAAGTTTGGAGTGCAAAACTATAACATTTTAGTTAGCATGGTTAAAATTTTTTAAAAAATTAGTATTTATCATGAGAATTCAATTTTCTTTTATCATGATTCATTGCTATGATTGAAATTTGTAGTTAAGCTTCTTTGTCTGGTTGTCAGCTAGTTTGTTTCCCTTTTGTTTGTAGGTCATGTTGGACACAGTGGGCCCTGAGTTGCATGTTGTCAATAGGAGTGGACGTGCAATTCCTCTTGAGATGAATTCTTTTGTTGTTTTGACACCTGATCAAGAGAAAGAAGCATCCTCCAAATTGCTTCCGATAAATTTTCCTGGTCTATCAAAGGCAAGTATTGCCTAGTCTCACTTTTTTCATTGAACTTTCTTCTAATTTTTTTTAAATTTTCTTGCAAAAAATGGATAACAGGTTTTTTTTATGTATTGATATCTGGGTGTGGGACAAAGTCGAATTCTTGTCTGGTGATACACATTTAAAAAGTTTTGTGAAAATTGTGCTGATATTCGTCATCTTAGATATTGTTACACTCCACATTAACCACGATTCT